>CM054062.1:301997856-302597856 GCA_028641055.1 Alopecurus myosuroides
CCAAGCGCCCAGCTCGATGCTCCATTTTGCAATTCTTCCGGATGCCATAGGGTTGTTCATGATTGTACCGAGTGATGCATCATTAACCACTGTGATGGCGTGTTCCTGGAAATAGTGCTTGAGTTTTCGAGCTGTAAGAACAACTCCATATGCGAGCTTCTGGTAATGAGGGTATCGTTTCTTGCATGGCGAGAGCACTTCACTGATGTAATAAATTGGTCGTTGGACTCCATATGCTTTGCCCTCCTCAGGTCATTCGACTACGATTGCCGTGCTGATGACCTGGTTTGTGGCAGCTAGGTACAGGTAAAGTGGCTCCTTCTCTTGTGATGTTGCAAGGACACGCCTGCTTTGCAACGACCGCTTGAGGTCTGCGAACGCTTGTTTAGCTTCTGGTGTCCATTCGAATTTGTATGTCTTCTTTAACAGCTTGTAGAAGGGTAATGCTTGCTCGCCCAATCGTGCGATGAACCTGCATAAGGTGGCTAGTCGCCCTGCATAAGGACAGATTGGTAGGCTCCTTCATTGTCAAGATTGCTTGTATTTTCTCTGGGTTGGCTTTGATGCCTCTGGCGGATACCAGGTACCCGAGAAGTTTTCCTGCTGGAACGCCGAAGACGCATTTTTTCGGATTGAGTTTGATCCTATATGCGTTGAGGGCGTCGAATGTTTCTCTAATATCCTCGAGGAGTGTGTCCTCTACTCGAGTCTTGATGACGATGTCGTCAACGTACACTTGTACGTTCTTGCCAATGAGCTTGGCGAGGCATTTTTGCATGCAGCGCTGATATGTGGCGCCTGCGTTCTTGAGCCCGAAGGGCATTGTCGTGTAGCAGTATACACCGTGTGGTGTGATGAATGCTGTCTTTTCTTCGTCTTCCTGCTTCATCCGGATCTGATTATATCCCGAATAGGCGTCCATGAAGGAGAGGCGTTGGCAGCCTGCCGTAGAGTCCACGATCTGGTCGATTCGCGGGAGGGGAAAGTTATCCTTGGGGCAGTGCTTATTTAATGACGTGTAGTCAATGCACACTCGAAGGATGTCAGTGTTATTCTTGGGGACCAGCACCGGGTTTGCTAACCAAGTGGATATCTTGATCTCCCTGATGAATTTTGCTGCTAGCAGTCTATTTACTTCTTCTCCAAGCGCTTTCTGCTTGGGTTCTGAGAATCATCGAGTGGTCTGCTTGATGGGTTTTGCATCCTTGAAGATTTCGAGTGAGTGCTCGGTGAACTCCCTGGGTATTCCTGGCATATCCGAGGGCTGCCAGGCGAAAATTTTCCAGTACTCACGGAGGAGTTCGACGAGCGCGCTTTCCTATGCTTGCGAGAGGGTAGTTGAGACCATCGCTGTCTTCGCAGAATATGTCGGGTGCACGCGATGTTTTCGGGTGTCGCTGTTGGCGCTGAACTCTAATTCAAGCGCGTTTTTCTTCGTGAGGGGCATCACGGAGTGATCCTTGGTTTTTGCCAGCTCTTGTAGTTCTTCGTGCATCCCGAAAGATTTTGCGATCTCGTTGAACTCAATGTCGCACTTGTTGGATTTCTGAAAATCTCCGTCGATGGTGATAACACCGTATTCTCCAGGTAATTTGAGCTTCAGGTATGCGTAGTGTGGTACTGCCATGAATCTGGCGAACGCTGTTCGACCAAGGATGGCGTGGTACTGTGAGGGCCAGTCGACGACTTCGAAGTCAAGGAATTCTCTTCTGTAGTTATTTTGATTGCCCAACACAACTTCTAGGTTAATTGTTCCGAGTGGACGGATTGCCTTTCCTGGAACTATCCCGTGGAAGGATGTTTCTGATTCCGCAAGGCCATCCAGGTTCCTGTTCATCCGACGGAGTGTGTCCGCGTAGATAATGTTGATGCCACTGCCTCCATCCATGAATACGCGGGCCAGGTCGTAGTTGCCAATCTGCGCTTGGATTACGAGGGCGGCATGTCCTGGTCGATAGACTCGTGGTGGGTGGTCTTTCATTGAGAATGTGATCGATTGGTCCGCCATCTTCAGGTATTCGGGCTTTGTTGGCGGCGTCTGCACAGCCATGCATAACTGCCTCGTGTTAGTCTTTTGAGCTCTGCGTGATGGACATACCTTCTGGATCATTGCTAATTGTCCTGCCGGGTTCGGGTACGCGTTGGCTCCGGTGTTTTTGCGGGTGGCGCAGGCAGTGCAGCCAACGCCATGTTTGGATTTGCTGGTGGAGGTAGGGGCTGAGGCGGCTGGAATCCTTGGTGTCCTGCTCCCGGAAGCGGTGGGTAATTTTGATTGGCTGTCGGTCTGCTTTTTCTCGAGAAGGCCTCTGAGATTTCGATAAATTTTCGGCAATTCTTAAGAAGGTGTGTTGCCTTAGTTTTGCCCGTGCGCTTATCTGTAAATAGATGTAGCGAGCAGTATGCATCGAGGTCCTCCTCGGGAGTTTTGTCTTCAGCTTTCGGTCTCCACTCGCGACTTCCACGGCGTCCGGTATCGCGACTTCGCGTGAATTCCGCCGCTACCATCTCCTCCCGATCCTCGTGATCGTAGTATTTTCTTCTCTTTCTTCGACCGTGGCGATCTTCTTCGGGTGCCGGCGACGATGCTCTCTCATTGCGCACCGCGTCTTCTCCGTTAGCCCATTTTTCGGCTATGATCATCAGCTCCCCAATAGTTTTGGGTGCGGCTCTACCTAGATCTTATGTGAAAGCAGTCCGTCGGGCGCCCTTTGCAAAGGCTTCAACCGCTACTTCTTCCGAGATGTTTTCTGCGGTGTTCCTAAGCGTGGTCCATCGCTGGATATACTCGCGGGTGGACTCACCGCTTTTCTGCTTGCAAGCTCGCAGTTCTTCAATGGTGGCCGGTCTCTTGTAGGTCGACTGGAAGTTTTTGCAGAAGTCGCGGTGCAGATCGTCCCACGATGCGTAACAGGATCTTGGTCTTGCTTCCAGCCAGCTACGTGTCGCGCCAACAAGGTGTAGATTGAGGTATTGCATAGCCGTGTTCTTGTTCCCACGTTGGCATTTTACGTCCGTGAGGTAGTCGTTTAGCCACGACGAGGGCTCGAGCGAGCCATCGTATTTTGTTACTTCAGTGCTGAGCTTGAATCTTCTGGGTAGGGGTGCTTCGCGGATGCTGCGAGCGAAGCAAAGTGCACCGCAAGTTTCGTCATCCGAAGAGCTGGACAAAGAGCGTTCGCGATTTCGTGCTGCTCTTGCCTTATCCACCCTATTTTGTGCGATGTCTGATCGCGCGTCGTATCCAGACTGGTTGCGGTCAGTATCCTTCCTTGGCTCCTTGCTGCGTTTTTGCGAGCGGCTGCTGTGATGTCGCGAGCTTTTTTCTCTTGGGCTACCTTCACTTCTGCTTCGTCTGTCACCACGGCGTCGAGCTCCTTTTCCCCGACCGTGGCGTGGCGATTTGTCTCTTCTTGGTGAAGCGCTCCTACCCTTGCGAGATGCTTCTTTTTCTTTCTCCTTCTCCTTTTCCAACTGTTCAGCGGCCTTCCGACGGTCATAGGAGGCGAGCCTCGCGGTTGCCAGTCCTAGCCCCTTGCGCACCTGTTTGTTTTGCTCTGCTCGAGGGTCACTTTCCGTCGGCTGGTTCATCTGCATGTAAGTTACTGCGGCTAGGACCGCGGCAGCGGGGGTTTGCGGGTAGACGTTCCCGTCATCATCAACTCGCATGAGGGAAGGTGCGATTTACCTGCTGGTCCCGCCTAAGGACTCGATGTTCCTGGATGTCGAGGCGTATCCCTTCCTCACGGGTCGGGTACCGACCGAGGGTGCTAGGGACAGCTCAGCTCGTCGTTGACTTGATTCATCCGCCGCTCTTCTTCGACGGGCCAGATCTATTCGAGCGTCTTTGATGGTTGCGGCTGCTCTCACCAGATGATAATGGTAGGCGACCATGTCTCCGTGTGGCGATTCCGCTGCGGGTGGCTTGCTCGTTCGCATAGCCTCCTTGGCTCGGTCCCAAGCTTCCCGCGAGACGCCGATTATGGCGCGTTCCGCCGCGCTGTGTTCTGTCTCCGGAGGTTGATCCGATCATGCCATGCAGACTTGAGCCAGTCGTGGCTCGTGCGTCCTGGGCGTAGATTGGAAAGCTCTTTGGACTCGAGAAGGTTCCTCTGTCGAGAGGGTATGGTAGTCGTTGGTATTGAAACGGATGGACTCGCCGCTTTTCTCCAGATGAAAGCGCGAGTCGACGGCTCCTGATTCAGATCCTGATTCTTCCGGGAAGTGGAAGATTCCATTCCTCTCGGTCACGAACTTCAAGCTCCCGAACGTCAAGGTGACGCTCCTTTCCAGGTCGTTTAATATCGGGCGTGATTCCGGCGAGTGAGAGGTGACCACGACAGATCCGATCCGTATAGGATTGTACGGAGCTGCAGTCGAGGGTTTACAACGAGAATTGGTTGTTGATGAAGCCGAGGATGCCGGTGATCCAGCGCCCGCCGTTCCCACAGACGGGGCCAATTACCCTCGGGTGAACCCATAGGGTTTCGAATAGGAGAACCCATGAGCGCTGGTGGCGACCGTCGTCTCAACAAGGGGCAAGATTTACTTAGGTTTGGGGCCCTCGTAGAGGTAAAACCCTTACTCCTGCCTCTGTCGATCTGTATTAATCGAGTAGATCGGTTACAATGATGGTGGCTCAAGTCGAGAGTATGATCTCGAGCTCAAGGCTTTGGTGTTGCGGTATTGCTTGGTCCTCTTCCGGTGGCTCTCCTGGGCTTATATAGGTGGCCAGGTCACAAACCCTATCCGGAGAGGACTCGAACTCTAACCCTAGGTCGGTTACAGGTTTCCTAACTTAATCCGCAAGGTAGTGCGGGTGGGCTTCACGTGGGCCTTCTGGAACACTCCAAGGTCTCCTCTTCTTAGGCCTTAACCTTGGGACTGAGACGGGGTGTCCTTACCCGCAGGGTCCAGGATCCATGCCTTTGTCAGTATATCTTCTGATTATCAATCTATCATATTATCTTCATGCTTATGTTATTTATGATCTTGCATGCTCTCTGTTATTAGTAGATGCTCTGGCCAAGTAGATGCTAGTAACTCCAAGAGGGAGTATTTATGCTCGATAGTAGGTTCATGCCTCCTTTTCATCTGTGCTCGAGTGACAGAAACGTGACAGATGGAGGATGTGCTGTTGCCATTAGGGAGAAAAAACAATGCTTTATCTAAGGATGATGTTATTGTTTACATTACACACTTTGCTTACTGCAATAATCTTTTGCTTGCAACTTAATAGCCAACGTTTGTTCGGATGATATTCGAAGGGTGGATTTTTAGTCATAGATGCAGTTGGATAACAGTCTATGTATTTTGTTGTAATGCCCGCATGAATCACATAGTAATCTTTATGTCTTGCATATGCACTACGATGCAGCCTTCATTTCTCAGTCAATGCCCGGTTGTAATTTGTTCACCACACATTATTTATCTTTCACGGAGTGACACCACTAGTGAACTGTGGACCCAAGTCCCATTTCCTCATACTGATAGGCACCTACTGCTTTCATACTATTACTACTGCTTTCATACTATTCTCCAACTGTTTTCCACACCATACATTTTACCTCTTTGTGTTCAGCAAAACCGGTGAGATTGTCAACCTCACTGCTTCGTTGGGGCAAAGTGATTTGATTGTGTTGTGTAGGTTCCACGTTGCTTCTAAACCGGTAGTGCGCCCTGCCATCTCAGCTGCTTCACCTTCTGAAGTTACACCTTCCTCATCTTTTTCAACAAGATTGGTAAGAGGTCTTGAAGTCTTAGAAAGTCTTTAAAAAATCTCATATAGAAACCAACATGACCAAGAAAACTACATATACCTTTGATGTCCCTAGGACAGGGCATCTTTTCAATTGCATCGACTTTTGCCTTGTCAACTTCAATGCCTCTTTTAGAAATTTTATGACCAAGAACAATTCCTTCATTAACCATAAAATGGTATTTCTCCCAATTAAAAACAAGATTAGTATCCTCACATTGCTGCAAAACTTTGTAAAGATTATTAAGGCACCTGCCAAAAGAAGTCCTTGATATGTTGCAAATGTACCTATAATTTTTGATGCTCCATGCTTGTTTTCTACCCAATACATTTTGTTTTCCACATGTTTTCCTTCATTTTTCGGATGTTTTCGTTGGCTAACCTATTAAAGAAATGCCCCAAGCTAGTTGTTATTTTCTGTTGTTTTTCTATTTCAGAAAAGTTCTTAAATAAATATTCTCGGAAAGTGCTGAAAATCCATAGAGATTGTTTTTTACCCGGAACAAAGACGGAGTCCAAAGAAGAGCCGGAGGGGGTCCAGGGGCCCCCAGGGGGGTTCCAGGCACAACCCCATCCTGGGTCGCGCATGGTGGGCCACTAGGCGCCATAGCCCCCGCTTCTCGTCGTGTCTTCACCTATAAATTGCATTTAACCCTAAAAAAGTCGGGGACGGAGTTATTTTCTATGAAACATACAGAGAGGCACCGTCAACCCGAAACTCCAATCTAGGGTTTCTGCAGCCCTGTTCCGGCACCCTGCTGATACGTCATAAACGTATCTATAATTTCTGATGTTCCATGTTGTTTTGTTATTGTTTCCCACATGTTTTTTATACACTTTATGTCATTTTTATAGATTTTTTGGACTAACCTATTGACAAGATGCCACAGACCCAGTTCCCTGTTTTCTGTTGTTTTTAGTTTCAGAAAAGTTGTTCTGGAAATATTCTCAGTATTGGAAAATTCAAAGCCCGGAAGTCTTAGAATTCCCGAAGGTTCCACGGAGTCCTGAAGAGACCCAGAGGGAGGCCTCAGGGGGCCCACACCATAGGGCGGCGCGCACCCTTGGCCACACCGGGGGGTGGTGTGGGCCCTCCTAGGCCTCCACCGCCTCTGCCCTTTCGCCTATTCATTCCCCCCGAGACAAAACCCTAGGAGGATTCCACTTTTACCAGAGAAACACCCGAGGCCGCCATCACCATCATCCCGAGATCGGGAGAGTTCTAGAGCTTTCCCCGGCACCCTGCCGGAGGGGGAAATCATAACCGGAGGGGTCTACACCACCATGCCTACCTCCGAAGTGATGCGTGAGTAGTTCATCCCTGGACTATGTGTCCATAGCAGTAGCTAGATGGTTGTTCTCTCCACTTTGTACCTCATGTTTAGATCTTGTGAGCTGCCTATCATGATGAAGATCATCTTTATGTAATGCTAGATATTGTGTTTGCTGGGATCTGATGAATGTTGAATGCTATGTCCTCTGATTATCAATCTATCATGTTATCTTCATGCTTATGTTATTTATGATCTTGCATGCTCTCCGTTATTAGTAGATGCTTTGGCCAAGTAGATGCTAGTAACTCCAAGAGGGAGTATTTATGCTCGATAGTGGGTTCATGCCTCCTTTGCATCTGTGCTCGAGTGACAGAAACGTGATAGATGGAGGATGTGCTGTTGCCATTAGGGAGAAAACAACAATGCTTTGTCTAAGGATGATGTTATTGTTTACATTACACACTTTTCTTACTGCGATTATCTTTTACTTGCAATTTAATACCCAACGTTTGTTCAGATGATATTCGAAGGGTGGATTTTTAGTCATAGATGGAGTTGGATAACGTTCTATGTATCTTTTTGTAATGCCCGCATGAATCACACAGTAATCTTTATGTCTTGCATATGCACTACGGTGCAGCCTTCATTTATGTCAATTGCCCAGCTGTAATTTGTTCACCACACATGTTATTTATCTTTCACAGAGAGACACCACTAGTGAACTGTGGACCCCGGTCCTTTTTCCTCATACTGATAAAACACCTACTGCTTTCATACTGCTCTCATAATGTTCCTACTGTTTTCCTACTCTTTTCCACATCATACGTTTAACCTCTTTGTATTCAGCAAAACCGGTGAGATTGACAACCTCACTGCTTCGTTGGGGCAAAGTGATATTATTGTGTTGTCTAGGTTCCACGTTGCTGCTGAACCGGTAGTGCGTCCTGCCATCTTAGCCGCTTCACCTTCTAAAGTTACTCCTTCCTCCTATTGGTCGATTCAACCTTTGTTTCTTTCTGAGGGAAACTTGCTGCTGCACTCTTCATACCTTCCTCTTGGGGCCTCCCAACGAACGAGTGTCTACACTCCATCAATCGTCGCGACTCCACCACATTGACTTCGTCCACTGCGTAGAGTCCTTTCGGCTAAACACCGCGACGCTGCCACGTCTACTCCTTCCGCCGCGTCGAGTCCTTTCGGCTAATCACAACTCCGTCCGCCGCGTCAACTCCATCCGTCGCTTCGAGTTCTTTCAGCTAATCACAACGACTCCACCGCGTCGACTCTGTCCGCCATGTCGAGTTCTTTCTGCTAATCACCATGACTTTGCCACGTCGACTGCATTCGCCGCGTTGAGTCCATTCGGCTAATCACCGCGACTCCGCCGCGTTGACTTTGTCCGCTGCGTCGAGTCTTCTTGGCTAAACACCACGATGCTATCACGTCAACTCCGTCCACTGCGTGGATTCCTTTTGGATAAACACCGGGACTCCTCCGTGTCGACTCTATCTGCCACATCGAGTTCTTTCGGCTATATTTGAGGTGACTCCCAGCTGCAGTCGCACTCGAACGACTCGGAGGCTGTGCAACAAGTTAACACGTAAAATTGGGTGACTCCCAGCAGTATCGCACTTGAAACACTCAGGGGCCTACGCTGCAATAAGTTGAAATAAAAAATATGGGGTGACTCCAAGCTGTGGTCGCACTGGAATGACTGGGTGGCTGCGCTGCAATAAATTCACACAGAAAACTCGGGGTGACTCCCAGCCGCAGTCGCACCCAAATGACTCGGGGACTGCGCTGCAAAAAGTTAAAACTGAAAATTGTGGAATGACCCCCCGCCACAGCTGGACTCGATAGACTCGGGGGTTGTGCTGCAAAAAGTTAAAACAGAAACTGTAGGGTAATCCCTAGCCGCAGCCGCACTCGATAGACTCGGGGGCTGTGCCAAAAAACTGAGGGTGACCACCCGCAGCATCTGCACTTGCTACCCGGGAGGTGACGCTTCGTCATCAACAACAAACAATAACCTTATCGCTGCACCCGATCAGAATCACATAAAGATAAATTCCTCTGATACAAGTCATTTTTTTTCCATTTTCATGTTTTAACCTGCTTCGGTTACACCTGATACCCGGGGCTGCGCCTCTTAAATTACTTGTGTGCTCGACACCCATCATGCCACGCGTTACACTAATACATTGCACATGATAGCCTGAGAAGCTGATACTATCTGACGTCGACTCTTGACTTCGACCCGGTTGGAGCACCAACTGACAGGTCAGCAAAGGAGTAGAGATAATGGCTATCAGGCTACCGTAAAGACATAGCGTATGGTGCAAAAGTGTCGCGTAGAGTTGAAGCACTGCCTACCAACAAGCCATACCCGAATTCGTGATTCGATAGACCGTTGGTTCACAACCAAAATAAACCCGAGCAACAACTAGCTCTGTATATTTTGCTATACACAACACTCTTGTTACATTATTTAACCACCTCTATTTATATGGCTGCAATACAGGAAACCGATCATCGGCTGCCCCTTCAGGCGTCGATACATTCCTCCTCCGGGAGTCAACAGAAGCTAAAATACGTGGGATTAGCTTCAAAACAAATTGATCCTATGCCCAAATCTACGAGTCGAACATAGCCCCGGGGCTACTCCCATCGGGGGCGCTGGTCGCGCACCCGACAAGAATATAGACCTTACCCGACGATCGCTGATCGCGCACCCGACGAGAAGACGGGCTTTATCAAGAGGATCAACCTGACCCTCCGGAACAAGTCAACTCGATGCACTATCGAACTCTGAAGACTCGAACTATTCAAGAAAAGGACTCGAATGGTTCAAGAAGAGGACTCACAATATTCAAGAAGAGGACACAAACGATTCAGTTTTGAGTCCCTGATCGAGTCTTCGACTCAACCAGGCACTCAGGGGCTAGTGTCATTGGTATATACCATTTCAGGTACGCACCATTGGTATATTGGATGCGACGTAGCTGGATACCCACTTGGCGGACCATCAATGCCCGCGAAGCCCACGTAGGTGCTAGCAATATCTTGGAGTACAAGACAAGGACTCGAATACATAGTCGACTAAGACTCATGTAAACCCTGCTTGGCTACCTATATAAATCTAGGAGGGTGGAGAGAAAAGAGTACAATCTCAATCGGAGAGAGAGAATAGACAGGCCACAACTAGACAACAACCCTAGATCAGATACGCGCCAGATCCAATCTGCGCCGTGCCCCGTGTGATCTCTCTCATCTCACCGGAATAACAACAAGACAAGCAGAAGTAGGGGTGTTATCTTCTTCGAAGAGCCCCGAACCTGGGTAAACCTTGCCCCGAGTCCTGACAAGCCGAGTTGTCCACCAACGCCTTCTTCTCCCTTACGAACCCCGGGTCCTAACCATGGGGATTGTTGAGGTACCACCCTCGACAGTTGGCTTCATGTCACCTCAAAAATTATTTTGTTATCACTTACCTACTCGAGGACGAGCAGGAGTTAAGCTTGGGGATGCTGATACTTGCAAACGTATCTATAATTTTTTATACTCCATGCATGTTCTCTACCTAATACCTTTTGTTTTCCACATGTTTTATTTTATTTTCCTCTGTTTTCCGGATGCTTTCATAGAATAACTTATTGACAAGATGCCCCAGTCGAGCTGCTATTTTCTGATGTTTTTCTATTTCAGAAAAGTTCTTAAGGAAATATTCTAGGAAAGGGCTGAAAATCCACGAAGCTCATTTTTACCCAAAACGGAGACATAGTCCAAAGAAGAGCCGAAGGGAGCGAGGAGGCCACCAGGTGGGCACCAGGTGCGGCCCCTCCCTAGGCCGCGCCTGGTGGGATCCTGGCGGCCCTGGCCACCGCCTCTCATCGCCTATTCACCTATAAATTTCCTTAAACCCTAAAAATCATTGGGACATAGTTATTTTCCACGAAACATACAGAGATACGCTGTCACCTCGAAAGTCCAATCGAGCGCTTCTGGAGTCCTGCTCCAGGACCCTGTCGGAGAGGGGAATCGTCATCGGAGGCCTCTACATCGCCATGATCGCCTCTAGACAGATGCGTGAGTAGTTCATCTCGGGACTACGGGTCCATAGGAGTAGATAGATAATTTTTCTCTCCCCTATGCCTCCATGTTTAGAGTCTCGTGAGCTGCCTCACATGATCAAGACCACAGTTATGTAATTGTGCATGTTGTGTTTGCTGGGATCCGATAAACCATAAGATTATGATTATTTTGTTCAAGTCAATCTGAGATGCTTCACTTATATTCGTAGAGAGTTTTAATCTTGTCTTGCAATGATCTCCGGAGTTTATGATTACCTTAGCCACGTAGTTGATTTCACCTCCAAGAGAGGATTTATATGCTTGATGGTAGGTTCATACTTCCCTTACATCTGTACTCGAGTGACAAAAACATGACAGATGGAGGATGTGTTGTTTCTACTAGGGTGAAAACAACAGTGCTCTTGTCTACGGACGAGGACCACTGCTTACATTACGAATTGTTCTAAATGCATTTGTCTGTTGCACACAAAGTAATCACTTCGTTGTTGTAACTTAATACCAGAGAGATTTGTTGGATAGCTTTCTTGAGGTGGACTTTTAGATATGGATGCATGTTGGATAGCGGTCCATATGGCTTGACGTAATGCCTACACTGTTAGAACTCGTGAACTGTATCTCGTCATAATAGTATTGTTATACGTTCATGATTTTTCAACTGCCCAGTCGTAGTTTTTTTCATCTAGCATATTTGTTTTCTTTGGAGAGACACCAGTAGCGAACCTATGGCCCCCGGTCCTATTTTCCTCACATTTTCAACCTTCTTTTAAACACTTTTCACAATTGTTTCCTCGCTGTTCCGATTGCCTTTCAAGACTCTATACGTTTAATTCTCCTGTTTTCAGCAAGACCGGAAGATTGACAACCTTCCGAAAAGTTGGGGCAAGAGAGAGTTTATGTTTGTGTGGGTTCCACGCTTGGTCAACATCGATAAACGGCGTCGTTGATACAAGTAACCTTCTTCAAAACTACGAAGTCCTACTAGTTCGATAACGCCAGTCCACAACTGGGGGAAAATTTCCGCTAGACTACAT
This sequence comes from Alopecurus myosuroides, assembly GCA_028641055.1. Classification (NCBI taxonomy): domain Eukaryota; kingdom Viridiplantae; phylum Streptophyta; class Magnoliopsida; order Poales; family Poaceae; genus Alopecurus; species Alopecurus myosuroides. The sequence continues at coordinate 302,010,008 of CM054062.1, forward strand.
CATACCTTCCGCTTGGGGTCTCCCAACGAGCGTGTTATCACGTCAGCATCAGTAACATAGAGGAAAGAAAAATGACATGACAAATATTTAATAAGGTGAGAGAGGGTTGTCATAACATAGCTAGTTAGGGCCGCCACAATGTATACCAAATATCGTTCCCAAATCGATAATTGACTTTTGGCAACATTGTGCAACATATTTTGGTGGTTCCAAAAGCCAAATGTTTGGGAGTAGGAGCAACTAGAATATCTAGTGCCCAATTTGTTAAAGTGGATAAAATAATAGGAACAAAGAGTGGACATTGGAGAGAGTGAGGAGCACAACACTATTTTTATTATTACTTTGCACATAGTTGGCCCAGTTAGGAGGGAATTTAGCATTTGGCAATGAGGGACTTTGGCATTGACACATTGTAGCTCACATAGTAAATCTAGTACTCGTGCCAAATAAATTCACGTGACAAATTTAACTTTGACAACATATGGATGCTCTTACCGTAACATTACACATTCCAATGCAATATGAGTTTACAAACTAATAAATACATATTTGCATGACACCACTTATATCTTGATGCCCGGCCTTTAGACTAGGCATAGTGGGGAGTATCATACAAAAGTATCATGCATATGACACCAATATATGATACTACACCTCTAATGCATAGTATCATATAGGAGTATCATAATCACGTTCTATTTATTATTTTGTAGAATCTCAATGTAAATATAGGTACAAGATTTGTTTGACATTAATTTTCTTAGTTTTGCGTGTCATGATATGGTATCTATCTATGTTATTCTAATCTTCTCTCTCTTCCTTAATTGCATGCCACCTCAGCTTTTTTTTGGGACCAAGTTGCATGATACTACCTATGATACCACCACTATGGCTAGTCTTAGGATTTAGTTTTACCCTGAGCTTCTCATGTTAGGACGGGGGGTCAGGGTGTCATCTTCCATTTTTAGGTATTTATACTCTATGATAATGTCATCTAAGCATTAATTGCCTGTCTTAAGTATGTGGTCAATTTGTGCAGCACCCGTAGTATATTGTATTTATGTCGGACGTGAACGTGTATAACAAATTTGTGGTGGCCTCTCTCCATCAATCAAGATATTATGGTACTGTCTCCTACGTCGTGGTAGGTGCCATGCGCGGTGCACGACCATCCACGCTAGTGTACCAGAGGTTCCAAGATCATTTTTCTTTCCCCTTTCTTCATCCTTGTACTAGCACTACATATAGCCAGGCGCGCCGAGATTCCAAGATCAACCGTCTCCACATTTTCCTTTCTCCTTTTTTCTTCATTGTACTACTACTACATACAACTCAAGCTCTGTCCCAGCAAGTCCAGACCCACGCGTCGATCCATCGAGGGTGCGCATAGGATGGCCGCCGCCGACGCCGACTCCTCCTCGTCCTCGCCAATGCACATTGTCCTCTTCCCGTGGCTCGCATTCGGCCACATGATCCCCTTCCTCGAGCTCGCGGCCACCGTGTCTCCTTCGTCTCCACGCCGTGCAACGTCGAGCGCCTCCCGTCTGTCGTCGACGTCCACTTGGTCGCCCTCCCGCTGCCTCGTGTGGACGGCCTCCAAGAGGGAGCCGAGGCCACCACCGACCTCCCGCCCGGTAACACCGAGCAACTACTGCACAAGGCGTCCGACAAATTCGCCGCCGGGCCATTCTCCGCATTCCTCGACGACCAGAAGCCAGACTGGCTCGTCGTCGACAGCTTCAACTACCTGGCAGCAGCAGCCGCCGCCGACCGAGGCGTGCCGACGGCCATGTTCCTCGTCTTCGACTCTGCGTCGACCGTGCTCTGGGGCGTGCCGCGTGTGTCCGCTGACGTGCACCCAGAGCAAGGGGCGACGGTACCCCAGCGCTTCATGCTAACCCATCAGAGCTGCAACATCGTCGCGCAGCGGTGCTGCCTCGAGTTCGACCCCGAAGGCGTGCCTCTCCTGCCGGGCATCTTCGGCAACAAGCCCTTTGCGCCTGTCGGGCTGCTGCCGCCGCCTCTACGGGCTAACCTCGGCGGCGACGACCTCGTATCATGGCTTGATCAACACCCGGCAAAATCCGTCGTGTTTGTCGCGCTGGGAAGCGAAGCGCCGCTGACCATCGAGCTAGTGCACGAGCTCGCCATCGGCCTGGAGCTCGCCGGAACACCGTTCCTGTGGGCCCTGAGGAAGCTGGGCGACCAAGACATTCTTCCTCCCGGCTTCCGGGAGCGCACCAAGGGCCGCGGCCTCGTGGCGATGGGGATGGTTCCGCAGACCAGGATGCTAGCGCACGCCTCCGTCGGCGCCTTCCTTACGCACAGCGGGCCAAGCTCCGTCATCGAGGGGATGCAGTACGGGCATCCCCTCGTCATGCTGCCCTTCTTCAGCGACCAACGTAACGTCGCCCGGTTCATGGAGGGAAAGAAGGTCGGAATGCCCGTGCCGAGGCACGAAAATGATGCGTCCTCTTTTGACCGACAAGGCATCGCTTCCACGGTTCGAGCCGTCTTCGTGGAGGAACCAGGTAAACATGTCTTTGCGGCCAATGCCAAGAAGATGCAACAGATTGTCACAAACCCCGAAATTCATGAGAGGTGCATCACTGACTTCCTTCAGCAACTCAAATCCTACAAGAAACCAGTGAGCCAGGCCGGTATTAATATCTAAAAAAGGTATTTTTTTAATATTTTTTCTATAAATGCCTTCTACATATGCATGTGTGTGAATTTGATTAAAAATTACTCAATACTATTTTTTGTAATACTTATTTGAGATTTCAAAATGCTGTTTTTCAAAATTAAAAAATATTCCATGTTGCCTGACCGGGAGCCGCGCTATAGCTTTTTGCTAGTGATGGATCATGGACATACATATTGTACTGTTCAAAATGAAGAGCCAATATGCTATAGCATATATTTTCTCTTTTCTCGTCCAGTCAGCAATCTGAAATGTTATGAGCTAATGCACTTTGCTTTGTTTTCTAATATGCTCATCAATATAACCGTGCGACCTCTGTACGTAGTGTTATAAACGATAGGCGCCAATATAAACGGCGAAAAACAAGAGATCAACATGAGGGACACGAGATTTTTAACACATGCAAAATCATTCCAATGAGTAAGAGAAAAAGATCACGGGCACGAGCCAACAAACTTCTCATTCTTGTTATGGAAAGGGACCGCAAAGGTAGTCCTAGAGTTGAACTCCCTGAGCGTTTGTTCTATATTGATGTTTATACTACAATAAAAATATGACCCTAATGGCAGATGAAATGGTAGCTAATAACTACCCACTAACATAACATAAATACCTTAAGGCACTCGACGATAAAATGAAACATGAAATATAAATAATAACTATCTCATAGCGTAAAATAAAGACGTGGATGACGATGGTTGGCGGATGTGAACTGCAGGGCACCAGCTCATTAGAGCGCTGGCCATGTTTAAACTCTTTGGCACAATCCCGATATGTGCGATCCCATCAAAGTTCTCTCTCGTTGAGAGACGCCGGCCCCTTACAAAGCTAAGTTAGCTTTGTGTACTTCGTAGTCGATCTGCATCAATTAGAAAAAGCTAGCTACCTACATAGATGACTAGCTGGCTTATCTTACACACCCAGGTGGGAATGCCCATTTATTACAACTAGTAGCAAAGTTAGCAACGACTAGCAAAGGTAGCTGCATGAAGATGCTCTATCGAAATTCAGGGCACGAGGAAAAAATTATTTAGACCAAGATGCTCTATCGTGGAAAGAAGCATTTAACTGCCGCACTGATTACCTATAAATTGTGTAATCAATTACTCCCTCCGTCCTGTTTAATAGGGCATAATTTTAAAAACATGCGGTCCCACCTCTTAAGCACATTTAAATTAATTCTCTTCTAATTAGTTGGTGATTGCCTCTCTCTATCCTTCTCCACCAATGCATATAATATTTGAGCCCAATGAATGAATACCTAGCGTCCAGAGAATTTCTATATGTGACATATAAATCAGGATGGAGAGAGTATGTCTATTCCCTCTTGCACGTCAAAATCAGTTATTACCAATATGGAAAATCAGTTTTTGTGCTAACCATGGGCGTCCAAGAAGCAGTTCGCGGCGGAGGAGATAGAGCGACAGAGACGCGCCCTAGAGGAGATCGCTGTGCGGCGCCGTGCTTCCTCCACCTAGGATTGGGGCGTCATCCTGCTCGAGAACAACGAGAGGAGGTGTTCGTGCCACCCAAGAAGTTCGATGGTGGGGAGCTAGGGGCGAGCTGCAGCTACGCCGTCCCAGAGAACGACGGGCCGCCGAGCGATGATGAAGACGGCGACGACTACACAGACTTCTATCACCTTCTTGGTATAAATTATTTAAATTTCTTTTTCATGTTTAAATCGCCTATGTATTCGCCTATATTTGGCCGAATATTGTAGAATCGCAAATATTTGTCCAAATTTGTGCAAAGTTTATCGGGCGTTGAGTTCGCGGCTGAATACCGTCGTCCCCCGTGACGGAAATATCGCAGGCGAGCCCTTAAACAGCGCTATTTTCCGCCTAAAGGCTGTGGGGCGGCTTTGAATCGGTCGACCCTGTGGCTGGTCTTAAGTTGGAGGTGAATTAATGTGGTGGCCTCTCTCGATCAATCAAGACTTTATTATAGTACTACTACTGTCTCGTACGTTTTGGTAGGTGCCATGGGCGGTGCAGGTCGATCCACGCTACCAGAGATTTCAAGATCAACTCTTTTGGTTCCTTGTAGTACTTCAGTACATATATATAGCTGCAGGCCAGGATTCCAATTTCCAGGATCAACCGTCTCCACATTTTCCTTTCCCCCTGTTCTTCATTGTACAGCTCAAGTTCGGTACCAAACAAACCCACGCGTCGATCCACCGAAGGTGCGGTGCACATAGGATGGCCGCCGCCGATGCCGACTCCTCGTCCTCGCCGATGCACATTGTCCTCTTCCCGTGGCTCGCATTCGGCCACATGATCCCCTTCCTCGAGCTCGCAGAGCGTCTGGCAGCTCGCGGCCACCGTGTCTCCTTCGTCTCCACGCCGCGCAACGTCGAGCGCCTCCCGTCTGTCGTCGACGTCCACTTGGTCGCCCTTCCGCTGCCCCGTGTGGACGGCCTCCCAGAGGGAGCCGAGGCCACCACCGACCTCCCGCCCGGTAACACCGAGCAACTACTGCACAAGGCGTCCGACAAATTCGCCGCCGGGCCATTCTCCGCATTCCTCGACGACCAGAAGCCAGACTGGCTCGTTGTCGACAGCTTCAACTACCTAGCAGCAGCCGCCGCCGCCGACCGAGGCGTGCCGACTGCCATGTTCCTCGTCTTCGACTCTGCGTCGACCGTGCTCTGGGGCGTGCCGCGTGTGTCCGCCGACGTGCACCCAGAGCTAGGGGCGACGGTACCCCAGCGCTTCATGCTAACCCATCAGAGCTGCAACATCGTCGCGCAGCGGTGCTGCCTCGAGTTCGACCCTGAAGGCGTGCCTCTCCTGCCCGGGATCTTCGGCAATAAGCCCTTTGCGCCTGTCGGGCTGCTGCCGCCGCCTCTGAGGGCTAACCTCGGAGGCAACGACCTCGTATCATGGCTTGACCAACACCCGGCAAAATCCGTCGTGTTTGTCGCGCTGGGAAGCGAAGCGCCGCTGACCATCGAGCTAGTGCATGAGCTCGCCATCGGCCTGGAGCTCGCCGGGACACCGTTCCTCTGGGCCCTGAGGAAGCTGGGCGACCGAGACATTCTTCCTCCCGGCTTCCGGGAGCGCACCAAGGGCCGCGGCCTCGTGGCGATGGGGATGGTTCCGCAGACCAGGATGCTAGCGCACCCCTCCGTGGGCGCCTTCCTTACGCACAGCGGGCCAAGCTCCGTCATCGAGGGGATGCAGTACGGGCATCCCCTCGTCATGCTGCCCTTCTTCAGCGACCAACGTAACGTCGCCCGGTTCATGGAGGGAAAGAAGGTCGGAATGCCCGTGCCGAGGCACGAAAATGATGCGTCCTCTTTTGACCGACAAGGCATCGCTTCCACGGTTCGAGCCGTCTTCGTGGAGGAACCAGGGAAACATGTCTTTGCGGCCAATGCCAAGAAGATGCAACAGATTGTGGCAAACCCCGAAATTCATGAGAGGTGCATCACTGACTTCCTCCAGCAACTCAAATCATACAAGAACCACTGAGCCAGCTGCAGGCCGGTATTATCTAAAAAAGGTTTTTTTTAAAAGGTTTAAAAAAGATTTTTTTTCTATAAATGATGCATGTGTGGAATTTTATTAAACATCATTCAATTTTTTTTTGTAATATTTGGGATTTCAAAATGCTGCTTTTCAAAATTTAAAAAATATTCCATGTTGCCCGACCGGGAGCCGCGTGTATAGCTTTTTGCTAGTGATGGATCATGGACATATATATTGTACTATTCAAATCAAAGAGCCAATATGCTAGCATATATTTTCTCTTTTATCGTCCAGTCAGCAATCTGTAATGTTATGAGCTAATGCACTTTGCTTTGTTTTCTAATATGCTCTTCAATACGTAGTGTTATAAACGATAGACGCCAATATAAACGGCGAAAAACAAGAGATCAACATGAGGGACACGAGATTTTTAACACATGCAAAATCCTTCCAATGAGTAAGAGAAAAGATCACGGGCACGGGCCAGCAAAATTCTCATTCTTGTTATGGAAAGGGACCGCAAAGGTAGTCCTACAGTTGAACTCCCTGAGCGTTTGTTATATATCGATGTTTATACTACAATAAAAATATGACCCTAATGGCAGATGAAATGGTAGCTAATAACTACCCACTAACATAACATAAATACCTTAAGGCACTCGACGATAAAATGAAACATGAAATATAAATAATAACTATCTCATAGGGTAAAATAAAGACGTGGATGACGATGGTTGGCGGATGTGAACAGCAGGGCACCGGCTCATTAGAGCGCTGGCCATGTTCAAACTCTTTGGCACAATCCCGATACGTGCGATCCCATCAAAGTTCTCTCTCGTTGAGAGACACCGGCCCCTTACGAAGCTAAGTTACCTTTGTGTACTTCCTAGTCGATCTGCATCAATTAGAAAAGGCTAGCTACCTACATAGATGACTAGCTGGCTTATCTTACACACCCAGGTGGGAATGCCCATGTATTACAACTAGTAGCAAAGTTAGCAACGACTAGCAAAGGTAGTTGCATGAAGATGCTCTATCGAAATTTAGGGCACGAGGAAAAAATTATTTAGACCAAGATGCTCTATCGTGGAAAGAAGCATTTAACTGTCGCACTGGTTACCTATAAATTGTGTAATCAATTACTCCCTCCGTCCTGTTTAATAGGGCATAATTTTAAAAACATGCGGTCCCACCTCTTAGGCACATTTAAATTAATTCTCTTCTAATTAGTGGGTGATTGCCTCTCTCTATCCTTCTCCACCAATGCATATAATATTTGAGCCCAATGAATGAATACCTAGGGTCCAGAGAATTTCTATATGTGACATATAAATCAGGACGGAGAGAGTATGTCTATTCCCTCTTGCACGTCAAAATCAGTTATTACCAATATGGAAAATCAGTTTTTGTGCTAATCATGGGCGTGGAAGTAGGTAGAGGTTGGTCGGTTCTGGTGCCGTAGGTGGCTAGAAATTAGAGGCATTAATGACATTATGACATAATTCCTCAAAATATAATATACACAACCAACTAGACAATGACATACCGCACAACAACGGCCATTTGTTCTTTGATTGATATATCACGAGATTCATAAATAAGAACCGAAAATAGACCATCTCCCATCTCTTGCATTATTGCTTTAGAGACCGTCTGTGCGCAACTTTTTGCAAGCTCTTTTTGAATTGTTGGAGAAGTCATCCGGGCGTTTTTAGGACACAGCTCATCAAATGCGATCCTCACTTCCTCCTTTCTTTCTTTGTACCAATCAAGCATCTCTAGAAAATTACCTTTATTTAAGGAAATTGCAGATTCATCATGGCCACGGAATGGTTCACCCTGCAATGCAAGATAACTAACAATGCCCAAAGATGTTTCCAAACGGGTCTCATACTTGACTAGTGATTCCTTGGTATAGGTTGTAACTTTATGTTTCACACTTGAGGAATGATTTTGAAAATCCTCATATGTTGTCCTCGCTCGATTATGGATACTCCTTGCACCACCAACATGAAGAGGAAATACTTTATATGCATTCTTCCAAGTAGTAAAACCATCTTTAGTGAAGGTAGTGTGACCAAATTTTTCATCCACTCGATCTTGCCAAAAGAAAACAATAGAAGCAATACGCGACATTTTTTCCAACACTATATTCCAACCAAGGATGTTTGGTATACCATGCTTCACAAAAGGTCCTCTGAAAATGATCTCGAGGATAATCATGACCAACCGGCCGAGTTGGACCCTTTGCCACATAAGCCAATCTAACTTGATCTCTAATGTTGGGGTGAAAATCGTCAATCGACATTCGAAGTCCTGGGTCAGGCTCAATGTGGTATGGGTTCCACTCTTCAATGATATCCTCTTTCTCTTGACCAGCTAGCATATCATCAACATAAATTTGTTCTTCACTCTCTGTCGGTTGCACATGTACTGGAACCTCAATCTCCGCATCCTGGAGCTTATTCAGTCAATTGCAACTATATTGGTTTCAGACTTAGAAGTACATCGTCAGTTCCGAAATCTTTTTTTTTTGAAATCAAAACACTCAATTATAAACTTCAAGGAGGATACAAGGTCGACGGGGGATCCGTTCCCGTGGTTAGCCCGAGGGGAGGAGGAGCAGGTCGACGGCGATCATCGGATATTCAGAGGTGGCGGCGCTCGGTGGATGGTGGTGGTGATGTAGAGGTGGTGCAGAGGGAAGAAACGGCGGCGGCAACTAGGGAGAGAGAGGTGTAGGGGTCTAGGGCTAGGGCACCGAGGGGGGTGAGCTCGGCTCGAGCTATATGGAGAGGTGGAAGCGCTGCTGGCCGTCTGCTCCTCCTCTGTCGACGTGGACACGGCGGATGGGGTGCCGTACAGGAGGAAGACGGGCGAAGGGGTAAGTGGCCGGCTGGTGGGCTGGGCCTGGCTGGTGGGCGCAGCCCACTTGCTGGCCTGCCCCTCTCTTCTTATTTTTTTCTTTCTGCTTCTTTTTTTTTGCAGATTTGAAAAGGAAGAAAATAATGAGTTTTAGGGTTAGAAAATTTAGTAGAAAAATGTGTATAAGTTATTTATAGCAACAGCAACAATTGGCAAACTTTTGTTTTCAAATTTTTTGAATTATGGTGCTGTTGTAATTGGTTTGAATTTGATTGAATTTTAATATTAATGGAATAATTGAACTTAAGCAACTTAAAAGTTTTAAATTCAAGTTTATTTGAAACAAGTGATTGAATTGTTTTGTAATTTTCATAATTTCAAAATGGTTGCTGTTTGGAAAACTAATTGAATTTGAATGCAAATTGAATTAAGTGAAATATTAAAAAGAACCATGTGATAGTTTGAACTTTAAAGTTTAATGGAAACAATTGATGTTTTGATTTGAACTTTTTATTTGGAAGATTGTAACAGAGCAAGTATGAAACAAAACATTTGAATATTGTTTGAATTTCAAATGGAAAAACAAAGGAAAACAGCTGGAAAACAATTGGAAAACAAATGCAATGATTAAGATGCCATGATGCAAAACATAAAATAACAATTAGCAAACATTCTAAAGGTGATTTTCATACTTGGGATGTTACAAGGACCACTGCTTACATTACGAATTGTTCTAAATGCATTTGTCTGTTGCACACAAAGTAATCACTTCGTTGCGGCAACTTAATACCAGAGAGATTTGTTGGATAGCTTTCTTGAGGTGGACTTTTAGATATGGATGCATACTGGATAGCGGTCCATATGGCTTGACGTAATGCCTACGCTGTTAGAACTCGTGAACTATATCTCGTCATAATAGTATTGTTATACGTTCATGATTTTTCAACTGCCCAGTTGTAGTTTTTTTTCATCGAGCATATTTGTTTTCTTTGGAGAGACACCAGTAGCGAACCTATGCCCCCCGGTCCTATTTTCCTGACATTTTCTACCTTCTTTTAAACACTTTTCACAATTTTTTCCTCGCTGTTCCGATTGACTTTCAAGACTCTATACGTTTAATTCTCCTGTTTTCAGCAAGACCAGAAGATTGACAACCTTCCGAAAAGTTGGGGCAAGATAGAGTTTATCTTTGTGTGGGTTCCACGCTTGGTCAACATCGATAAACGGCGTCGTTGATACAAGTAACCTTCTTCAAAACTACGAAGTCCTACTAGTTCGATAACGCCAGTCCACAACTGGGGAAAAATTTCCGCTAGACTACATCATACCTTCCGGTTGGGGTCTCCCAACGAGCGTGTTATCACGTCAGCATCAGTAACATAGATGGCACATAGGAAAAAAAATGACATGGCAAATATTTAATAAGGTGAGAGAGGGTTGTCATAACATAGCTAGTTAGGGCCGCCACAATGTATACCAAATATCGTTGCGAAATTGATATTTGACTTTTGGCAACATTGTGCAACATATTTTGGTGGTTCCAAAAGCCAAATGTTTGGGAGTAGGAGCAACTAGAAGATCTAGTGCCGAATTTGTTAAAGTGGAAAAAATAATAGGAACGAAGGGTGGACATTGGAGAGAGTGAGGAGCACAACATTATTTTTATTATTACTTTGCACATAGTGGGCCAAGTTAGGAGGGAATTTAGCATTTGGCAACGAGGGACTTTGGCATTGACACATTGTAGCTCACATAGTAAATCTAGTACTCGTGCCAAATAAATTTACGTGATAAATTTAACTTTGACAACACCGTGGATGCTCTTACCGTAACATTACACATTCCAATGCAATATGAGTTTACAAACTAATAAATACATATTTGCATGACATCACTTATATCTTAATGCTCGGTCTTTAGGATTTAGTTTTACCCTTAGCTTCTCATGTTAGGACGGGGGGTCAGGCCAGGCTGGGCATTCGGGTTACCCAAAATTTTCGGGTCGGGTTATTCGGGTTTCTTGTAATTCGGGTTATCAATTCTCACACCCGAAGTTGTCCTTAAAAAAGAAAACCCGACATTTCGGGTGCCCGAAATTTCGGGTTCGGGTTCGGGTTTTCCCGATTAACCCGAATAGGAGCAGCACCTCAAAAATTTAGTCTTTAATGCGGACTTGGGGAGAAGGAATATCTATGGGCCTCATCTTGCCGATTGCCGAACTGGAAAACGAGGCTGGCGCCAGCTACATCCATGGCCATCGGCGCCTGTCAAGAGAGGCAGGCCAGCTGTGGCTTCACCGCTGCTTAGTATCGAGGAAGGCGGCCATTGAGGTGCTGTCGCCTATCGAGGAATTTTGGCCGGCGCGGTGCTGCTCCGTGTTGCTCATATGAGAGGGCAACAAGATGCAGGGGAGGCCGCCACCGCATCGCGAACGCCGGCTAGGCCGGGACGGACTGGGTAGTTGGGTTCTAGATTTCCATGGTCTGGCGGTTTCTGCGCATCTGTGCGGCAGTGCGGGATACGATTAGGTTAGTGGTTGACCAATTGAGTTGGGAGGTGAGCGTGCTGTGCGTGCAGGATAGGATTAGGATCTGCACGCATCTATGCGGCACTTTGGGCTGTTAGTGGGCTGGGTAAATGCGGACATTTGTTGAGTTTAGCTAACATTAGCCGTGTAATTCGGGTGATTCGGGCAGTTCGGGTACGAGAAGTATAAACCCGAAATTAATGAATAAAATTCGGGTTTCCTAAGTTGCCACCCGAACATGTCCTCGGGTTTTTCGGGTTCGGGCCATACGGGTTCGGGTTCGGGTTTTTCGGGTTCGGGATTCGGGTTGCGGGTTTTATGCCTAGGGTGTCATCTTCCATTTTTAGGTATTTATACTCTATGATAGTGTCATCTAAGCATTAATTGCCTGTCTTAAGTATGTGGTCAATTTGTGCAGCACCCGTAGTATATTGTATTTATGTCGGACGTGAACGTGTATACTAACAAATTTGTGGTGGCCTCTCTCCATCAATCAAGATATTATAGTACTGTCTCCTACGTCGTGGTAGGTGCCATGCGCGGTGCACGACCATCCACGCTAGTGTACCAGAGGTTCCAAGATTATTTCTCTTTCCCCTTTCTTCATCCTTGTACTAGCACTACATATAGCCCGCCGAGATTCCAAGATCAACCGTCTCCACATTTTCCTTTCTCCTTTTTCTTCATTGTACTACTACTACTACATATAGTACAGCTCAAGCTCTGTCCCAGCAAGTCCAGACCAAACAAACCCACGCGTCGATCCATCGAGGGTGCGCATCGGATGGCCACCGCCGACGCCGACTCCTCCTCGTCCTCGCCGATGCACATTGTCCTCTTCCCGTGGCTCACATTCGGCCACATGATCCCCTTCCTCGAGCTCGCAGAGCGCCTGGCAGCTCGCGGCCACCGTGTCTCCTTCGTCTCCACGCCGCGCAACGTCAAGCGCCTCCCATCTGTCGTCGACGTCCACTTGGTCGCCCTCCCGCTGCCCCGTGTGGACGGCCTCCCAGAGGGAGCCGAGGCCACCACCGACCTCCCGCCCGGTAACACCGAGCAACTACTGCACAAGGCGTCCGACAAATTCGCCGCGGGGCCATTCTCCGCATTCCTCGACGACCAGAAGCCAGACTGGCTCGTCGTCGACAGCTTCAACTACCTAGCAGCAGCAGCCGCCGCCGACCGAGGCGTGCCGACCGCCATGTTCCTCGTCTTCGACTCTGCGTCGACCGTGCTCTAGGGCGTGCCGCGTGTGTCCGCCGACGTGCACCCAGAGCTAGGGGCGACGGTACCCCAGCGCTTCATGCTAACCCATCAGAGCTGCAACATCGTCGCGCAGCGGTGCTGCCTCGAGTTCGACCCTGAAGGCGTGCCTCTCCTGCCCGGGATCTTCGGCAATAAGCCCTTTGCGCCTGTCGGGCTGCTGCCGCCGCCTCTGAGGGCTAACCTCGGCGGCGACGACCTCGTATCATGGCTTGATCAACACTCGGAAAAATCCGTCGTGTTTGTCGCGCTGGGAAGCGAAGCGCCGCTGACCATCGAGCTAGTGCACGAGCTCGCCATCGGCCTGGAGCTCGCTGGGACACCGTTCCTCTGGGCCCTGAGGAAGCTGGGTGACCAAGACATTCTTCCTCCCGGCTTCCGGGAGCGCACCAAGGGCCGCGGCCTCGTGGCCATGGGGATGGTTCCGCAGACCAGGATGCTAGCGCACCCCTCCGTCGGCGCCTTCCTTACGCACAGCGGGCCAAGCTCCGTCATCGAGGGGATGCAGTACGGGCATCCCCTCTTCATGCTGCCCTTCTTCAGCGACCAACGTAACGTCGCCCGGTTCATGGAGGGAAAGAAGGTCGGAATGCCCGTGCCGAGGCACGAAAATGATGCGTCCTCTTTTGACCGACAAGGCATCGCTTCCACGGTTCGAGCCGTCTTCGTGGAGGAACCAGGTAAACATGTCTTTGCGGCCAATGCCAAGAAGATGCAACAGATTGTCGCAAACCCCGAAATTCATGAGAGGTGCATCACTGACTTCCTTCAGCAACTCAAATCCTACAAGAAACCAGTGAGCCAGGCCGGTATTAATATCTAAAAAAGGTATTTTTTAAATATTTTTTCTATAAATGCCTTCTACATATGCATGTGTGTGAATTTGATTAAAAATTACTCAATACTATTTTTTGTAATACTTATTTGAGATTTCAAAATGCTGTTTTTCAAAATTAAAAAATATTCCATGTTGCCTGACCGGGAGCCGCGCTATAGCTTTTTGCTAGTGATGGATCATGGACATACATATTGTACTGTTCAAAATGAAGAGCCAATATGCTATAGCATATATTTTCTCTTTTCTCGTCCAGTCAGCAATCTGAAATGTTATGAGCTAATGCACTTTGCTTTGTTTTCTAATATGCTCATCAATATAACCGTGCGACCTCTGTACGTAGTGTTATAAACGATAGGCGCCAATATAAACGGCGAAAAACAAGAGATCAACATGAGGGACACGAGATTTTTAACACATGCAAAATCATTCCAATGAGTAAGAGAAAAAGATCACGGGCACGAGCCAACAAACTTCTCATTCTTGTTATGGAAAGGGACCGCAAAGGTAGTCCTAGAGTTGAACTCCCTGAGCGTTTGTTCTATATTGATGTTTATACTACAATAAAAATATGACCCTAATGGCAGATGAAATGGTAGCTAATAACTACCCACTAACATAACATAAATACCTTAAGGCACTCGACGATAAAATGAAACATGAAATATAAATAATAACTATCTCATAGCGTAAAATAAAGACGTGGATGACGATGGTTGGCGGATGTGAACTGCAGGGCACCAGCTCATTAGAGCGCTGGCCATGTTTAAACTCTTTGGCACAATCCCGATATGTGCGATCCCATCAAAGTTCTCTCTCGTTGAGAGACGCCGGCCCCTTACAAAGCTAAGTTAGCTTTGTGTACTTCCTAGTCGATCTGCATCAATTAGAAAAAGCTAGCTACCTACATAGATGACTAGCTGGCTTATCTTACACACCCAGGTGGGAATGCCCATGTATTACAACTAGCAGCAAAGTTAGCAACGACTAGCAAAGGTAGCTGCATGAAGATGCTCTATCGAAATTCAGGGCACGAGGAAAGAATTATTTAGACCAAGATGCTCTATCGTGGAAAGAAGCATTTAACTGCCGCACTGATTACCTATAAATTGTGTAATCAATTACTCCCTCCGTCCTGTTTAATAGGGCATAATTTTAAAAACATGCGGTCCCACCTCTTAAGCACATTTAAATTAATTCTCTTCTAATTAGTGGGTGATTGCCTCTCTCTATCCTTCTCCACCAATGCATATAATATTTGAGCCCAATGAATGAATACCTAGCGTCCAGAGAATTTCTATATGTGACATATAAATCAGGACGGAGAGAGTATGTCTATTCCCTCTTGCACGTCAAAATCAGTTATTACCAATATGGAAAATCAGTTTTTGTGCTAACCATGGGCGTGGAAGTAGGTAGAGGTTGGTTGGTTCTGGTGCCATAGGTGGCTAGAAATTAGAGGCATTAATGACAGTATGACACCATTCCTCAAAATAAATATACACAACCAGCTAGACAATGATATGCCGCACAACAACGGCCATTTGTTCTTTGATTGATATATCACGAGATTCATCAATAAGAACCGAAAATAGACCATCTCCCATCTCTTGCTTTATTGCTTTAGAGACCGCCTGTGCGTAACTTTTTGCAAGCTCTTTTTGAATTGTTGGAGAAGTCATCCGGGCGTTTTTAGGACACAGCTCATCAAATGCAATCCTCACTTCCTCCTTTCTTTCTTTGTACCAATCAAGCATCTCTACAAAATTACCTTTATTTAAGGAAATTGCAGATTCATCATGGCCACGGAATGGTTCACCCTGCAATGCAAGAT
Source organism: Alopecurus myosuroides (assembly GCA_028641055.1). Lineage (NCBI taxonomy): Eukaryota > Viridiplantae > Streptophyta > Magnoliopsida > Poales > Poaceae > Alopecurus > Alopecurus myosuroides. The sequence continues at coordinate 302,025,512 of CM054062.1, forward strand.
AACTAACAATGCCCAAAGATGTTTCCAAACGGGTCTCAATCGAAATTCGAAGTCCTGGGTCAGGCTCAATGTGGTCTGGGTTCCACTCTTCAATGATATCATCTTCCTCTTGACCAGCTAGCATATCGTCAACATAAATTTGTTCCTCACTCTCTGCCGGTCGGAGCTTATTCAGTCAATTGCAACTAGATTGGTTTCAGACTTAGAAGTGCATCGTCAGTTCCGAAATCAAATACCTTTCATTATGTACTTCTTTGGCGCCATGTACTCTCCCTCGCCGTGTTGCCGGTCGCAGCCTCGTCTCGTCTCATCGGCCGTCGGCAGCGATTCTGTGCTTGCTACTGCTGTCGCGCCCTGCCGCCTCTTTTTTTTTGAAATGGAAAATATTATATTATGCAAGCAAGCCGCCTCATTAAAAACCTTCCAGTCCCCGTAGGTACCCTGGTAAGGAAAAGAGTGCGTCCGTGAAACTTGCTGCAGCAAATTCAGAATATGGTTACATCGTTGGTGAGTTGCTCTAAAATAAAATCTGGCGGTTCATCCCTCCAAACAACGGTTTGGGATCCCTCCGCCTTACTAGCTAACATGTGAGCAACCTTGTTACCCTCTCTATGGCAATGACTAAAAATGACATGTGTAAAATTCCTACACAAAAACGAGCATTCTTCGTAGATAGCCGCGGCCGGTCCGATAAAATTCCCTCCATCTTGCATAATCATGATCACATCCATGCAGTCGGAGTTGACGATGAGTTTACTGCACCCCACTTGACCAACTAGAATAAGTCCATCACGTAAGGCCCTGGCTTCTGCCATGCTTGCATCGGCAATGGTAGTGATGCCACAGTTACTTGCCGCGACAAAAAAAACCTCGATCATCCCTAATAATAGCCCCGGTAGCTCCCTTTGAATATTCTCCGATGAACGCTGCGTCCACATTAAGATTTGTATACCCCTCTTTCGGTTTTGTCCAGCCCTCCCGCCTAACTGTCGAGTTCCTTCTGGAGGCCCTGGCATAGTTAGTGGCAATGGCCAATATTGCATGTGCCGATCTAGAAGTGGAAGCCAATTTCTCTCCAGGCTTAAGCTGACAATGCTGCCACCAAAGGTACCAGCACGCCGTGGCTAACAAGTCTTTTGTACCAATATCAGAGCTACTAGGAGCAATAGTGTCGGTTTGGCACAACAGGTTTTCAAAAAATCCCGAACCGGATCTGTCAAAAGTAGATGCCATCCCAATTGACTCGGACAGCCCTAAAAATTCCCAAACCTCCTGGATCCTTGGGCATTCGAAGAACGCATGCAGTGTATCTTCACAATAGATGTTGCAGCCCGGGCATAAGCTGCTGGCACTCGATAGACTCGGGGGTTGTGCTGCAAAAAGTTAAAACAGAAACTGTAGGGTAATCCCTAGCCGCAGCCGCACTCGATAGACTCGGGGGCTGTGCCAAAAAACTGAGGGTGACCACCCGCAGCATCTGCACTTGCTAAACGGGAGGTGACGCTTCGTCATCAACAACAAACAATAACCTTATCGCTGCACCCGATCAGAATCACATAAAGATAAATTCCTCTGATACAAGTCATTTTTTTTTCCATTTTCATGTTTTAACCTGCTTCGGTTACACCTGATACCCGGGGCTGCGCCTCTTAAATTACTTGTGTGCTCGACACCCATCATGCCACGCGTTACACTAATACATTGCACACGATAGCCTGAGAAGCTGATACTATCTGACGTCGACTCCTGACTTCGACCCGGTTGGAGCACCAACTGACAGGTCAGCAAAGGAGTAGAGATAATGGCTATCAGGCTAACGAAAAGACATAGCGTATGGTGCAAAAGTGTCGCGTAGATTTGAAGCACTGCCTACCATCAAGCCATACCCGAATTCGTGATTCGATAGACCGTTGGTTCACAACCAAAATTAACCCGAGCAACAACTAGCTCTGTATATTTTGCTATACACAACACTCTTGTTACATTATTTAACCACCTTTGTTTATATGGCTGCAATACAGGAAACCGATTATCGGCTGCCCCTTCAGGCGTCGATACATTCCTCCTCCGGGAGTCAACAGAAGCTAAAATACGTGGGATTAGCTTCAAAACAAATTGATCCTATGCCCAAATCTACGAGTCGAACATAGCCCCGGGGCTACTCCCATCGGGGGCGCTGGTCGCGCACCCGACAAGAATATAGACCTTACCCGACGATCGCTGATCGCGCACCCGACAAGAAGACGGGCTTTATCAAGAGGATCAACCTGACCCTCCGGAACAAGTCAACTCGATGCACTATCGAACTCTGAAGACTCGAACTATTCAAGAAAAGGACTCGAATGGTTCAAGAAGAGGACTCACAATATTCAAGAAGAGGACACAAATGATTCAGTTTTGAGTCCCTGATCGAGTCTTCGACTCAACCAGGCACTCAGGGGCTAGTGTCATTGGTATATACCATTTCAGGTACGCACCATTGGTATATTGGATGCGGCGTAGCTGGATACCCACTTGGCGGACCATCAATGCTCACGAAGCCCACGTAGGTGCTAGCAATATCTTGGAGTACAAGACAAGGACTCGAATACATAGTCGACTAAGACTCATATAAACCCTGCTTGGCTACCTATATAAATCTAGGAGGGTGGAGAGAAAAGAGTATAATCTCAATCGGAGAGAGAGAATAGACAGGCCACAACTAGACAACAACCCTAGATCAGATACGCGCCAGATCCAATCTGCGCCGTGCCCCGTGTGATCTCTCTCATCTCACCGGAATAACAACAAGACAAGCAGAAGTAGGGGTGTTATCTTCTTCGAAGAGCCCCGAACCTGGGTAAACCTTGCCCCGAGTCCTGACAAGCCGAGTTGTCCACCAACGCCTTCTTCTCCCTTACGAACCCCGGGTCCTAACCATGGGGATTGTTGAGGTACCACCCTCGACAGTTGGCTTCATGTCACCTCAAAAATTATTTTGTTATCACTTACCTACTCGAGGACGAGCAGGAGTTAAGCTTGGGGATGCTGATACTTGCAAACGTATCTATAATTTTTTATACTCCATGCATGTTCTCTACCTAATACCTTTTGTTTTCCACATGTTTTATTTTATTTTCCTCCGTTTTCCGGATGTTTCATAGAATAACTTATTGACAAGATGCCCCAGTCGAGCTGCTATTTTCTGATGTTTTTTCTATTTCAGAAAAGTTCTTAAGGAAATATTCTAGGAAAGGGCTGAAAATGCACGAAGCTCATTTTTACCCAAAACGGAGACATAGTCCAAAGAAGAGCCGGAGGGGAGCGAGGAGGCCACCAGGTGGGCACCAGATGCGGCCCCTCCCTAGGTCGCGCCTGGTGGGATCCTGGCGGCCCTGGCCACCGCCTCTCATCGCCTATTCACCTATAAATTTCCTTAAACCCTAAAAATCATTGGGACATAGTTATTTTCCACGAAACATACAGAGATGCGCTGTCACCTCGAAAGTCCAATCGAGCGCTTCTGGAGTCCTGCTCTAGGACCCTGTCGGAGAGGGGAATCGTCATTGGAGGCCTCTACATCGCCATGATCGCCTCTAGACAGATGCGTGAGTAGTTCATCTCGGGACTACGGGTCCATAGGAGTAGATAGATAATTTTTCTCTCCCCTATGCCTCCATGTTTAGAGTCTCGTGAGCTGCCTCACATGATCAAGACCACAGTTATGTAATTGTGCATGTTGTGTTTGCTGGGATCCGATAAACCATAAGATTATGATTATTTTGTTCAAGTCAATCTGAGATGCTTCACTTATATTCGTAGAGAGTTTTAATCTTGTCTTGCAATGATCTCCGGAGTTTATGATTACCTTAGCCACGTAGTTGATTTCACCTCCAAGAGAGGATTTATATGCTTGATGGTAGGTTCATACTTCCCTTACATCTGTACTCGAGTGACAAAAACATGACAGATGGAGGATGTGTTGTTTCTACTAGGGTGAAAACAACAGTGCTCTTGTCTACGGACGAGGACCACTGCTTACGAATTGTTCTAAATGCATTTGTCTGTTGCACACAAAGTAATCACTTCGTTGTTGTAACTTAATACCAGAGAGATTTGTTGGATAGCTTTCTTGAGGTGGACTTTTAGATATGGATGCATGTTGGATAGCGGTCCATATGGCTTGACGTAATGCCTACACTGTTAGAACTCGTGAACTGTATCTCGTCATAATAGTATTGTTATACGTTCATGATTTTTCAACTGCCCAGTTGTAGTTTTTTTCATCTAGCATATTTGTTTTCTTTGGAGAGACACCAGTAGCGAACCTATGGCCCCCGGTCCTATTTTCCTCACATTTTTAACCTTCTTTTAAACACTTTTCACAATTGTTTCCTCGCTGTTCCGATTGCCTTTCAAGACTCTATACGTTTAATTCTCCTGTTTTCAGCAAAACCGGAAGATTGACAACCTTCCGAAAAGTTGGGGCAAGAGAGAGTTTATGTTTGTGTGGGTTCCACGCTTGGTCAACATCGATAAACGGCGTCGTTGATACAAGTAACCTTCTTCAAAACTACGAAGTCCTACTAGTTCGATAACGCCAGTCCACAACTGGGGGAAAATTTCCGCTAGACTACATCATACCTTCCGCTTGGGGTCTCCCAACGAGCGTGTTATCACGTCAGCATCAGTAACATAGGAAAAAAATGACATGACAAATATTTAATAAGGTGAGAGAGGGTTGTCATAACATAGCTAGTTAGGGCCGCCACAATGTATACCAAATATCGTTCCCAAATTGATAATTGACTTTTGGCAACATTGTGCAACATATTTTGGTGGTTCCAAAAGCCAAATGTTTGGGAGTAGGAGCAACTAGAATATCTAGTGCCCAATTAGTTAAAGTGGATAAAATAATAGGAACAAAGGGTGGACATTGGAGAGAGTGAGGAGCACAACACTATTTTTATTATTACTTTGCACATAGTTGGCCCAGTTAGGAGGGAATTTAGCATTTGGCAATGAGGGACTTTGGCATTGACACATTGTAGCTCACATAGTAAATCTAGTACTCGTGCCAAATAAATTCACGTGACAAATTTAACTTTGACAACATGTGGATGCTCTTACCGTAACATTACACATTCCAATGCAATATGAGTTTACAAACTAATAAATACATATTTGCATGACACCACTTATATCTTAATGCCCGACTTTAGACTAGGCATAGTGGGGAGTATCATACAAAAGTATCATGCATATGATACCAATATATGATACTACACCTCTAATGCATAGTATCATATAGGAGTATCATAATCACGTTCTATTTATTATTTTGTAGAATCTCAATGTAAATATAGGTACTCCCTCCGTCCTGGTGTATAGGGCATAAAACGAAAATCTCTGAGACCAAGGTAGTTGTCAATTGGGCCGGATTTCTCTCCCAGCACGTTAATGAGCCTTGAGTATACGGATCGATTTGTGCCTAATTTAATCGCGTTGTTACGCTAACCAACGGCCGCATCCAATCAACAGATACGAAATTAATGCATGCACGCTCCGTAACCATCACATGAGAAGGAGCCATGCATGCGGCATTGACCCACCGTTCTGTTTCACATGCATGGAAAGGTGTGGAGGAGAGCAATGTTCGGAAGTGAAGGGAGAGAAAACGCTTGGAGAGAGAGATTAACCCGGCCTAATTAATACTATTTAAGAATAATTGCGCCTAGATAGAGAGGGTATCGGGACAACCTGGTTTTCGTTTTGTGCCCTATACACCAGGACGGAGGGAGTACAAAATTTGTTTGACATTAATTTTCTTAGTTTTGCGTGTCATGATACGGTATCTATCTATGTTACTCTAATCTTCTCTCTCTTCCTTAATTGCATGCCACCTCAGCTTTTTTTTGGGACCAAGTTGCATGATACTACCTATGATACCACCACTATGGCTAGTCTTAGGATTTAGTTTTACCCTGAGCTTCTCATGTTAGGACGGGGGGTTAGGGTGTCATCTTCCATTTTTAGGTATTTATACTCTATGATAATGTCATTTAAGCATTAATTGCCTGTCTTAAGTATGTGGTCAATTTGTGCAGCACCCGTAGTATATTGTATTTATGTCGGACGTGAACGTGTATAACAAATTTGTGGTGGCCTCTCTCCATCAATCAAGATATTATGGTACTGTCTCCTACGTCGTGGTAGGTGCCATGCGCGGTGCACGACCATCCACGCTAGTGTACCAGAGGTTCCAAGATTATTTTTCTTTCCCCTTTCTTCATCCTTGTACTAGCACTACATATAGCCAGGCGCGCCGAGATTCCAAGATCAACCGTCTCCACATTTTCCTTTCTCCTTTTTTCTTCATTGTACTACTACTACATACAACTCAAGCTCGGTCCCAGCAAGTCCAGACCCACGCGTCGATCCATCGAGGGTGCGCATAGGATGGCCGCCGCCGACGCCGACTCCTCCTCGTCCTCGCCAATGCACATTGTCCTCTTCCCGTGGCTCGCATTCGGCCACATGATCCCCTTCCTCGAGCTCGCAGAGCGCCTGGCAGCTCGCGGCCACCGTGTCTCCTTCGTCTCCACGCCGCGCAACGTCGAGCGCCTCCCGTCTGTCGTCGACGTCCACTTGGTCGCCCTCCCGCTGCCCCGTGTGGACGGCCTCCCAGAGGGAGCCGAGGCCACCACCGACCTCCCGCCCGGTAACACCGAGCAACTACTGCACAAGGCGTCCGACAAATTCGCCGCCGGGCCATTCTCCGCATTCCTCGACGACCAGAAGCCAGACTGGCTCGTCGTCGACAACTTCAACTACCTGGCAGCAGCAGCCGCCGCCGACCGAGGCGTGCCGACGGCCATGTTCCTCGTCTTCGACTCTGCGTCGACCGTGCTCTGGGGCGTGCCGCGTGTGTCCGCTGACGTGCACCCAGAGCAAGGGGCGACGGTACCCCAGCGCTTCATGCTAACCCATCAGAGCTGCAACATCGTCGCGCAGCGGTGCTGCCTCGAGTTCGACCCCGAAGGCGTGCCTCTCCTGCCGGGCATCTTCGGCAACAAGCCCTTTGCGCCTGTCGGGCTGCTGCCGCCGCCTCTAAGGGCTAACCTCGGCGGCGACGACCTCGTATCATGGCTTGATCAACACCCGGCAAAATCCGTCGTGTTTGTCGCGCTGGGAAGCGAAGCGCCGCTGACCATCGAGCTAGTGCACGAGCTCGCCATCGGCCTGGAGCTCGCCGGAACACCGTTCCTGTGGGCCCTGAGGAAGCTGGGCGACCAAGACATTCTTCCTCCCGGCTTCGGGGAGCGCACCAAGGGCCGCGGCCTCGTGGCCATGGGGATGGTTCCGCAGACCAGGATGCTAGCGCACGCCTCCGTCGGCGCCTTCCTTACGCACAGCGGGCCAAGCTCCGTCGTCGAGGGGATGCAGTACGGGCGTCCCCTCGTCATGCTGCCCTTCTTCAGCGACCAACGTAACGTCGCCCGGTTCATGGAGGGAAAGAAGGTCGGAATGCCCGTGCCGAGGCACGAAAATGATGCGTCCTCTTTTGACCGACAAGGCATCGCTTCCACGGTTCGAGCCGTCTTCGTGGAGGAACCAGGTAAACATGTCTTTGCGGCCAATGCCAAGAAGATGCAACAGATTGTCGCAAACCCCGAAATTCATGAGAGGTGCATCACCGACTTCCTCCAGCAACTCAAATCCTACAAGAACCACTGAGCCAGCTGCAGGCCGGTATTATCTATAAAATGTTTTTTAAAAAAGATTTTTTCTATAAATGATGCATGTGTGGAATTTTATTAAATATCATTTAATAATTCTTTTGTAATATTTGGGATTTCAAAATGCTGCTTTTCAAATTAAAAGAAATATTCCATGTTGCCCGACCGGGAGCCGCGTGTATAGCTTTTTGCTAGTGATGGCTCATGGACATATATATTGTACTATTCAAATCAAAGAGCCAATATGCTAGCATAAATTTTCTCTTTATCATCCAGTCAACACTCTGTAATGTTCTGAGCTAATGAACTTTGCTTTGTTTTCTAATATGCTCTTCAATATAACCTTGCGACCTATGTACCTAGTGTTATAAACGATAGGCACCAATATAAACGGCAAAAAACAAGAGATCAACACGAGGGACACAAGATTTTTAACACATGCAAAATCCTTCCAATGAGTAAGAGAAAAAGATCACAGGCACGAGCCAACAAACTTCTCATTCTTGTTATGGAAAGGGACCGCAAAGGTAGTCCTAGAGTTGAACTCCCTGAGCGTTTGTTCTATATTGATGTTTATACTACAATAAAAATATGACCCTAATGGCAGATGAAATGGTAGCTAATAACTACCCACTAACATAACATAAATACCTTAAGGCACTCGACGATAAAATGAAGCATGAAATATAAATAATAACTATCTTATAGCGTAAAATAAAGACGTGGATGACGATGGTTGGCGGATGTGAACTGCAGGGCACTCTTGGATTTGGTGGAACGATGCTTACCTCTCCGAGGGCATCGGTGCGTGTTTATAACGTAGGGAAAAACCCCCATACGTGGCAGATACAGAGAGGTACGGGTACGGGTGGAGTACTTACTCCATACCGTATACGTACAGTACATGTGGTTTAACAGCCCCCCTTAATCTAAACTTCGGAGAAGATTTAGATTACGTCTAAACTCACACAGGCTAGTTACAGGAAGCGGCTTAGTAAAGCCATCAGCAATTTGATCCTTACTAGATATAAATCTAATAGCTAACTGTTTGCTTGCAACACGCTCTCGAACAAAGTGAAAATCTATCTCAATATGTTTTGTGCGGGCATGGAAGACAGGATTTGCCGAAAGATATGTAGCTCCCAAGTTATCACACCATAGACATGGTGTTTGCTTCAATTTTACACCAAGTTCCTTCAAGAGTGCTTCAACCCAAATCACCTAGCTCTCCTATATGAAGTCCAAATTCGAGGGCAAGCCACAAGAAAATTTTGCACTTGACTGGCGCCCAACATTTCCTGCGTTAGCAAGGGGAAACGAATTTGCCCACTATATTTAGTCTTAACTATACAAAGCTGTTATAGTTTTACATAGTAGCCTTTTATGAACATCATGTATTGATTTTTTTTTTTACGGAAGAGTATAGTTAATTTCTCCGTATACTAAGTAACATTCTAAGTTCTGAGTTTATTCTTCCTACGGTAATTTTATTTGGAAATAGCTATTGATATCCAAATGTGTAAGTAGTGAAACATTGTAAACCGATGATTATCCTACATTTATGTGTGTTGACACTTGACAGTGATGTACGAATGTCACATAGCACTGGCAACAAGATAGCGAGATTAATTGCCGACGAAGAAAAATCAAGGACACACATACACAAATCCAGAACAATGCCTCACGAGGGATACATCCATATGTGATGAACATTGCTCAAATTAAATGAAACTAGACGAAAAAATGTGGTCCCTGATTAGACCGCCACAGACAGGCTAGAGCTTGGCAGTGCTGCTCATCTTGTGATACATCACGTGCCTGAAGTCACTGAGAATCGCAGGCTCCGAGGACACAAGTATCCGCACGCTGCCGCCGGCGCCATCCATGAGGTAGAGGAGCCCGGCTCGTGGCTGTACTGCGCGGTGCATCACCAGCGGCTTTCCCCACCCGAAATCCGCATCGTACGCCGGCATGCCTAGCCAGCTGACCACTCTCATCTCAGTCTCGGGCATGCTCCCCGCAGGCGTTGCGGCCGGCTTCCTGGCGGCCATGTCCAGCTCCAAGTAGTCGATCGCTGAGCGCACCAGTTCATCGTCCATCCGGCGGATGGCTCCTCTGATTCGGCTAGCGACGGCGGCCAGCTGCTCCTCCGAGGCAATTTCCCGCACCTTGCCGGTCACGCACAGCCCGATAATCCCGTTGCCGAAGTAGCTGTCAGGGAGCGGCGGGTTCAGACTGCGTCGGACGTTGGCCGGGAAGCTGAGGCGCGTCGTGGCGTCCGGAGGCAGTCGGCCTGTCGCGCACATGGACTGCCACAGGTGAGCACTCAGGGCGCAGAAGGTGCTTACGTCGCCGCCGCATGCACGCTTAAGAGCGGCGACCCGGTCCTTGGAGATGACAAAAATCTCGTTCACCACGGTGCCTGACAGCTCAGATAGGCTTAGCTTGGGGCAGAGCACGGAGAGAGCATCGTGGCGGACCAACGGCGGGGAGCGGCCGCGGAGGAGGGTGCGGTCATGGCACGGGAGCTCCAAGGCAGCGGCGGCTTCTCCGTGCCCGGAGCCGCAGAAGGCGGACCACGTCCGAAGGAAGTGGAATGTGCTGGTGCCGTCCGCAACACCATGGTGCATCGCCACCCCTAAGGCCACCCCGCCGCACCTCAGGAAGGTCACCTGGAAGGCGCACACGACGGTAGCCGAGCCGTCTACACGGGGAACAAAGAGCCTCCGAAGCTCCGACGATGGCTTGAAGTTGCTGAAGTCGTCAACCGTAAGGTCAGACCGAGCGACGACAAAGGGCACGCCCTGGTCGGCGCAGTCGACCTTCAACCGGCCGTCGCTTCCCACGCCGAGACGGCCGGCCAATGGGTAAAAGAACACTAGAGCCCTGGCCATCGCTGCCTTGAGCCTGTCCACGTCGAAGAAGGTGTCGCCGACGACGGCGGCGGCGGAGGAGCGGTAGAAGTAGACGAGAGGTGCGTGGCCTATGGGGGCCAGCACGAGGTCGAGCGCGGAAAGCCACAGGCTTTGCCTAGGCGTTGCCTCCATGGGCGTCACCACGCACGAGTCCACCACCTTCACCTCACACACACTCATTTCTTCCTTATCCTGAGCTAGGTGAAGAAGAGTCGAAAAGAGAAGCGGATAGATACACGGAGATTCCGCCACGGCTTGTGTCCCGGCCTTATCTCAAACATGGATCACTGTTGAAGTGTTGAGGATTGGAGTGCCGTACAATTTCCATTCTTGACCTCGCACTTGAACATTTTTCTGTCCCTATAGCATCCAAGCTGTACCTACCTGGCGAATGAGCTAGTCTCAGCTAAGGAAGGAGGATAGTGGAACTGCAGCTACTGGTGACTGAAATGTCAATTTACCAGTGATGGCGTACGTTGCAGCCTGTTCCTTCAGTACCAAGGCAGTTTAGTGGTAATTAAGTTTGCAGACATGAATACAACCAAGCTTAGTGAGCAAATGCACATAATGAGAAGTACTAAATGAAGCTGCAAAACGTTGACCGTGTGACGAGCATGGTCAACTGTTGCTAATATAAAAGGTTGTCCAAGTTAACGTTGTTACATCATGTCAATCTCTTTTGGGTGGCATCGTTTATGGCAAACTAGCCTCCTATATATGTTTCTGTATTTTATCGTACTTAGCGAGGGACGGAACTAGGATGAAATTATAAGAGGGACCAACCGCATATGTAATAAATTGGAGGGGCCATATAGGTAAATTTGAACAAATTTAGGGGTTAAATCTACAAATTAACAAGGGGAATTTAACAAAAAAATTAAGCGTGAGGGGAGCCATGGCCCCAGCTCGCACCCCGCCCCCCGGCACGTCCCTGTACTCAGCTCAACATTCTGTGATTTACAAAAAAAAAAACTGAAAAGGGCTAAAAGTGAAAAATTCTGACGCTTCTACGGGTTGGGTTCAGTTTGCACGCTCTGGCATAAACCGAAAACGTGGGCCGGGCTGATAAGGTGACTCGGGGGCCCGAAAATCCTCCCACCAACCGCTATATGAACGGATTCCCGAGCTGTTCTCAGGTCCATCCCTCCTTGAACCCTAGACCGCGCCGTCGCAATTGCTCACCGCGCAACCTAGCTCCGGCGAGAGATTGGCTCCCCTCCACGCCACCTTTAGCCCCAGCGCCGCCGCATTAGCGCGATGCAGCCGCAGAGCAACATCACCGCCGGTGCTAACAGAGCGATTGGCTTCCCTCCACGCTTCGCACCGACCACACCTACTGTCGGTGTGCCTCGCATGAACGCATCCACGGCCTGTTGTCCATCGAAGGCGCCACCCCAGTACGTGGCCCGGGCACTACCGTCGCACGTGGCCCGTCCCAGGACAGCTCCAGTGAGGACGACAACAGCGACACCCCCGCTGTCCTTCATCGAGACCGAGGAGGATCTCCTCCAACTCGGCATCCAGAAGAGCGTCCGCCACTAGCGACGGGAGTCCATTCGGCGTTGCCGCTAACAGCGGCACCTGGACGCGTTCAACGCGAGGCAGCTGGAACACGTCCTTCGCACATATGAGGAGATGCAGAGGAAGAAGCGTCAGTGGGACGCGATTGCCGCGTCGCATTTTGAGCAGGTCGGCGCCAGCTCCAGCAGCTCCTCCTCCAGCTCCTCCTCCGCCGAAAGAAGGCGGCGCGACAGACGAGGAAGATGAAGCCCCAGCGACTCCACCTACCTGGCATTCTGGCCGTAGTAGATATAGGGCGCGACGACGAACTTAGTATATGTAGGGTGCAGATCGTCACTTATTGTTTAATTACTTTTAGTTTGCAAAATCGGTGAGGAACGACGAGGTCGTCCAATTATATTCTCGCCCAATCAATGAAACCATCGGTTTCCGGTTCATGTTTAGGGGTTGTGCTACAACTCCACCTCCACGACATGTAGAATTAGGGAAAACGCGAACCGAAAAAGGAAAGGGTTTTTCAGTTTTCAGTTTAGGTCTCTGCCAGAGATGCTATGAGCTGACTCGGCCAAACTACTTTTTTTTCTTAAGAAATGGTGAACAAACATGCAAACATGTTTTTATTTTTAGGTCTCCATCTCAAAAGACAAAAGGACTTGTCTTCTTCTTTCTCCTCTTTTTTCTTTTCTTTCTGGGAGAGACAATGGATGATCCACAACATAGAGGATATATCCAAGAGAGTGTTAAGGTGGTGTGGATGCATCATTACTTAAAAAACTTGATCTTCAGGTTCACTTTGTTGTTTCTGAATGTACTGTCCTGAACTCTACAACGGCAAACTCTATCTCTTACAACCTGAGTGCACGGTACCCCCAACATAAGCTGACTGTTTTTTTCTTTAAGAATTGTTCGACCAAACAGGCAAATATTTTTTTTTGGCGGTCTCCATCCAAAGGACTTGTTCTTCTTGTTGCTCCTCTTCTTTTTTCTTGTTGTGAGAGACGATGGGGGTTATCCACAACATAGACGGTAGATCCATCATCCATGACTTGCACTCACTACTTATTTTTCTGACAATTACTCGTAAGTGGCAGGCATGGTGCGGATCAATTGACACTCTTGAGCAAGGAAAGGTAGCCGCCTCGTAGATTCTTCACGTTCTTGAACCCCTGCACCAAAAATCCAAATCAACATCTCAGAAAAACACGGTGATCTATACAACAGATCAGCGGCGGCAACTCGGCCAATAGCGTAATAATACTTACGGGCGTCGACAAGGTCGGCGGCGGCGAGGCTGGACCGGGCTCCGGACCGGCAGCCAACGACGATCGGGTCCTCCTTCCGGTGGAGCGCGGCGACCTGCTCCACGAAGCGGTCGTTCCGCTCGGGCCTGCCGTGCGGCGTGACGGAGAGGTAGTAGGGCACGTTGCGTGCGCCGGCGACGTGGCCCATGTCGAAGTCCTCCCACATCCGCACGTCGATGTAGTCGTATTAGAGTTATTGTATTCCTATACGTATTGGGTATAGGATAGTATCCTACCCCAATACGTATCCCTCTGTATTGCCACGACAGGGGCTCTTCCTGTCTCATATAACACGCAACCGGCGACCCCAACGGGTACGACCGTTCACCCTAAACGTCAACATGGTATCAGGCCCCTCCCTTCCTACCCTCTAGCCGCCGCCCGGAGATCTCCTCCGCTCGCCGCCAGGATTTCCGTCGCCGTCTTCTCGTGCGACCACGACTACGTTTCTCCAAACACCCACGACCGCCCGCGCTCGGTTCGCCCGACGCCTGCGCTCGGATCGGCAGCTGCTGTTTCCGAGGACGACTTCGACAACGATTGGCTTCGATATTTTTTTGTCTGTTACGATCCCGACTCGGCTCTCTGGTCTGCAGGTTCCGATCGCTACATATCCGCTGCACCTGCCTCGCTAGCTCATCGATCAGGCACGTGCCTTGCTGCTTCTGCCGATTCCCATCGCCAACACACGAATCAGATTACGTGGTGAATCAGGTGCTGTCTTGATTGCTGTTCACGTCGCACAGGTGCTGCCCTTTTTTGCTGATTCCCGTCGCACAGATTACGTGGTGCTTGTTTCCGATGGCCACCAGTACTTCTACAGGCTCTGCCATTGGCGCGCCGCCAGCTACACAACTGACGAGAGAAAATTTTCTCTCGTGGCAGGCGCAGGTGCTGCCCACACTACGTGGTGCCCGCGTGATGCGCCTTCTTGAAGGGTTGGACCCGGCCCCTGCCGAGTTCCTTGAACATGAGGACTCCAACCAAAAGAAGACACAAGTCCCTAACCCGGCATATGATGCGTGGATTACTCGTGATCAACAAGTTGTTAGCTACATCGTCAACTCCCTGTCCGAGGAAATTCTCTCCCATGTTTATGGATTGGTTCATGCAGCTGAAGTTTGGAGTGCTATTCATAACTTGTTTTCTTCACAATCCAAGTCTCGTGTCTCCAATCTTCGTTGCGCTCTTACCAATACCAAGAAACAGGATCTGACTGCACAACAATATATCACCAAGATGAAAGGTTTTGCCTCTGAACTTGCTACTGCCGGAAAAATTGTTGATGAGGATGAACTCAAGGATTATATCATGAATGGACTTGATAGCTCTTATAATGGATTTGTGGCTGCTCTCAAAGTGGTCCCATCCACTTCTCTCAATGACATGTGCTCTCAACTTCTCTCTTATGAAAGTCGTGATGCCATGCTCTCTACAGCTCCTATTGGTTCGGGTACAAGTGGTGGATCCTTCATGTCATCAGTCAATGCCGCACCGAGGGTTCCCTACGGTGGAGCCAATAGGCCCTACATGCCCGCACAACAGCAGCCCTACATGCCGACCCCCTATATGCCATCCGCAACCTATTACCAGCCGCAGCATACACCCCATCTGCCACCTTTGCCTCCACCACATCCCATACCACCTCCATCCTATCCTGCTGCCTATCCACCGACACCCTATATGCCTCCATACCCGACACCCTATCAGCCACCATACCCAATGCCCTATCAGCCACCATACCCACCGCCCTACTCACAGCCACCCTATATGCCTCTCCAAAACCGACCTCCCCCTTCCCCACAACCACCGCAACAACAGCGCCCACGTCCCAATCCTAATCGTCAAAAACAGCCACGTAAAGATCGTCGTGCTTCTCCATGGCAAGATGGTGTGTTCTGTCAAATCTGCAAGAAGGAGGGACATCCTGCTGATGAATGTTGGTGGCGCTATGGTGATGATGATGATGAGGACAAACCACCCAAGGAGACAAAAGGTGCGTATGGAGTTGATACTAATTGGTATGTAGACACTGGTGCCACAAATCATGTCACGGGACAACTCACTAAGCTTAATGATCATGAACCATATAAGGGGGGTGATCAAGTAAATAATGCTAGTGGACAAGGTATGGACATTGCTAATATTGGTCATTCTGTTTTGCACACCCCTGCTAGTTCTCTACATCTTCGTGATATCTTACATGTTCCTGATGCATCCATGAGTTTACTTTCTGCTCATAAACTCAGTCTTGACAATAATTGTTATATGGAAATTCACCCGTTCTTTTTCTTGATTAAGGATCAGGAAACGCACCGCATCATCTTTAGGGGTCCTTGTCATGGTGGCCTCTATCCTCTTGTTCAAGTTTCGGATCCCAAGCATGCTCTTGTCACCACTCAGCCTTCATCCTCTACGTGGCATCGTCGTTTAGGTCATCCATCTTCGTTTATTGTTCAGCAAATTCTTAGGAAGCATAAACTTTTACATTCTCCAGAAATAAATCCTTACATATGTGATTCATGCCAGCGAGCAAAGAGTCATCAGCTACCCTATCCTGTATCCAGTAGTGTTTCTACTGTTCCCTTGGAACAGGTATTCTCTGATGTATGGGGTCCAGCTCCTCTTTCTATAAGCAAACACGCATATTATGTAAGCTTCATTGATGATTTTAGCAAGTTTACTTGGATTTATTTGCTCAAAAAACGGTCTGAGGTTTATCAAGTTTTTCTTGATTTTCAACAATATGTTGAACGACAGTTTGGTCGTAAAATTCTCACCATGCAAACTGATTGGGGTGGTGAATATGAGAAATTAAATAGTTTCTTTCAACGTGTAGGCATTGTTCATCATGTCTCATGTCCTCATGCTCATCAACAAAACGGTTCTGCTGAACGCAAACACCGTCACATTGTTGAAGTAGGCCTTGCTCTTCTTGCCAATGCCTCAATGCCTCTTAAATATTGGGATGATGCTTTCATTACAGCCACTTTTCTTATCAATATGCTTCCTACAAAGGTCCTAAACTTTGCCACTCCCACGGAAAAACTACTACAAGTTACACCAAAGTATGAGTCTCTTCGCATTTTTGGTTGTGCTTGTTGGCCCAATCTTCGTCCATATAACAAACACAAACTTTCTTTCCGGTCCAAACAATGTGTTTTTCTTGGTTATAGTCCGCGTCATAAAGGAGTAAAATGTCTTGATGTCGCCACGGGCCGTGTGTACATCTCTCGAGATGTTGTATTTGATGAAAACATCTTTCCCTTTGCATCCCTTAATCCCAACGCGGGTAGACGCTTGCGTGAGGAAATTTTACTCATCTCTCAACATGATTCATCTACTCCATGTTTGGATAGGGGTGTGCATACTAATGATCATTATTTGCATCTTGTTCCCACTAACATTCCTCCCTAGGTTGCTGTTGATCATAGCTCCACAAGTTCTGCCCAAGAATCTGCTGAAAATCCGGATGAAATTGCCTCCAATAGCACATCCAATCATGTTGATAATGATGCACAAAGGACAGAAGAAGGGGACAACACTGCTCCCGAGGTGGAATCTTCGATTTCCGCGGCGGGCTCTTCCGCTGACAGCAGCTGGGCTGCCAGCCGTGCTCTCTCCTCCGACCCGCCTCCCACCTCGTCACCTGTGCGGTCGGAAGCTGCCTCCCCAGCTGCCACTGATCGCTACCTATCGCCGACTGGGGCTGCGCGCACTGCTGCTGATGATGGGACCGGACGGCATGCTGCGCATGCAGCTGAGCCTGCAGCTCATGATGACACCGTAATTGCTCATAATGACCCTACAGATAATGATGACCAAATGATTACTACTGATGAGGACAGCAGCGCTGTCTCTGGATCTGCTGGGATTTCTGCAGGAACGGATTCCGAGGGTGATTCTCTTGGGTTTTCTGCGGACACGGTTTCCGAGGATTTGCCTCCTGTCACTGTTCCGCGTACACGCTTACAACAAGGAATTCGCAAACCAAAATTACCCACAGATGGCACTGTTCCCTATGGTAAGAAAGCAAATATTTATAGTGGTAATCTTGTGAAATACAGTTTGCTAACATCCACAGGGGAACCAAAGAATTTGCGTGAAGCACTTAATGATTCCAAATGGAAACAGGCAATGGATGAGGAATATGATGCACTCATTCGTAATAATACTTGGCACTTGGTACCTCCTACTGCTCGTAAGAATGTTATTGATTGCAAGTGGGTTTATCGTGTCAAGAAACATGCTGATGGTACTATCGACAGATATAAAGCACGTCTTGTTGCTAAAGGTTTCAAACAACGATATGGTATTGACTATGAGGATACTTTCAGCCCAGTTGTCAAGGCTGCTACTATCAGAATTGTTCTTTCTATCTCCGTTTCTAGAGGTTGGAGTTTACGGCAGCTAGATGTGAAGAACGCGTTCTTACATGGTGTTCTGGAAGAGGAGGTATATATGAAACAACCACCAGGTTTCCAGTCTTCCGCTACTCCAGATTATATTTGCAAACTTGACAAAGCTTTATATGGTTTGAAACAAGCTCCTCGAGCATGGTACTCTCGTTTGAGCTCTAAATTGCACACTCTTGGTTTTATTCCATCCAAAGCTGATACATCCTTGTTTCTTTACAACAAGTCAGGACTCACTATGTTTCTGTTAATCTATGTTGATGATATCATTGTTAGTAGTTCATCTGACTCAGCTATTTCAGCACTGTTACATCACTTGAGCTCAGATTTTGCTCTTAAAGACCTTGGTGATCTACATTATTTTCTGGGTATTGAGGTTCAGAAACAGTCTAGTGGATTGGTCTTAAGTCAGGAAAAATATGCTACAGACTTATTGGCTCGTGTTGGTATGAGTTCTTGTACACCATGTCCAACTCCCCTTTCCACTACAGAATCACTCAGGTTGACTGATGGATCTCCTCTTGGAGCTGAGGATATCACACATTATAGGAGCATTGTTGGAGGTTTACAGTATTTGACTCTAACCCGACCAGATCTTTCTTTCTCAGTTAATAAGGTCTGTCAGTATCTTCATGCTCCTACAACTGCACATTGGACTGCAGTCAAACGTATTCTGAGGTATATTCAAGGTACAATAAAAATTGGACTTACTTTTCAGCAGTCTAGCTCTACTCTTCTCAGTGCCTATTCAGATGCTGACTGGGCAGGTGATTTGGATGATAGACGCTCCACAGGTGGATTTGCTATATTTTTTGGTCCTAATCTTGTCTCTTGGAGTGACAGAAAACAGCCTACTGTGTCAAGGTCAAGTACAGAAGCTGAATACAAGTCTCTAGCCAATGCTACTGCTGAATTGATCTGGGTTGAAGCATTAGTTCGAGAGCTTGGTGTTTCTCTAAATGAGAAACCATGCTTATGGTGTGATAATCTTGGTGCTACGTATCTCTCGGCAAATCCAGTTTTTCATGCTCGCACCAAACATATTGAGATTGATTTCTGCTTTGTTCGAGAACGAGTTGCTAGCAAGCAACTTGACGTTCGGTTCATATCCAGCAAAGACCAAATTGCAGATGGGTTCACAAAGACTTTATGTGTAAAAAAGTTAGATGAGTTTAAACGTAATCTAAACCTCTCCCAGGTTTCGATTAAGGGGGGGTATTAGAGTTATTGTATTCCTATACGTATTGGGTATAGGATAGTATCCTACCCCAATACGTATCCCTCTGTATTGCCACGACAGGGGCTCTTCCTGTCTCATATAACACGCAACCGGCGACCCCAACGGGTACGACCGTTCACCCTAAACGTCAACAAGTCGTACTGTTGGGAGACCAGCAGCGCACACGTCGCCTCCGCGTCCACGCTCTCCACCAACGTCGTGCTCTTCTTGCCGGTGCTCTCCACCCACGCCGTGCTCTTCTTGCCGGCGCTGGTGGTGGTGCTTCGTCCCAGGGAGCCCATGGGAAGGAATGCGGAGCGGGGAGGGAGTCTGGTTGGCGTGGTTGAAGGGGAACGTAGCATAGAAAACAAAATTTTTCCTACGCGAGAGACACCCGAAAGGCCAAGATCTAATCTAGGAGACGAAGTGTAACGGGCGACAAGAGGGTTAAGGAGAACACATACCCTCGAAGACTCAAAGTGGTACGAGATCAAATCTCGTTGTTGGCGTAGTCGTACTCACACCGATCCCGATAGCGAGAAGATGGGCACCGCAATCCGGCGGTGCATCCGTGATCGGTCACACGTACGGTTGATGACGACCTCTGTTCCCTCGTTCCAGCGGGGCGCGGAAGTAGAGGATCCCTCGGAACTCCAGCAGCACGACGGCGTGGTGTGGTGGAGAAAAACATTGCTCAGGGCTTCGCCAAGCGCACGAACAAGTGGTGGAGCAGCGGCAGGAGGGAGGAAGAGATGACACAAGTGTGTGTTGTGGGAGAGGGAGCTCTCACCCCTCCTTTTATAGGAGGGGATGGCAGCCACGAATTTTTGGCTGCCTCCACCTCTCCCTCATCATGTGAGTGGAGTCTCCACTCAACCCACTCATTCTTCCATGAATTCCCACTCAAAATCCCAAGGGTTTTCTTTAATAAATAAATAAAACAATTTTATTTCTTTATTTTAATATTTGTTAATTCCATTAACAAACATTAACATATAACCCCTTGAGTTAGTTGTTAAATCTATTAACAACCATTTGATAAGAATCCCCTTGAACTATTTCAAAATTACTCGAAACAATTTCGGTGACTATTTCAATATTCCCCGAAACAATTTCGGTGCTGTCCAAACTTTTCTCCGATATTCCGTATCCTCTCAAATGCGTCATCGAACCTTAAGTGTGTCACCCTACGGTTCGCGAATAAGATAGACATGATCGAGACTCCTCTCCGATCAATAATCAACAGCGGGATCTGGAGATCCGTGATGACTCCTATATATTCAACGATGACTCTCGTGATCGTGTGAACCAACAACGCCGTGAACTATTCCCTTTGTCTCGCGATATTTTACTTGTCCGAGATTCGATCATTGGTATCAACCATACCTTGTTCAATCTCGTTACCGACAAGTACTCTTTTCTCGTTCCCGTGATATAACATCCTTTGTGATCATATCACGTGCTTGCAAGCGGTTTCGATGTGATATCACCGAGAGGGCCCAGAGTATATCTCTCCGTCATTTGGATGGACAAATCCCACTCTTGATCCATGATCCTCAACTAATACTTTACGAATACTTAACGACACCTTTATAGTCACCCTGTTACGGTGTGACGTTTGATGCCATCAAAGCACTCTTCCGGTATCAGTGATTGACATGATCTCATGGTCTAAGGAATAAGTTACTTTGTATGTTTGATATAACAATGTAAAATAAATGACTTGATCGCATTGCTATATTATCTTTGGGTATATGTTCATCACATCATTCTTCTAATGACATGACCCCGTTATTAATAACATCCAATGTTCATGATCAGGAAACCTTGATCATCTATTAATCAACGAGCTAGTTAAAAGAGAGGCTTTACTAGGAACCATTGTTTGTTTATTAAGCACACATGTATCAACGTTTCCGGTTAATACAATTCTAGCATGAGAAATAAACATTCATCATAAACAAGGAATAAGATAATAACCATTTTATTATTGCCTCTCGGGCATATTCCCTTCAGTCTCCCACTTGCACTAGAGTCAATAATCTAGTCTGTAAGCACTTTAACACATATGGCGTACCAGTGTTATTACCATGCTTCGCATGCGGAAAACATCATAAAAAAGATCTAAACTGTTCAGGTCCTATTGTATTTGCATGTTCTTTGCGTCTACACGCATCACTCATTCTCTAATGAGATGGCTTTGTATATATATAGTCAATTCGTGAAAACTTAATTCCTCAGCTTAAACTGATGTCACTAACATTGTGAAAATGTAGCTTCATAGTGTTAGCATTCTTGGAAACTCACCAAGTTCCGGTGATACCTTAATTCCTCAGCTTAAACTGATGTTACTAACATTGTGAAAATGTAGCTTCATAGTTTCAGCATTCTTGGAAATTCACCAAGTTCAATAAAGAACTCCTTGACACAAAATACGCTTATAATTAGTTGTCAACACAACGATATACTTTAGCCTTTGTTGTAGTATCTGTCACAATATTTTAATTTTGAAACTCTTTCAAATCCAGCATGGAACTTTCTTCCATCCTATTGTGCTACCCTTCATCACATATTTTAATTGAGATAAAATTACTTGAATAAATGACAAGACTATTAGTGTAACATATTACAACTATTATTTTGTCATTACTATATAGGAAAACATATCCTTAGCATTTCTAAAATGACACAAGGATCTCTCCCACTGTTGTCTAATCATCATATGAATTATCCTACTATAACATTTTATAGCATAGGACTCATCTGGTTGTGTACATAGCATGGAAACATGACTTAGAAATCTCAATTTCAATGATGCTCATCATGTGTCAAAACACATGAATCTTGCTCAATTATTTTCCATGTGACAAGAACTCCTTCTTATCAATTGTATATTTACTTACTTCAATATTTCATCTATGTAATTTGGCTTCAATCATATCAGGCGCTTCAATCCATCTTTTATAGATATCGATGCCCAATATCTTCTAAGCCTTTCATCAATATGAAATCTTAACCGTGTTAATTTAAAATACATATTTTCCAATCAACCATATGTCATCTACATAAAGTATTGGAAATATGTCATAACGCTCCCACTTAATTTCTTGTAACTCTACAAGCATCTTTATCATTCATGATGGAATCAAACTCTTTTGATAACTTCATTAAGGTAAAGATTTCAACTTCGTTATGCTCACTTCAACCATTGAAGTGCGCATGCCTTTCTAGCAACCTTTTGAATTTTACAAAACTCTCACACTATGTCAAGTACACATCCTTGAACAAACTTCCTCGAGAGGAGAATTGGTTTTGTTATTCAACATCCATATCATAATATGTAACTTTGCTAGAACTATCTGCAAAGACTAAGCATCACTACGGAAGATCAAAATCTTGTAGTAGTGAACTCTTTGAACTTCGTCGAAAACAACTTTTCGATAAGTATCCATGTCTTTGTCGTTATATGGACCCTTTTGCTATCGTTAGGCATCATTCCTATTGAAAGGACTACCAAGTCACATACTTGATATTCATACAAGGATACTATGGCGGATATAATGACTCATAGTCAATTTTACGAAGTCAGTGCCCATCATTTGCTTCCTTTATAAGGTCCAGGTCCTTTGTTGTCAAAACAACACTTTATACTTAAACCACAAGTTGTTCAAAGTACAAAGTTTTTGGACTTTTCTGCTACAGTTCGCAAACTCATTTGAAGTATCTACAACATTTGTAGTGTCTTCTACTTAGTCAAAATAGTAAACCCCGGAACAACTTCCAGTGCTGCGCTACTCTTGACATGATAACGGAGATTCTGTAATCTTGTTGAGTTTGTACCGTGCTCCCACTCACTTGTTTCGCAAGAACTACTTTCTCGAGAAATCAACCCTTTCTGACAAACAACATTTGTCTTTTGGTTCGGTGATAGGATAAATACCCAATGTTTTATTTGGGATAACCTTATAAACATATATTTATCCTATTTTGGTTGTAAACATTTTACACATGCTATGCATACCAAAACTTAAGAAAAATGACAATTCAGGTCATTACCCAAACCATATCTTATATGTTGTCAATTTCAACGGATCATGATGGTGCTCTTTTCAGTGTAAAAGCGGTTGTCTTTAATGTATAAACTACAAACATATAATGGCAATTTTATTAATCTTACCATGTCAAACAGGGTTTGATTTTGTCTTTTGAATACTCCAATCTAATGTGGGGTATTCGAGAAGTATAAGTTGTAGAACAATTCTGCAACTTCTCAGATGTTTTGCTAAACTTGTAACTCAAACTTTATCCTTTATGATCCAATCATAAATACTTGATTATCTTGTTACATTGATTTTAACTTCATATTAACAACCTTTTGAACCAATTCAAAATGTCAAACTCTGTTCCCTTTAAATAGATATACTCACATATCTACTTAAATCATCGACAGAATTTTATGAAGGAAAAATTAATCCACCATACATGACTACACATAATGGACTATATACATCAATATGTATAATCTCCACTAAATTAGTCGTCCATTCTACTTTGGCCTAAGAACGGAATTCTAGTCATCTTTTGGAAGAGGTCTCACAAGCGTCAATAAAATGACTCCGGAAGTCCATCAATATGGAGTTCCTTTATGTTTTCCTTTCCGATATGAACTAAAATGGTGGTGTCACAATTTAAGTGAAACTCTTCAACGTCTTGCAACGTTTAGCATTTAGTCTTATAGATGTTTACTTTACCAACATGATTTATATTAACATATCCATCAATTATGGAATATGATCATAGTTTGAACAATCTCATTTGTTCTCACAAAAGACTAGAACAAAATAACAAATTATTAAGTTCTTCAAATAAATCTTGACTGGTTGGTTCGATACGACAATGAACACAATAACACTTTATTTATGTTCTTGTCATAATCGATTCCACATCTATTACTAGTTCCTTTTAGGCCCTTGTATTTCTTTCATTGCGTTGCTTTGTATGACAACTCATACCAACCAATGTGGTATCAAAATACCAAAAATAATTTGTTAACTAGTAATACATCTATATCTTGTATATCAAGTATATACTCCTGAGCTGGACTTTTCCAGTTATCTTCTTTTCTGCCATATATCTATTTGTAATTCTATTTTTTAATATTCCATTTCCTTTATAGAAGAATCATTCAACATCAAACAATGCTAGTCTTACTAGCTCATTTTCTTTGGCGTGTTAGTCATATACTATCACCCATTGAGTCATACTTTGAGTTTGATTGTTCTACTAATATCACCATATTAATAGCATTCTTCTAGATTCCACTCTTAGCATTTTCCAAGTAAGGTAAACTACTTTACCCATACTTCTAATCCATCCCATCATAACAATTTTATGATTAAGCTATTATAGCTCGAAGGAAGGAATTTAGAGGATAATTTTTAGCATCCAATTTCTTGGAATATTCAAACGCCTAGCGTCTTCAATCATTGCATATATTCAGATAATATAAGCAAACATTGTCACGCTAAATTATACTCAGTCATGTTGCCACAAATAAGTTTCTAGATATCAATATATCTTTCACTTGATTGTTTCTGAAAACAACTCTTTTCAGTCCCTAAATCACCTTGATCAACAAAACATTCTTTTGAAGATAAAGTAATACGGAAGCAACCATGACTCTGGATTCTAAGTAGGAATTATTTTCTCTCTAGATTAATCAATCATTAACCACATGGAGCTAGGTAGGAAATACCAAAAATTTACAATAGGACTCAATTTTAAATTTCACTAATACGGTACCAATCTTAAATGGTATTTACCAGATCATAACAGTTATATCTCAATTAACAATCTAAGTGTAAGATAGTTATGAGGATGCCAATGACTACTACAAGTTGTGCAAATTCACTTTGATTTGTTGTTCATGATAAATAAGTTCAAGTTAATTCAAATTAAGCCATGAACTCCCACTCAAAAACAACATCCCTCTTAGTCGTCTTTAGTGATTACACGAACCAAATTCACTACAACAAAACCGATCATCACGTGAGATGATGTAGCTTCAAAGGCGAACATCGACATGTTCATCATATCATCCATATGACTCATGCTTTACCTTTCGGTTACGTGTTCCGAGGCCATGTCTGTACATGCTAGGCTCGCCAAGTAGAACCGTAGTATTGCGTGTGTTTCAAGGCCATGTCTGTACATGCTAGGCTTGAAAACACCCGTTGTATGCGAACGTTGAGTCTATCACACCCGATCATCACGTGGTGTCTCGAAACGACGAACTTTCTTAACGGTGCATACTTAAGGAAGAACACATTATTATCTTGATATTAAGTGAGAGGGATCATCTTATAATGCTACCATCGTTATCTAAGCAAAACAAGATGCATAAAAGGATTAACATCACAAACATCACATGTGAGGATTACGTGATATGACATGGTCCTCCTTGCACTTGATCTCCATCATGTGCATTATGGTATGATCTCAATCATTCCACCGGCGTGGTACCAAGTACCATGGCACCCCAATCTTGATTGTCCATCAATAAGAAGACAATCATATGGATACCTTCCGGTATATCAATAATTTACAAAATAGATCATCTCATAATCAAATTTGTAATATTGACCATGTCACATCACATGCCCAGCAAAAAACTAGTTAGACGCCTCTAATTTATTTTTTTTGCATATTTTACGTGGCTTAGGGCTTTCGATGATAGAACCGTTCATACCTACGAACATCAACCACAACGTTGATAAACACATTTTTAACAACCCTTCATAGATTAGATCTTAACTATAGTAGGAGAAACAGACACCCGCAAGCCACTTATGCAATACAAGTTGCATGTCAGTTGTGGAACAAGTCTCATGTACGTGGACATGTAAGGTTAGTCCGGGCCGCTTCATCCCACTATGCCACTAAGATCATAAAATAATCAAGGAGGTAATAACATGATCATCAACGCCCACATACACCTATGTGTTCTACCCGTACAAAACATCTACGCATAGATCCGGCTCTGATACCACTGAAGGGGAACGTAGCATAGAAAACAAAATTTTTCCTACGCGAGAGACACCCGAAAGGCCAAGATCTAATCTAGGAGACGAAGTGTAACGGGCGACAAGAGGGTTAAGGAGAACACATACCCTCGAAGACTCAAAGTGGTACGAGATCAAATCTCGTTGTTGGCGTAGTCGTACTCACACCGATCCCGATAGCGAGAAGATGGGCACCGCAATCCGGCGGTGCATCCGTGATCGGTCACACGTACGGTTGATGACGACCTCTGTTCCCTCGTTCCAGCGGGGCGCGGAAGTAGAGGATCCCTCGGAACTCCAGCAGCACGACGGCGTGGTGTGGTGGAGAAAAACATTGCTCAGGGCTTCGCCAAGCGCACGAACAAGTGGTGGAGCAGCGGCAGGAGGGAGGAAGAGATGACACAAGTGTGTGTTGTGGGAGAGGGAGCTCTCACCCCTCCTTTTATAGGAGGGGATGGCAGCCACGAATTTTTGGCTGCCTCCACCTCTCCCTCATCATGTGAGTGGAGTCTCCACTCAACCCACTCATTCTTCCATGAATTCCCACTCAAAATCCCAAGGGTTTTCTTTAATAAATAAATAAAACAATTTTATTTCTTTATTTTAATATTTGTTAATTCCATTAACAAACATTAACATATAACCCCTTGAGTTAGTTGTTAAATCTATTAACAACCATTTGATAAGAATCCCCTTGAACTATTTCAAAATTACTCGAAACAATTTCGGTGACTATTTCAATATTCCCCGAAACAATTTCGGTGCTGTCCAAACTTTTCTCCGATATTCCGTATCCTCTCAAATGTGTCATCGAACCTTAAGTGTGTCACCCTACGGTTCGCGAATAAGATAGACATGATCGAGACTCCTCTCCGATCAATAATCAACAGCGGGATCTGGAGATCCGTGATGACTCCTATATATTCAACGATGACTCTCGTGATCGTGTGAACCAACAACGCCGTGAACTATTCCCTTTGTCTCGCGATATTTTACTTGTCCGAGATTCGATCATTGGTATCAACCATACCTTGTTCAATCTCGTTACCGACAAGTACTCTTTTCTCGTTCCCGTGATATAACATCCTTTGTGATCATATCACGTGCTTGCAAGCGGTTTCGATGTGATATCACCGAGAGGGCCCAGAGTATATCTCTCCGTCATTTGGATGGACAAATCCCACTCTTGATCCATGATCCTCAACTAATACTTTACGAATACTTAACGACACCTTTATAGTCACCCTGTTACGGTGTGACGTTTGATGCCATCAAAGCACTCTTCCGGTATCAGTGATTGACATGATCTCATGGTCTAAGGAATAAGTTACTTTGTATGTTTGATATAACAATGTAAAATAAATGACTTGATCGCATTGCTATATTATCTTTGGGTATATGTTCATCACATCATTCTTCTAATGACATGACCCCGTTATTAATAACATCCAATGTTCATGATCAGGAAACCTTGATCATCTATTAATCAACGAGCTAGTTAAAAGAGAGGCTTTACTAGGAACCATTGTTTGTTTATTAAGCACACATGTATCAACGTTTCCGGTTAATACAATTCTAGCATGAGAAATAAACATTCATCATAAACAAGGAATAAGATAATAACCATTTTATTATTGCCTCTCGGGCATATTCCCTTCAGTGGTGGCTGTGGCTCCGGGGGCTGTGGAGAAAGATGCGTATAGGTGCTCTGCTCTCCCTGCCAGCCGGCGCGTGTTATTTATAGGAGAGGAGGGAGGCTGCCGTGACTTCATCGGCGCATAAGTAAAGTCTCGTCCACCTCATTCCTCCTATCTTTTTTGATTCCGGTTCCTCCAAATTAAGATATATAGTGACAAGTGGTCATGTTTTTTTAGATTGACAGTCACAAGTGGTCATGTTCCAAGCGTACGTAGCTGACATGAAAATCCCAGGTGCACCTGACCGGCCATGCGCGGGCAGCTGTCTGCAGACGTATGCAGAAATATTAGGTGACCGATGTTAGGTAGTAGGTCAGTGATGATGCGGCGGCACGGCTCAGCCTCTCGAATGAACAAGTACCGACACCAGTACCCTGGTGCGGTGGTGCCTAGCTAGTGTGCAACACGTAAGCTCGAGATAAGCGAGTGGCGGAAAATTGGATCGTGTCGCTCGAAAGTGACCTAACGTTTTCTTTTCGTGGGAGCAAACAATCCGATCATGGAGCACGCATGTGAAAAGGATTGCTATTGTTCTTGCTGCGCTTATCGAAGAGAATCACGATCTTCTTGATACGCGCGTGGGATCACTGGAACATGGGCACAGTGATCGAATACGATAGAGGAGAGGTCGCTGGGGGACAATATCTCGTCTCATCACATCGACCGTCGTGCTAGGTGGACACCGATCAAACACCATATCGTTCCTGCACGACTGCCAACAGAGAGCGTCGGTTATTTTAAGCCTACAAGGCAAATGCATGTTATTATTGGATTTTTTTTCTTTTCCTTTTTGAGATGAAAAACGCTAACAATCACCCGGTGTCGGATACATACTGAATAGGGGTATAGAAGATGGTAGACAAAGAGCTGGACTACCAGGGTGGCCTGCAGGTAATGGGCTCAGGTCCATTGGGCGGCCCAGTAGTCCGACGCGCAGAAGCCGGATTCTAGAAAAACCCGGATCACGGCCCGCGTGATCTGGCTTGGAGGAGAAGACGGATTCCTTGTTTTCCAAGTTACGAGTTAAACGTAGTCTTCTAGGTTTCCTATTCTGTAAGCCCTAATCCGGCTATTATATAAAGCCGGACGGGAGATAAACAAGTTAGGTTCAAGTTCTTTACCGCACATCGGGCAGCTGTCTGCAGACGTAGGCAGAAATATTAGGTGACCGATGTTAGGTAGTAGGTCAGTGATGATGCGGCGACACGGCACAGCCTCTCGAATGAACAAGTACCCACATCAGTACACTGGTGCGGTGGTGCCTAGTGTGCAACACGTAAGCTCTCGAGATAAGCGAGTGGCGGAAAATTGAAGATCGTGTCGCTCGAAAGTGACCTAACGTTTTTTTTTTTTTTTTTTTTGTACAAGCCTAACGTTTTCTTTTCATGGGAGCAAACAATCCGATCATGGAGCACGCATGTGAAAAGGATTGCTATTGTTATCGCAGAGAATCACGATCTTCTTGATACGCGCGTGGGATCACTGGAACATGGGCACAGTGATCGAATACGATAGAGGAGAGGTCGCTGGGGGACAATATCTCGTCTCATCACATCGACCGTCGTGCTAGGTGGACACCGATCAAACACCATATCGTTCCTGCACGACTGCCAACGGAGAGCGTCGGTTATTTTAAGCCTACAAGGCAAATGCATGTTATTATTGGAGATAAATACACCACATGTCCCAAAAATTGTTCACGACGTGTAAACTGGTCCCAGTTCTTATAAAGACATGTGGCATAATAATTTTGCCGAAACACCCCTATCAATTTTTCATATAGCACAGACAACTTTACAATGATAAAGACGTGGGCCCCGCATGTCAGTCAGACGGAAAAATGAGAAAATGCGTTGCGATCGCTGGGAATCGACCTCGCGCCCTCTGGCTAGATCAAGTACACGCTGCCACTGCAGCTCACAGACTTCTGTGTCAAATGTCAAACACATAGACTGACGGTTTTTATACTGATGTAAACAAGAAGACTGACAAATAGAGGTGGATCCCGCATGTCAGGACGGAAAAAACAAATTTTTTTGCAGGCGCTGGGATTCGAACATACAACTTCAAAGGAATTCAAGCGCATGCACGCATATTGAAACCACTCATCTGTACATTCTTTTACGTTGTATCATCCACTGACCGGTTGTTAGATACATATTGTCTATCACGTTGGTTCAAATTGTCTCACAGAAATAACCTGTGTTATTTTAAATTCAGCGAGTATAATTCTATGTAAAAAAATTAAATTTCTTATTTTTTCTAACTATTTTCTTGGATTTTATTTAAAAAGGAACAAGTTTAACCATTGTACACACATATGTGTGTTCACTTACTATAAATATAAAATATGACAAATTATAAAGTTTGACGAGTCATATTAGTATTCACAAGTATTTTAGGAAGTAGAAAATAAATTTGATATTGATATAACCATGCCATGATAATTATATTACTTAAATTTTATATCAGTTTATTTGTCAACCTATTTGTGTATATCAGTATAAAAGAGATCAATCTATTGTTAGGCACAAATGCTTCTGAATTGCGTTGGCACAGTGGTCCTGCCCTAGAGATTGCGGGTTCGGACCCCACGCTGCAGAAAAATTGGCATTTTTTCGTCACGATTAACATGCGAGACCCAGCTCTATTTGTCTCTTCTTATTTATATCAGTGTATAAAATATTAGTCTATGTGTATGACACAATCGCTTCTGAGCTCCAGTGGCAGCGTGTTCTCCCAGCGCCTGCACCAGTTTTGTTCATTTTTCTGTCCCGACTGACATACGGGACCCACGCCTATCAGCACATGTAAAGTTGCCTATGCTATACAAAAAATGATAGGGGTGTTTCCGCAAAATTATTATGCCACATGTCAGCGTCAGAGCTTATTTGGGACTAATTTGCACCTAGTAGCAACTTCTAGAACCACCTGGCCCCAATTTATAAGAACTGGGACCAGTTTGCACGTCCTGTACAACTTCTGGGACTCGTGGTGTATTTATCTCTTATTATTGGATCTTTTTTCTTTTCCTTTTTGAGATGAAAAACGCTAACAATCACCTGGGGGATCGCACGCTCGCGTCCCCCAGTTCGCTCGCTCGCCACGTAGAGGGGATGCTGATGGCTGGTCCCACCACCCAACCTTATCTCCTCGTTTGTCCGCTCATCTTTCCCCTCCACTCACGCACCTCTGGATAATTGAAGGAAACACACAGCGCCGCGGCGCCCCGCCGGGGCAGTTCCTCAGTTTGCCGGAGAAGCTCCCCCGTGCGCCACCGGGACGACTTCCAGAGATCCGTCTCCGCGCGCCGCCACGCCCATCGGGTGGCTCCCCCCGCGCCGCCGGTGACCTGTGCACCCTGGCCGTGGACACAGCGGCCATGTGCTAAGTCCGTTTCGCCACGGGGCACCTCCGCCCGGGCCTCCCCCACCTCGCGGCGTTCCTCCTGGTGCTCGTCGTCCTCCCGTCCATGGAGCTCGTGCTAGCGTCCATGGAGGAGACGGCGCGCTGCTGCTCCTCTGACGGCGCAGGAGGTGCTCCAATGGAATAAAAGCGATGCTCCCCAAGGACAGTTGCAGTGCTCCTCAAGTCCGGCAACGGGCGTTGGTGATTTTAGGGCAGTGGCGGATTTTGCTACATGATTGTTTTTTTTTGCTATTTTTCTAAAGAAAAATTGCTATCAGAACTCCGACGATATCTCCGGTGAGGTCACATGTTTGATATTATAGAATAATTGTTTTTGCTACAATTTTTTTTGCTAACGATGTCTCCGGCGAAAGTGACTTTTGCTATTTGTAACATTTTTTTGCTATGGGCCTCCGGCGAGGTTTGACCTTTTTTTTTTGGATGAACCGTTTTTTGCTACATAGGAGAAAAAGCAGGATTTTTTGGCTACACAGAGCAAATGCGGGATTTAGCCAAAAATGGACACGTGTCAATGGGGACCCGGGGGATGGAAAATTTTGATCCCCTGGGGACGCCCAACACTGTCATTTTGAGATCTTTTATCGTTGGATCCAATTCAACAACCCTATTATTGCCACCGTGGCCTTTCTGTTGGTGTGGGGGGGGGGGGGGGGTCCTAAGTAAGTAGGATTTCACTCCACCCTCACTTCTTTTAGACAATTTTGGTGTACCAAAAATTTGAAAAAACAAAACTACGCTCCCTCCGTTTTCAAATAGGTGGCATAAAAATTGAGAAAAAAATCAGCACTTTACTAAATACAAAAATATCAACAGGTCAACATTTCAAAAACAACATGATGAAAATATATCTTATAGGGGCTGCGCTAGTTGACTCCCAGAGAGTGGAATAGTTGTTCTGCACCCATCCTGTTTCTTCAAACCGTATATGATTTTTACGTTATGTAAATTTTGTATCATCAAAAGTCAGGAGAACGTAATAAAAAAATATAAATTACATAATTTTTTATTCACCCTACACTATGAAATTACGACAAAACTACACATATGTTGTTTTGTAACTTTTAGGTTGCTACGACTCATATTTTTCCTTTGTGATACCTTTTTCAGTTATGCATCATCATAAACGTAAATATTTAGGTATGTAACACAGATTTGTGTTGCAACTACATAAAAAACATCATGGGTGCAAAATAAGTTTTCTGCACCATGTGTACTGAATAGGGTGTCTATATTTATAGTGAATATATTGATATTATTTTGGTATTAAAGATCTTCATATTTTTGTACATATATATTCTGTCAATCTTAAAAAAATGATCTTTTTTTTTACTTAGTTTATACACCACCTATATACTGATGGAGGAGTACATTGTAGCAAAAAAATTATACTGATTTGTGAGGTTAATAAGTTGTGCTATTTGTGAGAACCCCATTTGTTATTTTGTGTAGGCCACATACTATAATTTTTCGTATGGATATTTTTATGTGGCATGGTATAATCTTGTGCTGCACTCATCTTTTTTTTTTAGATTATTTGAGCTATGATTTGATATCAAAACAAAAATTAAAATTTAGTGAGGGTGTAAGTGCCATGGTGCTCACCCATAATATTTCCTTCTTAAATCCAACCTCGCCTCCATGTGAATGCCATAGCGTCCGGATTGCGTCATGTTCCCTTGTGGAAGTCGGGCCTCCCAACCCTTCCCTAATTGTAGCTTTGAATCTCGGATGATATCTCCTTTATTGAGTTCGTCACCATCCCCGATAGAGTGTCACTGATGTCAATGCCAATACGTCCTTCTTCCGAGAGGTTGACGTCTACAGTCTTAGAAAAAATAAATGTAAACAACCCGACTTATAATGAACAACCTAGATTCATAATAAATATCGGATTGTGGGTACATCAAATTAAAGAAAATACAAGCAACCTAAATTCATATTGAACTTAAAAGTATCTTCGATGCTGACATCTATTGCGTTCACCTTTTGCATCCTCCATGATACCTGTAAGTGCACAGTTTCATTATTGCACAATTTCGTGGAAGTATTACTCCCGATTTATATAATCCCACAAGACCGTCGGGTGAATGTTTTTTATGTCTGTCTCGGCCACACACAAGGTGTCAGACTTTCGTGAATTGACTTCCAACTTTGAAACTTCAAATGTATGAAAATAGTGATGGAAAATAATGGAAGTAAAGAAAGACTTAATACTGAAAATAAATGACAATAAAGTACAATAAAGTGTAAGGTTTTACAGCCTATGGATGAAATAGGGGTTGGGAGAACTTAGTTAATGGTTCGTGTGAATGTGCCAACTGGATGTTATAGAAATGCAATACATATTATGTCTATTGAGTAGTCGATTGGCGAGTTTCCCTTGTATAGTTAAACTCCTACATACTGGATTTTTTTTACCACAATTATGTTGCATCCCTCATCCATATGACATGGTCAATTTAGCAATTAAAACCATTAGGTCGGAGCAACGCTTTAATGTCTTTAGCTTCTCGTTATCCTCGTGATGTCTTCACCCTTCGTTGATATCTCAACATTGTCACCTTCAAGGTCGCGGATTCATTGAAAAACAATGAAGTATCTATGTAGGTATATGAATCATGTTACCTGGACCCTTAAATTAGATAACCAACATTAAAAAAATATAGATAAATAATATCTAAAAGACTTTCAAAATTAGAAAGAAATTGAAAAGGCACAAACATATCTCACCAATCCCCTACATCCCTCGCGCCATTGTGGGCTTTGCTCACTTTTTTTCGAAAATAGAGGATGAACCCCTGCTTATGCATCAAAATTATACACATACCGTTTTTTAATTAATAATAACATAAACCACCAGGCCTTACAAGGAAATACATCAAGAAATAAGAAGCCACGTCCAGGCAAAAACTCTCTACACCTACAAATTTGATGAAGGGGTGGACTTGATTGGAGCCCATTGCTCTGACCTCACACACCAACTCACAGCATATAAAACCGGAGACCTCACCCAAGCCACCCGATAGTTAGCTGGAAAGGCACAATAGTCATAAACTAAACGATTGAAAGGGAATTTTTAAATCTCTATATTACCGTACCAGGCCATAATAAGTTGAAGATAAATAATAACCGAATCACAAGTTTAATCTAGAAAAGAGTTTCACAACCCTAGCATGTTACAATGGATCTCTCTGTCTCTCTCTCCCTCTCTCCCTTCCTCCTTCCCTCTCTCTCTAACGGAATGATGGTTGAGTTATTGAGGAGATGATTACGGGCAGGATCTGACTAAAGGTATCCTTTTCGGATCTCTTCTTCCTCTATTCAGGTTTGTCTCAAAGTTGATGTGTATGTTTTCTTGTTGCCTCGCCTTCAAGGAAGTTCTTCCTTTTGATGTGCTGATGGCGGTCGTGACTTCATCGACGCATAATTAAACTCTCGTCCACCTTATTCCAATAAAATCCAATAAATTTGAGGAACTTGGGTTAGCATGAGAGGAAACTCCAATAAAATCGAAATTGAATAAAAGGAAATGATCGCGTAAAATTACATATAAAATAGATCTAGCACTCCATGACTCCGATAAATAAATCATACAATACTTAACCAGTTCCCCGTATCCCACTTTCTGGATCTAGCATAACGAGGGTATCACATGTTAC
Organism: Alopecurus myosuroides; assembly: GCA_028641055.1. Lineage (NCBI taxonomy): Eukaryota > Viridiplantae > Streptophyta > Magnoliopsida > Poales > Poaceae > Alopecurus > Alopecurus myosuroides. The sequence goes on from CM054062.1 coordinate 302,060,447, forward strand.
CCCTCTGAGATCTCACACACACGCGTCCGTCAAAATCCTACAGCACTTCACTGCCAGGACTAGGCACCGCAAGTTTGCAATTGAGGTGAAGAAGTTCCTAGACCATGGGAGAGAGGGGGAGAGATTAGATCTAGATCTAATAGGGAGAAGATCACCTCATCCTAATTAGAGGAAGCTCTAATCCAATTAGAGAAAGCTCTAATGCAATTAGAGGGAACTATAATCCAATTAGAAGATCTCTGAACCAATTAGAAGGGCTCTAATTAGATTTCTCTAGTTAGTCTTGTAATTATTATAGAGGTTATAACTCCCATTAGAAGTGCTCTAATTAGTTCTTGTAATTATTAGAGAGGTTTCTAATCAATTAGAAGTGCTCTTATTAAAAGCTCTAATTAGTCCTCTAATTCTTCTAGAGAAAGAGAGGGACGCGAAAAGGCTCAATTGTGTGTCTAAAAGAGACGAGGGGTCGGTATTATATAGTTGGACAAAAGGGAGACCTGCCAAAGGGGGCGAGGTCGGTTTCCCCTCTCCCTCCTTGGCCCACCACTCCTCCTAGGAGGATTCAGATTCTCCCTTTACCCTTTTTATTTTTCTTTTTTGTTCTCCTTTATTTATCCAATAAATTTAGGAAAAATACTTATGGTAATCGCATGCACTTTGTCAGAACATGGTCCCCACCTGGCATTACCTAAAATTAGGTTTTTCCCATAGGGGGAAATCTGCTCCGTGATACTTCCAATTTGCATCACTATTTTATATCATAATTTACTGTTATTCATTGATATATTTGATATTATGATGCACTACTTATGTTATTTTATCTTATTTTGCATGTTTGATAATTATTGGAGAATAATTACCGAGACAAAAAATCAGCTGGAAAAAGCACGTCGAAATAATATATTTTAGAAGACCAGAAGAAAAAGGAGGATATCGTGAAGCTCCTATTTCACTAGAAGACGGAGCCAGCCAGGAGGGGAGCCAGAGGGGGGCCACACAGGGCCCACACCATGTAGTGGCTCCCCCTGGCCGCGCCGCCAGGTGGTGTGGCCTCCTTGGCCCACCTTTGGCCGAGCCCTTTCGCGTATTTCATCCCTAGGGAACCCTAAGGCCTAAAGAACCATCGAGGAAATATTCCGCCGCCTCCTCAGGGAAAAAAACAACAGAGAGAGAAAATCTCTCCTGCAGGGAGAAATCTACTAGGGAAATTCTTCCCCGGAGAGAGGAAATCATCGCCATCATTAAAGTCATTGCTCCGGGCATCATCAAGATCATCATCGTCATCGTCCTAACCACCAGTACCCTCATCCTTACAATCCACCTCCGTCCCGCTGTAACAATTAGGGTTCTATATCGTTGTTCTTCACTAGATCTCTCTCCCGGGGTGGACTACTTGTTTGTAGTTGATGCTTACGAGATTTATCGGTGTTTGCACTTTATGACCATATTGTTAGTCATCATTATATCACCTCTGATCATGATCCATATGATGTCTTGTGAGTAGTTCGTTTAGTTCTTGAAGACATGGGAGAATTCAAGATGCTAGTAGTGGAATTATGTTGAAGTAATATGTAATGGTTTGATATTTAAGTTGTGGTGTTATTCTTCTTGTGGTGTCATGTGAACGTCGACTACATGACACTTCACCTTTATGGGCCTAGAGAGATGCATTGTGTGTTTGGCTTGACGGAAACCTCAACCCCCAGTTAGAAAACCGATGCACGAGGGAATGTAGGATCCCAGAGTTTAAGCTTGTGGTTAGATTTATCTTAATTACTTTCTTGTAGTTGCGGATGCTTGCAAGGGGTATAATCACAAGTATGTATTAGTCCAATTAGGGCGGTGTATTAGCATAGGTTCACCCACACAACACCTATCAAAACAATAAATATTAATCAACTGTATGAAGCAAACACACTTGACGAAATCCCCATGTGTCCTCGAGAACGTTAGGCATCATAAGTAAAACAACTGGCTTGCCCTTTGCTCTAAAAAGGATTGGGCCACTGAAAGTGCATTTCGTTTTCCCGGTGTTTTGTGTGTTAGTTAACAATACTAAATACATTATTTATCGAGGTGTTTAGTGTGAAGGTGTTATACTTAACATCGGCATCGATCACCTAAAAGATCGGTGAAGATTGGACTAAGAGATTTGGGACAGTGAGGAGCCGGATTATTCTAAGCGGATTATTCTGGGAAACCGGATATTCCGGTTAGGATAGTTTCTTTCCAGTTTGGGACAGAGATGAGCCGGAATATTGGTACCGGGTTATTCATATCGTACCGGATATTCCTTTTGAGGAATTTCTGCTCGAAATCGTCTAAGGACTGAAGATGGAACTCACAGTTGCCAACCGGATTATTGGTATAGGATTATTCCGGGGCAGCTGGAATATCCGGTTCAGTTGAATGCGCAAGACAGAAGCTAACCGGATTATTCAGAGGCAATAGGAATATCCGGTTGAGGCCAACGAACTCGACCCAGATCTATAGAAATATCCTGATCGGATATTCCGGTCCAAACTTGGACCGGATATTCCGGTACCTGTTTTCCAGCCAAACGGCTAGATTTGAGGAGGGGGTATAAATACCACTCATCTTCCTCCTTGAGCTCTAGTTCTTCCCTATAGCATTCAATAGCATTTAAGAGCTCACCAAATCTGCAATAACTCCCAATCCCTCCCACCAAACTCGAAGATCTTTGGAGGATTGAAGGAGAAGTCCCCGATCTATATCTTCACCAAGCCGTGCTTCATATCCCCCTCTAGCTTGAGGGATCTAGCCTAGGGTTTCCTCTTGTGGAGAACCTAGGCATCTTGCTACTCTTGGTGATTCAAGATTGTTGGGAGCCCCCAATTTGGTTGTGGGTGTGTGCCCCAAGTTGTTTGTAAAGGATTCGATTCCCGCCTCAAAGGGGGTCAATAGTGAAAGGTGGACTAGGACTTTGTGGCGGGGTTCATCGGAGAATAGGGTGAGGCCTTTGTGGTGTTGAGTAGGCCTTCAAGGCGAGCTCACACCCCTCCAACGAGACGTACTCCCTTAACAAGGAGGAACTCGGGATTACATCGTGTCTCCGCATGCTTCATATCGGTTACCTCGTTCCCTTCTCCCTTTACTTGTACTTGCATTGTGATTGTTGTTATCCTTGTCATATAGGTAAATTCACCTTAGTTGCATTATCTAGATAATTTACCTTTGTGTCAAGCCTAAACTCTAAGAAAATTAAAATTGGCCGTAGAACCTACTCACCCCCTTCTAGGTGCCCATACTTTACTTTCAATTGGTATCAGAGCCTCGGCTCTTCCATCGGGCTTAACCGCCTAAGAGTTTAAGTATGGTCGATGAGACGGAGACAACCAGTTCCGAGGTGCATGTGTCTATGAATGATCTCAATGAGTTGAAAAATTCATTGACCTCATCCATGGAGAACAAAATCGATGAATTGCGTCAAGTATTGATGCAATTCATGAAAGCCAAGGCCACCGACTCATCTCCTCCGGACGAAGTCCCGGAGGGCACCAAGAAAGGGGTAGATGGTGATCTACCTAAAGATGCTTCCGCTGAAAACAACACCGATAATGGTACGAGTGGTGATGGATAATATCACTCCGTCAATAGGTGTTATTCTCCTGGTCCTCCCATCCCACATCCTCATATAATCCCTAGAGGAGATCCACCTAAAATTGATGCATACTATTTTAGGGAATTGCAATATTACATGGAAACTCACTTGGACTCTTCTTGTATAGAACTTTGGAGGGTCACTCGAGATGGATACAAGCCACATGACCCCAAGACCTTAACAAGAAGAGAAGCCGTAGATTGTCACCTCAAATACACCGCCTTGTCTATTCTTCAACAAGCCGTGGGTCCTAACCACATGCCTCATATTCAACAAAATTCCACCGCCAAGGAAACATGGGACGCTCTTGTCGTCCTGTTCGTGGGCAATAAAATCATGCAAAGGAATAGGTATGACGCCTTGAGCAATGAGGCCGAAGGGTTCTATATGCATGATGGAGAGAGCCATGAAGACATGTACCGAAGGCTCAAGACTCTTTCCACCGCATTCAACAATGTTGGTGCCAAGAACATTGATGATGCTTGGACCAAGAGGAAATACATGATTGCTCTTATGACATTTGAGCCCACGGACTTGAAGAGCATTCAAGGAAGACATGATTTTACTTATTTGGCCTCAAATCAAGTTATGCAAGAGGTGTGCTCCTATCAAGTGCAACCAAAGAATTCTCTTGACAACCGTGCTAGGGCCATAGGAATGCACAAAGGAGCATAGGTTGCTTTGAAGGCCAAGGTTCTGTCAAGGGAGGTTGAGTATGAAGAAGAGTGCCATGAGGAGTTGGCTCCATTGAAGGATCAAGAATATGATCCCGTGCTCAAAGAAATCATTGCTCTCACCGTGCAAAATTTTTGGAGGAATCCTCCCAAGGCCAAGGCATATGTTGAGGAGAAGACCAAGTCTCTCTATGGAAATGATGGGACTCAATGAGTGAGGTATTGCTTCAATTGTCAAGATAAGCACCATTTCATTGCGAAGTGACCCCATAAAAATAGAGAACTCCATGATGGCAAGCTCATTCGCAAGGACAAGTCCAAGGTTGATTACAAGAAACCTCCCTTCAAGAAGAAACCATTCAACAAGAATTCTCCCACCAAGTTTGTGCTAGGGACACAAGAGGAGTATGATTCCGGAAGTGATGAAGAAGAAGAAACCACAAGTGAAGTGGCCTCTCTTGCTATTGCTTCTACTCCATCGTCTTCATCTCTCTTTGAATACCCCAATGAAAATCATCCTCACCCAAATGCCAAGTGCTTCATGGCTAAGGCCTCGGAGGTATCACCTTCTCCCAACTCTAAGACCCCAGGTGAATTAGAAAATCATGCTAGTCTTAGAGTAGAAGATGAAATACTCTCTTTGGAACATTTTATGTCTAACATATAAGGGGAGACCAAGAAGTACTTTGATCATCTCATGAGACAATTGGGAGAGGCGCATGAAGCTCTTGAGAAGAAAGGTGAGATTGAAAGAAGGGATGCAGATGAGATAGCATCCGTCTCTATGACTCTTGAGGAAGAGCATGATGGTAGAGTTTCTCTTGAGGAGGAACGTGAATCTATTGAACAGACTCATAACGAACTTGTTTCTAATATCACTAAGGAACGTGACCTTGCAATTGCTAAATATAAAAAGTCTAAAAAGGTTAGGTTGAGTTTGGTGTTGGTCATGGTAAACTAACCGAGGAGTTTGAAATGCTAACCAAAGAGTTGCATGAACAACTTCACACTCAAATTAATCAACTTAACAACCCTAGAACCTCTACTTGTTCTTGTGATCATGCCAATATTATTGAGGAAAATGCTAGGTTAAAGGATGAGCTAACAGGGATCAAGGGCAAAGGCCCTCAAGTTGATAAGGTTGTGGTCTCTATCCCACAAGTGCCTGCCCCTATCTCTAATGTGGTTGTTGCTAGACCACAATTGAGTGCTCTGATACGTCATAAATGTATCCCTAATTTCTGATGCTCCATGATCATATTATGCCAATTGCTACTTGTTTTATCCCTTATTTATAGCATTTTCATATGTTTTCCGGGACTAACCTATTAACAAGATGCCAAGTGCCAGTTCCCTGTTTTCTGCTATTTTTGGTTTCAGAAAATTGTTCTAGAAACACTCTCAGAATTGGACCCCACAAAGCCCGAAGTGCCTATTTTCCCCGGAAGCATCCAGAAAACCAAAGAGGAGTCGAAGACTGGCATCAGGGGGGCCACACCATAGGGTGGCGCGGGTCCCCCTGGCCGCGCCATCTATGGGTGTGGGCCCCCCTGGCCTCCACCGCCTTTGCCCTTTCTCCTATTTATTCCCCCCGGACGGAAAACCCTAGGCACCTGATCAGAAATCACGAAAAAGTTTCGCAGCCGCCGTCGTCGTCAACCCTGGACCAGGAGGGTTCTGGAGCTGTTTTCCGTCACCCTGCCGGAGAGCAAATCATCACCGAAGGCTTCTACATCACCATGCCTGCCTCTGGAGTGATGCGTGAGTAGTTCAACCCTGGACTACGGGTCCATAGCAGTAGCTAGATGGCTGTCTCCTCCTCATATGCCTCCATGTTTAGATCTCCTGAGCTTCCTATCATGATCGAAATCGATCTTATGTAACTCTATATGTTGTTTTTGCTGGGATCCGATGAATATTGACCTTACGCCAAGTTGATTATAGTCTTTATTGCATATGTTATTGTGATCTTGCATGCTTTCTTTTGCTAGTGGTTGCTCTGGCCAAGTAGTTGCTAGTGACTCCAAGAGGGAGTATTTATGCTTGATAGTGGGTTCATGCCTCCTCGTTGCCTTGCTCGAGTGACAGAAACATGAAGGGGGAGGATATGTTGTTGCCATTAGGGAGAAAACAGTGGTGAGAGTACCTGCGTGTATAATCATTGCTTACCTTACACACATTGCTTAATGCGATTATCTGTTGCTTGCAACTTAATACCTAAGGGGGTTCAGATGATAACCTGAGGGTGGATTATTAGTCATAGATGCAGATGGATTTCGGTCTATGTATTTTTTTGTAATGCCCACACTAAATTTCATAGCAGTCATCATGTTATAATGTGCACTACGGTGCAACCTTTATTTGTCAATTGCCCAGCTGTAATTTGTTCACCCAGCATGTTATTTTTATGGAGAGACAGCACTCGTGAACCTATGAACCCCGGTCCATTTTCTACACTGTTAAACAAACCACAACAATTTCCTTCTCTCTTTACTTAATGCAAGCATACACTGTTTTCCACACTATACGTCTAATCTTTGTTTTCAGCAAGACCGGTGAAATTGACAACCTCACTGTACCGTTGGGGCAAAGTATTTTGGTTGTGTTGTGTGTAGGTTCCACCTTATTGCGGACACTAGTGAAGCGCCAGCACCACCGTCAGTGGCATCAACCTTTCAAAGGTCCTCTTTCTCCTATTGGATTAATAACCCTGGTTCTTAACTAAGGGGAAAATTCCTACCGCTGTGCTCATCACACCCTCCTCTTGGGGTCTCCCAACGCAAGCATCAAGGATATTTTCTTGCGCCGTTGCCGGGGAGAAAGAAGTCTTCTGGCAAGGATAGTCTCTCACTCCCAACCTCTTTATTTTGTTTATTGTCTTGTTTTTATTCTCTATATTAAAAACACCAAAAAAATAGTTTACTTTATAGCTGTTATTTATTTGCTTGCTGCAATTTTTGTTATTGCTGCTCTTAGTTTAATCTCTAATCATGATTCTACCAAGTTTACCTTGAAAGACGTACCAGTAGGTAGCGGTGATATAATTGTGAAAGATAATATTGGAGAATTCTTTAATTATGTTAGTAAGCATGAAGAATTTGAGGATAGATACTTAGCTGAACTTGCTCCCGATTATGAAACCGCTGTGGCATCGCTAGTTCGTATGCTAGAAGCTAGGTTTTTTAACCTTAATCCCATAATAAAACAAATGTTCCTCAACCTTGATAGCATTAAGGATAGCGAAAAAAGAGAATTTATCTTAGAAACTTTGTTTAAAGTATTTGGTGATGTTGCTATTGAGGCTAGAAAAGTTTTTAATCAATTTGAGATGTCTGGCTCATGTGTAGATGTTAATAGCACACCGGTTAAAGCCAACGATAAAGAAATTAAAATACCAATACCCTTTAAATTGGTGGGAATGCATGAAACTCTAGAAAAGAATTTTGATTGGATTGTTCCTGGAAACCCATCTGATGAAAGTAGTGTGCCTAAAAGTGCTGATAAAGGGACATCTAAAATTTCTATAGATGAAATACCATTCATTGTTGAGGATATTTCTAAGCTTAAGTTGGATTCTTCTTCACTTGGAAATACTTGAGTTGATCTTTTAGGCCTAGCTGAAAGGCGTTAAAGAAAAGCGCTACCGGGAGACAACCTGTTTTATTTCTCTGTTTTCATTTTGTTTTTTTTGTGTTCTTTGCACTTGGATGTTTTCTATTTCCTTAGCAACCTCTATGTATATTTTCTTTTGTTTTTTTGTTTAGCCAAGTAAAGCCTCTAGTGGAAAGTTGACACTATATTTCGGATTTCTGCGCAGGAAAAAGATTTCTGCTGTCCACTGTTAATTACGTATACAATCACAGAAAATTCAAAATTACCTGAGCCTTTTTGTGATTAATCCTGAGATATATACGCAACTTTGTTTAGTTGAACACTTTTTGATTTGAGCAACAGAAGATTTTCGAAAAAATTGATCTCTACCTGCTGTTCTGTTTTGACAGATTTGTGCCAATTATTGCATTTGCATCTTAATCTCTTTCTTGTGGTGTTCTTTTGAGAAAAATAGTTTTAAAAGAAGTTGTGACAGTAGCTGATGTGTTTTTGAGTTCTAGTATTGTGTTGAAACTGAACCATGTGAGTTTATTATTTAGATTGCACTAACGTTGGTAATGAAGATTGTGAGAATTTTGGTGTGAAGGAAGTTTTCAAGGGTCAAGAGAAGAGGATGATATGATGTGATCAAGAAGAGTGAAAAGCCTAAGCTTGGGGATTCCCCCGTGGTACATCCCAGCAAATTCCAAGAAGACTCAAGCGTCTAAGCTTGGGGATGCCCAAGGCATCCCCTTCTTCATCAACAAATTATCGGGTCACTTCTAGTGAAACTATATTTTTATTTGGTCACACCCTATTTCTTTACTTGGAGCGTCTTTTATTTTTGTTTTAAGTTTGGTTTCAGTTTGTTTTTATTTTCATAATAAGCTTGGTTGGACCCTAGCATTCTTTTATGGGAGAGTGACACGCTCCGCTTTTTCATGAGAATACGTTGTATTCTTAGTCTCTGTCTGGCTGCTGCATTTATTTAGCTCCTGTTTTGCATGCATCTCTTATCAGAGCTGTTAGTTTTAGTAGTATTATTTGAGTACTCTCATGTTTTCTTATCGTGTCTTAAAGAGTATTTTTATTAAAACATATCTTGTATGGTGCTTCTTGGGAAAAGAAAACTGCTGCTTCATGTAGAGTTTATAACAGTACTAGTAGAAGCTTGTATATACTCTGGCTAGAACTTTTCATGCCATGCTAAATGTTATTTTAGTTTTAAAGCCTTGTGTTTATTGAGTAGCATGAATAGCCTTAAATATCTGAGAGCGTTTAATATGTTTTGAAAGATTCATGATTTGTTCTTGTCATAATAAAGCATCAATATATGGTAGTCTCTTTCGAATGTTTTATTTGGTTGACTTGGCGCATGCTCACACCATGTTTATGACTACAAACCAGTCACGAATAGCCTCCATGACCACTTAGTTTTTGAACTTGTGATACCGCTTATGCTTTATTTAAAGATGCTTATGTCGCTATGCATGATTATGGCTCTTATGCTCTCTTTATTTGTCGTTCCCAGTCGTTTGCTAGCCTCCACCTATACTCAGTATGGAATTCTACTCGTGCATCCAAACTCCTTAAGCCAAAGTTTTCCCATTGTGTACACCATACCTACCTACATGTGCTATTTAACTGCCACTCCAAGTAAATTGCTCATGTGTTACCTTTAAAACCTTCAAAATTGTTCTCGCTTTGTGTTCTTGTTTTTGCTCATGAGGACGTGAATAGAGAATCTTTATCTCACTTGTTGATTGGATTTCACACCCTGGACTAGTGGATTCATCCGCTTATAAAAATGATAGAAGAGCTGGCAGCGGGGTGCCCAGCCCCAAATTAATACAAAAAATTCTCTTCACTATTTTTGCCCCTGATTTATCAGTCAAAGCATAATTGTGTAAACAAAAAAGAAAGAGGGATGACCTTCTACACCAGTTGCGTCCTTCACCATGGGAGCCTCTCTTGTGAATCCAGTTGGCTTGTGACGTACTGTATTGTCTGTTTACCATTCGTTGACACTAACATACAACCCTCCTAAAATATAGACAGTCCTCCACAAATGTCAAACTTTTTGATACCTCTGTTTAATAAAATAAAAATCTCTAGCACATGAGTGATCCCTGCTTCCCTCTGTGAAGGGCCTTTCTTTTACTTTTATGTGGAGTCTCCATCTTCTAACTTTATGCACAGTTGAGAGAGCATTTTTGCCATTCCGAGTTCTATGTGCATTTGTCCCATAAACATCATAATTACTTCATGTTGTGATATTATTTGTTCTTAAATTATTTGTTCTAGTCTTTCTCTTGAACTTTGAAAGTGTTTTGGCATTTATGTTTTGTCCCACTCTTAAGGACTAGCGAAATACCACTTTGCCATGCTTTTTCTATACCTGAAACAAATGTTTATCTTTCTTTGCATTATTATCCATGTTCCTTTATTTAAGATACTCTTAGTGATGAAATGTAATTGCTATGCTTTATTATTAAAGTTCTATTTATCATGTTTGTGTTGAAGTTCTGATCTCAGCATACATATGCTTTTACATTTTAATGATCAAGATTATGATAATAGCATGTCACCTCAGAAATTATTGTTTTATCGTTTACCTACTCGAGGACGAGTAGGAACTAAGCTTGGGGATGCTTGATACATCATAAACGTATCCCTAATTTCTGATGCTCCATGATCATATTATGCCAATTCCTACTTGTTTTCTCCCTTATTTATATCATTTTCATACGTTTTCCGGGACTAACCTTTTAACAAGATGCCAAGTGCCAGTTCCCTGTTTTCTGTTGTTTTTTGTTTCAGAAAAGTTGTTCTGGAAATATTCTCGGAATTGGACCCCACAAAGCCCGAAGTGCCTATTTTCCCTGGGAGCATCCAGAACACCGAAGAAGAGTCGAAGACGGGCATCAGGGGGCCACACCATAGGGTGGCGTGGGTCCCCCTGGCCGTACCAGCTATGGGTGTGGCCCCCCTAGCCTCCATCGCCTTTGCCCTTTCGCCTATTTATTCCCCCCGGATGGAAAACCCTAGGCACCTGATCAAAAATCCGGAAAAAGTTCCGCAGCCGCCGTCGTCGTCAACCCTAGATCAGGAGGGTTCTGGAGCTGTTTTTCAGCACCCTGTCGGTGAGGAAATCGTCACCGGAGACTTCTACATCACCATGCCTGCCTCCGAAGTGATGCGTGAGTAGTTCATCCCTGGACTACGGGTCCATAGCAGAAGCTAGATGGTTGTCTCCTCCTCATATGCCTCCATGTTTAGATCTCATGAGCTGCCTATCATGATCGAGATCGATCTTATGTAATTCTATATGATGTGTTTGCTGGGATCCGATGAATATTGGACTTATTTGTAAGGACCCCAGACCGACAGTCTGAAACCCTACGTATGCATACATTCACGATCCCAGAAAGATCAGTCGTGAACAACATACACAGTTGGCACACAGAAATACATCATCCATTACACGAATACATAAAGGTATTACATAAAAGATCACATGATCAAGTTTAACACAACTGCCAAAAGGGCAGGCAACTTAACAAACACAGCGGAAGACAAATAAAACACAACGTAGTTGAGCCCAAGTCACGCCTTAACCTACAGGCTGCTGACCCGGAGACGATCCTAGTTCGCAAAGCCGTCAACTCCGTACTCCTCTTCATAGATATCCTTTGGAGGCTCCTTCTCCAAATCTGATAAGTAGATACCAGGGGCGAAACCAAATGAGTACATTTGAATGTACTCAGCAAGACATCCATCATGTCACTTACCAACATGCAAATATGCTTATATGGTGGATTAGGTAGGCTATAAATAGGGTTCACTATCAATGGTGTTCATATATGATGACACCATAGTTGCAGTCAGGTTAATCTGTATCTTCGTTGAAGAAGATACTTCAGAAGAAAATAATATAGTTTTATTTCTCTTGTAGATATCACATGTACAAGAGGTTTTGTAAAACTTTGTTGAAGAAATATTTTCTCTTTGCAAAACTTCTTGGAATCAGTTTCCAGAATTCTTGCTTAGAGTAGAAAAGGTTTTCTTTGCAAAACATTTTGTTTTGAATAACATCATCTGGCTTTTCATCATCGACGATACCTTCACGGTATAAGTTTCCATTCCTTTCCGAACTTCACAAGTTCAACACTTCCTTTCCAAAATTTCCCTTTCAAAACTCCTTTTTGAAAACATTGACACAATGCTAGCTACATGGCCATTCAACTGTCCATATCCGAGGACGCGGCTTCTTCGAAAAAGTTGTACTCTGCAGAGGTGTACACATCCACCAGATCCAGTACACCTCCCGTGAAACACCACGGACTGTAACAACAGTATGTAAACATCAGGTATCTGATCATAACCATCCACTATGTTCAAGCTAGTATATGCCTATCTCTCGATTGAGGTTGTTCTCCCCGGCATCAAGTCCCACCCTGCCTAGCCAGGAGCCTCAATGGATGCATCCGGAGGGAAAATTAATCCCACACTTTATATGCCTCAACATTGGGAGTTCTGACGACATTCGGTTCGAGGGTACGACGCCCCTTGTAGCAAGTGAGATAGCACACACTAATAAGAACAAACTTCAAGTTAAGCCCTGTGCCCATGTTAGGGTAGGGTGGCAGTACGGTAAAGGTTGTCCGGCGAAGACTAGGTTATGTGTCATTTTTTTTAAAACACCACTTTCTCAAAAATGACCACTTCCACATTCCTCCGAAGAACAAGGATCCGCCTTTTCTCCGGGTTTTTCCGTAAAGCCTTTGTTTTGTAGAATCACAATTTTAGGGTGTCCACTTAGGGACTAATATATTTGATGGTAATAAATACCATAAGGTGGCTTATGGGCTTGGTATTACCAAGTTTAACTACTGGCATGATAGTAACCTATAATATAGTATAGTAGTAAATTCCACATCAAAAATAGTTTTGATAATCAAGTTTTTGTAAAACTTCAGAGGTAAAACATGCATGATAGATAATGATAAGTATTGTATCAGCAAGCATCAGGATGGCTTGCCTGGTATCTCTTTGTGTCCCTGGTTGTTGGAGTGACTGGAACTTGAAACAGAGCTTCACGACACTTCCTTCCTCTTCGTTTTCTAACGCCGTAAAAAGAGAATAAAGGACACACATTCAGAACCAAACAAGACAAACAAGGCTACAAGTAATACATACAGCAAGCAATCAAGAAGTACCACCCAAGTTCTCAATTTTTCCCTTAAGAAAAATTGGCATAAAACTATAGTTGAAAAGTCTGCTTTTTTTTCCTAGTGTTTATGTGTGGCCAATTCAATGATTTGTAGTTAAGAACACCATGGACCAGTGGGGTAGAGCACATGTTACTAGACAGTAGGGTGTCACATAAAACACATTTTTATGTCTAAAAACTTCCCCAACAAATCTCTATGGCTAGCACAAATAATTTGCTAAAATACTCAAGTGGTGAAAAAGGCTCATGACAACAAGTCAAGCCTATTTTCCACCATGATGCAAAAGTACCAGTGGGTGTTCCACTAGCAAAAATGCTCACCCAGAGGTTAATAAGCCTCTGGTCACTTTTATAAAAGTGCTCCAAACAAACAATCTAGCATCCAAAAACTCCTACTCATACTAGTAGAAAATTTAGGAAAAATACTAGACTAGTTTAGGCTACACTAGTTAATTTTATGCACAAGTGTGCAAGCTAGCAGAGGCAAAATACTCCTCTAACCAGTACCACAAATGCTACTGGATCCCACAAAATAACATAAAAAGCATAGCTAGGAAACAAGGAAAAACTATGCTTAAAATGCTACACATGTGAGGAGATTAATTCCTAGTCATCCAAGTGTTACTCATGCTTTTATGCTACTTAAGAGGAAACCTATCAGAGGTGAAAACCCTAAGATAATAATGCCACAAGTACATTCCATCCTCTGGTTTCCACACCAAAGATTCATATTTTTCCCTAGGGGAAAACAAGACAGAAAGCATACATGAATATCCTAGTATGAAATTTAGACTTTAAGCATTGCTATTTAAATCTATTTCAAACACAAGAACCAAGTATCTAGAGGTGCTATAACCAAAATAACAGTACCTAAATGGTACTGGTGTCATGAGAATTAATCTAGCAATAAGCCTAAAAAGCATTTAAAGATCTACTCAAAACATATATAAAAGAAACACATCTAGTGTGGGGGAAATAATGTTTCCACCAAAAATGCAATGACACCAGTGGGTGTTCCACTAGCATAACAAAGCATTAAGAGGTCACAATGCCTCTGGTCCATTTGCTAAAAATTAACAAAAAAAACTCAACTAGCATCTAGTGCATTAACAATACTAGCAGAAAATAATAGGGTGCTTAAATAAGCAAGGCACTGCTACTCATGTTATTGTTTTCACACAAGTGAAAACTTTAGGGGTCAAGTACTCATAACAAACTTATCAAGATGCTACTGGACCTATGGATACAACCCAAAAATATGTGGTCACAAAACCACAAATGATTATGTCAAAATTCCACACCTGAGGGAATTTTTCCATAACAAAACTCATAGTCATGACAAAGCTAATAGTGCTTTTCTACCAATTCCAATGCAACATAGCAGAGGTGATAACAACACAAACTAAGTACCAACATGGTACTGGATACACTCAAAAAATCCAAGTGCTTTGCACATGAATTCATCACTCAAAAATGCTATGCAAGTATTACTAGAGAATAATCAAATGCTATTAACAAAAATTCTATTTCTTCTCAACTCAAGTCCACACAATCTAACATGCTAAAATAGCTAAGTAACACTTAGAAAACAAGTTCACACAACTTTTACATGCTAGAAAACAATAATGCAACACAAAAATATAATCACAACAATTAATTAGCTAAAATGCCAAAATGGCAGAAATATGCAAAACAAGGATCTGTCCACAAAATTTTCTAGGATGCTCTAAAAATTAAACCCTTCTAGGTTTGGATAGCCCTAAACATATACAAGACCATCCAGTTGAGTTTTCATCAAAAATCATTTGTAATTATTTTATAAAAATCACCAAAGTGCTCTCTGGTGTTTTACCAAATTGCATGCCAATTCAAAAATACAATGAATTTGGAAACTAGGTTAAATTATCCTGTTAGGAAATTTCAAGGGCTTTCCAATGCAATTTGCCTCACTTCATTCTGAGTTGTAAAATAAAAATGATGCTCATTTTCGTGTTTCTGGTAGCTGTTACCAAAACATTTTTCATTTCAAAACCATTCATCCAAATGTAGATCTACAACTTGGATATGGTTTAGAATTAGTTGAGGTACCACTGTAAATTTTAGTTTGGTCAAATTCATATTTTAGGTTGCCTTTTAGAGCCAAAAGCAAACAGGTAACATTGTGTAAAAATTAAAATGGAAAAACAAACTTTACATGGGCCAGATCTACAAACGGGCTGGCCTGGTCACTTTCTACCGCGGCACAACCCAGCCGCAGTGGCTGACCCGCGGGCCAGGCGGCCACGGGGGCTGCCACGCAGGCGAGCGCAGCCCCACCAGCCAGTTTGACCTGCTCCCGCGCGGTCAAGGGGGGCTGACGTCGGCGCGACGCCACCTCTGCGTCATCGCCGGCGGGGACGGAACTCCGGCGAGGCAAAACTCACGTCTCCGATAATCATTTTGCAAAACGAGGGCACCCACGCGCTGCTTGAGACGAGGGGAACCACCCCAGGGGAAACTCGTTTCCTGGGAGGGGCCGGAAGGCGGCGGCGACGGCGCGCGCGCGGCGGCCGGAAACGCGCAAGGCGCTGCGACGAACCCAAGGTCGAGGGAGGGGGAAAAAGCGACGGGGCGGTTCACCTGCTTACCCTAGACTCACGGAGATGCTCGGTGAGGTAGGAGGAGGTCCGTGGCGGCCGGGATTCGTCGCCGGAGTCGTCGGGCTCGGAGAAGGGAACCGGACGGCGCGGCGTCTACGGCCCGTTTCGGCTCGATTCCTCCGGCACCGAGGTACACCACGACATGGCGGAGCTAATGGAGCTAGCGGCGACCGGCGGCGTGCTCCCTATCGGACGAATCGACGACGAGCTCAATTCGGCTAGGGTTTCGGTTTTTTTGGTTTTCTTTTAGCAGAGAGAGATGAGAGAGCTTGTGGGGTGAGAGAGGGAGCAGGTAGAGAGGTAGTTGAGGTCTTTTATCTAGCTAGCAACCTTCTAGTCGAAGCAAAGAAGCATGGGCAGCCATGCCCTCCATTGCATCATCTACAGGAAGAAGAAGGACATGTGTGACTAGGATTACATTTAAGTCCCTGGAAAATTACAAGCAGGTCCCTGTACTCTCTGAAAATGGATGTTTTTCCTAAGCAAACAAAGTCATAATTTGAAATCCCTTTGCCCAAAATTCTTACTAGTTAAGATACACAACATATGTGAAAATTGGCTCATTTGCCTAAACTTGATAATTCAAAGTTGTTCAAATTTGAATTCTTACATAAATGGACATTGAATTTATTTGACTACTTAGGAGCTTCCAAAAATGATAATTTTTGGCACACATTCCTTATTTGATGTGTTCCTTATGTGGTAGAAAATTCAAGTCATTTTGAGTTACTTCATAGAACAAACTTGTTCAAATTTCAAAAAGGTGCTGTCAAGAAAACAGGGGTTTTTGGCAACTTAAATTATTCAAAAACTTGTGCCCTTTTTGTTTTCATCCTCATTTATGATATAGAGCATGTGGTATCTATTTCATGGCATTTGGATAAAGTTTGTAGAACAAACTTGTTCAAAATCCCAATTGTTGCTGTGGAGAAAAACCATGTTTTCAGGACTTTAATGGATTCAATTTTTGGTCTCCTCTTGTGTGTGTTCCTTATTTGATATAAGGAAGCAATGGTATTAATTTCATCTCATTTTAAGAAAGTTTCCAATAGTAACTTGTTTTAGTTTTCTGTTTCTGGAAATATTGGAATTTCTATTTAATAAAGCACTTGGCTTTTCTTTAGCAATGCTTTGCCAAAATATTTATGTGACTAGAGATAGCAAGTAAATGCTCTCTAATACTATTGTTTTTAATCTTCCAAGGTTGGAAAAACATTTGATAATATTTTGGTGAAGCATTTAAGAATGCCTCTTTTTCTGATAATCCTTTATGGAAATTTATTAAGTGTTTTCCTCTTTCTTAATTTAGGCCTTGTAATAATATTCAACAAGTATTGGATTCATAAGATAGTTTTGTAAAACTCTTTGATCAATATTTACTTGAGAAAATATTGCCAAAGTCATTGGAACAATATGTTGAATATTTTTATCATTGGAACAATATGTTGAATATTTTTAGTTTACTGCTTTGCTATCCTTTTTAAGTTTGTTTAGTTGCACTTAAACAAACACAAACAAACACAATAAAGGTTTATTAGCCAAGCAATTAGCAAAACAACTGTGTTAACAGGTATTCCAAAATTGGGATGTGACATTATTCCAAGTTGATTATAATCTTTATTGCATATGTTATTTGTGATCTTGCATGCTTTCTGTTGCTAGTGGTTGCTCTGGCCAAGTAGTTGCTAGTGACTCCAAGAGGGAGTATTTATGCTTTATAGTGGGTTCATGCCTCCTCATTGCCTTGCTCGTGTGACACAAACGTGAAGGGGGGATGTGTTGTTGCCATTGGGGAGAAAACAGCGGCAAGAGTACCCGCGTGTATAATCATTGCTTACATTACACACATTGCTTAATGCGATTATCTGTTGCTTGCAACTTAATACCTAAGGGGTTCAGATGATAACCTCAGGGTGGATTATTAGTCATAGATGCAGATGGATTTTGGTCTATGTATTTTGTTGTAATGCCCGCACTAAATTTCATAGTCGTCATCATGTTATAATGTGCACTACAGTGCAACCTTTATTTTTCAATTGCCCAGCTGTAATTTGTTCACCCAGCATGTTATTTTTATGGAGAGACACCACTAGTGAACCTATGAACCCCGATCCATTTTCCACACTGTTAAACAAACCACAACAATTTCCTGCTCTCTTTACTTACGGCAAGCATACACTGTTTTCCACACTATACGTCTAATATTTGTTTTCAGCAAGACCGGTGAAATTGACAACCTCATTGTATCGTTGGGGCAAAGTATTTTGGTTGTGTTGTGTGCAGGTTCCACGTTGTTGCTGACACCGGTGCCATCAGTGGCATCAACCTTCCGAAGGTCCTCTTTCTCCTACTGGATTGATAACCCTGGTTCTTAACTAAGGGGAAAATTCCTACCGTTGTGCTCATCACACCCTCCTCTTGGGGTCTCCCAACGCAAGAATCATGCACCAAGGCAACAAGTGTGCAAGCAAGGTCTTGGCTATGTTTCCAAGAAAAAGAACAAGAAGAAGAAGAGCAAGAAGAAGGCCAACAATGGTGCCTCGGGTGGTATTGTCATTAGGGACAACACTACTCATAGCACTCCCGCACAAGCAAGCGATGTTGCTTCGAATAGTAGTGTCATGAGGGACAACACTACTCGTACCATCTCCACGGGAACTAACAATCCACGCCATTTCTTATATGTTGATTATTATGGTGTTGTGCAAGCTAAATATGTTGGTCCTATTGAGAGTTACATTGACTATACCATTTGGGTTCCAAAGACCCTTGTTGCTAACATGAAGGGACCCTCCTCGGGTCCTAACTCTAGTCAATGATCTCTTGCAGGACTATGCTTCCGGTGGGTCTAAATGGATAATTGATAGTGGATGCACTAGCCATATGACCGGAAGAAAAGAACTTGTGACAGAGTTGCACCCAAATGACATTCAAGCAACCGTCACTTATGGAGACTCGTCCTCATATAAGGTATCGGGGTTCGGCAAGGTTGTGATTGCTCCCGATATTACTATCGTGAACGTCATGCTTGTTGAATCCCTTGGTTTCAATTTACTTTCCGTTCGTTCTGTTGGAAAGATGGGTTTCTCCGTCTTTTTTATGAAGATATTGTGGTCCTTTTGAGGAGCAAGACTCTTGACATCACATACGTGGGACATGTTGAAAATGAGTTGTTCGTGGTGGACTTTTCGAAGTCTACCAACTCTCAATCAATGTGTATTTTCGGAAAGGCGGACGTGGGGTGGTTCTGGCATCCCTGCTTATCCCATGTCAACATGAGAACTTTGCAAATTCTTCACAAAGGTGGCCTTGTTCTCGGACTAAAAGAAAATGTTTCCTTTTCCAAAGATCGCGTTTTTAGGTCGTGTGTTGAGGGAAAGATGCATGATGCCACCCATAAGGCCAAGACTATTATCTCATCAAAGAGGATCTTGGAACTTCTCCATGCTGATCTCTTTGGTGTCGCGCCCGATTTCAGTCTTGGTGGCAAGAAGTATTGCTTGGGGATTGTCGATGATTATTCAAGATACACTTGGGTCTATTTCTTCAAATGCAAGAGCGAGACTCAACAAACCATCATCGACTTCTCCAACCAAGTGCAACGTCAACACAATGTGCCAATCATGGCTATTAGGAGTTATAATGGTTCAGAGTTCAAGAACTACACTTTGAATTAATTCCTTAGTGACGAGGGCATTCGTCATCAATACTCCGCCACTTACACTCCTCAACAAAATGGTGTTGCCGAAAGGAAGAATCGCACTCTCTTGGATATGGAAAGGGCCATGTGGCGGAGTATTCTTCTCCCGAATATTTATGGGCCGAGGCCATATCCACCGTATGCCACTCCTCCAACCGCCTCTACATCCGCAAGGTCTTGGACAAGACTCCATATGAGATCCTCACCAGCAACAAGCCCAACGTCTCCTACTTCTGTGTATTCGGTTGTAAGTGTTTCTATTTGATCAAGGGTGTTAGGTTGTATAAATTTCAATCCAAAACTATTGAGGGTATATTTGTTGGTTACGGTGCCGAATCCCACACTTATAGAGTCTTTGACAATGCCTCACGGATCTTCATAGTCTTGTAGTGTGGTGTTCGAGGAAGTTGATGGCTCCCAAGTGGCGCAATTTCATGTTTCTAATGTAGATGTCGAAATGCCTCAAGAAGCCATAGGAAGGATGGGTGTGGGATTTTTTCTCCCCATTGAGGGAGACCTTATGGCGACTCGATAAGGACTATGCTCTACTCAAGTGGATCCCTCCTCTAAAATATAAGAACAAGCCAAGGATCCAAGTGATGCACCTAACCAAGAACATGTTGAAGACCCTCCTCCCATTGACCAAGTTACTACCCAAGATGCAACCACTCCTATCATTCATGCTAGTCAAGGTCAAGGCCAAGATCAACCATCCTTATCCTCTCCTCCTCAAGTTGAAGCAAATGTTGAAGTTGTTGATGATGATGATGATCATGATGATGATCAATGCCAGGTTGGTCAAGACGGGGACCCAAATGATCAAGATGATCAAGTGATTCCTCCTCGCAATAATGAGGAGATCGAAGCCCATCGTGCTAGTAGGATAAGAAGAGCTTTGAAGCATATTGATGCCGAAGACAACAAGGTTTTGGAATATATTCAAGCTAGAAGATCCACAAGAAGTAAATTGGCACATTTTAGTGAGCATCAAGCTCACATATCTATGATGGAACCAAAGAAAGTGTTTGAAGCTCTTGAGGACTCCGATTGGGTTGAAGCTATGCATGACGAGCTCAATAACTTTGAGTGCAACAAGGTTTGGAGATTATTGAGAAGCCCAAAGATTGCCACAATGTTATTGGAACTAAGTGGATATTCAAGAACAAGAAAGATGAGCATGGCATTGTTATAAGGAACGAGGCAAGATTGGTTGCTCAAGGTTACACTCAAGTTGAAGGCATTTACTTTGATGAAACTATGCTCCCATGGCTCGTCTTGAGTACATTCGTATCCTTCTTGCATATGAATCCTCGCATAATTTCAAATTGCAACAAATGGATATCAAAAGTGCTTTCTTGAATGGTCCACTCAAAGAGGAGGTATATGTTAAGAAACCTCCGGGGTTAGAGAACCTCAACTTCCCTAACCATGTCTACAAGCTTGATAAGGCGCTCTATGGACTCAATCAAGCACCACGTGCGTGGTATGAGCACCTTAGAGAGTTATTGGATGACCGAGGTTTTGGAGTTCGGAAGATCGACCCCACTCTCTTCACAAATAGAGTAAAGGGAGAGCTTTTCATATGCCAACTCTATGTGGACGATATTATCTTTGGCTCAACAAATCAAGCTTTCAATAATGAGTTCTCAAAGCTTATGACTGACAGGTTTGAGATGTCCATGATCGGAGAGCTTAAATTCTTCCTTGGCATTGAGATCAAGCAATTAGCTCGTGGGACTTTCATTTATAAAGACAATTATACGCAAGACATGCTCAAGAGGTTTAATTTCCAAGATGCAAAAATAAAGCCATATCCTATGCAAGTCAAGTGCCACCTCAAGCACAACCCGGATGGTAAAGATGTGGACCAAAAGTTGTATCGCTCTATGATTGGTTCTTTGCTTTACCTTTGTGCATCTTGGCCCGATATCATTTTGAGTGTAGGTGTGTGCAAGGTATAAAGCGGCTCCTAAGGAAAGCCCCTTAGTGGAGGTTTATAGGATCTTTCGGTATTTGGTTCATACCTCAAGGTTTGGTTTGTGGTACCCAAAGGGGGCATAATTCTCTCTCAAGGGCTACAAGGACTCCGATTGGGCTGGTGATCAAGATGATAGGAAGTCCACTTCCGGGGCTTGCGAATTTCTTGGTAGGTCTTTGGTGAGTTGGTCTTCCAAGAAGCAAAATTGCAGATCTATTTCCACCGCCGAAGCCGAGTACGTGGCCGCCGCAAGTGCTTGCACCCAATTGCTATGGACGAGGCAAACTCTGAAGGAATATGACGTTCATTTTGATAAGGTGCCTCCCATGTGTGACAATGAAAGTGCCATCAAGATCGCCTACAACCCCGTGCAACACACAAGAACGAAGCATATGGAGATTCGTCATCATTTCATCCGAGACCATGTGGCAAGAAGTGATATTGCACTAGCTTATGTGCCCACCAAGGACAATCTCGCGGATATCTTCATGAAGCCACTCGATGATGCAAGATTCATGTTCTTGAGGAATAAACTAAACATAATTTATTCTAGGAGTTTGACTTGAGGATCTTGCACACACCCCTTTAGTTGAAACGTTTCTTGGTTTAGGTGTAGGCATGTACATAGGGGGAGTGTTATCCTAACACATTGGGTTCTCCCTCCCCCCATTATGCCCAAAGCAAAAATTCATTGGTATCTCTCTTTTTCTAATGTTGAATTGTGAGCTTCAATGTTGAGAATTGGCAATGCACCCAAGATATATCTTCGCGGTTGCATACCATGATCTCTTACATGGTAGCTTAGGCCACCAACGTCTTGTTTGTGAAGAGTTGGATCTTAGTTGGGTTTTATTCGATATTTCATTGAATTTCTTGGTTTTTCCCTCACTAAGTGTTCTTTCATAGGAAAATCTCACTCATTTGATCTTTTCTTTGTTTGATTCTTGAATTTGAGCGGGATAAGTACTACTTTCCGTTTGGTATTTCTATCCTAAGCCTTCCAACCCAAAAAACCAAACTCTATCTAGTACATTTGTCAATCCATTGATACTAGGAAGTTTCGAATCAGATGGTAGCCGGAATTTCCGATTCAGTTCTGAACCGGAATATCCGGGTGGTACCGGAATATCCGTTTCAAACTTGAACCGGGATATCCGGTCCGGCGCATCTTCACTTATTCGGAGGGGCACGGGGAGAGAGGCAGTTCTTACCTTTCCTCCCTCAACTCCTCTTCTCCACCAAAGCGCCGCCACCTTGATTCTTGGCCTCCCAGGCCACTTCCTCCACGAGATATGCGATTTCTTGCCCAGATCTTGTTCCCCTCCTCCTCGGGAGCATTTCCATCCAAGCATCTTCATCCATGGACACTGGTAAAGTTCAAATCCTTTGAATCTTGGTGCCATAACCATACCCTTCCATGGATTTTTCTTTTTGTTGACAATGCTTGGTAGTGATTGATCCTTAAGGTACCATATGCATGCTAGAGACAATAGGTTAGATTCTCATGTCACCGATCTAGTTGTTGAATCTAGGGAAGATCAAATTTAGTGTTGGATTCGTGCACCCAGAATATCCGGTTCAGTTTTGAACCGGAATATCCGGCTATGTTCTGTCGCGGAATCGGAATATCTGGTACAGAACTGAACCGGAATATCCGGTTGAGTTATGTCCTGTTTTCGGCTAGTACTATTTTTGCTCCTATTGTTTTGACGTATTATTCCTCTATTGAATGACATATGTGCACTTGCCCCTATTGCTTCCTCTATGTTTCTCCTTCACAGGTGGCTCTCGCCCTAACAAGTTGGGTCCTCGCAAGCGTCCTTCGTACAAGGACACTAGTGATGAGGATCTCGGTGATGCTCGCCCTCCTAGAAAAACTATTGCCAAGAGCAAGAATTTATCCTCAAATCCATCAAGGAAGAAGAAAGGAAAGGAAACTAGGAAGAACTACAAGACAAAGATCACCACTCGGGAATATGCTCAGATCAGGCAGAAGGATTGGTACACCACTCCATGTGATGTTGAGTGTGAGAATGCTCGTTTCTGGTGCTTGGAGCAGTCACATATCTATGCAGACATCTATTCTGACTACAAGTTCCCTATCCGCCAGATGCATCCCACCAAGTTTCAGTTGATCGGGAAGAAGGAAGAGTTTGCTGATGCTGCTAGTATCATTGATAGGTATGGTCTTGTGAAGCTTCTGGAGACTCAATGCCCCTAAAACACCGAGCTCATTGTTCAGTTCATGTCTACTCTAGTTTTTTCCTCCGGTGTTCCTTGCTGTCTGAAGTGGATGACTCAGACCACTCCTTGTGAGGCTCCTTTTCACAGGTTGGGTCTCGTCTGCTTGGGTACCAGCACCGCTCTCATCCTCCACTTGGTCACCGTATGCATGATGTGGAGAGACCACAGCGAGAGAGGTCCATGGCTGAGATGTATGCTCCTGGTTTTGATGTTGGGAAGTTGGAAGGGCTCCTCCCATTCTATGATTATCTTGTGCGCCTCTTCCGGTCTTTCTTGGTCCCCAGTGGAGGTAACAATGATGCTCCCACTAGTCCTCTTTGCAACCTTTTGATTCTGGTTAAGCAGTGCATGAAGGATGAGGATCATGCTGCTTCTTACACTGTGGATGTCATGGACATTATCTTCAATGATCTATGCAATGCTATGATTGGTGGGAACACCATTCCATATGGGCCTTATATTATGATGCTGATCAAGGATACCATGAAGAGAGAATTCCATGAGTTTCCTATGCAATACCATGCCTTCAAGAAGTTTTACATCAAGAGGAAGAAGATTGTACGTGCTCCTGTTCCTCCTCCTGAGGGTGGTTCCTCTATGGGAGGTGTGGCCCCCTTCTAGTGCTCGCCAGTCTGATTCTTCCACCACTCTACGCAATGTCAGGAAGCTCTCCTAGTTTCAGTGCAATGTGTCATGCATGAAGGTGGATATTCACAAGGAGCAGTACCAGGCCTACCGCAGGGACACCGCTTTGTCTAGCACTCAGAGTCAAATTCTTCACCACGTGAGTGGTGCTACTGGTGATCTTCCTGCTCCCCTTGTTCCTCAGACTTATTCTCAGTGGTCCGCCAAAGACCGTACCCCTTGGGAGCGTATTGATGAGGCTCTCCCTGCCACTACTGCTTCTTCTAGCACTCATGTTGGTGATGACTTTGATGAAGAGGATGAGGACGTGGACGAGGATCTTGAGAGGGAATTCGGATGCTTAGATCGTTGTTGGGACGCTAGTACCACTATTTCTCTCCTTTTTGGTGTCTCGATGCCAAATGGGGAGAAGTAGTATTAGACTACGGGGATTTGCATGGGTTTCGGGCACAAACGTATGCTTTTACCATTTCTTGAGAGCTTGTGTCCATTTAGTCTTATTCATGAACTATTTGCTACTTATTGTCTCGTTTAAAATTATGTTCTATTATGTGTTGTGAGACTATGTTTATGGTTTTCATGGATTATCTATCTTATATGTTGAGGATATTATGTATGTTGTGCTTGGGTATTCTTGTTATCATCTCTACGCACAAGGTATATATATTTCTCTTATTCTCAACATGTTTGCTACTTATTGGAAATTTCCCGCCTTGTATTATTGCATTTTTGCATTCGAGGCAAAGAAAAGATGTGCATATAGATAGGGGGAGACATTTCCATTTTGTTTCAAACATGTACTCGTCAAGGTTTTATTGCAAATCTTAGTATTGTCATCTGATACGTCATAAACATATCCCTAATTTCTGATGTTCCATGTTGTTTTCATGTTGTTTCCCACATGTTTTCCTTACACTTTATGTCATTTTTTTCGATTTTCTGGACTAACCCATTGACAAGATGCCACAGAGCCAGTTCCCTGTTTTCTGCAGTTTTTAGTTTCTAAAAAGTTGTTCTGGAAATATTCTAGGAATTGGAAAATTCAAAATCCAGAAGTCTCAGAAGTCCCGGAAGCTTCCAGAAGTCCCGTAGAGCCCCGATGCATAAACCCTAGGGGAATCGACCTTTTATACAAAATACATCCGTAGCTCCGCCGCCGCCGCCGACAAGTTTCGGGGACAGATCTCTGTACAGGCACCCTGCTGGGACGAGTGCCCCCGGAAGCCATCTCCATCGACTCCACCGCCATCTCCATCGCCGTTGCTGTCTCCTATGATGAGAAGGGAGTAGTTCACCCCCGAGGCTGAGGGCTCTACCGGTAGCTATGTGGTTCATCTCTCTCCCATGGTGTGATCTTTATGTGATCATGATCTTTGTAATCTAGTTGAACATGTAGATGTGATCTTCATATGTTATGATACTCAACTGGTTTTGTTATCTCTGTAAACACTTTGATCGCGGTGTAAAGGTGATAGTATGTGCACCGTGTGCTTTAGCATGATATTTATATCTTGTGTTGGAAGATGAACATATGAAATTGTGCGTTTGTTTAGTACTAATTTAGGGCGCTCATAGTGATAGCGTGGGGTGCCCTAGAGAAGGAATATAGACTTGAGGAGTGCTGTTACAGCCCTATGCAATGATTGGTGTTTGTTATTCGACCGGAGAGTGGTTCGGAGTAGCATAGTGAAGAAATGATATTTATGCATTCAATTATGTTGTCATTGTTGAGAGTGTCCTCTAGTGAAAGTAGGAGCCCTAGGCCTTATTTCCAAGCATTGAAACACCGTTTTCCACCTGTTCTCCTACATGTTTTCTTGCTGCCATTTTTATTTCAGATTGCTATTATCACTTATTATCATCCATCTTACTTGCATTTTACTCTCTCTTCGCCGAACTAGTGCACCTATACAACTGACAATTGTATTAGGTGTGTTGGGGACACAAGAGACTTCTTCTATCTTGATTGCAGGGTTTCTGGCGAGGGATATATTTGACCTCTATCTCCCTAAGTTCGATAAACCTTGGGTGATCCACTTAAGGGAAACTTGCTGCTGTTCTACAAACCTCTGCACTTGGAGGCCCAACACTGTCTACAAGAATAGAAGCGTCCGTAGACATTATCATCTAACACCAAAAAGGGGGAGATTGAAAGTACATTTCGTTTTCCCTGTGTTTTGTGTGTTAATTAGCAATACTAAGTACATTATTTATCAAGGTGTTTAGTGTGTAGGTCTTATACTTAACATTGGCATCGATCACCAAAAAGATCGGTGAAGATTGGGCTAAGAGATTTGGGACAGTGAGGAGCCGGATTATTCTAACCGGATTATTCTGGGAAACAAGATATTCCGATTAGGATAGTTTCTGTCCAGTTTGGGACAGAGATGAGCCGAAATATTGATACCGGATTATTCATATCGTACCGGATATTCCGGTTGAGGAATTTCTGCTCGAAATCGGCTAAGGACTGAAGATGGAACTCATAGTTGCCAACCGGATTATTGGTACCGGATTATTTCCGGGGCAACCGGAATATCCGGTTCAGTTGCCTGCGCAAGACAGAAGCTAACCAGATTATTCATACTGGATTATTCAGAGGCAATCGGAATATCCGGTTGAAGTTAACGAACTCGAGCCAGATTTGGAGAAATATCCCGACCGGATATTCCGGTCCAAACTTGGACCGGATATTTCGGTACCTGTTTTCCAGCCAAACAGCTAGATTTGAGGAGGGGGTATAAATATCCCTCCTCTTCCTCCTTGAGCTCTATTCTTCCCTCTAGCATTCAATAGCATTTAAGAGCTCACCTCCCACCAAACTCGAAGATCTTTGGAGGATTGAAGGAGAAGGCCCCGATCTACATCTTCACAAAGCCGTTCTTCATTTCCCCCTCATTAGCTTGAGGGATCTAGCATAGGGTTTCCTCTTGTGGAGAACCTAGGCATCTTGCTACTCTTGGTGATTCAAGATTGTTGGGAGCCCCCAATTTGGTTCTGGGTGTGTGCCCCAAGTTGTTTGTAAAGGATTCGATTCCTGCCACAAAGGGGATCAATAGTGGAAGGTGAACTAGAGGTGGGCTCACACCCCTCCAACGAGACATACTCCCTTAACAAAGAGGAACTCAGGATTACATCGTGTCTCCGCGTGCTTCATATCAGTTACCTCGTTCCCTTCTCCCTTTACTTGTACTTGCATTGTGATTGTTGTTATCCTTGTCATATAGGTAAATTCACCTTAGCTGCATTATCTAGACAATTTACCTTTGTGTCAAGCCTAAACTCTAAGAAAAATTAAAATTGGTCGTAGAACCTATTCACCCCCCTCTAGGTGCCCATACTTTACTTTCAGCTACTTGCTGCAACTATTATTACTGTGTTTTCTTTACTCGCACTTTATTTTTCTGTTATATCAAAAAACCCTGTAAACTTGTATGCTAGTGTTTAGAGTGAATCATTTATCCAAACTGCTTGCCAAACCTTCTGCTCCTCGTTGGGTTCGACACTCTTATTTATCGAACGTACTACGATACACCCCCTATACTTGTGGGTCGTCAAGACTATTTTCTAGCCCCGTTGCCGGGGACTGAAGCACTATTGGTAAGTGGAATTGGTAAGGGAAACTTTTACTATGAGTGTTGTTTTTATTTCTGTCTTCTCCTTTATTTTATTATGGAGAGCTCTCCATTTGGTTCCCTATTTGGGAGCAGTACTGCCACTGCTAGGGTAGTATATGACCAGTTATCTGCTGAATTGGATCATTTTAAAATACCTAGAAAATTGTTGAACGTGTTATGGACAACTGCTATTTTGGAAATGGAACTGTCCATCCTGGTGATCATTTACTCTTCACATATGAATTGTGCGAGTTGTTCAAGTGTACAGGTATTACAATGGACCAAGTTAAGAGGAACCAATTCTCTTTATCACTGAAGGGCAGAGCTACGGGATGTTTTAAATGCTGAAGAACGACCAATCTATTGGATGGGAGGAAATTGTACCTCTATTTTATTCTAAATTCTATCCTCCCAGTAAGATTCATAAGGATAGGAATAAAATATATAATTTCTAGCCTCATGATGGAGAGAGTATTGCCCAAGCGTGGGGGAGATTGAAGTTACTAATGCTCAAATGCCCCATTCATGAGCTCCCCGGTAATATTGTTATTAATAATTTCTATGCAAGGCTTTCTGTTCATGGTAAGGATTTATTGGATGCTTATTGTTCTGGATCATTCACACATATGAAAGGAGAAGCTAAATGGGATCTTCTTGACTGTATTCAGGAAAATTATGAAGGATGGGATAATGAAAAAGGAAGAAAGTCAGGTATAAATTATGATTATGAATGCATTAAATCTTTTATGGGAACCGATGATTTCCGTAGTGTTAGTGATGTTTATGGCCTTGACTCTCAAATCCTTGCAAACCGTTTTAAAGCTTTTGCCTCATATCTTGATATTCCCAAAAAGAATGGAACAAGTACCATGCACCTTATAAAGATACTGCTAATTGTGCTCCTGCTAGAAATATAGAAGTTTATAATGATAATTATGTTGCGCCTGAACCTTATATTGAGAAAATGCCTTTCTCTGCTAAGGTGAAGGAACATTCTATTATAGCTAGTGTGGTTAACAAAAGTATAAAGAAATCTATAGAACCTGATGTACAAATAACTGCTGAACCTACAATAGCAATAGTAAAGGACCTTGTCGCTGAAAGTGTAGAAGATGGACACGTTATCTTCTGTCAAGATGCTTCTAATATTGTTTCACATCCTAGTAGATCTAGGAAAACTAGTGTTCATGTGCTCTCTGTTAGGATAGGTGATCATTGCTATTATGGTTTATGTGATATTGGTGCAAGTTCAAGTGTTATTCCCTATGAGATTTATAGAGAAATCATGCATGAAATTTGTTCTTGTGAACTTGAAGAAATTGATGTGGTTATTCAGCTTGCTAATAGAGAAACCATCTCTATGATTGGTATTGTTAGACATGTAGAAGTTTTATGTGGTAAAACTAAATATCCTGCTGATTTTCTAGTACTTGGTGCAGCTACTAGTAAAACTTATCCTATCATTTTTGGTAGACCTTTCTTGAACAGTTGTGGTGCTGTTGTAGATTGTAAGAAGGAGAAAATAGTAACTAAATTTGATGGAAAATCTTATGCGTTTAATTTTTCTAAATTTGCTAGAGCTCCTTATGAAACAGAATTGCCTAATGAAGGTTTTAGAGTTGAAGAGCTTGCCTCTATTGCTCTTGCTCCTAACAATGCTTTGCAGCAATACATGGAGGATCACGAAAGTGAGGTCTTTATGGAAGAAAGAAATGAAATTGACGATATTCTTCTTCGTGAACCAGCAATGCTGAAACATAATTAACCTGTGGAAGACTTGGGTACCACGCTACCACCCAAGGAGGATCCTGTTTTCGATTTAAAACCTTTACCTGGTGATCTTAAATATGCCTATATTGATGATAAGAAAAAATGTCTTGTTATTATTAGTTCTAAACTTTTAGGTAAAGAAGAGGAAAGGTTATTGGAAATATTGAAGAAACACCGCGGAGCTATTGGATATACTCTTGATGATTTGAAGGGATTTCCCCTACTATATTTCTGCATGCTATTAATATAGAACCTGATCCAAAGCCAGTTGTAGAGCATCAACACTATTTAATTCCTGAGATGAAGGAAGTCGTAAGAAATGAGGTATTAAAACTCCTTGATGCTGATATTATTTATCCTATTGTTGATAGTAGATGGGTGTGCCCTGTGCATTGTGTCCCTAAGAAAGGAGGAATGACTATTGTGCCAAATGAAAATGATAAGCTTATTCCTCAAGGAATAGAAGTTGGTTATAGAATGTGCATTGATTTTAGAAAAGTTAACAAAGTTACTAAGAAAGATCATTATCCTTTACCTTTTATTGATCAAATGCTAGAAAGATTATCTAAGAAAACACATTTTTTGCTTTCTTGATGGTTATTCTGGGTTTTCTCAAATTGCTGTTAAAAAGCAAGATCAAGATAAAACAACTATTACTTGTCCTTGATGTCTACGCACGCTTCTATTCTTGTAGACAGTGTTGGCCTCCAAGTGCAGAGGTTTGTAGAACAACAACACGTTTCCCTTAAGTGGATTACCCAAGGTTTATCGAACTCAGGGAGGAAGAGGTCAAAGGTATCCCTCTCAAGGAACCCTGAAACCACAATACAAGAAGTCTCCTGTGTCTACAACACACTAAATACAATTTTTAGTTGTATAGGTGCACTAGTTCGGCGAAGAGAGAGTGAAATACAAGTAATATGGATGCGTATAAGGGATAGTAGCAATCTAAAATAAAAATGGCAGCAAGCAAACATGTAGCAGAACTGATTGTAAATGGTGTATCAATGCTTAGAAACAAGGCCTAGGGATCATACTTTCACAAGTGAACACTCTCAACAATAATAACATAATTGAATGCATAAATATCTCTCTTCACTATGCTACTCCGAAACCACTCTCCGGTTGAATAAAAAACATCAGTTCATTGCGTAGGGGTACAAAGCACACCTTAAAGTCACATTCCTGTACCTAGTTAACCCCACGCTGTCACTATGAGCTCCCTACAAGGTACTAGAATAACACCACAATTTCATAGGGTCATCCAACACAAGATATAAATATCATGCTAAACCACACGGTGCACACACTGTCACCTTTACACCGTGATCAAAGTGTTTACGGAGATCTGATAATAAAACCACTCGAGTAGCATAACACATGAAGAGTACATCTATATATTCAACTAGATTACAAAGCGCACGATCACATAAAGATCACACCATGGGAGAGAGAGAGAGAGAGAGAGATGAAACACATAGCTACCATAGAGCCCTTAGCCCCGAGGGAGAACTGCTCCCTCCTTATCATAGGAGACAACAACGGCGATGAAGATGGCGGTGGAGGTGATGGAGATGGCTCCGGGGGCACTTCCCCGTCCGGAAGGGTGCCGGAACAGAGATTTATGTCCCCCAAAACTTGTCGTCGGGGGCGGCGGAGCTACAGATGTTTTTGGTGGAAAAGGATGATTTGTGTAGGGTTTATGCATCGGGGAGTATATATGGGCGAAAGGGCGATGTCGGGGGGTGGCCAGGGGGACCCGCACCACCCTATGGTGGGGCCACTGTGTCGCCCCCCCTCCGGGGCTCTTCGGGACTTCCTGGACCCTCCGGGACTTCTAAGAATTCTGGCTTTTAAATTTTTGAATACCGAGAAGATTTATAGAACAACTTTTCTAAAACTAAAAACAGCAGAAAACAGGGAACTGGCTCTGTGGCATCTTGTCAATAGGTTAGTCCGGAAAATCGATAAAAATGACGTAAAGTGTATAGCAAACATGTGGGAAATAACATGAAAACAACATGGAACATCAGAAATTAAGGATACGTTTATGACGTATCAGTCCTTATGGAACTTGTGCTTATAGACGTATGCCTTTTGGTTTCTGTAATGCTCCTGCTACATTTCAAATATGCACGTCTGCCATTTTTCATGGTTTTTGTGAAAAAATTGTGGAAGTGTTCATGGACAATTTCTCCATCTATGGAATTTCTTTTGATAACTATTTGCACAATCTTGATAAAGTTTTGCAGAGTTGTGAGGAAACTAATCTCCTTCTTAATTGGCAGGAATGCCACTTTATGGTTGATGAAGGAATTATTCTTGGACATAAAATTTCTGGAAGAGGTATTGAAGTTGACAGAGCTAAAGTTGAAGCAATTGAGAAAATGCCCTATTGTAACATCCCAAGTATGAAAATACCCCTAGTATGCTTTGTTCTTTGTTTTATTTCAAGCAATGCATCATGTCATCATGTTTACTTATTGTTTGCATTTGTTTTCCATCTGTTTTATCATGTTTTCACAACTCAAATTCAAACCCTTTTTCAAACATGGTTTCATACTTGCTCTGTTACAACTTTTGGAACCAAAATAACAAATAAAAACAACCCTTTTATTCCTTGTTTTCACTTATTAAATTGTTGCTTTAAATACAACCAATAATTCAATCAATAATTCTCAAATCACCTTTTCAATTCCCAAACCAAGTTCAAGTCAGTACCTTTTGGGAACCATAAAAATCACCAAACATTTCTTCCCTCTAAATCATTCTAAAGCCCTAGGGGTAACCCTATTTTTATTCATGTTTTATCAAGATTTTATTAAACTCAAATCCCCTATTTTGAATTCAAACACAAACTATAATTTCAAATTTCAATTTTTGAAATCCAAGTTTACAATGTGGTTTCTAATTAACTAAGAAGCTTAACTTAATTTTTCTATAATTTTTCTCAAATAAAACCTTAACAGTTTTCTTCCAAAAGCAAAAGTACAAAAAAAATAATAACAGAAAGAATAAAAATCAGCAGCGAGCGGCACCTAACTAACCCTATCTAGGCCCAGCCCGTTTTCTTCCCGGCGCGCAGCAACCCAACCCATCAACCCCACTTACCGTTTCGATGCTGCGCAGAGATTCGTGCGCGCGCTCTCCTTCGTCTTCTTCCCGTACGGCGCCCATCGGAGGCCTCCACGGCGACCGCGCGCGACCACGGCGGCCACCGCAGCGCCTCCGCCCTATATAAGCTAGCCTAGGGCACCCCTGTACCCCCCCTAAGCTCTAGGGTTTCCGCCTCCACCTCTCCAGCGCCGCCAATCTCCTCCTCCTCGAGCTGTCCACCTCTCTGCAATTCCCGCCGCCGTCGATCTCTGAAAACCTTCATGGCGCCGCCGCATAAGTCACCCACCTAGCCACCTATGCCCAAGAATCACGTCGCCGTCACCTCCTCTTCCCCTTGGACACCTTCAATCTCCACGGTGAGCAGCAGATCGAGGACGCGGTCCTCTTCTCCTTCTCCGGCCACGGTGCCCTCTTTCTGAACCCGACCTTCGCGTCGCCGTTGCAGGCCACCTCCGCACCCACCGTCTCCTGGAACAGCACCGCCACCTCGCCCTCGACGCGTTGAGCACCAGAGCGCGCACGGGGAAGCACCACATCGACGGCGCCGTCCACATCGTCTCCGCGGCCACCGTCGTCACCCCGGCGTCATCAGTTCGTCATCGTCGCCTCTCTACTCCCCTGCAACCCCGGTGAGCGTCCACCGTCTCCTTCCCTCTCACCCTCTGTTGTTTCCGAACGCATCCAGCATCACAGCAGCCCCGCAGCACGAGCATATCGACGTTGATCGCCGCCGTTGAGTTCTGTCAGGCGAGCACGCGCGCGTTCTTCAGTTTCGTCAGTGTAACGTGTTTCTGAAACATATCCTCCTTGCGCGTCTGTATCTGACAAACGCAGCGCGACAGCGCAGTTGGTTCAGTCGAGCGCGCGCGAGGGAGAGGTGCTGGGTTCGAACCCCAGCACCCGCAAAAAATCCCACCTTTTTTCTCCCGAGTGCTGACAGGGAGGGCCCCCTGTCAGTCACTCATGTGGCCACGTAGGCACAGCAACCCTCGGGCCCCCCTGGCAGTGGCTGGGTGTGTGTTTCTGTGCGTATAAAAAGATTAAAACAATTTCTGTTTTTGTTTTCTAATTATTTAAAATAGCAGATTAAGGAATAAACTTTAAAATGCAATATCTTTTGTTTTATAAACCCAACAAATACAAACTTTATATGAAACTTGATCCAAATTTCATAATCTTTCCAAATATGCACTTTGTGTTCTGTTTTGAATATTCAAAATTCATTTAAATTTCAAATTTGAATAATTCAAATGCAAATTGAAATAATTCATAACTAATTCATACTGTTTTCAAATAATTCAAATAAAATATGTTTTTCACACCTTTTTGAATACTCTATTCAAATATAAAATTTGTTTTCTGGTTTGAATAATTTAAATTGCCTAAACTATTTAAATCTTGTTTAATTCAATTAAAAATTGTTTAAAATTGTTTAATTCATAATTAATTAATCCTAAGTCCAATTTCAAATTGTGAAACAAGTAATCCAACTAAAATTTGATAAACTTTTCAAATATAAAATTTGTAAATTTTTTTGCACACTTTAACTTGATGATAACAACATTTACTTGTGTGCCATGTTAAGTAACAAAATTCCAAATTTGATAAATGCCTTTCTAAATTGTTAATTATCATTCTAATTGCATTTAAAGTGTTATGTTATTGTTATTCATCATGCATGCATCATACTAATTCAACTACACCTAATGCTTAGTGATAGAACAATTAATTCAACTCCAAACATGGGCTTCCATATGCACCCTTTTGCATATGGAATCCATTTAAACTTGTGTTTCATGTCAAGCAAGTTATTTTGATGCATCTATTAAACATGACATGCATCATCCAATGTTTGTGCACTTATGCCATGTATTGATTGCCCGTCTTCCTTCGTTGTTGTTTTTGCTTCTTCTCGATTAGACGACGACGTTGGTACCGACGAGCCTTACGACACCACTACTCAGGACCTAGCCCAGTACGAGGCTGAGCTGCCAGGCAAGTTATCACTCACATGAATCATTGAGTTCCTTTCCACACTTGTTGTCGATACTATCTTTTTGTCTACTATTGCTAGCCCTATGTATCGTTGCTTGTTCTCCGAACCCATCACATGATACCTTGAGCCATGATATTGCCACCACCCCCATACCTACAGCCATTGCTTGAGCCTGTTATTATCTAGCATGCTTAGGGTTGCTTTTACTCGAGTCTGTTGTCGGTTACTACTGTTACTATCTTATTATCCTGTACCGGGGCTCGTTATTAATCAATCAATCCTGTTAATTGCTAATGGTAATAATAATTTGATGATAAGGCACCGGCAGGAGGCCCATGAGTGGTTTTGGAGCCTGCTAGTGTCGACCCTAATAGGAAAAGGGTCTTGTCTACTGATCCATGATGAGCGCACTACCCGCATTTGGGAAGCGAGTATGGGCGCCCCCCTCAACTTGACCTGATTCGCATCTCGTCCAAATCGCCTCATTTAGTTCGTGTTTTCCATTTGCCGCATGCATGTTTTTGCGAGCCCAGCGCAGGGTGGAACTTTCGTAGTCGGCATATAGGGGGACACGGTCTTAGAGTGCTATGATGGTCCATTTTCTTCTGGGCTTGATTAGCCGTGCGCCCAAGGTTCTTTGGGCTTGATGCGAAGAATGGTTGGTTGTGTTGAGTGCCCCGCTTGGTGGGAGGCATCCCATCTGGCGGGATATTCATGAGTGTACGGCCAAATTGGTGCAACCCTGCAGGGATAATCTTCTCGAGAAGCCGTGTTTTCCGCGGTTATGGATTACTTGGTGAAAGTACTGGCTAACAAGTACTCAGGACAACTTCAACATAATGATCAATCATGTTTCACCCAATGCTTAATAACCTGACTAGTAATAGGTTATTCACACAATAACTTGTTTCACCTTATCACAACCGTGTGAGTTATCCTCGGATTGCTTCTTCGGATAAGGGGCGAGATCCAGGATGGGTTTGGGTGAAGTTATCTTTCAGTTGGTTACAATCCTCGATCTTATCTTTTCTGTTAGCCGGAATTAGTAGTTATATTCTGTAGTTGTTTAGAGCAGCCAGCAGCAACTTTTATATCACCCCTTTCTTCCGTTGATCCCAAGCATCTATGCTTGTGTTGACGGGTAACTCCTTGATGAACTGTGAGTCTTGCTTGCCAGTACTTGGATGTACTGACCCCGTTGGGGCTGTGGTTTACGCAGAGTACTACTACGACTACGATGCTTCCCAGGATGGCTACTTTGTGGAGTTCGATGACGCTGCAGACGAGTAGTTAGCTGGACCAGGGCAGGATCCAGACCTTCGTGGATGGGCTTCGCTTTTCTTTAGGTTCTCAGGCTTCTTAAGCCATGGATTTGTCTGTACTCAGACCCCTTTGATTGCTTCCGCTGTTGTAATGGATGATATGTTGGGACATGTGTCCTCTGGATGACTGTATTCGATATTTTCTGCCTTAGTGAAGGCCAGTTGCCCTTATTTCATTTCTTTGTGTCTTAGAGACATTCTGTGCTATCATTCGTACCAAACTGTTGACGTACCGTGCGTGTTTGATTATGAAGTACGTCGACAGTAGTGCCTTTAGGTTCCTAGCGGATAGTTTACTTCGACGGTGGAAGCAGGGCTTGTGTTGTCGCGCATAAGCGCAGGCCTACCAGGAAGCTGGGACGTGGGAGCATGTATGCCCCATAATCCAAGCACCTGACTTCCAGTTCGTGCGGAGAGTATCCTCTAGAAACCCAGGGTGCGACAAATGGTATCAGAGCCTGTCTGCATGTAGGATCCCTTTTTACTGGTCGCAGTTGAGTCTAGAAACTATTTTGTAGCTATATAGGAAAAATGAAACGTGAGAGTAGGAATTCTGCCATTTTTCTTCTTTCCCCACCCACCCACCCTTTTCTGGTAAGGAAGTGAAACGTTGTTTTCTGTTCTCACCTAAACTTTCAAGTTAGGATTTCACGTGTTTTGGGTTCTCTGTAGCACCTCAGGACTTTTGGTCTCGTTTTCCCGATGTTGCTTCGATATCATGTTCTTTTCAACATCCTTTTCGTCCATTGAACCTTGTTGTTGCTTTCCACATCCTTTTTCATCTACCGGAGTCTAATCAAACCTTCCAAATCATCTGCAGATGGGTCTCAACTACTATCCGCAGGTGGTTCGCATGACTCGCTGTGAGAGCACCGCCGGTTTTCCAGAGTTGCTGAGAGACATGGTTACCTATCTGGGGTTCCATTGGGCACCAGAGTACCAGGTCTACGAGCACCAGCGAGAGTGTGACCAGACTTGCTACCGGGCTATCGTCTACATTCTGTCGGATGATGGCAGGAGCATTGCACACCAGTACGAGGCAGTAGGGTCCACAGTGGATATGGCAGTGCAGCAGGCAGCGTACGTGAGTGTCACCGTTCTCCGTGCTGACTACTGGGGGTTTGATAAGTCCAGTTTTCGTCACATCCCCCGTGGTTACATCACGGCAGCGGGAGCTCACTTCACTATCCACCACGACATGGATACCTACGAGACTGATAGCTCCAGGCTCCAGGTCACTGCCCAGTTCGCTAGTCACAGTGATGCCATTGCTTCCGCACTTTCTCAGGAGTTAGCCTCAGTCAGGGAGCAGCTCCACCTTGCTCTCACTCGTCTGGCGACGTACACCACAGACTTTGTTGGAGACGAGCGCTTCGCACGTGTCGTTCAGCCAGCTGGTCTTCCGTTGCCAGATGCTGGAGGTTACGAGCCGATCAGAGGCCCACTTCTCGACCTCGGAGCTGGTTACACAGGGATTCCCCGCTTTGGAGCACAGGGATACGACGCTTCCTACTTCACGACACCGAGAGTTGCTCTCAGAGCAGTTCCTATCTACATGGATCGTCGTGATACCTACTTCCGTGGGATTCCTCCTCACCGTATCTCTCGTCGTACTACTCACCGCCGTCCTGCGTGATGAGCATGGGAGTACCGTTGTATCCATTACTAGCTGTGTCTAGTCTATCCTTTCGTTTTCGAACCATGTATTGGTCTGTTGGATATTCTGATGTATTTGAACATGTGATGATGTACCTGTTGGTTATCTATTCATGCGTCGGAATAATCTATCCTTCGGTTACCAAGTTTATCCTTTTCTGTTGTTGTGCTAAAATGAATTTCTGTTCAGGATGCCTCCAACCAGGAACAACCCGCCTCCGCCACCACCAATGGGGGAGCTGTTGGCTCAGATGACCCAAGTGGTGACACAGATGGCCCAGATCCAGGCTAACCAGCAGCACAACCAGAATGCTCCAAGGGTCACCATCAAGGACTTCCTCAGCTTGGGCCCAAAAGCTTTCGTGACAACACGTGAGCCCCTGGATGCTGATGACTGGATCCGTGACGTAGCAAGAGCTCTGGAGATAGCTCATGTTGCTGAAGAGGATAAGGTCAAGTACGCCACCTACCTACTGAAGGGTCAGGCAGCTACTTGGTGGGAGAACTACCAGGCCATGAGGGCTGGCTTTCCTATCAACTGGGGATGTTTCAGAGATGCCTTCCTGAAGCACCACATCCCGGATGGTCTCATGGAAAAGATGCGTGAGGAATTCTGCTCTCTCAGACAGGGCAAGCTGGACGTTCTCGGCTACCAGAACGAGTTCAATCGTCTCGCTCGGTACGCTGGTGACGAAGTGTCCACCGAAGCCAAGAAGATGGCAAGGTTCCGCCGAGGTTTTAACCCGGAACTGAAGTACGCACTCACAAACATCAAGTGCAAGGACTTCGTCGAGCTTGTGAACACCGCGCTCAATGAGGAGAATGGGCGCAAGGCGTTCGAAGAGTCCCGCAAGCACTCGCGTGAGGGTGGTTCCTCCTCCAACATGACCACCCCTCCGCAGAAGCGCCGCATCTGGGTGCCAAATGGTGCTGTTACTCGGGCTCCAAATGCCCAAGCTTCTCCAGGCTTTGGTCCCCGCCCACCCAACCCATCTCAGATGCAGGGTCAGAGGTTTCCGATGGGGCAGCCAAGGCCGGGTCCTTCTCGCATCGTCACTTGCTACAAGTGCAAGGATACTGGACATTATGCTGACAAGTGCACTCAGAAGCAGCTACCCCTACCTCCTCGCCCCAACACCAACCAGGCTATGGTTCGTGCTCCTCCGGCTAAAGCCTTCAACTCCAACAATAGGCCTGTCGGGAGGAACGCGAGGGTGAACCATATCAAGGCCGACAAAGCCGAAGAGGCTGCTGACGTCGTTCTCGGTATATTACCCGTAAACTCTATTCCAGCTAAAGTGTTGTTTGATACTGGAGCGTCGCATTCATTTGTGTCAAAGATCTTTGCTACAACGTACAATTTATCTCTGGTTCCGCTAAGCAATCAAATCTATGTGCACTCTCCGGGAAATAAAATGATTACTTCCAAGATAAGCATGGACAATCAGATCCTAATTGGAGGTCGCATATTCCTTGCTTCACTCATGTTGCTGGGAAATTCTGACATTGATGTCATTCTGGGTATGGATTGGTTGAAGACCCACAAAGCAAAAATTGACTGTGCTCAAAAGTCAATAACTCTCTCCCACACTTCAGGCCAGATAGTCTATTCTCCATATGGATCAACTTCTGTTCAGCTGTTCAGCCTCGATGCCAAACCCCTTCCGGCAATTGAAAATGTTCCGGTGGTTTGTGAATTCCCTGACGTCTTTCCGGAAGAGTTGCCAGGGATGCCTCCGGACAGAGCAGTTGAGTTCGTGATCGAGCTTGAGCCAGGTACTGCTCCAATCTCTAAGCATCCATATAAGATAGCTCCTCCTGAACTGAAATTGTTGAAGGAGCAAATCGATATGTATATGGACAAAGGTTTCATTCAGCCTAGTTCCTCCGCTTGGGGTTGCCCAACTCTGTTTGTTGCCAAGAAGGATCAAACTAAGAGACTCGTGGTTGACTATCGTCCTCTCAACGAGAAAACCATCAAGAACAAGTATCCACTTCCTCGTATCGATGATCTTTTTGATCAACTTGCTGGAGCCTCAATATTCTCAAAGTTGGACTTGAGGATGGGTTACCATCAGATAAAGATCAGAAAGGAAGATATTCCTAAGACAGCTTTCACCACTCGGTACGGTCTATATGAATACACCGTCATGTCCTTTGGTCTCACCAATGCACCGGCGACCTTCTCAAGACTCATGAATTCTGTCTTCCATGAATACCTCGACAAGTTCGTTGTGGTATATCTTGATGACATTCTAGTCTATTCCAAATCCGAGGAAGAGCATGGAGAACACCTTCGTCTCACTCTCATGAAACTTCGCGAGCATCGTTTGTATGCCAAGTTTTCCAAATGTGAGTTCTGGATTCCAGAAGTTGCATATCTTGGTCATATCATCTCTGCCAAAGGCATAGCCATTGACCCTGAAAAGGTTAAGGCAATTGTTGATTGGAAACCCCCTAAGACGGTGAAGCAAGTTAGAAGCTTTCTTGGCTTGGCTAGCTATTGCCGTCGTTTCGTCCAAAACTTTTCCAAGATTGCTAAACCTCTCACTGATCTCACAAAGAAGGACAAAAAGTTCATTTGGACTCCACAATGTGATGAGAGTTTCAACCTCCTGAAGACTAAACTCACTTCCACACCTGTTCTAGTTGGCCCAGATACCACCAAACCTTTCCAGATATTCTGTGATGCATCTCTCCAAGGCCTAGGAGCAGTTCTTATGCAAGAACGTCAAGTTGTGGCTTATGCTTCACGTCAGTTGAACCCACATGAGCAAAACTATCCCACTCATGATCTTGAACTTGCAGCAGTTGTGTTTGCCCTCAAGAAATGGAGACAATACTTGTTGGGTAACAAAACTGAAATCTTTTCCGATCACAAGAGTCTGAAATACATCTTCACTCAGCCAGATCTGAACCTCAGGCAAAGGAGATGGATTGAGAAGATTAAAGACTTTGATCTCACCATTTCTTACACTCCAGGCAAGGCTAATGTTATGGCCGATGCTCTCAGTCGCAAATCCTATTGCAATAATCTCATGATCATGGAAAGCCAACCTCCACTTCATGAAGAATTCCAGAAGCTGAACCTTGGTCTTGTTCCTGAAGGATACCTTGCTAGCTTGACAGCCAGTCCAACTCTCGAGGACAAGATTCGTTCTGAACAACTTCGTGATAATGAAATCAAGAAGATTGTGAATCACATCAAGGAGGGCAATGATAAATTCAAGTCCTTCTCAATTGATGACAAGGGAAATGTGTTCTTCGAAGGACGCATTGCAGTCCCTCAGATTCAAAGTCTCAAGGATATCATTCTCAAGGAGGCTCATGAAACTCCTCTATCCATTCACCCTGGAAGTACAAAGATGTACCAGGATCTCAAGACTCTGTATTGGTGGTCTGGCATGAAACGTGAAATTGCTCAATACGTTTCTGAATGCGACGTTTGTCAACGTGTTAAGGCAGTCCATCAGAAAACAGCAGGTCTACTCCAACCTCTAAAAATTCCTGAGTGGAAGTGGGACATGATTGAAATGGACTTCGTTATTGGGTTTCCAAAGTCCAAGAAGGGCAACGATGCAATCTTCGTTGTTATTGATCGTCTCACTAAGGTTGCTCACTTCTATGCTGTAAAGGAAACTATCTCAGCTAGCCAGTTAGCAGAGCTCTACACAGCAAAGGTTGTTCCCCTTCATGGTGTTCCATTGGAAATAAGCTCAGACCGTGGAAGTATTTTCACTTCTCATTTCTGGAAGAGCTTTCAAGAAGCATTGGGCACTAAACTTCTGTTCAGCACAGCTTACCACCCTCAGTCTCAAGGGCAAGTCGAAAGAGTCAATCAGATTCTCGAGGATATGCTCAGAGCATGTGGTCTCTCCTTTGGCATGAAATGGGAGGATTGCCTTCCATATGCTGAATTCTCCTACAACAACAGCTACCAGGCAAGCCTAGGAATGGCACCATTTGAGGCACTGTATGGTCGCAGATGCAGGAGTCCAATCAATTGGTCTAGAGCTGGTGAACGTTCACTTTTAGGCCCTGACATTGTTAAGGAAGCCGAGGAGAAAGTTCGTATCATTCGTGACAATCTCAGGATTGCTCAGTCTCGTCAGAAGAGCTATTATGATAGCAAGCACAGAGATATGGTCTATGCACCTGGTGATAAGGCATATCTCCGTGTAACTCCCCTCAGAGGCACTCATCGTTTTGGTGTGAAAGGAAAGCTTGCACCAAGATACATTGGCCCTTTCAACATCCTCTCAAGACGTGCAGAGAATGCTTATCGTCTTGAACTTCCAGAAAAACTATCCAAAGTGCACGATGTGTTCCACGTGTCACAGCTCAAGAAGTGTTTCAAAGATCCAGATCGTGCAGTTGATCATGATTCCATTGAGCTGCAAGATGATCTATCTTATGAGGAGCACCCTATTCGTATTCTCGATGAGACCGAGCGTAAGACTCGCAACAAGAGCACCAAGTTCTTGAAAGTCCAATGGTCGCATCATTCTGATAAAGAGGCAACGTGGGAGACCGAAGAGGATCTTCGCAAGAAGTATCCGGATCTGTTCATTTCTCAGTAGGGAATCTCGGGGCGCGATTCCTTCAAGGGGGGGCGTTTTGTAACATCCCAAGTATGAAAATACCCCTAGTATGCTTTGTTCTTTGTTTTATTTCAAGCAATGCATCATGTCATCATGTTTACTTATTGTTTGCATTTGTTTTCCATCTGTTTTATCATGTTTTCACAACTCAAATTCAAACCCTTTTTCAAACATGGTTTCATACTTGCTCTGTTACAACTTTTGGAACCAAAATAACAAATAAAAACAACCCTTTTATTCCTTGTTTTCACTTATTAAATTGTTGCTTTAAATACAACCAATAATTCAATCAATAATTCTCAAATCACCTTTTCAATTCCCAAACCAAGTTCAAGTCAGTACCTTTTGGGAACCATAAAAATCACCAAACATTTCTTCCCTCTAAATCATTCTAAAGCCCTAGGGGTAACCCTATTTTTATTCATGTTTTATCAAGATTTTATTAAACTCAAATCCCCTATTTTGAATTCAAACACAAACTATAATTTCAAATTTCAATTTTTGAAATCCAAGTTTACAATGTGGTTTCTAATTAACTAAGAAGCTTAACTTAATTTTTCTATAATTTTTCTCAAATAAAACCTTAACAGTTTTCTTCCAAAAGCAAAAGTACAAAAAAAATAATAACAGAAAGAATAAAAATCAGCAGCGAGCGGCACCTAACTAACCCTATCTAGGCCCAGCCCGTTTTCTTCCCGGCGCGCAGCAACCCAACCCATCAACCCCACTTACCGTTTCGATGCTGCGCAGAGATTCGTGCGCGCGCTCTCCTTCGTCTTCTTCCCGTAC
The DNA here is from genome assembly GCA_028641055.1 of Alopecurus myosuroides. NCBI lineage: Eukaryota > Viridiplantae > Streptophyta > Magnoliopsida > Poales > Poaceae > Alopecurus > Alopecurus myosuroides. Next base: position 302,103,641 of record CM054062.1, read on the forward strand.
GGCGCCCATCGGAGGCCTCCACGGCGACCGCGCGCGACCACGGCGGCCACCGCAGCGCCTCCGCCCTATATAAGCTAGCCTAGGGCACCCCTGTACCCCCCCTAAGCTCTAGGGTTTCCGCCTCCACCTCTCCAGCGCCGCCAATCTCCTCCTCCTCGAGCTGTCCACCTCTCTGCAATTCCCGCCGCCGTCGATCTCTGAAAACCTTCATGGCGCCGCCGCATAAGTCACCCACCTAGCCACCTATGCCCAAGAATCACGTCGCCGTCACCTCCTCTTCCCCTTGGACACCTTCAATCTCCACGGTGAGCAGCAGATCGAGGACGCGGTCCTCTTCTCCTTCTCCGGCCACGGTGCCCTCTTTCTGAACCCGACCTTCGCGTCGCCGTTGCAGGCCACCTCCGCACCCACCGTCTCCTGGAACAGCACCGCCACCTCGCCCTCGACGCGTTGAGCACCAGATCGCGCACGGGGAAGCACCACATCGACGGCGCCGTCCACATCGTCTCCGCGGCCACCGTCGTCACCCCCGGCGTCATCAGTTCGTCATCGTCGCCTCTCTGCTCCCCTGCAACCCCGGTGAGCGTCCACCGTCTCCTTCCCTCTCACCCTCTGTTGTTTCCGAACGCATCCAGCATCACAGCAGCCCCGCAGCACGAGCACATCGACGTTGATCGCCGCCGTTGAGTTCTGTCAGGCGAGCACGCGCGCGTTCTTCAGTTTCGTCAGTGTAACGTGTTTCTGAAACATATCCTCCTTGCGCGTCTGTATCTGACAAACGCAGCGCGACAGCGCAGTTGGTTCAGTCGAGCGCGCGCGAGGGAGAGGTGCTGGGTTCGAACCCCAGCACCCGCAAAAAATCCCACCTTTTTTCTCCCGAGTGCTGACAGGGAGGGCCCCCTGTCAGTCACTCATGTGGCCACGTAGGCACAGCAACCCTCGGGCCCCCCTGGCAGTGGCTGGGTGTGTGTTTCTGTGCGTATAAAAAGATTAAAACAATTTCTGTTTTTGTTTTCTAATTATTTAAAATAGCAGATTAAGGAATAAACTTTAAAATGCAATATCTTTTGTTTTATAAACCCAACAAATACAAACTTTATATGAAACTTGATCCAAATTTCATAATCTTTCCAAATATGCACTTTGTGTTCTGTTTTGAATATTCAAAATTCATTTAAATTTCAAATTTGAATAATTCAAATGCAAATTGAAATAATTCATAACTAATTCATACTGTTTTCAAATAATTCAAATAAAATATGTTTTTCACACCTTTTTGAATACTCTATTTAAATATAAAATTTGTTTTCTGGTTTGAATAATTTAAATTGCCTAAACTATTTAAATCTTGTTTAATTCAATTAAAAATTGTTTAAAATTGTTTAATTCATAATTAATTAATCCTAAGTCCAATTTCAAATTGTGAAACATGTAATCCAACTAAAATTTGATAAACTTTTCAAATATAAAATTTGTAAATTGTTTTGCACACTTTAACTTGATGATAACAACATTTACTTGTGTGCCATGTTAAGTAACAAAATTCCAAATTTGATAAATGCCTTTCTAAATTGTTAATTATCATTCTAATTGCATTTAAAGTGTTATGTTATTGTTATTCATCATGCATGCATCATACTAATTCAACTACACCTAATGCTTAGTGATAGAACAATTAATTCAACTCCAAACATGGGCTTCCATATGCACCCTTTTGCATATGGAATCCATTTAAACTTGTGTTTCATGTCAAGCAAGTTATTTTGATGCATCTATTAAACATGACATGCATCATCCAATGTTTGTGCACTTATGCCATGTATTGATTGCCCGTCTTCCTTCGTTGTTGTTTTTGCTTCTTCTCGATTAGACGACGACGTTGGTACCGACGAGCCTTACGACACCACTACTCAGGACCTAGCCCAGTACGAGGCTGAGCTGCCAGGCAAGTTATCACTCACATGAATCATTGAGTTCCTTTCCACACTTGTTGTCGATACTATCTTTTTGTCTACTATTGCTAGCCCTATGTATCGTTGCTTGTTCTCCGAACCCATCACATGATACCTTGAGCCATGATATTGCCACCACCCCCATACCTACAGCCATTGCTTGAGCCTGTTATTATCTAGCATGCTTAGGGTTGCTTTTACTCGAGTCTGTTGTCGGTTACTACTGTTACTATCTTATTATCCTGTACCGGGGCTCGTTATTAATCAATCAATCCTGTTAATTGCTAATGGTAATAATAATTTGATGATAAGGCACCGGCAGGAGGCCCATGAGTGGTTTTGGAGCCTGCTAGTGTCGACCCTAATAGGAAAAGGGTCTTGTCTACTGATCCATGATGAGCGCACTACCCGCATTTGGGAAGCGAGTATGGGCGCCCCCCTCAACTTGACCTGATTCGCATCTCGTCCAAATCGCCTCATTTAGTTCGTGTTTTCCATTTGCCGCATGCATGTTTTTGCGAGCCCAGCGCAGGGTGGAACTTTCGTAGTCGGCATATAGGGGGACACGGTCTTAGAGTGCTATGATGGTCCATTTTCTTCTGGGCTTGATTAGCCGTGCGCCCAAGGTTCTTTGGGCTTGATGCGAAGAATGGTTGGTTGTGTTGAGTGCCCCGCTTGGTGGGAGGCATCCCATCTGGCGGGATATTCATGAGTGTACGGCCAAATTGGTGCAACCCTGCAGGGATAATCTTCTCGAGAAGCCGTGTTTTCCGCGGTTATGGATTACTTGGTGAAAGTACTGGCTAACAAGTACTCAGGACAACTTCAACATAATGATCAATCATGTTTCACCCAATGCTTAATAACCTGACTAGTAATAGGTTATTCACACAATAACTTGTTTCACCTTATCACAACCGTGTGAGTTATCCTCGGATTGCTTCTTCGGATAAGGGGCGAGATCCAGGATGGGTTTGGGTGAAGTTATCTTTCAGTTGGTTACAATCCTCGATCTTATCTTTTCTGTTAGCCGGAATTAGTAGTTATATTCTGTAGTTGTTTAGAGCAGCCAGCAGCAACTTTTATATCACCCCTTTCTTCCGTTGATCCCAAGCATCTATGCTTGTGTTGACGGGTAACTCCTTGATGAACTGTGAGTCTTGCTTGCCAGTACTTGGATGTACTGACCCCGTTGGGGCTGTGGTTTACGCAGAGTACTACTACGACTACGATGCTTCCCAGGATGGCTACTTTGTGGAGTTCGATGACGCTGCAGACGAGTAGTTAGCTGGACCAGGGCAGGATCCAGACCTTCGTGGATGGGCTTCGCTTTTCTTTAGGTTCTCAGGCTTCTTAAGCCATGGATTTGTCTGTACTCAGACCCCTTTGATTGCTTCCGCTGTTGTAATGGATGATATGTTGGGACATGTGTCCTCTGGATGACTGTATTCGATATTTTCTGCCTTAGTGAAGGCCAGTTGCCCTTATTTCATTTCTTTGTGTCTTAGAGACATTTTGTGCTATCATTCGTACCAAACTGTTGACGTACCGTGCGTGTTTGATTATGAAGTACGTCGACAGTAGTGCCTTTAGGTTCCTAGCGGATAGTTTACTTCGACGGTGGAAGCAGGGCTTGTGTTGTCGCGCATAAGCGCAGGCCTACCAGGAAGCTGGGACGTGGGAGCATGTATGCCCCATAATCCAAGCACCTGACTTCCAGTTCGTGCGGAGAGTATCCTCTAGAAACCCAGGGTGCGACACCTATCCCAGAGATGTCAAAGGTATTCGTAGTGTTCTTGGTCATCCTGGTTTTTCAAGGAGGTTTATTAAAGATTTCTCCAAAATGTCAAAGCCTCTTACTAATCTTCTCAAAAAGACGTAACTTTTGTTTTTTTATGACGATTGCAAAGAAGATTTTGAAACTCTAAATAAGGCTTTAATTACTGCTCCTATTGTGCAACCACCTGATTGGAATTTACCTTTTGAAATTATGTGTGATGCTAGTGATTTTTCTGTAGGGGTTGTTCTTGGATAGCGTATAGACAATAATTTGAATGTTATTCATTATGCTAGTAAGACTCTTGATTATGCTCAAAAGAATTATGCTACCACTGAAAAAGAGTTCCTAGGATTGGTTTTTTCTTGTGATAAAGTTAGACCTTATATTGTTGATTCGAAAGCCACTATTCATACTGATCATTCTGCTATTAGATACCTTATGGAAAAGATAGTACTTGGTATGCAGATCATGCTAACTTTATTGTTTCCATGTACTTGCCTCCAACCTTTACAGCTCAGCAAAGAAGGAAATTCTTTTATGACTTGAGGCATTATTTTTGGGATGACCCACACTTATATGAGGAAGGAGTAGATGGTATTATGCAAAGATCTGTTCCAGAATATGAACAACGAGGGATATTGAGAAAATGCCATGGTAGTGCTTATGGAGGATATCACGCTGGAGATAGAACCACACAAAATGTTCTACAATCAGGTTTCTATTGGCCAACTCTTTTAAATATGCACAAAAGTTTATTTTATCGTGTGACGAATGTCAAAGAGTTGGTAATATTTCTAGACGTGATGAAATGCCTATGAATTATTTTCTTGTTATTGAACATTTTGATTGTTGGGGATTTGACTTTATGGGTCCGTATCCTCCTTCTAATGGTTATACTCATATACTTGTTGTTGTTGTTGTTGATTTTGTTACTAAATGGGTAGAAGCTATACCTACAAAGAGTGTTGATGGTGAAACCTCATTAAAAATGCTTAAAGATGTTGTTTTTCCTAGATTTGGTGTGGCTGGATATCTTATGACTGATGGAGGTTCTCACTTTATTCATGGTGGTTTTTAGAAAAACCCTTGCTAAATATGATGTTAATCATAGAATTGCTTCAGCTTATCATCCCCAAACCAGTGGGCAAGTAGAATTATCAAACAGAGAAATTAAATGTATCTTGCAAAAGACTGTTAATAAATCTAGGAAAATTTGGGATAGTAAGCTGAATGATGCTTTATGGTCTTATAGAACTGCTTAAAAAAATCCTATGGGTATGTCTCCTTATAAAATTGTTTATGGAAAAGCTTGTCACTTGCCTTTAGAATCATAACACAAAGCTTATTAGGCAGTAAAAGAACTTAATAAAGATTTTAAACTTGCCGGTAAGAAAAGTACGCTTCACTTGAGTTCTTTAGATGAATGGAGAAGTGAATCTTATGGAAAATTCTAGACTCTTTAAAGAGAAAGTTCAAAAAATGGCATGATAGGAGAATTCTTAAAAGAGAGTTTCATGTTGGTGAGAAAGTTCTATTGTACAGGTCGCGTCTCAGATTTTCTGCAGTAAAATTACTCTCGAGATGGGAGGGACCTTTTATTATTGAAGAGGTGTATCGCTCAGGTGCAATAAAGATTGATTCAGTTGATGGTGACCGACCACAGGTGGTGAATGGGAAAAGACTCAAACATTATATTCTTGGATATTCTTATAACGAAGATGTTGATACTATTAAAATTGTGACTTCAGAAGAGTTCATCAAAGATAAAATTCGAGAAACTGCAGAGTCCGTTTTCGAATAGGTAACAGTTTTGTTAATAAAAAGTTCACGTATTACTTTCCAACTTATACTTTTGCTGTTTTTAGAAAATATGAAAAATATTGAGCCGAAAAATGGCAGGAAATGGTGACCGAAGGCACCACACTACCTGGTGGCGCGGGCCCACCCCTGGCCGCGCCACCACATGGTGTGGGCTCCTCTAAGCCCGTCTCTAACCTATTTTCGACCTGCATTTTCCTTTCGTTATGAAACTTTCAGCTATATAATCCACCGGATCCCCTGAGGTATGCATATCATTTTCTCGTCGTGTTTTTGTTTCGATCTGTTTCTGCAAGGATCCTTTTCAGTTTTAAAAGCACAATGGCCTCCTCCAACAACAACAATGGGAAGGGGCCTATGGAAGATGATCTCCAAGACCCGAAGCTGGAGGAGGAGATCGACAGTGGAACTGAAGGAGATGTATAAGAAGACCCACCGTTGCAAGTATTGGAGTGGTAGCAAACCCCTCCAAATTCAAGCAAGGGGCATGGATGAGCACTGGAGAGAAGGTTCCACGACACTTCCTAAGTTATCAATGACTGTAAAGAGTTTGTTAAGATTGAGCATGTAAAACTTTGCAATATAAGCTCTAATATAAAGACTCTGATCAAAAGATAAGTACTATATGTTAATTGTTCCTTGACCAACAGCAAAGTTTTCCTTAACCAATTGTTATTTCCTCTTTGCACCTTTATTGTGATTACCTATACTAGCTTCAAGTTGAATTTTATGAGAGGAAGTTGTTGTATAGAATGACTTGTGTATTAATAGATGTGATGCTTCTTGTACGTAATTTGTTTATCGACACTTCACTCCATTATCATGTGGTCATGTTGAAGGGTACGTTGCATAGAAAACACAAATTTTGCTACGCGCGATAAAACCGAAAGGCCAAGATCTAATCTATGAGATGAAAGGCAACAAGGAGAAAGAGAGTCTTGAGATAACATACCCTCGAAGACTCAAAGTGGTACGAGAAAAATTCTCGTTGTTGGCGTAGTCGTACTCACGCCGATGTCGAGCGAGAAGAAGTGCACCGCAATCCGGCGGTGCCTCCGTAATCGATCACACGTTCAGCTTGATGAAGACTTCCGTTCCCTCGATCCAGCGGGTTGCGGAAGTAGAGGATCCCCCAGAATTCCAGCAGCACGACGGCGTGGTGGTGGTGAAGAATACCACGGTCAGGGCTTCGCCAAGCCGGAGACCATGGAATGGAGCAGCGGGTGGAGGGAAAAGGAAGTGGGCAAGTGTGTGAAGAAGAGGGAGCTTTCACTTTCCTTTTATAGGGGAGGGGGAGGCAGCCCAAAGGGGGTGCGGCCAGCCATGGGTGCTCCCACCTCTTCCTCTCTTCATGTGAGTGGAAACCCCACTCACACCCACTCATATTTCCTTAATTTTCCACTTAGAAAATCCAAAGGTTTTTCTTTAATAAATAAATAAAATATTTTTATTTCTTTATTTATATTTGTTAATTCCATTAAAAAACATTTGCATGCAGCACCTCGAATCATTTGTTAATTCTATTAACAACCATTCGACGAAAAACCCCTTGAACTATTTCAATTTTCCCCGAAACAATTTCGGAGCTGCCCAAAATATTCTTTGTTATTCCGTATCCTCTCTAATGCTTCATCGAACCTTAAGTGTGTCACCCTACGGTTCGCGAATATTATAGACATGATCGAGACTCCTCTCCGATCAATAATCAACAGCGGGATCTGGAGATCCGTGATGACTCCTATATATTCAACGATAACTCTCGTGATCGTGTGAACCTTTCAACGTCGTAAGGATTTCATTTTGTCTCGCGATATTTTACTTGTCCGAGATCCGATCATCGGTATCCACCATACCTTACTCGATCTCGTTATCCGACAAGTACTATTTTCTCGTTCCCGTGATATAACATCCTTGTGATCATATCACGTGCTTGCAAGCGGTGTCGATATGATATCACCGAGAGGGCCCTGAGTATATCTATCCGTCATATTGGATGGACAAATCCCATTCTTGATCCATGGGCTTCAACTAACACTTTCCGAATATCTAATGCCACCTTTATAGTCACCCTGTTACGGTGTGACGTTTGATGTCATCAAAGTATTCTTTCGGTATTAGTGATTAACATGATCTCATGGTCTAAGGAACAATGTTACTCCGAATGTAAGACATAACAACAAAACTAAATGACTTGATCGTATTGTTATACTTAGTTAGGGTCTAAGTTCATCACGTCATTCTCCTAATGACATGACCCTGTTATTAACAACATCCAATGTCTATGATCAGGAAACCTTGATCATCTGTTAATCAACGAGCTAGTTAAAAGAGAGGCTTCACCACGAACGATGGTTTGTTTATTAATCACACATGTATTAATGTTTCCGGTTAATACAATTCTAGCATGATAAATAAACATCTATCATAAACAAGGAATAACATAATAAACACTTTATTGTTGCCTATCAGGCATATTCCCTTCAGTCTCCCACTTGCACTAGGGGCAATAATCTATATTACATAGTGATGAATCTAACACCCATTGAGTTCTGGTGTTGATCATGTATTGCCCTTGAGAGAGATTTAGTCAGCGGATCTACCACATTCAGATCCGTATGTACTTTGCAAATATTCACATGTCCATCTGCGACATGTTCACGGATGGAGTGAAAACGGCGCTTGATATGCTTGGAATTCTTGTGAGACCTTAGGTCCTTAGAATTGGCTATGGCACCATTGTTGTCACAATAGATAACCATTGGATCCAACGCACTCGGAACCACGCCTAGTTCGGATATGAACTCCTTCATCCAAACTGCTTCCTGTGTTGCCTCCGAGGCAGCAACATATTCTGCTTCTGTTGATGATCTCGCCACCACGGATTGCTTGGAACTCCTCCAGCTTACTTCTCCTCCATTCATAACAAATACGTACCCGGACTGAGACTTAGAGTCATCCGGATCAGTGTCGAAGCTAGCATCGACATAACATCTTGCGACGAGCTCTTCTTCACCTCCATATATGAGAAACATATCCTTAGTTCTTCTCGAGTACTTAAAGATATTCTTGACCGCCGTCCAGTGTTCCAAACCTGGATCGGATTGGTACCTACTAGTCAAACTAATAGCGTGTTCCACATCCGGTCTTGTACATGGCATAGCATACATGATAGAACATATGGTTGAAGCATAGGGAGTCTTATTCATCCTTTCTCTATCTTTTGTTGTAGCTGGACATTGAGTCTTACTCAACGTTTTGCCTTGCAACATAGGTAAGAACCCCTTCCTACTATCTTTCATTCTGAACTTCTTCAGAATCTTGTCAAGGTATGTACTTTGCGAAAGTCCAATTAAGCGTCTTTATCTATCCCTGTAGATTTTGATGCCTAATATATAAGCTGCTTCACCGAGGTCTTTCAACGAAAAACTACTGTTCAAATAACCTTTTACGCTTTTTAAAAGTTCTATATCATTTCCAATCAACAATATGTCATCCACATATAGTACTAGAAATGCTACAGAGATCCCACTAACTTTCTTGTAAATACAAGCTTCCCCGTATGTTTAGAAAAATCCAAACCCTTTGATCACCTTATCAAAACGGAGGTTCCAACTCCGGGATGCTTGCTTTATAGTCCATAAATGGAACGTTGAAGCTTACACACCTTGTCAGCATCCTTAGGATCAACAAAACCTTTGGGTTGCATCATAGACAACTCTTCCTCAATGTCACCATTAAGGAACGCCGTTTTGACATCCATCTGCCAGATTTCATAATCAAAAAATGCAGCAACTACTAACATAATCCTAACTGACTTAAGCATCGCTACTGGTGAGAAAGTCTCATCATAGTCAACTCCTTGAATTTGTCGGAAACCTTTTGCGACAAGTCGAGATTTATAGACGGTCACATTACCATCAGCGTCGGTTTTCTTTTTAAAGATCCATTTGTTCTCAATGGCCTTGCGGTCATTGGGTAAGTCCACCAAAGTCCAAACTTGGTTTTCGTACATGGATCCTATTTCGGATTTCATGGATTCAAGCCATTTGTTGGAATCTGGGCTCATCATCGCTTCATAATACGTCATAGGGTCATCACCTTCATCTACCATGAAGTTTAATACGGGATCTCCGTACAGTTCAGGAGCTGTACGTTCCCTAGTTGACCCGCGAGGTGCGGTAGTTTCCTCTTCTGGAGTTTCATGATCTTGATCATTAGCTCTCTCTTCAACTGATGGGGTCGGCACCGGAACAACTTCCGGTGCTGCGCTACTCGCCATTCCAAGAAGAGAAGGTTCAATAACCTCGTCGAGTTCTACCTTCCTACTATTCACATCTTTCGAGAGAAACTCCTTCTCCAAAAAAGGATCCATTCTTGGCAACGAAAATCTTGCCTTCAGATCTGTGATAGAAGGTGTACCCTATTGTTTCTTTAGGGTATCCTATGAAGACGCATTTTTCCGCTTTGGGTTCGAGTTTATCAGGTTGAAGCTTCTTCACATAAACATCGCATCCCCAAACTTTTAGAAATGAGAGCTTAGGTTTGTTTCCAAACCATAATTCATACGGTGTCGTTTCAACAGATTTAGATGGTGCCCTATTTAAAGTGAATGCAGCGGTCTCTAGTGCATAACCCCAAAACAATAGTGGCAAATCTGTAAGAGACATCATAGATCGAACCATATCCAATAAAGTACGATTACGACATTCGGAAACACCATTACGCTGTGGTGTTCCGGCAGGTGTGAGTTCTGAAACTATTCCACATTGTTTCATATGCAGGCCAAACTCGTAACTTAGATATTCACCTCCACGATCAGATCGTAGAAATTTAATCTTTCTGTTACGATGATTTTCAACTTCACACTGAAATTCTTTGAACTTTTCAAATGTCTCAGATTTGTGTTTCATTAAGTAAATATACCCATATCTACTCAAATCATCTGTGGAAGTGGCAAAATAACGATATCCACCGCACGCCGATACACTTATTGGTCCACACACATCGGTATGTATGATTTCCAGTAAGTCTGTCGCCCGTTCCATGGTTGCAAAAACGGGGTTCTAGTCATCTTGCCCATAAGGCATGGTTCACACGTTTCAAATGATTCATAATCAAGTGATTCTAAGAGTCCATCAGAATGGAGCTTCTTCATGCGTTTAACACCAATATGACCTAAGCGGCAATGCCACATGTAAGTAGCAATATCATGATTAACTTAATTATTTTGGCATTCACATTATGAATATGTGTATCAATACTATCAAGATTCAAAAGAAATAAACCATTCTTCTCAGGTGCATGACCATGAAAGATATTATTCATATAAATCGAACAACCATTATTCTCAGACTTAAAGGAATAACCATTCCGCATTAAGCAAGATCCAGAAACGATATTCATGCTTAATGCAGGCACGAAATAACAATTATTGAGGTTTATAACTAATCCCGATGGTAGACGTAGAGGCAGCGTCCCGATGGCGATCACATAAACTCTTGATCCATTGCCGACGCGCATTGTCACCTCATCCTTTGCTAGTGGTCGCTTATTCTGCAGCTCCTGTTTCGAGTTACATATGTGAGCAACCGAACCAGTATCAAATACCCAGGTGATACTGCGAGTACTACTAAGGTACACATCAATAAAAAGTATATCATAGATACCTTTGCTCAATTTGCCGGCCTTCTTATCTGCCATATATTTGGGGCAATTATGCTCCCGGTTGCCAGCGCCTAAGCATTGAGAGAAGCTCAGGAAGAGACTTCTTCATGCCTTGCATATTATAATTCATCACAAAGTTCTTGTAACTAGGTGGCAGAGATTCAAGAACACGATGTATCCCTAGCTATTTGGGGATCATCATTCCCAAAGCTATGAGTTTATCAGCGTACTCAGACATTCTGAGTATGTGCTCACTAATGGAGTTGTTCTCTTCCATTATCCAGCTAAAGAACTTTTCTGAAGCATCATAAATCTCCATTGCAGCATGGGTATCGAAAATCAATTTCAATTCTCCCATTGTAGCATAAGCAGTGCTGTTCTCGAAACGTTTTTGCAGCTCTGGCTCTAATCCATAGAGGATGCCGCAATGAACTATACTGTGGTCTTCTTGTTGAGTCAGATAAACATTTTTATCTTCATCAGAACCATCATCAGCAGGCTGGTCACCTAGCGGTGCATCAAGCACATAGAGCTTCTTGCAAGCGGTGAGGAGAATCCTCCTGTTAAGTGCCCAGTTGGTAAAGTTGCTCCCATTGTTCGCTAGTTTTTCTCTCTCCATGAACATATTGAAATTGAAGGTCGGTGGTGCCATGATCTACAACATATTCTTAAAGACTATTTAGACTATGTTTATGATCAATTAAGTTCAAGTTAATTCTAAAATTATCCCATGAAATCCCACTCAAAAACAACATCCCTCTTAGTCGTCTTTAGTGATTACACGGACCAAATTCACTACACCGAAACCGATCATCACGTGAGACGGTGTAGTTGCAAAGGCAAACATCAACATGTTCATCATATCATCCATATGACTCATGCTTTACCTTTCGGTTACGTGTTCCGAGGCCATGTCTGTACATGCTAGGATCGCCAAGTAGAACCGTAGTATTGCGTGTGTTTCAACGCCATGTCTGTACATGCTAGGCTTGAAAACACCCGTTGTATGCGAACGTGGAGTCTATCACACCCGATCATCACGTGGTGTCTCGAAACGAAGAACTTTCTTAACGGTGCATACTTAAGGAAGAACACATTATTATCTTGATATTAAGTGAGAGGGATCATCTTATAATATTACCGTCGCGATCTAAGCAAAATAATATGCATAAAAGGATAAACATCACATGCATGGATAATGTGATATGATATGGTCCTTCTTGCAATTGATCTCCATCTTGTGCATCATGCTATGATCTCCGTCATTCCACCGGCGTGGCACCAAGGTTTGTGGCACCTCCATCTTGATTGTCCCTTACAACATATCACATGGATATGATATACATCACGCAGACCATAAAAAATAAGACAAACATATGGCTCCAGCCGGTATATCAATAATTTACAAAAGATATCATCTCATACATAACGTTTGTAACATTGACCATGTCACATCACATGCCCTGCAAAAACAAGTTAGATGCCTCTAATTTATTTTTGCATATTTTACGTGGCTTGGGCATACGAGGATAGAACCGTTCATACCTACGTACAAGAACCACAACGTTGATAAAACATATTTTTAACAACCCTTTGTAGATTAGATCTTAACTATAGTAGGAGAAACGGACACCCCCTTAACCACAAGTGAGACAATTCTCGCGTACATAGTACACGTAAACTTAGTGTAGGGCAGCTTAATCCTACTATGCCACTAAGATCATAAAATAGTCAAAGAGGCAAAAACATGATCATCAACGCCCACATACTCCTATGTGTTTTACCCGTACAATTCATCTACGCATAGATCCGGATCTGATACCACTGAAGGCTACGTTGCATAGAAAACAAACAAAATCCTACGCGCGATAAACCCGAAAGGCCAAGATCTAATCTATGAGATGAAAGGCAACGGGGAGAAAGAGAGTCTTGAGATAACATACCCTCGAAGAATCAAAGTGGTACGAGAAAAATTCTCGTTGTTGGCGTAGTTGTACTCACGCCGATCCCGAGCAAGAAGAAGTGCACCGCAATCCGGCGGTGCCTCCGTAGTCGGTCACACGTTCAGCTCGATGAAGACTTCCGTTCCCTCGATCCATCGGTTTGCGGAAGTAGAGGATCCCCCGAAATTCCATCAGCACAACAGCGTGGTGGTGGTGAAGAATCCCACGGTCAGGGCTTCGCCAAGCCGGAGACCATGGTATGGAGCAGCGGGTGGAGGGAAAAGGAAGTGGGCAAGTGTGTGAAGAAGAGGGAGCTCTCACCCTCCTTTTATAGGGGAGGGGGAGGCAGCCCAAAGGGGGGGTGCGGCCAGCCATGGGTGCCCCACCTCTTCCTATCTTCATGTGAGTGGAAGCCCCACTCACACCCACTGATATTTCCTTAATTTTCCACTTAGAAAATCCAAAGGTTTTTCATTAATAAATAAACAAAAAGATTTTTATTTCTTTATTTATATTTGTTAATTCCATTAACAAACATTTGCATGCAGCACCTCGCATCATTTGTTAATTCTATTAATAACCATTCGATGAAAAACCCCTTGAACTATTTCAATTTTCCCCGAAACAATTTCGGAGCTGCCCAAAATATTCTTCGGTATTCCGTATCCTCTCTAACGCTTCATGGAACCTTAAGTGTGTCACCCTACGGTTCGCGAATATTATAAACATGATCGAGACTCCTCTCCGATCAATAATCAACAGCGGGATCTAGAGATCCGTGATGTCTCCTATATATTCAACGACGACTCTCGTGATCGTGTGAACCTTTCAACGTCATAACGATTTACTTTTGTCTCGCAATATTTTACTTGTCCGAGATCCGATCATCGGTATCCACCATACCTTGTTCGATCTTGTTATCCGACAAGTACTCTTTTCTCGTTCCCGTGATATAACATCCTTGTGATCATATCACGTGCTTGCAAGCGGTGTCGATGTGATATCACCGAGAGGGCCCTGAGTATATCTATCCGTCATATTGGATGGACAAATCCCATTCTTGATCCATGAGCTTCAACTAACACTTTCTGAATATCTAGTGCCACCTTTATAGTCACCCTGTTACGGTGTGACGTTTGATGTCATCAAAGTATTCTTTCGGTATTAGTGATTAACATGATCTCATGGTCTAAGGAACAATGTTACTCCGAATGTAAGATATAACAACAAAACTAAATGAATTGATCGTATTGTTATACTTAGTTAGGGTCTAAGTTCATCACGTCATTCTCCTAATGACATGACCACGTTATTAACAACATCCAATGTCTATGATCAGGAAACCTTGATCATCTGTTAATCAACGAGCTAGTTAAAAGGGAGGCTTCACTAGGAACGATGGTTTGTTTATTAATCACACATGTATTAATGTTTCCGGTTAATACAATTCTAGCATGATAAATAAACATCTATCATAAACAAGGAATAACATAATAAACACTTTATTATTGCCTCTCGGTCATATTCCCTTCACATGTTTATTTAGTTCAATTTTTCTTGGGGACAAGCGAGGTCTAAGCTGGGGGGGGGGAGTTGATACGACCATTTTGCATCACTATTTTATATTAGAATTTACTGTTATTCATTGATATATTTCATGTTATGATGCACTAATTATGTTATTTTAACTTATTTTGCATGTTTGATAATTATTGGAGGATAATCACCAGGACCAGAAATCAGCCGGAAAAAGCACCGTCGATATACTATATTTTAGAAGACCAGAAGAAGAAGGGGGATATCGTGAAGTTCCTATTTCACTAGAAGACGGAGCAAACAGGAGGGGGCCACACAGGCCCCGCACCATGTGGTGGCGCCCCCCTGGCCGCACCGACAGGTGGTGTGGCCACCCCGGACCACCTCTGACTAAGCCCTTTCGCATACTTCATCCCCAGGGAACCCTAAGACCTAAAGAACCATCGAGAAAATATTCCGCCGCCTCTTTGGGACGGAAAACAACACAGAGAGAAAATCTCTCCGGCAGGGAGAAACCTGTCGGGGAAATTCCTCCCCGGAGAGGGGAAATCATCGCCATCGTCACCGTGATCGCTCTGTGCATCATCAAGATCATCATCGTCCTCATCCTCACCGCCATCACCATCATCCTCACTATTCACCTCCATACCGCTGTAACTATTAGGGTTCTATATCGTTGTTCTTCACTAGATCTCTCTCCCGGTGCGGATTACTTGTTTGTAGTTGATGCTTACGAGATTTATAGGTGTTTGCACTTTATGACCAGATTGTTATTCATCATTATATCACCTCTGATCATGATCCATATGATGTCTTGTGAGTAGTTCGTTTAGTTCTTGAGGACATGTGTGAAGTCAAGATGTTAGTAGTGGAATTATGTTGAAGTAATATCTAATGGTTTGATATTTAAGTGGTGGTGTTGGTGTCATGTGAAACTTCGACTACATGACACTTCACCTTTATGGGCCTAGAGGGATGCATTGTGTGTTTGGCTACTGATTGTGGGGTTGCCGGAGTGACAGAAACCTAAACCCCCCGGTTAGGAAACTGATGCACGAGAGAAGGTAGGATCCCAGAGTTTAAGATTGTGGTTAGATTTATCTTAACTACTTTCATGTAGTTCCGGATGCTTGCAAGGGGTATAATCACAAGTATGTATTAGTTCAAGTAGGGCGGTGTATTAGCATAGGTTCACACACACACAACACCTATCAAAACAATAAATATTAATCAATTGTATAAAGCAAAAGCACTTGACGAAATCCCCATGTGTCCTCGAGAACGTTTAGTCATCGTAAGTAAAACAACCGGCTTGTCCTTTGATCTAAAAAGGATTGGGACACTTGCTTCCTTTATCCAAACTGCTTGCCAACACCTTCTGCTCCCCGTTGGGTTCGACGCTCTTATTTATCGAAAGTACTACGATACACTCTCTATACTTGTGGGTCATGACCCCCCACCCCTCCGACACTGCTTCCATATAAGGAAAGTCCCCCAGAACTTTTTCGGAACCCCGTTACCCCTATAGATAAAATCATTGATGTTATCTAATCGTACTAGAAACACATTTCTAACACCTGGGACATCTCATGTCGTTCTTTATATCTCATATAACATTCTGTCTACACCGGTATTATTTCTCTCTTATGGTAACTTTCTTGACACGACTCTGATTGAGACCTGAATTGTTTCTATGATATCGTAATGACATCAACCATTACCTATTGATGTGAGAAACATATTTCCAACATCTCTGGACATGTCATGTCCTCCGTAATCTCTCTTGAATATTTATTCTATCATGTCGGAGTTATCCGAATGATACCCTACTCTCCTTTGGACCAATCCAATACAAACAACAGACTTTGACGCCTTAATTGTGTGACCCCTACAGGTTCTATAACTAGTAGACATGATTGAAAAACATATTTTCCAATCAATAATCAACATCGGGAACATGGACGTCCATATTGATTGCTACAATTTATACGAAGAAAACTGCAGAACATGTTGGTTGCTAAGTAAATTCCTATTAACTCGAGTGAAGAGGTGCATCCTGTGCTGTGTTTGTGGTTGGAGGCCGACTGTTCTGGCATCCTCCTCCGACTCTTAGTCGTGCGGGGGAGGGAGGTCAGTTCTGTAGTTCGATGGCGTATCTGGTGACATGTTGTCCCGGTCTGATTCTTTTGAAGGCAATGATTTTGCTTCTCGCAAATTACTCTGGAGGTGTAAATCCGTAGATCAGCGGTGGATTATATACTTTCGAGAATTTATTTTTGATGAATTTTATATTTGTTACCATTTGTTATTTTTATTGCCACATGATATATGGTTTTCCTCTGAATATTTTGGTGTGACATATGTAATCATATACTACAATTTTTTTTGCAAGATTTTTTAGGCCCGAGACGGCAGCGCCTTAGATCTTGGTGTTTTTTTAAATAATTTGTCTGTGTGTGCATTCTCGAAAAATCTCGGATTGCTTCTCATATTAAATTATTATACAGGTCATCGGATGTACTTGATATCTTTTATATATTAATAATTACCCTTCACAAAACTCAAATGGTTCAATCTATTGTTTGTGAACTGTCCTAAACTATACAATGGCAAACTGTATCTCCGACAACCTGAGTGCAAGTACCCGACACAAGCTGACTAAACCAAAGTTTTGTTTTCCTAAGAATTGCTCAACCAAATAGGCCAACACGGTTTTTTTTCTTGGTCTCCATCTCCAAAGGACTTGTTCTTCTTCTTTTCTTCTTGTTTGAGAGAGACGATGGATGATCCACAACATAGCCAATCAAAGGCTGACTTGCACTCACTACTTATTTGCCTGACAATTAATCGCCAGTGGCAGCTATGGTGCGGATCAATTGACACTCTTGAGCAAGGAGAGGTAGCCACCTCGTAGATTCTTCACGTTCTTGAACCCCTGCACCAAAAAAAAAAAACAAATTAACATCTCAATCATACATGGCTATCATATCTATCATACTGATCAACGGCAGCAAGCCAGCAACTGAGTCAGTAACACACGTACAGCGTCGACGAGTTCGGCGGCGGCGAGGCTGGACCGCGCTCCCGACCGGCAGCCGACGACGATCCGGTCCTCCTTCCGGTGGAGCGCGGCGACCTGCTCCACGAAGCGGTCGTTCCGCTCCGGTCTGCCGTGCGGCGTGACGGAGAGGTAGTAGGGCACGTTGCGCGCGCCGGCGACGTGGCCCCTGTCGAAGTCCTCCCACATCCTGACGTCGATGTAGTCGTACTGTTGGGAGACCAGCAGCGCGCACGCCGCCTCCGCGTCCACGCTCTCCACCAAGGCCGTGCTCTTCTTGCCGCCGGTGGTGATGGTGCTTCGTCCCAGGGATCCCATGGGAAGGAAGATGGGAAGAATGCAGAGAGGGGTCTGGTTGGTGTTGGCTCCGGGGGCTGTGGAGGGAGAGAGATGTGTAGGTGTGCTCTCCCTGCCTGCCGGCTGGTTGTTATTTATAGTGGAAGAAGCCGCATAAAAAACGTCTCGTCCTCCTCATTCCTTCGTGTCGACCCTATCTTTTCTGATTCTGGTTCCTCACAATCATTAAGATTTATAGTGACAAGTGGTCATGTTTTCTATTTTGACAGTCACAAGTGGTCATGTTCCATGCGCGCGTATGCATGGCTGATGGGAATACATCTGGCCGGCCATGCTCGGGCAGCTGTCTGTAGACGTACGCATGCAGGAATATTAGGTGATCGATGTGAGTTAGGTCAGTGGATCATCGATGTTAGGTAGTAGGTCAGTGATGATGCGGCGACACGGCCCAGCCACTCGAATGAATTATATGTACCCTGGTGCCTAGTGTGCAACACGTAGGCTCCAGATAAGTGAGAGGCGGAAAAGAACCGGCCTGTCGCTCGAAAGTGACCTAACGGTTTCTTTTCATGGGAGCAAGCAATATTAATCCGATCGCGGAAGTGAGAGGCCTGTCGCTCGAAAGTGACCTAATGGTTTCTTTTCATGGGAGCAAACAATCCGATCATGGAGCACGCATTTGAAAAGGATCCGCTATCGTTTCTGCTGCGCTTATCGCAGAGAATCTCGCTCTTCTTGATACGTGGGATCAATGGAACATGGGCACCCTGATCGAATAAGATAGACGGGAACATGGCGAAGATTTCATGCCTGCGCCGGATGAAATATGGAGCAAGTGGCGGATACCAGAGGCGCAGAGAAGCAAACTCGATATCTCGTCCCCTCACATCGACGATCGTGCTAGGTGGACACCGCGCGCTCCAGCTGCGCGCAAAACGCAATCAAAGACCATATCGCTCCTGCAGAACCTACAACGCAAGTGCTTGTTATCAATGGATTTTCCTTTTCTGTTTTGAGATCTGTTATCGTTGGATCCAATGCAACAACCCTGTCATCGTATTATTGCCACCGTGTCCTTTCTTCAATGAGATCGGTTTTCCCCTCCTCCCTCACTTTCTTTTAGACAGTGGTGGGCCTAGGAATTCAAGAGTATTTATTAAAAATTTAGGGGGTCCAGAAAAAAATGACACTATAAATCCTAGTATTTTCCATCTATAATTGATTTTAGCATCATATATTTCTAACTATGTAGTGTATAGAAGATATGACACAATTTTACCATAATAACTTCGGAATTGTTCAGTTTAAATAAGTACCAATTATTCAACATATCAATGAAGCAACATCTATAATATATAGATAGAAACTTAACAAAATGTTAGGAAATCTTACAATTTATATGATAACTCTCTGATGCTTCAAGTCATGAAAATTAGTGATGATGTTTAAAGGATTCAAAAGCAGCCGTGGGCGTCCTGGTCGACAGCGCAGATGATAGGTCGGGGAGCGGCGAGCAGGGAGTCAAGAACAAGGAGAATTGATTAAGGATCAGAGAAGGGCAGCTCGGGATGACGGACGAGAAGTCAGAGAAGGACCAGTGCTGCCTACTGCGTTGGTGCCGGGTTCCGCCGCCGAGCGTCGTCTTCGCTCCACTAGGGCTTGTTGCCTAATTCAGTTTAGAACAACCAACCGAATCTTAGGGAGCCAGATGTAAAGTTGCGCGTATGAGAAAGAAAAAAGTTGACTTACAAATAACTACCAAGATCTATCTTAGGGAGCAGAAGTAGATGTCAGAGTAGCCTGATGAAGAACTTCACAACTAAACCTAACAGTGAGAATGTCGCTGAACCCCCACGTCCAGCCTTCTGGGTCTACCCGAGCGAGTATCAAAGGTACACTCCCCTCAAAAGTTCACACACCTGGCTGTCCCCCCTTCGCTTGTGTGGGCGAGGGGGGGGGGGGAGGGAGGCAAGCAAAGGTCGGCTGCCCTTGGTGGGATTTGGGCCAATGGGTCTGCCCCCTCTCCACCCCCTCCCCCAAACATGTTGGAGATATGCCCTAGAGACAGTCACATTGTGAGATCTGTCTAAGATTAGCTTGTGTGTTGTGAGATGATCATATTTTCCTGATCATAGACTTTGATAAGTCTAGCAACCATGAGGGTCTATTGTTAGAGTAAAAATAGTACCGGACCGACCCAAATATATGATCTTGCTAAGAGATTAATATTTGTGTCATGATTTAGCAAAGTGCGTATGAAGTTTTCATTGGCTAAGATTCGTTTACTATGAGATTATCCAGTAACCGCACGTTCGAAAGTTATGCTTTGAATGTCTTCAACCGTCTACCATAACAGGAGATTATAACGTTGACGTTCGGATATGATCGTGTAATGGAACTGAGATCGTTCAAGAATAGTACTTATATCCTCCAGGTTATGGAGAGATACATCCTCTGGGATATCAACCATTCGTCTGGCTGGACACAATGTGATTTATCACAACGGCATCGGGGATATGTATGCGAACAATAACGGTACGATTTTTATATGTGTTATAATCAAAGATTTTGATCGAACTAGAGCATATTGTCTCACCTCGTTATATCGTTGGTATCATGTAGTTAAGGGGATAAGCGTAGTTAGTAACTTGAAGGTTCCCTCGTCCTTCGTGAGCACACATAAGCCATCATGGGTGTCCATGGTTCCTCTATTGGTTATTGTCTGGTAAGTTCGCGAACATGTTTGTGTGTTGCCGAACCTTTACGGGTCACACGTTTAAGTCGTGTCAACCTATTATTGGAGGGGGGGAGGGGGTCGACAACCATCTTGTGCAATAAATTAGATAATATTAAAACACTTAAGCACATGGTTATTCTTATGATTATATTTCCATATGGACCTAAACCACTTTGGGAGGGAAATGGCATTTCAATGTTCACCCTCGAACAAGGAGAGTTACAGTCCAAGAAACCACCAAAGAATCCCAAAATGTGTAGACAACCTCGGACTGACGAGGACACCACCACTACTATAACTTGGATGCCCAAGGATGCCTAAGACAAAAAGGGTCAACTTGGGTGGAGACGTTGAACACAAGATACGGGGAAACCGAGCTGAAAAACTATGAGAAGAGCAAGGGAAATGGCTGCAGGGATGAACCACGGTAGTTGTCCCCGCTGCTATGGTGATGTATCTGGGGAAGGGAACCTAACCACTTGAGACCATAACACATATGGTATGTGAAATTAAACCATTACATC
The DNA here is from genome assembly GCA_028641055.1 of Alopecurus myosuroides. NCBI lineage: Eukaryota > Viridiplantae > Streptophyta > Magnoliopsida > Poales > Poaceae > Alopecurus > Alopecurus myosuroides. The sequence goes on from CM054062.1 coordinate 302,124,950, forward strand.
TTCAACTTTTCCTAATGCTTATTTAGTAGAGGAATTGACAAGATGCAAGGTAAAATAGGACCGATGCCAAGCATATCTAATTTTTTTTGTATAGTAGAGACACTAGCACCTAAATCATATAAAACATTGCATGTAAAACAACCCATATATTTTTTTTCTCTACTTTGAATATTTTCTTGCGAGGATTTATGTTTTTTCATAGAATATTCAACAATCTCAAATTCAAGTTTTACACAAATTTTTCCAAAGAATCATACAAGGAATATGTTTTTTAACGGTTTCTATTACAGTTAGTTTTTATACATCACTTCAGATAATTTATAGAAGTTTCATACAAGAACAATCACAGATTCAAATAATTCACAGAAGTTTCATACAAGCTCCATTCAGATTTTTGAAGAAAATACCACAATCCACCGGAAGCAACGTATAATGAACTTTTCTATACAATATTTTGGAAGAATCTTCACTGTACAGGGGATGCACACCACAAAATCTTCACTGCACAAAGATTAAACATCATAATGAAACATATCCGTACAATTTCACATCAAGTAAAATGCAAGAAGGTTTAATGCATAAATCCATACATGTTTCGTACCAAGATCTATACAAGATTTATACCCAATGTTTAGAAAATTCACAAATAATTTACAAAAGAACCACATCACCCGGATCTGGTCATCAATCCATATCACAAACATTGACAACTAATCGAAAACCAAAAAGAATAAACTAGGTTTCACAGATCCGACCACGAAATCATTCAAAAAAAAAGAGCTTCGCTGAATGTTTGTTTCCGTGTAAAGATTCATACAAGAACATCAAAAGCAAAGAAATAGAAACGAAAAAGAAGAAAAACAATGGAGATGTGAGATTATAAAGCCTAGATCCGGGATTTTCCCCTTGTTGGCGCACTATCCCGGAGACCAGGTCCCGCCGGTCGTCGTGGTAACCTCCTCCGTTGCGTTGGTGTAAACGGAGCCGGCTTGGTCGGCTCAATGTGGTGGCGGTGGAGGCCCGGCCTCATCGCCTCCCCTATCTTGTTGCCCGCGGAGACGGACTGGAAGTGGCATGCAGCACCGAATCCGTTGCCTCCCTGGCGGGATCTGGCGATGGAGGAGTGGAGACAGACGGCGAGGTGGAGGGAAGGACTGGAGCTCGGCCGACGCGCTCCTGCCCTCCCTTCCCTCCAGCGACACCCACACGCCGAGAGCTCGGCCTCTAGCGGGAGAGCACGACCACACCAACCGGGACCAAGGGTAGGCCGGCAGGCAGAATGGAGCACGAAGAGGGGGGCGGGTGGAAGAATCCAGCAAGGCGTCGCCGCCTGTAGGGGAAGGGGAAAGAGGGGGGTGGGCGGCTCGGGATAGGGATAGGGCAGGGTTTGAGGAACGAGGAGGCGGGGTGGTTATTCTTCTTTCCGTGGATTGTGGTTTAATTCTATACTTTTTGGGGGTTGAAAATGAAAGGTTACCCACAGATTTGACTGGTAGATTTAGATTTCTGCACGAATCTCCAATAAAAGAGGGGCAGAGATGGTGTCGGGTCCCAAAGGACTTGTGGGAAATCTGCACTCCCCAGCTTTGGTCTTCTTATGTATCTTTTTAGATTTTTTGCACACTTTTTAGATTAAGATAGGACGGAGCGAGTATGTGGTTGCTCAAAAAAAAAAACTGACATTATTAGCAATGTCAAAAAAAAACTGACATTATTAGCCGCAAACCTGGCCACCTGGGCCCGTGCCAGCGTGCTGGCCCGCGAGCACGCAAGCACGGCCCGCCTTGGGCCTGGCACGACACGTGTCTTGGTGGGCCGTGTTCGGCCCGTGGCCCGTCTGGGGCCGTGCTGGGGCCTGGAGGCCGAGGCTGCGTGCCGGCACGAGCACGGCCCGTTTAGCGGCCAGGCACGCGGCGGCCCACTCGCACGGTGCGGCTGATAGCAGCTCAACAAGCAGAAAAAACCTATTTTTGGCAGTTAGGGGCATTTTTAAGCGAGTTTAGGGCCTTTTAAGCGAGATTTGTCTAGATTAACCTATTTTAAGTAGTATTTCAAATTTTTTGGCAAAAATAGTCAAAACAGACACTGGACCAAAACAGTCACATGGACCTAATCATGCCATGGGCCGGCACATTTAAGTCAGGGGTCTTGCCTGGGCCTTTAGGCTAGACCCGTGTGCCAGCACGGCACGGTTTACTAAACGTGCCCCGGTGGGCCGTGCCGTGCCAGACCCGTCAAACACTAAACGTGCCTGGGCCGTGCCGGCCCGCTGGCCAGGTTTAATTAGCAGCGATTCTTGCTGTGCGAGAAGTTTAACGGATATTTCCCTTAAATGAAAAAAAAACAAATCAGTGAAGCCAACGATTTCCCTCTCTCGCGAGTACAACCGCCCCTCTCTCGCGGAGCGAGCACAAACCGCCGCCAGCGTATCCATTCCGCCAGCCCGCCCCCTAGTTCCCCTCCGCCGGCCGCATCCATTTCGCACTCCCAACATCTTGCGCTCGATTCGAACCTGACAGCAAATCTACGCTTGTTTCGCTTCGGTCCCTGCTGCTTGCTGCCATGGAAGACGCCTCGGTCGAGGAGGCGGAGTTCGCGCCGCCGCCCGTCGCCGCCCACCCGTTCGTCCACTCCGTCTCCGTCGCCAGGCCGTCTCCCGCCCGCCGCCTAGACGAATCCCTCCCTCTCCGTGAGTTCACCGCCGAAGAGGAGGAGACGAGATCCTCTTCCTCATCCAGGAAGGCGCCGATGCCGGACGCTCCGCCCGACGAGCCGGCGCCGGCGCCGGCGCCCACACAAGCGGCGAAGAAGAAGACGAAGAAGTTGAAAATTCCGCGGTCGCTTCTGGAACCCCTGATGACCATCGAGAAGTGGGAGCGTCTGCCCCTACTGCACGAGGCGTGGCTCGGTGGCTGAAAGACCTGGCCTCGCTCATCCCCAACGGCGAGCAGTTCCTAGCCGACAGGGGGTTCTCGCTGGAGACGTACCGGGAGCTCAACAGCATGGACATTGTGGTGAAGGCGCAGGCTGACATGGTCGCCGAGATCCAGGAGAAGGGCTACGTCGAGGTGGAGGTCACAGACGACGAGGAGGAGGAAGAAGAAGAAGGAAGAGTGCATATCGGGAGGAGGAGGATGAGGCTCCGCCCCGGTGTTTGCAAGAAACCGGACGGTACGATCAGCAGGCTCAGATGATTCTCTGTCCATGAACATGAATAGTAATCATCGACTGATTTGACCTGCTATCTAGCAAAGTTTATTTACATTTTCAGTAGTATGTGCTGTGTGTTTAGAAGCAGCCCAATGTGGACATATGTCGCTTAACAGTAATGGAATCGATACTGTTAGTCTGCCAGCTAGCTGAGTTATTTGTACTAGTCAAGTTTACAGTTGTAGTATGTGCTATGCTATGATGTATGGGTTTAGAATTGTCAAGATATGTGCCTACAGGAAATGCATTCCCTCCGTTCCAAATTAAGTGTCGGAGATTTTGTAAAGTTGTTGTACAAAATCTGCCACACTTAATTTGGAACGGAGGGAGTAATTGATAATACTGGTGCTCTGAACTTACTTTACTGAAAATCATATGCTTTCGTTATGTTACATATCTGATTAAAGTTACATCCTTATGTAGTTATGCACACAAAATACGGGCACAAATAGCATCATCTTAATAGTCACAGCTGCACACTAACACTATGCTTTTGTCACAAGAAAAAGACGAAAGCCTCGCTGGCTCTGCATCCCCAAACATGTTAAAAGTTAGCCAATACTGAAATTAGCAAAGCACACACAGTACTCTGTGTGGGCTTGGTTAGGCAACAACCCACAGGTCATAAGCAGCTTCTTCCAGTAGTTCATCTAGTAAGATCTCCCAGATATCCACAACAACCTCTCCATTTTCCGACCGAAGGTTCATCCAAGTGCTATCTCTAAGATCCATGCCAACTAGTTGGTTCAATGTGCTTGGAAATGGATAACAGAGGTGGCCCTCAATATGCTTATTTATTTCTGAGACGAGGTTCTGTCCCGTTGGAGGCGCCTGTATGTTCTGTCCGAGAAAAGGTAAGCAAGGGGGGTTTCTAAAATGTGCCCCCTGGATCAGTGTTATAGCTTCACAGATGCAGTCAAAGAAGAGCTTTGCATCATCATCTGTTTGATTGCCTTGATGTAGTTCTTGGAACAGGCTAGTGCCGATCAGTTCATCTTCTAGATACCATACCTCTGAATTCTGGGGTGTGCACAATTCAGATAGCTCTAGCACTTCTTTTATGTAACCTAACCTGACATCCTTGTCCTCCCAGAAGATCCCTTGGTCTGATCCAACATCTGGGTAGTACTCGGTTACATCTTGACGCCACTCACCTGTAAATCATTTAGATATTTAGAAAACTTTGTTTTTCTCAAGGTCAATGCTAACAAATTTGATTTTGTGAAGGAAATAGTACATTCTATCACGCTCTTGTTGTCAGGGTTGTCGACAGCTTCATGGAAGAATGGTTCAAGAACAGATACAGGACTGGGTTGCTCCGGCTTTTCATGATTTTCCTCGTGTGATATCCGTTCAACTGATGCACTTCGTCTGGGAGTTTCTGGCTCTCGGTGCTCCAGTTGCTCAACAACATTCTCAGGGGAGCCTGGAAACATCTCAGCATGCTCTTTACCTGGTTCTGCTCCTTCCATTGATTCCTACGATGCAGACATTGAATTGTTTTCATTAAACTAGTAAATTAATGGAGACTAGATGAAATAGCAATAAGTATTATTTGAACATACCAGGGGTGAGTTATATTTGTCTTGCTCTGCTGAGATGCATCGTGCATTACGAATTATTTCAGAGTGATCCACGTTGTCAATTTCTTCGGTGCACACAATATCAACAACTTCAACACCTGCAAGTACTGATATTCTGTTAAGATAATAACCATGCAGTATTTGGTAATTTTGCATTATTACTCACCATGTTGTATGGCTTGTTCGTTGTAAAGCCTTTCTTGATCAGCTTGTTCATCCAATGGTTTAATGATACCACATCCAACACTCCCTGAGTCTTCCTCTGTTTTCTTCGTTTCGTTTGCAGATTCTTCTCTCTCAGCTTTGTTTATGGCACATTTATCTTTGTCTTCAGGTGAAAGTTCTATGCAGTGTTTTACCCTTGGGCTACTCCCAGGTGATGATGACGCACTGTGTTGAGGGAGGGAAAGCATTCTTACCAAGGACCTTGAGATCTGAACTGTTGGACTTGGATACTTGTCAGTATGACTTTTGTCCTTCAGAATTTCCGTTAAATGTTTTCTGGCTTCTGCATAGAAGATGGATGCATCCTTTGAGGTAGATATGCCACTGTTGATAACACCTGGTGCATCTTTCATTTGCTTTTGTTTACTGCTGTTTGGACGTTTTACATCATCTTTTGCAGTAGCTGAAGGAACCTGTCTAGTATCCTTTTTAATTGTAAAAGCTGAATCTCTGAGCCTACATGGATCACTTTTTACGTCATCTTCATTTTCTAAGGGTCTTCCTTTTCTGTTTTCTCCAGTCACGATTCTGAATCTCCTTCTGACTTCCTTAATTGAAAATGTTGAACACTCATCTGCACCGTATTGAGTTGATGCAGTTGTTGCAGTAGGACAAAACCTTTTGGATTTGGCTTCAGTATAACTATTTTGTTAACTGGCTGGGAACTTCTTTCTGGTGTGTGTCGTCTGCTTGATTTATCTTTCTTCCAGAAAAAGATATTCTTGTTCTCTTTATTCTGAGTCTTGACAACTAATTCATGCTGATTTGTAGACTTGGTGTCTTCGTTCATATTAATTCTTTCAATAATTTTTCTGGGCTCTAACCTGGTTCCTACATATCTGTTAAGATGGTGGTTGTCCAGCTCCTTCTCCTCACTCACCAGAATTTTTTCAGAAGCAAGGTCACAAAGAGGATTACTTAACTCATTCAGCTTTGTATGGATAAGAGACTTCAACTCAGGACATAATTCACTATTCCTGCAATCATCATGTGATCCTTCATCCTCGTACTTACGGATTTGTACCAATAAATCTGACAAAGAAAGCTCAAGCTCATCTTCTTCTGCCTGTTTCGTGCACTTTGAACCACTGGGATCCAGGAATCCAGAAGAAGAAGCAATGCTGATGTCTGCATTGGGATTCGTGATGCCCTTTGGTTTGATGTTCTGTGTTGCGCTTTTGTCCAGACAAACATTATGTCCTAGGTCAGCTAATATTCTTTGAACCTCATCATTTGGAATCTTCTTCGGCTGTTTTAGCTTGCCCAACTCGCCCTCCATAAGTCTTTTGACAGTTGGTTTCGTCGTACTGCATCCTTCCGTACTCTATATATAAGACCAAAACATCAGTTCTTACCAGGACATAAGTTTTATTATGCAGCATAAATATTACAAAGTGAATATTATGTAGTAGACTAAGCTAGATAAGTTATGGCACTACCGTGCCTTACCATGTTAAAATGTACTTGTAAGTAAATCTTATTTTGTTAAATCGTTCATTTTATCATGTTTCAGTTTAGAGACAATAGCTTACAAGCACAATAGATTGTAAGTTATCAGGTCAAGTTTTCAGAAGGGCAACACTGAAGCGCATTCAGTTTAGAAGCAAAGGTTGAACAGAGTCTGTATTGCATCAAGAGGGGGACTGTACGATGTTTGTTCAGCACAAGTCTATGCGTTGTAAGGAGTTAATCCTTCAACTGCCCAATGAAGCTACATCGGAGAGGTCATATCGGAACTCCTTTTTCTAAGCTTATTACTCAACTTATATCGAACTTCACTTTTCCTTGAAGACTTATTGGCTGCTATCAAAACCAAGTTGACACTTCAATTCCACAACTCGCACCATTTTTTTTTTATGCACGTAGCTTCCTGGATTTTCGGTGCTCACAAAAGTGTCATGTCATATACAGTAAACAGTAATTGTATATATATTTCTCATTCTTGAAAGTGCATCTTTTTCATTAGACGTAAAAGGAACTTACATCCCCGTCTTCATCTATTTCCTCAAAGTCCCTGGACTTGTTTCTCGAGCGTACTCGTCCTGCAACAATTCAGGGTGCATTAGCAGCAGTACAAATTTCAGTAAGCTAATTTACAACAAGCTGGAGTGACGCTTTTGTTGAGCGCCTCTGTATTTTGCAACTAATTCTAGCTAGAAGACTCAATCGACTGCCAGTTTGTAACATTAGAAAAAATGTGGCGAGATGGACGAGCATCGTGGATTAAGATGGTATTGCCAGCAGGTGTTGCTGTTGCACTGCCAACATAGTTAGAAGATCATGCTACTATTTTGTCTTGACACAAATGGTACAACTGTGATATCTAAATAAGAAGTGCCTACCAGCAAATCCACTGAAGGAGTTCCTTCTGCTCCCCTGCTTTCTGTCGAGGATGAGCTTGGGGTCACGGCGGGAGGGGTAGAACATGCGTATGAGTCCCCAGGTGCAGCCTACATTGTTCTCCTGGATCTGCGCAGCCCGCTTCTTATTCGTCTTCCCCATTCTGGATGGTTTCTTGACTTCTTCACTCACTCTGCAGTTGAAATACCTCTCGCTCTCGGTTCAGTTCAGCTCATGGGGCCCTCTTGCAGCAAGCATGTGTGGTCGCACGGAAGTGTGTTGCACTCTGCAGTTATACATCAGCACAACAGTTAGAGTTCAATGCAGTAAACTTACTTTCTGATTCTGGCCCTGATTACTCTTTCTGCTACTCTAATCTCAATGCAGACACAAGTAACTTGTACATATCCAAAACCAAGGGCGAAACCCGGCATGCAAGACAAAAGTAGAACAAGAATTACGCACAGATTTACAATTGAGACGACAGCTGGGGTGGAGCTTGAGCACTCGTCGCTAGCTCCGGCCGACGAGATGGAACCAGCACAGGACTTGGGAGTGCAACTGTAAGGAAAACAGCCATGAGAATCTCTCCTCTTGGTCAGGCCATGTGAAGGGATCCTTCGACCAGCCTCCCTGGCCTGAGCAAGGATTACATTAAAACAGGGGCAAAAACCCAGCATGCAAGACAAGAGTAGAACAAGGATTACTTACAGACATTAATCGAGATGACAGTCAGGAGAGCTTCAGCAACCGCTGCTAGCTCCGACCCGGAGGAGGAGATGTTACCAGCACAGGGCCCGGGAGTGCAAGGGAAGAAACCATGAGAACCCCTCCTCTTGGTCAGGCCATGTGAAGGGATTCTACGACCAGTTGCAGCCAGCCTCCCTGCCCTGAGCTGTGCCCCCTTTTGGCGAAGACGACGGCAGAAGGAGGGAAGGAATCGGAAGCCTTTCTTGCAAAGGTCAGTCAGTGGTTTATTGTCTGTTTACTCCTCTTCAACTTGTGTTTGTGAAGAGTGGTGGAGGCACCTAGGGAGCTGTAACAACAGCAGCCGATCCAGCAGCACATGGCATGCACAAGCACGATGACCCCCACCGCCACAACGCACGCAGGCTTTTCCCCACTCTGCACAAAAAGTGACAGGCAAACCATGCACAAAGAGAGGTCCAGAGCTTCTCATAATTGTCCGTCAAGCTAGGTACCCGGGCTGTAGCAATCATCCAACCGTGTGGTAAAAGCATCAGATAGTTTTTTATTCTTGAATTGATATACATATTTCGTGTGAAGAGATGATGGTAATGACCATTTTGGGGTTGACATGTATCTCTACTACTAGTGCATAGTATTTCGTTTTCAGCTTTGCTGTATGGTTGTGTGCTCTGACTTTTGTGGATGAGCCAAAACAGAGGTCACCTTGTGTCAAATACCGACCGAACGAGATGGCGACTCGTTGCAACTTCTGATTGTTGGGTAGAATGCGTTATCCTCCACCAACAAGAGCTACCTACACGAGTGCGGTTACCAAGATGTTGTCCATTCCAAGAGGCTTCTGTTTGCTCTATATTATGCTATGCTTAGCTGCCTCCATTTGCTTATTACGCGACCGATGGAGTAGTGGCGACGCATTGCTAGCTACAGTGCACGCCAATCAACGACGGCTCGCATGCACTATTATGTTTGTTAAGTACTCATTGATCTTGCTTAGTAGAGTACATCGATCGAGGCTCTCTCTATCTGTCTCGGCGGAAAACATAATCAACTATTACGTGTCCTCGTGTCGCGTCCCAGGCGAGGTGGGGGCGAACCCTAGGCTCGCCGCCAGCAAGCAGGAGTCCCCCACTGCCGCTGCCGTCGGCCTCCGCCGCGGTGGCGGCGGGCCCGCTACCAAGGGTGGCAGGGAGGAGAGACGTCGGATGGAGGAGGTTGCTGCGTGTGGGGTGCAGGCGACCGGGAGGTGGTTTTTCCGGGGCGGCGGCCCGGACCTCGCCGGCGTTCGCGACCGTCATCAAGGTGGTGGCGGAGATTGGCGACGTTGGACTGCGCGGGCACGTTGGCCGCGGCGCGGCGAGGTCCAAGGCAGAGATCGCCATGGGCGGCGCGGGCTTGACTCGAGCCGATCTGGGCCCTCAGTGCCGAGATCCATGCGCTCTCTCTGCTGGTTGACTGCTCGCGCTGGCTTCCGTGTGCTCCGTGTGTGCAGCGCCGACACGGCACAATCGCCAGCGAAGGTCGGAGGAATGGGGGCCATGGCCTGAGAATAATGGTGGTGGTCCTTGGTTCTTATTCGCGGCAAGATGAAGATCTATGGGATGTTGGTCCCCATTGATCTGGTTGAATGGTCGTGTCGGAAGGCTCCGCCGGCGAACTCCACAGAGCGATTCATGCCTGGAGATTGCTGGATCGGATGGTATCCGAGCGTGTGCACCTGTTTCTGACCATTGGGTTTCAGAAGAAGCACTTCGAAGCTCTGCTGGCTATTATCATGGAGTACATTTTATCGTTCCATGGTGCTGGCGGAGAATGACATGGAAAGCGAGATTTGAGGACTAGCAATGGTGGTTCGAATCTTTCTGGCGATGAGGAATTGGCTTGGTGTTTCATGACTTGGAGCAGCGACATGTAAGAGGGGGCGACAACATACGTGAAGTTCAAAGTCTTACCTTTCAGGGTGAAAATCCAAGATCTGGCCTTAATTGGCTGTGCCTATTGGAGACATTTTTTTGAGAGCGAGAATCATCTTCATGGTGAAAATCCAAGGTCTGACCTTAATTGGTTGATATCAGGTGTTGGTTTGGTGGTGGTTGTGCTGCTGCTGCAACGACTGTAACTCTGTAGCGGGACTTTTCTTTTTTTATTTCTTCTTCTTATTGTCTTTCGGCTGTGTGCATCCGTAATGGCTCTGGTTATTGCGTTGTTACATAGACGGGATGTAATTTGTATCTCCACGATATTAATATACATTCTTTATCTAAAAAAAATCTCGGGCGGAAAGAAAAAGTGCCAAGTCTGCATTAACCGGACGTCACACACCATAGGATGCAATGATAATGTTAGAGGTATATTCCGGTTATATGGTAGTATAGGATTTGTGATCCAATATCTACTCTATCTCTATGAGTGTTCTTGCCCTCCAAGTTTGTAACCCAATATATATATTCGTCCATAAGGCTTAATAATACATCCAATATTATGTCAATCTCGACCTTCTACAGATAAGATACCGTTGCACCATATCGCGTTGCAGTCATGCCCACACTTGGTAACCCATGATTAAACCACTAAGTATGGAGATAAAATAAACTTTAATGAAAAAATTACAGATTGGGATATTGAAGCGAGATAATGGAGCGCTGGACTGGACTGGAATGTACGGCAGCCTCCCTGGACTGCATCCGCTGGATAGCCCAGAATCGTAACGAGAATAGAATGCCAGCGTAAAAGGCACCGACCTTGTACAACCAGCGCACCGCTAGGCTGGCTAGCCCAAGCCAAGAGAGGATTCCTAGCGAGGAAAAGAAGAAGAAGAAATGGCAAATGAGCTCCGTGGCCATCGGTCGCACTGTGGTCACCCTTCCTCTCGTCGGGCTCCGTCGCCATTGCGTGTCGACCTGTAACCGATCTATCTGCCTCTGCCTAGCAACGAGCGGTGCTGTCATCATAACAGAAGAGAAGAGAGGAAAATGCTCAGCTCAGCAGGTATATATAGCAGGGTAGTAAGAAGAACAACAGACAGATCTGTATTCCGCTATGCAGGCAGTTCAGTGGGGAACAAACAGTATGTCCCCGCCCGCAGTTGTCCGGGATACAGCACATATGGCAGCACATACGAATGAACAGATATACTCCGTAGGTAGCACTATGGCATGCATGATGTATGTATGCCTGCTCCAGTCGTCCTCAATTCAATATATCTACAGTACACAAACTACAGCACCACCCTGCCCGTACTCCGTCCCCTAGTTTCAGTTAAGACACTGTAGACCAACCCACGCGTCGCCGTCGGGTTGTTGCTACTCGAGGTCGTGGACGAGAACGATGGCCCTGCACTCCCTCCTCCGCCTCTTCACAGTGAAATCTATCTACAGTCAATACACCAATACAGTTCTGGACTATGCCCTGCATGTCTACCTATACGATCCTAAATACGCATGCTAGCGTATACCATCATGTGGCAACGAAAAAGTCCGAAAAGACTATGCAATGTATTTATATTCTTTTTTTCGAGGGTATGCAATTGCATACCTAATTTTTATAGAAGAAAATAGAATAAGTTACAAGAAGTTCTAGCAGCTGTGGTTACAAAACCAAGCTGTCAAAACACTCCACACCACTCCTAAAGAACTACTCGCGAAGCAACTCTCCAACTCCTGTTCCAGTCTGGACCTAGCTCTTCAACTCCTCAAGCGCTCTCAAAGATAGCGCCTCCTCGTTGCAAATCTGTCTGCCGTTGTTGAACACCCTCGCGTTCCGTTGTTTCCAGATCATCCAGGTCATAACGGTTACTAAGGAGTCCACATGTTTCCTTTGTTTGTCTCTGAATGTTTCCCTAACTAACAAGCACCAGTTTTCGAGCGTATTCGTCGCAGTCAGGACGGGGATCTGGATCCGCAGCCGAGAAACACAACTCCACCACACCTGCCTTGTAAATACACACTACACAAGGATATGGTCCGTAGTCTCCGTCTCTTGCAGGAACAGTTTGCAAATATCCGGACTGTCCTGCAGGCCGTGCCTCACTCTCCTGTCAGAAGTCTAAATCCGGTACTGCAGGGCAAGCCACATGAAAATTTTGCACTTGACTGGTGTCCAGCATTTCCAGACTCCATTCGTAAGGGGGAATCGGATTTGCCCCTGCATTAATGCTTTGTAAGTGGCTTTAGCTGTATAACTCCCTGATGCAGCAGCTGGCCACCCAAACTCATCCTCCCTCATGATATCTCGTGGGACGTCATGTATAGCAAGTCCCAACCTCACGCACTGGGCAACCATCTCTCCTGACCAAACTCCTCTAATATCCGTAATCCAATGGCTCTCCCTCAACCCTTTCTGTATTGTCCTCATGTTTGCAGTTCTAGCATTAACTGCTGCCCTTATAAGAGGTGCAATCTCTAGTGGAGCCAAACCTCCAATCCACCTATCCTTCCAAAAAGGGTCCTTCTCCCGTTCCCAATCGTAATGCGAACCAGGCTGTTGAACACTTCTGCAGCCAGCGTGTCCTTCAGCATCGGCAGCATGGAGCAAGGCCTGGAGGTATCCGGTCTTCTCAACCACTCTCATCTAACCCGGAGAGCCAGCCCCTGTAACTCAAGGTTCTTAATACCAAGCCCCCAAAAACAAAAGGGTTTGCAAACATTCTCCCAGGCCACCAAACACTGACCTCCACGAGCATGCTCCGACCCAGCCCAAAAAAGCCCTCTCATCCACTTATTAATCTCCTCAAGAAGCCAACTAGGGGCCTCAGCTACCAGCAACTGGTGAACCGGTCTAGCAGCCACAACTGATTTGACAAGAGTCAGCCTCCCTGCTCTCGCAATCATCCCGCTCTGCCAGGAAGGTACACACCTGAACACCTGGTCCAAAAGAGGCTGCCATTCGCTTTTGGATAACGGTCTAAGGGCAAGTTGTAGCCCCAGGTATTTTATTGGGAATTTCGTGATGCTGCAACCCAAAGACTGAGCAACCACCCTCTCATCCTCCTCCTCTCCTCGGATGATGGTTGCCGATGTTTTGGCATAGTTGACCGTAAGGCCTAAAGCACCACCGAACAACTGTAAGATACTCCGGGCCACAGCCAAATCCATGGTAGTTGGTTTAGAGAAAAGCACCACGTCATCCGCGTAGATCGAAACTCTCTGCAAAGCCGTGCATGCACCCAATCAAAGGGGAAAACAAGCCTTCCTCGACTGCTTTGGCCACTATGAGCGAAAAAACCTCCATGGCAAGCACAAATAACATAGGGGAGATGGGGTCCCCTTGTCTTAAACCTCTCACATGGGAGATCCTCTTTCCAGGAACCCCATTGCAACCACCTTTGTACATGCAGTCTGTAGTAAGATGGCCACCACTCTACACCACCACTCACTGAAACCTCTTTGTCTGAGCACCTCCAACAAAAAATGCCATGAAAGGGAGTCAACGGCCTTCGAAATATCCAATTTCAGCAACACTCCCTTCTCTCTCCTAGTGTTTATTTTCCTAGCCATTTGACGAACCAGGATGAAGTTTTCATGCAGGCTTCTACCCTTGACAAAGGCAGACTGATTAGTACTAACAAGCTCTCCAAGCTTCAATCTGAGGCGGTTAGCAAGCAGCTTAGAGAAAAGTTTTGAGAAACTGTGCACCAGGATGATTGGTCTAAAATCCCCATTCTCTAGGGCATCCTGCTTTTTGGGGATCAACGTGATAAGCGCTCTGTTCAACTTGGAGAATCCTCTGCCATCTCCAACTGCTAGTTTTAGCAAAGCTGCCATAATGTCGCCTTTTATTATGTGCCAAGCTTTCTGATAAAAAGCCCCAACAAAGCCATCAGGCCTCGGAGCCCTGTCCGGGGGCAACTCCTTGATGGTGGTCGAAATCTCCTCTTCAGTGAATAACCCATCCAGATCTCGCAATTCCGGAGGCTGCATCCCTATGAACCCAAGGTCCAGGGAGTGTTCCCATGTCTGGATTTTCCCAAGCAAATTCTGGAAAGCTTGGAATAAGGCTTCCTCTTTCTTAGATTGATCAGTAAGAAGTCTCCCCTCCACACTTATTACGGGGATAAAGTTCTTGGCCCTTTTTCCATTAGCCACAGCATGGAACAGTTTGGTGTTTTCATCTCCCTCTTTCAGCCATCTCATCCTGGACCTTTGCCTTGCCATGGTGCGCTCATGGGAAGCAAGACCAAGCATGGAATATATTTATATTCTAACACTTGAACTTAAAGGCCATGTCTAGAACCGTCCTTGGAAGTCCAACTTTTTTTTAACAAGACAGAACATTACCACCTTCTTTCTATTATTGACCGTACGTTGCAAAGAGTAATTCATATCCCTATTTTTTGGGGGTCCACTTAGGACATGTACAACGCTGGCCTCTTAGGTATGCGCTTAAGTGAAATAATTACTACAAAATCTAATTAAAAGCAAAGTGCAATCAATATCATGATATATTTATTATAACAAATAATGCATAGCAGAGATACATGAACTAACTATATAACTATAGCAAATATGAAATAAAGTCTAAAATAAACAAATTTTTTGAAATCTTCAAACTCTACATGGCAACGCGTAGGGCTTCTAAAAAACTACTAAAAGCAACCTGGCTCATACGAATATCTAGTTTATTTGCCAGCGTCTGGGTTAGCGCCCGCTGCTTTCAATCAGTGTGTGCATAGAAAAAGAAAACCCAAGCACCCGACTGCGAGAAGATGCGTTGACATCGGAGCTTCATTGGACCATGTTCGATCCCCACCGTCGTCGGTACTTTAGTTTTATCAAATTTCATTCAAATCTGTATCAATATCCAAAATTTGAACAACTTTTTCTTTTATCAAATTTGCGCTTTTCAACCTTAATAGAAAAATAGAAAATTTATGGGGCCGACTGGAGAATGACGCGCCCAATACGCGTCATCTCACCTGGACGGCGCCTAGCGCCCGCGCGGGCGTGAAACCGAACACGCCATTGGCACCGGGAACGGAAATGCTCTTATGGAGAGAAGATGTAGAGATCGGGAGAAGATTTGGGAGACCGTAATGATGCCACGCGTGGAAGTTGGGTTTGGCCGCACCGCTTTGACTGTGTGGGGAGTCAAGCCACACCCTAACGCCCCAACCCCCCCCCCCCCCCCTAAATGAACATTTTGGTCCGCTTTGCTCCACCGGATAGATTTGGGGCAACATCATATCCCAACGGTCCACTCGGCCCAAACAGACTCAGGAGGGATAAGTTGGGCTTCCCCCAAACCTGGTCCAACTTTGGGCCACGTGGCGGCCGATGACTGCTTTTGACTAGTCCTTTTTTAATGGACCGCGTCGTCCCCACTCGCTCCACTTCCCATTCATATTCCCTACTCACCCATATACACAAACCCTAGGTCCACGCGGCAACGATGGCGCGCGACCTAGGTCGGTGCCGGCGCACCCACATCCTCCATGACCATAAGGCTTCTTCCTCGTCCCGTCGTGGCAGTGAGCTCGTCGTCGTCTCTGAGGGTGTGGCGGCGGTCTTCTAATGGGAGCGCATCCCGCTCCCGTGGCTGGTGGCGCACATCCCCAACAGGTGGTGTCTGAGCAGCCGCCATGCGTCGGTCCCGTCTTTGCCCAAAGTCAACGACGTCGACGAATCGTTCGACGCCTACCTGGAAGCCTTGGATGCCTCCAACAACGACGACGCACCACACGAGCCCGCAACACCACCCGCCCCCGCGCCACAAGATGTGGGCGACGACGGCCTCGTCGATGACTTCGTCGACATCGAGGATGACGGAGCGCCCATGTCCCCGTTCCCGCTCCGCCTGCGCCACACGTGGTGGACTAGGACGACTCCTGCAGTTCGCCACTCCAGCAGTTCGCCACGGAGGCGTGCACGCCGACCTACATCGTCCTGAACGACGATAAGTAGGCCACTACGGCAGTGGGCATAGGGCCATAGCGGCGCGGGCTCCGACGAACCCTAACTAAATAAGTTTTTTTTTTATATTTCCATATGCACGAAATGGGGGCCCTATAAATGCAAGTCCTTTTGAATAAGTTCTAGTTAAGTTTTTGTTTATAATTTTTTGACGTTTTAGTTGGGGTGGGCTGTTGGGACCAAGCCCTCTAGACACAATGTCTATCCACAATTCTCTTTGGTCCGATTTGGGGTGGGTGTGGCCACACCTTTTTGCCCGCGAGGCAGAATCCATGACGGGAGGGAATACACGGAGCGGAAAGCAGCACGAGTGTCTGTCAGAGAAAACCCCATTGATAGTAAGTTTATAATTTTTTTTAGTGGAAGCTAGTAAGTTAAGATATTATAATGACTATCAACTTTACCTTTTTTTTGCGAGAAAACTTTCGATCTATTTATCAATTATCATGACAGTACAAAGAAAACCAGAAGTAAAGAAAATTACATCCAGATCCGTATACCACCTAGCGACGACTACAAGCAATGGAGCGAGCCGAAGGTGCGCCGCTGTCATCGCTGCTCCATCACCGGAGTCAGGCAAATTATTTTGTAGTAGACAGTCGGAAAGTCGCCGTGCTAAGGCCACACAGGACCAACGCATCAGAACAGCAACCGTCGCCGATGAAGAGAAGCGTAGATCAGAAGGATTCGACCCGTAGACACACGAACACATACGAACGAAGATCGGATCCGATCGGATGCACCGAAGACAAACGCCGACCGAATTCTGCAAGATCCGCTGGAGACACACCTCCACACGCCCTCCAATGATGCTAGATGTACCATCGAAACGGGGGCTAGGCGGGGAGGACCTTATTCCATCTTCAGGGAGCCGCCGTCTTGACATCCTGAATAGAACACAAACCCTAACCAAAATCGAGAAAACAATTAGGAACGGAGCCCTCCCACCGGCAACAAGCGAGATCCGCCGCACCTCCATGACCTAGGGCCACGGGAGACGGGGCAGATCGGTAGCCGCCGCCGCCGGCAGGTGGCAAGATCGCTTTTCCTGGCGTCTCCTGTAGATGTGCGAAGGGGTACGTGGGGCTCCGGAGTAGTTTGACTATCAACTTTACTTGGTGTGTTGCAACCGGAGAAAATAATTCTTGCTAACTCCTAGCTACCCATCCGTGTCGGTGTTGCCACTTGCCAACTCTTTTTTGTTGCCGATGATAGTTATGATTTCCACCTATTCATGATGAATGTGATTAATCCCAACGCTCTAAGGAGACATTCCCATCGCTTCTTGTAATTCTGCAGCCTTGAAATGATGGTAGGCGTCACTGTTGTCTCATCTGGACTTGGTATATGCACCATCCCCGCGTGTTTGTTTCCATAAATCAGGATTGGCTAGTAAAGTAACCTGGTGGACATGATATCGGATCTTACAATCATATCCCGTTTAAATATAGTAACTATCCCGGTGGTGGGTTGTTACCCGCCTCAATGTGGTTGAGCACGACCGTGAGGGTGCGCTTGTCTCTGCTCAACCACCGTGTCCTCCCTGCCGAATTCTTATTAGCCGGCACCGGCAGCGGGCCGTGGTAGTTGGCGAGTTGCTCGCGGTCGCGGAAGAAGACGCGCCACCAGGCGAAGTTCTGGTGGTACCTGGCGGGTTCTGTGCGCTGCTCCGGCGTCATGGCGACGCGCGCGTCCTGGATCGCCGCCGCGAGCTCGTCCAGCTTCGGCATAGGCGGTACGGGGTAGCTAGCTGCGCCGATCCACCATCCACCGTGGACACGGGTGTCCGGCGGGACTGGTACCCCGCCTCGTACAGGAGGCGAAGCTCCTCTTCCTGCAACCAACGACGCCCGAAGCCGTTGGCCGCTGCACCATCTCCGGGGAAGCGTTTCGCCATGGACCGGATCTCCGGCAAACAAGTGTGGGGAGGCGAGGGGGAGGAGGTGTGAGGGGTTGTGTGGAGCGGCGAGGCGCGACGGTGGCCTTCTAAAGGTGGCGAAGGAAGGGGCGAGTGTGCGCGACAGTACCATTACTCGCCTCGGAATACTGGCCCATGGCCGCCATTACACCGGGAGGAAACCGAGGCGCCGGGACAACGACGCGTTCGCCCACTGCAGCGAGGGCCCACCAGTGGGGGAAATGGCGCGGGCGTTTTCCTGCATTTTTTTTCGCCCGCTGCCCCGCAACACGCTGGGTTCGTCGGTACTATTTTCGGCCCAAACTAGTGAATTTTGTGCTGTTGGGGGCGAGTACGATTTTTCTTCCACCTACGCAAAAAAAGGCCGAAAAAGTGGCCGGGGACGCGTGGGGGTGGGGGTGGGGGTGGGGGTGGGGGGAGTGGAGATGCTCTTACTATCATATCCGGAGATGGGGGAGTGGAGATGCTCTTACGATCGTATCCGTTTAGATATAGTAATTATCCACATTTTGATCAATAGAAGAAATTATAGTACTCCCTCCGATCCATATTAATAGGTGCTCAAGTGGATGTATCTAGACATGTTTTATTGCTAGATACATCCACTTGAGCACCTATTAATATGGATTGGAGGGAGTACCTTAGGTGTCCTTCTATGCCTCAAACACATAGTGAGCAGCTCCAATAAGTAAAGGAAAACGCTAACTGTCACCCGGGGGATCGCGCGTCCGCGGCCCCCGGCTTCCACACACGCCGCGTGTCCTATTCCGTGGGTGAAGGCAGCTCACCCTGCGCCGTTCTTATCCACCGTGCGCATCGCTCCTCTCTTTCCTTTTTTCCTCTTCTGACTCTCTCTCCTCACAGCAGGCCATGGCAGCCGCTCTTCCACTGCTTTGAACCTCGCGACGCTGCCATGGCACCCGCTCCTCAGTCGTATGTACCTCGTGCCACCACACACCGCACCTGATTTCCCTTCCTTCCTCTCAACCGCTGCAACAATCCTCCCTCTTTTCCTTCAGATTTGTTTGACCACAAACAATGGTGGCTGGGGTCATGAGCAGTGCTTCAAGAGGCCGGCGGCAGTGCTTCTAGAGGCTGGCAGCGGTGCTCTCGAAGGGCGGTGGCGGTGCTCCCCATGGCTCCCGGCGTTGCTCACACAGGCGGGTGGGTGGTGCTCGCCAAGCCCGGTGGTGGTGCTCCCATAGACGGATGCCGATGATCCCCAAGGCTGGTGGTGGTGCTCCCACGGCCGGTCGGCGTTGCTCCCCAAGGCCGGTGGTGGTGCTCCCACAGGCGGACGGTGGTGCTCCCCAAGTCCAGTGGTGGTGCTTCCCAAGGCCGGTGATGGCGCTCCCACAGGCGGACGACGGTGCTCCCCAAGGCCAGTGGTGGTGCTTCCATATGCGGACGGCGGTGGTCCCCAAGGCCGGTGGCGATGCTCCTCGGGCGGACGGTGGTGCTCCCATAGGCGGACGGCGGTACTCCCCAAGGCCGGTGGCGATGCTCCCACAGGCGGACGGCGGTGCTCCCATAGGCGCCCGACAGTGCTACAGAGGGCGCGCGGCGGTGCTATAAAGGGAGCCCCGACGGTGCTACGGAGACTTCTCGGCGGTGTTACCGGAGGCACACGTCGGTGTGCTGGGCGGCGGTCCAGCCGGCCGGTGGCGCGTTTGTTTCGGTCGTGGACACGGAGAGAAGCGGACTTTTTTTTTGTGGAAGCGGGGGAAATGCACATGGGCTCGTTGAAGGGGGGGGGGGGGGGGGCACGTTTCGCGCTCCATCCGGGGAATCGAGGGGAATTATCCCCCGGGGGACGGTAAGTACTGCGCGTAAGTAAAACGTGGGGAAGACCGGAGCGGGGCGGTGCTGCGGCCATCGGCGGCAAAGAGCGCGCCAGCAGCTGGCGACCAACTTTGGTGTTGCGGCGTGCAGAGGTGTTGTACGCTATCAAAACGATCTGGTGATGTACTCGTCCCATGATCAGTCGACCGTGAACTCGTGATGCAGTATTCGTTTCTACTCGCATGATCTGGTATTGGAGTATATGAGAACCAATCGCTATTTTTTTTCCTTCTTTTGTCTCTGTAGCACGTGTACGCAGAGATCGGGACTGCTCCGGACTTGTATTTTTGTCGATCTGATCGGGACTCCTTTTCCAATAGCAATTGAACCTGTGTATGCTGCGATCGCTGTTTTGACGGGGAGAGCGACGTATGTACGACCGCCACCTTAACGAAAACCCCGATCTTTGCCTGTAGAGACTAGCGCTAGGTACAGATCCATGGCTGGTTCATCGTCTTCGAGAAAGCCTACGCAGGAGGTGCCGTCCGTCGGTTCTGCAAAGGGGAAGTCGCCGGTAGATCCGGCGGCGCCGGCCGAGGTGAAGAATGACGAGAAAGAGCCTGCGTTACCCATAGATCTGGCCGCGCCTGCGAAGAAGAAGAAGAAGATGAAGAAGGTACGCATGCCGCAGTATCACATGGACCGCATCATGACGGTCGAGAAGTGGGAGGAGACCTTACCCCCAATCGACGAAGAGTTTCTGAAAAATCTCGCGGCTCTCATCCCAGACGGAGAGCAGTTCTTGGCCGACAGAGGTTTTACGGTTGAGAATTGCCGTGAGCTGGACAACATGGATTTTGTAGAGAAGGCGCAGAAGGACATGATTGCGGAAATCCAGGAGGAATACGCCAAGAAGGGCTATGTCGAGATGTTTGTTACAGGCGATGAAGAAGAAGTAATAACAGCCCCGGCTGTAAAGGGCAGACGGAGGTTTCGGCCCGGGGTAAGCAAGAAAGCAGGAGGCAGAGTAACAAATTGAACTGATTGGGATGTCACCACCACCGGAATCACAACATGAATCAACCGATTACTGTTATCTCCACCTGAATCACAGCATAAATCAACCCATCAGGTTAATCTCCACCTGAAGTAGTATCTAATATGACTGGCTGCTTTACAGCCGGAGACTCTTGTCCTGTCATTTTGTTGTGTTCAGTCAAAGTGATTGCTGCTTAGCTCATTTTCCATTGCTTCACTTGTAGTAGTTGCGGTTAATCCTTTTCCAATCAAATCCTGACTTCAAACAAGTCCTTGGTAGATTGCACATGTGGCCTAGCTAACTGTGATGACCGATGAGAACTAGGAGGTATCATTCCTTAAACATTTTATCTTTTTTTGCTGGATTGCTTTTATGTTATAAAACGAATTGAGTGAAAATTGCTCAACTTTGACTAACTGTCAGTATGTTCTTTCCCTTGTACAAGCTATGCTGTATTCCGTAAAACTGGTATCCAACAGTCTTGTCTAGATGAATATACATCTTCATACTGGTGCTGCAAGATGGAACCTTTTTGCTAACACGCAGCTCAATTATTTATCACTCCCTCCAATCCGGAATAAGTGTCAGCTGGCTTATCTAGTTAACTGTGCACTATATGTTCATTCCCTCCGACACTTGAATGGGATCGTAGGGAGTAGTAGCATCGCTTAGCACACATATTTCTGTGTTACCAGTGTAGTCCCACCACTTCATGAATCATGATGGCCCATAAACAGGACATGCTCCAGGAATCAACTTAAACAGTCCAAATCACGCTGTAACGTGACAAACATATATGTATACAGTCTGGAAGAAAACATAACACTGGGCAACAATTTTAAGTTGTCACACCTGCCTGAGATGTTATTCTAAGTAGAATAAAAAGTTGCTAGAGATCTGACTGTTGAATCTAGAAACAACTTAAAATAATACATATACCCCACCGCAGACCTTGTAGAGCCGGCCCACCGCAGTGGTAATAAGAACAATAACAGAGTAATAGACAGATCTGTATTCTGCTGTGCAGGCAGTTGGGTGCAAAACAAACACAGTGTACACTCAGGCATACAGTCAGCACAGAAGCACATACTACTGAAGAACTATACGCCTACCTAGCACTATTATGGTATGGATTATGGAAGGAGGACGGACGATGGCATGATGTATGCCTCCTCCAGTTCACCTTTGAGCCAGCCTCGATCTCAATCTATCTACACAACACCACCTCAGTACCTGACCCGAGCTATAGTTTTTTTTAAGACAACGCCACCCTGATTCTGCATTTCACCTCTACCTCTCTGTCTCTGTCCCCTGGTTTCAGTTAACACACTGTCCACCCACGCTTCTCCAGGCGTCACCGTCGGGCTGCTGCTGCTGCTCGAGGTCGTGGACGAGCACGATGGCCTTGGCCTCCCTCCTCCGCCTCTTCCGAGCCCTCTGAAGGATCTCCAGCGCGTCCTCGCTCACCTCAACCCCCGCACCTGCACCTTACACATACACAGATACACAGCGACATCGTCAGATGTTCACCAAGCTGCTACTGCCTTTCTGAACCAGTATGTACGACATCACCAGGACCAACATGAGGAAGATCAGTAGCCCTACCTGGTTCGCTCTTCAGGACAACGCACGAAGGGCTCCCGCCGCTGCCC
This sequence comes from Alopecurus myosuroides, assembly GCA_028641055.1. Taxonomy (NCBI): domain Eukaryota; kingdom Viridiplantae; phylum Streptophyta; class Magnoliopsida; order Poales; family Poaceae; genus Alopecurus; species Alopecurus myosuroides. The sequence continues at coordinate 302,147,314 of CM054062.1, forward strand.
GCCTCGTCGTCCAAGTCGATGGTTATGCTGACCTCCGCCTGCATTTTTCGTTGCATCAACAAGCAGTGACAGACACAGCCAGCATGTTCAAGTAAAATTCAGTGTTGTTCCTTTCCAGGGCCCCAAAAAATCAGTGACACTGGCCTTGCGCCACCAGCAACATTGCAAGAGTCAACACATATATCATCATTTCATCAAGGTAGACTAGAAAGGAGCAGCAAAGGTTGCAAGCGCGAGTTAATACCTTCTTCGTCGACGCTTGCGGGTTCACCTTCTGCACGCGCAGCTCTTCCTGCTTAGGTGCCACCCAACCTGAGGCAACCACTTTCTGAGCAACTGCTTTTGCCACCTTCCCCTCCTCCTTCACATCTTCCGCCTTCATGTGGTAAACCTGTATTGCGGGAACGCTGACACTGACAGAGAGATGCCAGGTTAGAATCTCAAATTCCCAACTATAACACACAGGAAGCCAAGCCGTATATGTGCATATTCAGAAACTGGAGGCATTTTAGTAAGATAACAGAAAGGAAGCCAAGCTATATATATATTCTCAAATTCCCAACTATATTGCTGTCATAGATAGGAAAGCCAAGCCATTATTATGCATACTCAGAAAGGTGAGGCGCTGCAGCAATGTAAACTGAAAGATACACCTTTGCTGTCAAAATAGAGATAGCGTACTAGTACTGTACAAGCAGCAGAGTATTGGACATTTCAAGATTCGAAAGCCAAGCCACACAAGCATATTTTGAGAAAGTGGATGCATTGGAGCAATATGACTGAAAGACGTAAATGTAACCTTTGCTGTCCAAATAGACATAAGGTTCTACTGTACAAGCATTAGAAAATATAGGGCATTTCAAGATCTGGAAGGCCACAATTAACTAGCTTGGTAATGGAATTAAAAATATATATATATATATATTGCCAGTGTCTTATGACAAGATCCTGCACATAAGAACGGATGTTTGCTTTTCAAAAGAGCGTAAGAATATCTAGCATTCTTCAAAAAGTGGAGGCACTGCAGCAATACTATAACTGAAAGACACCAATGTAACCTTGCTGTCAATATATAGAGATAACGTTCTACTGTACAAGCCATAGCGTATTGGACATTTCAAGATCTGGAAAGCCACAATTAACCAGCTTGGTAATGAAAACAAAATGCAAGTGTCTTATGAGTTATGACAAGATTCTGCACATAAGAATGGATGTTCAATAGCCCTTTCCTAAAGATCATCCCTTGGCGGTCTATAAGTTCAGCTTGCGTTTCGATTCCCATCAAGACAATATTAACTTTAATGCTACATATTAGTGGAATGTATAATTATCCAACAACTGAAATATGTAGGAAACTGAGATTGCAGTGTTGTTTTCAAAAGAGAGATAATCTTCTACTGTACAAGCATTAGAATACTGGACATTACAAGATCTGGAAGGCCACAATTAGTCAGCTTGCTAATGAAAAAAAATTGCAAGTGTCTTATGACAAGATACTGCACAAAAGAATGGATGTCTACTTCTCAAAAGAGTGTAAGAGTTATCAATAGCAGTTTTCTCTTGATGAGGATTTCAAGACTTATAAGCTCAGTCTGCATTTCGATTCCACCAACACAGCTTTCACTTTCATGCTACATACTACTGGAATGCATAATTATCTAACAACTGAAATATGTAGGAAAGTGGAGGATTGGAGCCTTACGCTTGTGCTGCTGCTATCTGGTTCATCAGGGGCTTCCCATTTGCTTCTGGTGCTTGGTTCATCTTAGAGATTCCATATGCTATTTGTGCATGGTTCATCTGGGGCCTTCCATTTGCCACCGGTGTCTGTCTCATCTGTGGCTTTCCATTTGGTACCGGCGTTTGTTTCTTCTGTGGCCTTCCATTTGCTACTGGGGTCTTTTTCATCTGTGGCTTTCCATTTGGTACTGGTGTCTGTTTCTTCTGTGGCTTTCCATTTGCTACTGGTGATTGGCTCATCAGGATTTTTTCATTGCTGATGCAGCTCTGGTCCTTTGGCAAAGAACCAAAAATGGAGTTAAAGGGGGATACCGAAATACTTGTGCATTTGATTAGTTGAGTAGAAACGACACGTACTGGCAGCATTTGTATCACATCAGGCCTACTATTGAGTGATCTGATAGCTCGAACAACCCCCTGTACAAAGAGGCAAAACATCAGCAGATTTTAGACCAAGATTGGTCCACATTAGTTGTTGTAGTACGTGAAGCGATTGTGCATGTTTTTAAATTACTTTTAACTTGAACGTAAAATGCTGAAAGTAAGCACTAGCACACACTGAGATTTTTAATGTTAGACACCATCAATAGAAAAGGAAATGATGCTTCCTGAACATAAATAATATAGACAAGAAAATGATACGGACCAGTTCATATTTTTACAAGAAACTGAACTAACATGTATGGACGTAAGAGAGGACTTCGCCAGCAAGATAGTTACTTATATGCACATGCTAGCCATCAGAATAATTTGCCAATACAAATGAACAGAGTAATAAACAAATTGGTGGTTGATCATAGCAATAGTACCTCCATCTCTTTTGGAAAGATTCTGAAGATGTCACCCTTCAGTTGCTTTAAATCTTCTGGTATTTGTTTCAAGATTGAAAGCACTGATAATATCTCATCGAGTTTGCTGGTGTGGGAGCTGAGAACACTCATCTGGTCAGGATTGCTATTTATGATGCCTAAGAGGAGTGCCTTGAGATCATCTTGTCCCTTAAGCTGTGGTAGCATGTCTCAATAAGATACACCTTGTAGTTTCAGCAGAAACAAGTAGGGAAAAGTGACAGAACCTATGATTATGCTTACAATTTGCTGAAGACAGTCCTCGACGAGCACAAACTTTTTCTGTATGCTACCAGCTGAACAAAACGAATATTTGCTCCCAGTTAGAGGACGCACCGGTTGTTAGCAAACTAGTTCAAGTGCAAAACTCATAACAAAATTGCAGCCGTTATGATCTTCCTTATGACAGAAAGTACCAATAAGAGGGGGACTTACAATCGAGTGATGCCTCCTTCATGGATCTGTTTAACTGCATAACATCATTTTGAACAGAGTCTAATAACATTCCCATCTTATGTACTGAACTTGCCACATGCTGAAACTTGCGCTCAACCTCCTCATTAACCTGACCTGTTGAAACACCATCAATTAGGCACTTTAATCAAAAAACACACTTCCAAAATATCATGACAATTTGACAGCTTGAAAAGATCTAGAGTCTAGGTTTAGAACTGCTTCAGACACACTATCTGTTTAGAAGCAAGCACTAGTCGACGGTAGATGTGCAATAATTTGTTCTAAAACACCAAAATAATCGTGTTCGAAGTGCATGTGAAATGTTGTTACGCCTGTGAATGAAATGTAGATTCTGTCAGGCAAAAGGGCTTGAGCTTACATCTGCTATCTGAAAGAGAGGTGTTCCACCGATGGATAGGGTTGCTTGGTATTTTTGCCAGTTGCAGTTGAGATTCATCACGCACACAAGACCCTGAATTGGCAGGAAACGAAGACTTCCTCTTTGATGAGTCATCATGCAAGGAGAATCTCTGGTCACCAATGGAAATAAACGAAGGTCACAAATGGGCAGGAAAGAAACAGCATGCACCTTCTATATAAATTTTCTTAAGAAATTCAGCTTCTTTAACTAGTAAGCAAAATAAAAAACATAGATGCTCTTGCCTTGATAAATAAATAAAAATTAGTAACAAAAGAGTTGTCGGTTTGGGCATTTCCTCTGCCTTGATAAATAAAAATAAATCATTTCATACAGTCAGCAGTAGCAGAAGAAATCCTTACTGACAGTGCCCAGAACCAGAAGGGCATCAATTTCAAACAATCATACTGAACAAAATCATCATTTCATACAGTCTAGCAGTAGCAGAAGAAATCCATACTGACAGTGCCCAGAAGGGTGTCAATTTCAAATAATCATACTGAACAAAATCATCATTTCATACAGTCTAGCAGTAGCAGAAGAAATCCACAAGGATCTCGTCGTCCTAACATTTTCAGGTACATAGTACACGAATGTTTGGGCAGGAAACAAACATCATGCACCTCCTATATAAGTTTTCTTAAGATATTCACCTTCTTCAACTAGTAAGCAAAATAAGAAACATAGATGCTCTTACTGGAACATTTAGCAGCAAAAGAGTTGTCAGTTTGGCATTTCCTCTGCTTTGATTAATAGGAACAGATTATGATGGAACTCCATACTGACTGCCCAGAAGGGCATCAATTTCAAACAATCATACTGAATAAAATCATCATTTCATACAGTCTATAGGAGTAGCAGAAGAAATCCACAAGGATCTCGTCGTCCTAACACTTTCAGGTATGCAGTGTGCACTAAAGAGTGATATGAAGCAACACTTAGTTTACAAAATTGCCCAATGAAATGGCCACTGCAGAGATTTGGACTATTTCTTCCAGGCATCAACTAAGCACAAGTGGATTCACTGGAAGCGACCAACAGTAATCAACACCAGTCAATTCGTGGCAAACATGCTACTGTGATCAAATACAACACTGACGAAATCACAAACACTAATTACCCACCAAGCAATGCATATATCATGCGCAACGAGAGAAGGAGGGGGGCGTATACGAGACCTGATCGCGCGCGGGGATCTTCGACTGCGAATGCAAGAGCGACGTGCTGCCACCGCCTTGGGAGAACGCCGCGCCTCCTCCGCCGCCGCCTTGCGAGAACGCCGCGCCTCCGCCTCCACCGCCCTGAGAGAACGCGGCACCTCCGCCTCCACCGCCCTGAGAGAAGGCCGCGCCTCCGCCTCCACCGCCCTGAGAGAAGGCCGCCCCTCCGCCTCCACCGCCCTGAGAGAACGCTGCTCCTGCGCCACCGATCTGAGAGAACGCCGCGCCTCCGATGCCGCTGCCTTGCGAGAACAGCGCGCCACTGCCGCCTCTGCCCTGAGAGAAGGACGCGCCTCCGCCGCCTATGCCCTGCGAGAAGGACGCGCCTCCGCTTCCTATGCCCTGCGAGAAGGACGCGCCTCCCCCCTGTGACAAGGACTTCTGCGACATCGATTGGGACCGCTGCTGCGACGCCACCGCCGCGGAAGCAGACGCGCCGGCTCCGCCACCGCCGCTCGCTCGGCTCCTCCTGCATCACCAAAAAAGAACACCACGAGCACGAATCGAGTCAATCGAATGTTAGAAGCAGCGGAGTGCGAGAGGGGAGGGGAATTGGGCGCGGATGGAGGCGGGGCGGTCGGGGGCACTGTACCGGGGAGGGAGGACGGAAATGGAGGCGAGGTCGCACGCCTTGTTGATCTTAAGCTTCATCGCCGGGTCCCGGAGGGTATCCGTTCGAAGGGGACGCGCGGCGGCGATCGCCGGCGCCCTGCGGGTTGGAGGAGGAGGAGGGCTTTTGGGTGGTGGTGTGGGGGACTGGGGAGGGGAGACGCCGAGAAATTTGAATCCTGTGCGCTGCTTCGTGGTGGCCCCTCGGTCGTGGCGAGGTCTTTGTAAGGCAGCTGGACGCGTGGGCCCGGGCAGCGTGGGCGCTGTGCGAAATGGCTTCCGGCTTCCGTTAAGCGGTGAGAACTGGGCCGAATCGCCGAAAGATGCGTTGCTGTGTTGTGTGGTTTCTGTCATGCAAGTCTTTAGTTGGGCTTAGGTAGGAGCATCTCTCCTGGATCAATTATACTCTGTCCGATTTATAAAAAGTGTCACTCGTTCTGTACTAAATGAGCACTTCGTACTGAATGAGCGAAACTTTTTATGGATTGGAGGGAGTACATTTCACTAAAAAAAAGATCAATTATACATGAGTCGTTTTGGGTAGTTTATTTGGATGAGCTGCAAGACAAGGGCCGCGGCCGGCTGATAGAGGAAGGGGCAGAGGACGTGGCCGGGCCGGGAGGACCGGGCCTGGTTAGAGTTCAGATAGACTCTAATTTTGACCGGAATGCAGATGCAGATGAAGAGGAAAACCAAGACATGTTTCTAAAAAAAGGAAAAAAGTCATGTGACCATTTATGTAAAACCTTTATTATTCGTGTAATGGATGATGTAATCTGTGTACCAACTTCATATATTGTTCACGACTGAATGTTCTGGGATCGTGAATGTATGCAAATGAGGAGTCTTGGACCACCGGTCTGTGGCCTCTACTCCTTTATATTGCAGCATTGTTCAAGGAATAGTTCAACACACGTGTACGGTACTTGCTTTTATAGTTCAAGTTTCTACGATAAAAAATATTGCTCACATGAACATTTGTTGTAGTCTGTTTCTTACTATGTCAGGGAACGATTTAATGAAATGACTACTGGTGGTGAGTTCAAAGCTGTGACTCAACATGACTTTCTGTATGAATTTGATCTCAACAAAGGAGAGGAAAGAACACTGATAACGGGTGGAGAGTGGGACGACCTTATCGAGCACTACTGTGTGAACAAAGATAATCAGATAGTGCTGAATTGGGGTGGTGATCATGAAATTTTCAGGGCGACTTTATTTCGCGCCAACAATAAAATAAAGATTATAGTCGATGAGTCAGCTCATACTAATATTAAAATGTAGAGCCTCCATCTACAAAGTTTCCTATATCCGTTGACATATATATTGTACTACCTGTAAATGTACATTGCAGGGGACCAAGTCAAAGTGATTCGTTATCCCTTAGCTATACGAGGTAAATCACAAACCATCTCTATACCTGATCTGTAATCTCTAGAACCTCATATATATTAGTATCATGCTATTAACTGAATATGTGGTGGCTCGACGCTAAATTTTTAGGACGTGTCGACATCCTTAATTCTTTGGAAAAACATCCTGCATTGTCACTATCTCATGCACAAATTGGTAGAGTTGTTGCTTTTGCCAGAGAACACTATGAACGAATTAGCCTTCATGTTGTCCACAAGCTCACGGATAAGAACATTGAGCGTAGTACACTTGTAAGTAATAAAGCTACAACAAGTTCAACTAACATTTCACAAATTAGAATCCTATGTGCAATAAACGTCAGTACTAATTCTCTTGCCTCATTTTACAGAAAATTAGAAGTGGTTTTCAATAACACTACAACATTCACTCATCAGGTCGACTCTGTTTATTGATAGAACGATGAACCCTGTATTTGGAAAATGGTATGAAGATGCAAGAGGCAGATTTTCCGTGGAGAAGGAAATATGGAATGAATTTGCTAGCAAGGCTGGCATTCAGATCGGATCATTCATCATTTTCTGCGTCACGAGGTTCAATGGTGACATCCATATGTATTTTCGACTACCCTGAAGAACTGTTCATATGAGTCCTCCGAGATATCTCGACTAGTAGCATGTATTAGGTTATCTATCATGTTAACAAGTCCTTCATTTTAATGTAGTCATGACGTACTGAAATGTATTTATGCTAAATTATAATTATATATATATATATATATATAATTTTGACATTTATTTCCCCCGTCTGGAGCATCATAAGAATTTCCGAACAAAACCGGCCTTCCCGAATAAAAGCAGAGACAGCTAAAAAACTCGACTCAGGATAACCGTAATATTAAAACGTATCCCCTCCGGGATTCTCTAGAGGCTCCAAGGGTTGCCCAGACGGTTAGAAATCAAAACCGCTTCTGCCTATGCCGAGGCTGTTTTTTATTTAAACCGGTTCTCTGTTTATTAACCCGAAACATCTGAATTACATCGGAGGAGCTACATCTCTTACAATCGTTCGTTAAAATAACCCGCCTCTAAACTAAGTGACGGGCTTTTGTTTTGACCGCTTCTGAAGAACAACCCATTAGAGGCGAACATTTTCAAAAACCGTCTGAGGGCTACTGCACCACGGACGGACTGGGAACCCGTCTCTAATAAGGCCTGCTTATTAGCATCTTATGCAACGAGCCGGTTGGGGGAACCGACTCAGGCCTATGTACAAGAACCGATAGAGATTGTGGGTATCGTAGTAGTGTATCCATGTGTTCTGTAGACAATGCATGATGAAGATACATCATGTAGGATATCATAATACAGTAAATAGTAAAAGGAAGCTTACCGGTTAGTGAACCAAACATTATTTCGCGGCAATACCGAAATCCATAGACTCTATCGCGAGTAATGGGAATATTGTATAATAGCCAACAGGTTTGTAACATCCCAAGTATGAAAATATCCCTTAGAATGTTTTGTTTCTTGTTTTAATTCAAGTATTGCATCATGTCATCATGTTTAGTTATTTGTTTGCATTTGTTACTATTTGTTTTATTTCTGTTTGCATTGTTTTCATAATGAATTTCAAACCTTAATCAACCTTTATTTTCATACTTGTCTGTTACAATCTTTTCAAATAAATAAATGCAAATCAAAAACCTCCTTTGTTTCCAAATAGTTCATTAATGATCACTTCTTAAATTGTTGCTTTAAATCAATCAATTAATTCAATCAATTAATTCTAAATCATTCTCAAATTCAAATCAAGTCTTCAAATCAGTACCCTTTTGAATCCATGAAGTTCACCACACAATTATAAAACTTTAAATCACTTTAAACCTTAGGGGTAACCCTATTAAAAATGCCTTGTTTCCATAATGTTAAATTAATATTGAAAATTCATTCAATTTGGTTCAAATGCAAACAGCACTTTTAATCTCAACTTTTTGAAATCAAGTCTTGGAAATTGTTTTCTAATTACCTAAATAACTTAACCTAATTTTCCTAGAATTTTTACTAAATTAAAACCTACCTTTTTCTTCCAAAACCAAACACTACAAAAAAAAAACAGAAAAGGGAAAAAAAAAAATAAAAGGAGCAAGCCAGCTGCGCGCGCGGCAGCTAACTAGCCCAAACCCACCTAAGCCTACCAGCGCACAGCCCAGCCCGCCTACAGCGCGCGCGTACCGCTTCGTAAAGCGTGCGCTTCTTCTGTTCGATGTACGGCAGCGCATCCAGAGCGCCACGGCGGCAGCACGACGGCGCCGACGGCCAGGAGGCTCCCTAGCCCCCTATAAGAGCCCTAGGGCAGCGCGCCACCTACCCCTAACCCTAGGCCACTATTCCCCCTTCGCGCCGCCGTCCACCCATCTCTCCCTCGCCGTGGTCTTCCCCTCTGAACCTCCCCGTTAAACCACCGCCGCCGCCATGCCTGAACCTACCTAGCTCCTCGCCGTTGCAGCGCCCCGTCTACCTCGCTGAGCACAGAAACCAGCCCCCCACTCTTTCCTCTCCACGTTGGACACCTGAGTGGAGCCGGAGAACCTCGGTAGCTGCGACGCCATCCACGACATCGCCGCCGGCCGCGCCACCCCGAGCCTCTGCAACCACGACGCGCCGCGGTGAGCGCACCATCTCCTCCTCTCTCCCTCTGTTGCTCCCGCATCTGCACCACCAGATCAGCACGCACGCATCCATCCTCACCACAGCAGCACCACCAGAACGAGCACGACCACCGTTTCCCCGCCGGCGAGCATCTGTTGTTATCTCTGACGAAGTTCAGGTTCTTGCGCGTCAGTTGGGTTCAGTTAACTGCAGTGTTGAAGTACAACCTTACTGCGTCGCGTATACAGATAACAACCGCAGCGCAGCGCAGTGGTTCAGTCCCTTGTGCGCGAGGGCGAGGTGCTGGGTTCGATCCCTGGCACCTGGGATTAAAATCCCCACCTTTTTTTTCGGTGGAGTACTGACAGGGAGGGCCCCCTGTCAGTCACTCGTGTGGCCACGCAAGCACAGCAATGCTTGGGCCCCCCTGGCAGTGACAGGGTGTATCTCCCGTGTGTATAAAACGAATTTTAAACTTTCTGTATTCAAACCTAGGTCCAATTAAATCACAGATTGGCCCCTGGTTTCAAAACCTTAATAACTTTTATTTCATAACTCTAAAAAATAAAAATAAAATATCCACACTGGTCTAATTTCAATTATCTACCTTTTGGTAACTTTTGTTTCCTGTTTTGAATTTTCAAAATGCATTTAAAATTCAAATTTGAGTAATTCAAATGTAATTTGCAAAAATTCATAAATAATTCATACTAATTCCAAATAAGGCAAATAAAATATGTTTTTCAAACCATTTTGAATATCCTATTCAAATATAAAATTTGTTTCCTGGGTTGAGTAATTTAAATTGCCTAAATAATTTAATACTTGTTTAATTCATTAAATTTGATAAAAATCATAACTTGCTCAAAATAAAATATTTTTGAACATGCAAAATATGTTTTCAAACCATCAAAGTGTGAACTTTTGAAATGTGAATTTGAATTTATGATTTGAACAAATAAAATTCAAATAATATTCAAACTTGTTTTAAATTCAATTAAAACTTGTTTAATATTGTTTAATTCATAATAATTTCATCCTAACTCCTATTTCAAAATTTGAAACATGTAATCCAACTAAAATTTGATGTTCTTTTCAAATATAAATTTTGTTAATTGTTTTGCACACTTTAAATTGGTGAAAACATTAATTGTTGGTGTGACATGTTTAAGTAACCAAACTTTCCAACCTTAATAAATGATTTCCAAAACTTGTTAAAGCCTTTTAACACTTGCATCTATTATTGTTATTTGTTGTTATTTTGTTGCTACCATCATGCATGCATCATGCTAACAACTTTCACATAATAATTAATTGTAAATCGTTTGTTCCACTTAATTATGGACCCTTTCCCATATGCCACTCAAAATAGCATAGGGGTCCATTTAAATTGTGTAATCAAGTTAGCTAGTTCATTCTGATGCAACCATTAACTTGTCATGCATCATCTTGATTGTGCACAATGCCATGATAATGATTGTTTACGTTCCTGTTTTGTTTGTTTGATTCTTCTCGAATAGACGACGACGTTGAGACAGATGATCTTTACAGCACCCCTTCTGAGGATCTAGCTCAGTACCAGGCTGCTGAGTTCGCAGGCAAGTTATCACTCACATGAACCATTGTGTTCCTTTCAACCCTGGTTACCGATACTTTCCGTTGTCTATTTCTGCTAGCCTTAGTGGTAGTTGTTGCTGTTACGAACCTATCACATGAATCCTTTAACCCTGATATTGCCTCACCACCCCTCCTACAACCCTATTGATTGAGCCAGTGTCTTACTAGTATGCTTAGGTTGTTTTGCTCGAGTCTGTTACCCGTTACTTTCAGTTACTATATTTCATTATGTTCCGGGGGCTCGATGTTTAATCAATCAATCAATCATGCTAATGTTATTACTTAATAATAATTTGATGATAAGGCACCGGCAGGAGGCCCTGTGTGGTTTTGAGGCCTGCTAGTGTCGACCCTAATAGGAAAAGGGTCTTGTCTACTGATCCATGATGAGCGCACTACCCGCATGTGGGAAGCGAGTATGGGCGCCCCCCTCAATTTGATTCGATTCGCATCTCGTCCAAATCATCTCATTTAGTTCGTGTTTTCTATTTGCCGCATGCATGTTTTTGCGAGCCCAGCGCAGGGTGGAACTTTTGTAGTCGGCATATAGGGGGGCACGTTCTTAGAGTGCTATGAGGGTCCATTTTCTTCTGGGCTCGATTAGCCGTGCGCCCAAGGTGCTTTGGGCTTGATGCGAAGAAGAGTTGAGTTGTGTTGAGTGCCCCGCTTGGTGGGAGGCATCCCATCTGGCGGGTTATTCATACTTGTACGGCCAAATTGGTGCAACCCTGCAGGGATAATCTTCTCGAGAAGCCGTGTTTTCCGCGGTTATGGTTAACTTGGTGAAAGTACTGGCTAACAAGTACTCAGGACAACTTAAACCTAATGATTCATAATCTCACACCCCATGATTATCAATTTGACTAGTAATAGGATTATTGTCACAATAACTTGTTTCATCTTAATCCAACTGTGTGAGTTATCCTCAGATTGCTTCTTTGGATAAGGGGCGAGATCCAGGACGGGTTTGTTTGATGTTATCTTTCAGTTGGTTACAACACTCGATCTTATCCCCTTTCTGATAGTTGGAAGTGATAGAATCTCTGTAGTTGGTTAGTGCAGCCAGTTGCAACATCTGTTATATACCCTTTTCCCTCCGTTGAACCCAAGTCATCTGTGCTTGTGTTGACGGGCTATACTTTGGTGAACTGTGAGTCTTGCTTGCCAGTACGTCTATGTACTGACCCCTTTGGGGCTGTGGTTTCCGCAGACTACGATTACGAGGATCCAGGTGACGGCTACTACGTGGAGTTTGACGAGGCTGCTGACGAGTAGTTAGCGGACCCGGGCAGGATCCGAGACATCGTGGATGGGCTCCGTCTTTATTTCAGTTTCCGGCTTCTTAAGCCTATTTGGATTTGTCTATACTCAGACCCCTTTGAATGCTTCCGCTGATATGTAATGATGCTATGTTGGGACATGTGTCCTCTAGATGATTGTATTTGCTATCTCTGCCCTAGTGAGGGCCAATTGCAACTTATTTCAATCTTTTGTGTCGTAGAGGCATGTTGTGTTATCCTTTCGTTCAAAGCCGTTGACGTACCATGTGTGTATGGTATGAAGTACGTCAATGGTAGTGTCCTGATTTCTACAGGATAGTTTACATCGACGGTGAACAGTAGCGATGGGTTGTCACACATAAGTGTTGGCCTACTCGTAAGAGGACGCGGGTGCCGGAAAGCCCCGTAATCCCATTAGAATACTGTTCAGTTCGTACGGTGAGTATCCTATAGAAGTCCGGGTGCGACAAATGGTATCAGAGCCTGTCTGCCTGTAGGATCCCTTTTTACTGGTCGCAGTTGAGTCTAGAAACTATTTTGTAGCTATATAGGAAAAATGAAACGTGAGAGTAGGAATTCTGCCATTTTTCTTCTTTCCCCACCCACCCACCCTTTTCTGGTAAGGAAGTGCAACGTTGTTTTTTGTTCTCACCTAAACTTTCAAGTTAGGATTTCACGTGTTTTGGGTTCTCCGTAGTACCTCAGGAGTTTTGGTCTCGTGTTTCCCGATGTTGCTTCAATATCCTGTTCCTTTCAACATCCTTTTCGTCCGTTGAACCTTGTTGTTGCTTTCCACATCAGTTCTCTACCGGCGTCTAATCAAAACTTCCCCGATCATCCGCAGATGGATCTCAGGTTCTACCCGCAGGTGGTTCGGATGACTCGCTGTGAGAGCACCGCCGGTTATCCGGAGATGCTGAGAGACATGGTTACCTATCTGAGGTTCCATTGGGCACCAGAGTACCAGGTCTACGAGCAGCAGCGAGAGTTTGACCAGACCTACTACCAGGCTATCGTCTACATTCTGTCGGATGATGGCAGGAGCGTTGTCCACCTCTACGAGGCAGTAGGTTCCACAGTGGATATGGCCGTGCAGCAGGCAGCTTACGTGAGTCTCACCGTCCTCCGTGCTGACTACTGGGGGTTTGATGATTCCATCTATCGTCACATCCCCCGTGGTTACATCACGTCAGCGGGAGTTCACTTCACTCTCCACGGCAACCTGGATACCTACGAGTCTGATAGCTCCAGGCTGCACACCACTGCTCAGTTCGTGAGGCACAGTGACGCAGTTGCTTCCGCACTGTCTCAGGAGTTGGCCTCAGTCAGGGAGCAGCTCTATCTTGCTTTGACTCGTCTGGCTACGTACACCACAGACTTTGTTGGAGACGAGCGCTTTGCACGATTCATTCAGACAGCTGGGTTTCCGCTGCCAGATGCTGGAGGTTACGAGCCGATCAGAGGTCCACTCCTCGACCTCGGAGCTGGTTACACTGGGATTCCACGCTTTGGAGCACAGGGAGACGACGCTTTCTACTTCACCACACCGAGAGTTGCTCTCAGAGCAGTCCCGCTCTACGTGGATCGTCGTTATACCTACTTCCGGGGGATTCCTCCGCACCGTATCTCTCGTCGTACTACTCACCGCCGTCCTGCGTGATGAGCATGGGAGTACCGATGTATCCATTCCTAGCTATGTTTAGTTATCCTTTGGCATTCGAACCATGTATTGGTCTGTTGGATATTCTGATGTATTTGAACATGTGATGATGTACCTGATGGTTATCTATTCATGCGTCAGAATAATCTATCTTTCGGTTACCAAGTCTATCCTTTTCTATTGTTGTGCTAAAATGAATGTCTGTTCAGGATGCCACCAACAAGGAGCAACCCGCCTGAACCACCTCCGCTCACGGAGCTGTTGACTCAGATGACTCAGGTCGTGGCTCAGATGGCCCAGATCCAGGCTAACCAGCACAACAACCAGAATGCTCCGCGAGTCAGCATCAAGGAGTTTCTGAGCATGGGGCCGAGAGCTTTCGTGGCAACACGTGAGCCTCTGGATGCTGATGACTGGATCAGGGAGATGAACAGGGCTCTGGAGATTGCTCATGTTGCTGAGGAAGATAAGGTCAAGTATGCCACCTACCTACTGAAGGGTCAGGCAGCTACCTGGTGGGAGAACTACCAGACCATGAGAGCTGGCTATCCTATCACCTGGGGATGTTTCAAGGATGCCTTCCTGAAGCACCACATCCCAGATGGTCTCATGGAAAGGATGCGTGAGGAATTCTGCTCTCTCAAACAGGGCAAGCTGGACGTCCTCGGCTACCAGAACGAGTTCAATCGTCTCGCTCGATACGCTGGTGACGAGGTGTCCACTGAAGCCAAGAAGATGGCAAGGTTCCGCCGAGGTTTTAACCCGGAACTGAAGTACGCTCTCACCAACATCAAGTGCAAGGACTTCGTGGAGCTCGTGAACACCGCGCTCAATGAGGAGAATGGGCGCAAGGCGTTCGAGGAGTCCCGTAAGCACTCGCGTGAGGGTGGTTCCTCCTCCAACATGACCACCCCTCCGCAGAAGCGCCACATCTGGGTGCCAAATGGTGCTGTCACTCGGGCTCCAAATGCCCAAGCTTCTCCAGGCTTTGGTCCCCGCCCACCCAACCCATCTCAGATGCAGGGTCAGAGGGTTCCAATGGGACAGCCAAGGCTAGGTCCTCCTCGTGTCGTCACTTGCTACAAGTGCAAGGAGACTGGACACTACGCTGATAAGTGCACTCAGAGGCAGCTACCTCCACCGCCTCCTCGCCCCAACACCAACCAGGCAATGGTTCGTGCTCCCCGGCTAAAGCCTTCAACTCCAACAACAGGCCTGTCGGGAGGACTGCGAGGGTGAACCATATCAAGGCCGACAAAGCTGAGGAAGCTGCTGACGTCGTTCTCGGTATATTACCCGTAAACTCTATTCCAGCTAAAGTGTTGTTTGATACTGGAGCATCGCATTCTTTTGTGTCAAAGATTTTTGCAAAAGCATACAACCTAGTTCTGGTTCCGCTAAGCAATCAAATGACTGTTCACTCTCCGGGACCGCAAATGTTGACTTCCAAGATAAGCATGGACAATCAAATCCTAATTGGAGGTCGCATATTCTTTGCTTCACTCATGTTGCTGGGAAATTCTGACATTGATGTCATTCTGGGTATGGATTGGTTGAAGACCCACAAAGCAAAAATTGACTGTGCTCAAAAGTCAATAACTCTCTCTCACCCTTCGGGCCAGATAGTCTATTCTCCATATGGATCAAGTTCTGTTCAGCTGTTCAACCTCGATACCAAACCCCTTCCTGCAATTGAAAATGTTCCGGTGGTTTGTGAATTCCCTGACGTCTTTCCAGAAGAGTTGCCAGGGATGCCTCCGGACAGAGCAGTTGAGTTCGTGATCGAGCTTGAGCCAGGTACTGCTCCAATCTCTAAGCATCCATACAAGATAGCTCCTCCTGAACTGAAATTGTTGAAGGAGCAAATCGATATGTACATGGAGAAAGGTTACATTCAGCCTAGTTCCTCCGCTTGGGGTTGCCCAACTCTGTTTGTTGCCAAGAAGGATCAAACAAAAAGACTCGTGGTTGACTATCGTCCTCTCAACGAGAAAACCATCAAGAACAAGTATCCAATTCCTCGTATCGATGATCTTTTTGATCAACTTGCTGGAGCCTCAATATTCTCAAAGTTGGACTTGAGGATGGGGTACCATCAAATAAAGATCAGAAATGAAGATATTCCTAAGACAGCTTTCACCACTCGTTACGGTCTATATGAATACACCGTCATGTCCTTTGGTCTCACCAATGCACCGGCAACGTTCTCAAGACTCATGAATTCGGTATTCCATGAATACCTCGACAAGTTCGTTGTGGTATATCTTGATGATATTCTAGTCTACTCCAAATCCGAGGAAGAGCATGGAGAACACCTTCGTCTCACTCTCATGAAACTTTGCGAGCATCGTCTGTATGCCAAGTTCTCCAAATGTGAGTTCTGGATTCCAGAAGTTGCTTACCTTGGTCATATCATCTCTGCCAAGGGCATAGCCATTGATCCTGAAAAGGTTAAGGAAATTGTTGATTGGAAACCCCCTAAGACGGTGAAGCAAGTCAGAAGTTTTCTTGGCTTGGCTAGCTATTGCCGTCGTTTCGTCCAAAACTTTTCCAAGATTGCCAAACCTCTCACTGATCTCACAAAGAAGGACAAGAAGTTCGTTTGGACTCCACAGTGTGATGAGAGTTTTAACCTCCTGAAGACTCAACTCACTTCCACACCTATTCTGGTTGGCCCAGATACTACCAAACCTTTCCAGATATTCTGCGATGCATCTCTCCAAGGTCTGGGTGCAGTTCTTATGCAAGAACGTCAAGTTGTGGCTTATGCTTCACGTCAGTTGAACCCACATGAGCAAAACTATCCCACTCATGACCTAGAACTTGCAGCAGTTGTGTTTGCCCTCAAGAAATGGAGACAATACTTGTTGGGTAACAAAACTAAAATCTTTTCCGATCATAAGAGTCTGAAATACATCTTCACTCAGCCAGATCTGAACCTCAGGCAAAGGAGATGGATTGAGAAGATTAAAGACTTTGATCTCACCATTTCTTACACTCCAGGCAAGGCTAATGTTATGGCCGATGCTCTCAGTCGCAAGTCATATTGCAATAATCTCATGATCATGGAAAGCCAACCTCCACTTCATGAAGAATTCCAGAAGCTGAACCTTGGTCTTGTCCCTGAAGGATACCTTGCTAGCTTGATAGCCAGTCCAACTCTCGAGGACAAGATTCGTTCTGAACAACTTCGTGATACTGAAATCAAGAAGATTGTAGAGCACATCAAGGAAGGCAATGATAAATTCAAGTCCTTCTCAATTGATGACAAGGGAACTGTGTTCTTCGAAGGACGCATTGCAGTTCCTCAGATTCAAAGTCTCAAGGATATCATTCTCAAGGAGGCTCATGAAACTCCTCTATCCATTCACCCTGGAAGTACAAAGATGTACCAGGATCTCAAGACTCTGTATTGGTGGCCTGGCATGAAACGTGAAATTGCTCAATACGTTTCTGAATGCGACGTTTGTCAACGTGTTAAAGCAGTCCATCAGAAAACAGCCGGTCTACTCCAACCTCTGAAAATTCCTGAGTGGAAGTGGGACATGATTGAAATGGACTTCGTTACTGGGTTTCCAAAGTCCAAGAAGGGCAACGATGCAATCTTCGTTGTTATTGATCGTCTCACTAAGGTAGCTCACTTCTTTGCTGTCAAGGAAACTATCTCAGCTAGCCAGTTAGCAGAGCTCTACACAGCAAAAGTTGTTCCTCTTCATGGTGTTCCATTGGAAATAAGCTCAGACCGTGGAAGTATCTTCACTTCTCATTTCTGGAAAAGCTTTCAAGAAGCTTTGGGCACTAAACTTCTGTTCAGCACAGCTTATCACCCTCAGTCTCAGGGGCAAGTCGAAAGAGTCAATCAGATTCTCGAGGATATGCTCAGAGCATGTGGTCTCTCCTTTGGCATGAAATGGGAGGATTGCCTTCCATATGCTGAGTTCTCCTACAACAACAGCTACCAGGCAAGCCTAGGCATGGCACCATTTGAGGCATTGTATGGCCGCAGATGCAGGAGTCCAATCAATTGGTCTGGAGCTGGTGAACGTTCACTCTTAGGCCCTGACATTGTTAAGGAAGCCGAGGAGAAAGTTCGTATCATTCGTGACAATCTCAGGATTGCTCAGTCTCGTCAGAAGAGCTATTATGATAGCAAGCACAGGGATATGATCTATGCACCTGGTGATAAGGCATATCTCCGTGTAACTCCCCTCAGAGGCACTCATCGTTTTGGTGTGAAAGGAAAGCTTGCACCAAGATACATTGGTCCTTTCAACATTCTCTCAAGGCGGGCAGAAAATGCTTATCGTCCTGAACTTCCAGAAAAACTATCCAAGGTGCACGATGTGTTCCACGTGTCCCAGCTCAAGAAGTGTTTCAAAGATCCAGATCGTGCAGTTGATCATGATTCCATTGAACTGCAAGATGGTCTATCTTATGAGGAGCACCCTGTTCGTATTCTCGATGAGACCGAGCGTAAGACTCGCAACAAGAGCACCAAGTTCTTGAAAGTGCAGTGGTCGCATCATTCCGATAAAGAGGCAACGTGGGAGACCGAAGAGGATCTTCGCAAGAAGTATCCGGACCTTTTCACTTCTCAGTAAGGAATCTCGGGGCGCGATTCCTTCAAGGGGGGGCGTTTTGTAACATCCCAAGTATGAAAATATCCCTTAGAATGTTTTGTTTCTTGTTTTAATTCAAGTATTGCATCATGTCATCATGTTTAGTTATTTGTTTACATTTGTTACTATTTGTTTTATTTCTGTTTGCATTGTTTTCATAATGAATTTCAAACCTTAATCAACCTTTATTTTCATACTTGTCTGTTACAATCTTTTCAAATAAATAAATGCAAATCAAAAACCTCCTTTGTTTCCAAATAGTTCATTAATGATCACTTCTTAAATTGTTGCTTTAAATCAATCAATTAATTCAATCAATTAATTCTAAATCATTCTCAAATTCAAATCAAGTCTTCAAATCAGTACCCTTTTGAATCCATGAAGTTCACCACACAATTATAAAACTTTAAATCACTTTAAACCTTAGGGGTAACCCTATTAAAAATGCCTTGTTTCCATAATGTTAAATTAATATTGAAAATTCATTCAATTTGGTTCAAATGCAAACAGCACTTTTAATCTCAACTTTTTGAAATCAAGTCTTGGAAATTGTTTTCTAATTACCTAAATAACTTAACCTAATTTTCCTAGAATTTTTACTAAATTAAAACCTACCTTTTTCTTCCAAAACCAAACACTACAAAAAAAAACAGAAAAGGGAAAAAAAATAAAAGGAGCAAGCCAGCTGCGCGCGCGGCAGCTAACTAGCCCAAACCCATCTAAGCCTACCAGCGCGCAGCCCAGCCCGCCTACAGCGCGCGCGTACCGCTTCGTAAAGCGTGCGCTTCTTCTGTTCGATGTACGGCAGTGCATCCAGAGCGCCACGGCGGCAGCACGACGGCGCCGACGGCCAGGAGGCTCCCTAGCCCCCTATAAGAGCCCTAGGGCAGCGCGCCACCTACCCCTAACCCTAGGCCACTATTCCCCCTTCGCGCCGCCGTCCACCCATCTCTCCCTCGCCGTGGTCTTCCCCTCTGAACCTCCCCGTTAAACCACCGCCGCCGCCATGCCTGAACCTACCTAGCTCCTCGCCGTTGCAGCGCCCCGTCTACCTCGCTGAGCACAGAAACCAGCCCCCCACTCTTTCCTCTCCATGTTGGACACCTGAGCGGAGCCGGAGAACCTCGGTAGCTGCGACGCCATCCACGACATCGCCGCCGGCCGCGCCACCCCGAGCCTCTGCAACCACGACGCGCCGCGGTGAGCGCACCATCTCCTCCTCTCTCCCTCTGTTGCTCCCGCATCTGCACCACCAGATCAGCACGCACGCATCCATCCTCACCACAGCAGCACCACCAGAACGAGCACGGCCACCGTTTCCCCGCCGGCGAGCATCTGTTGTTATCTCTGACGAAGTTCAGGTTCTTGCGCGTCAGTTGGGTTCAGTTAACTGCAGTGTTGAAGTACAACCTTACTGCGTCGCGTATACAGATAACAACCGCAGCGCAGCGCAGTGGTTCAGTCCCTTGTGCGCGAGGGCGAGGTGCTGGGTTCGATCCCTGGCACCTGGGATTAAAATCCCCACCTTTTTTTTCGGTGGAGTACTGACAGGGAGGGCCCCCTGTCAGTCACTCATGTGGCCACGCAAGCACAGCAATGCTTGGGCCTCCCTGGCAGTGACAGGGTGTATCTCCCGTGTGTATAAAACGAATTTTAAACTTTCTGTATTCAAACCTAGGTCCAATTAAATCACAGATTGGCCCCTGGTTTCGAAACCTTAATAACTTTTATTTCATAACTCTAAAAAATAAAAATAAAATATCCACACTGGTCTAATTTCAATTATCTACCTTTTGGTAACTTTTGTTTCCTGTTTTGAATTTTCAAAATGCATTTAAAATTCAAATTTGAGTAATTCAAATGTAATTTGCAAAAATTCATAAATAATTCATACTAATTCCAAATAAGGCAAATAAAATATGTTTTTCAAACCATTTTGAATATCCTATTCAAATATAAAATTTGTTTCCTGGGTTGAGTAATTTAAATTGCCTAAATAATTTAATACTTGTTTAATTCATTAAATTTGATAAAAATCATAACTTGCTCAAAATAAAATATTTTTGAACATGCAAAATATGTTTTCAAACCATCAAAGTGTGAACTTTTGAAATGTGAATTTGAATTTATGATTTGAACAAATAAAATTCAAATAATATTCAAACTTGTTTTAAATTCAATTAAAACTTGTTTAATATTGTTTAATTCATAATAATTTCATCCTAACTCCTATTTCAAAATTTGAAACATGTAATCCAACTAAAATTTGATGTTCTTTTCAAATATAAATTTTGTTAATTGTTTTGCACACTTTAAATTGGTGAAAACATTAATTGTTGGTGTGACATGTTTAAGTAACCAAACTTTCCAACCTTAATAAATGATTTCCAAAACTTGTTAAAGCCTTTTAACACTTGCATCTATTATTGTTATTTGTTGTTATTTTGTTGCTACCATCATGCATGCATCATGCTAACAACTTTCACATAATAATTAATTGTAAATCATTTGTTCCACTTAATTATGGACCCTTTCCCATATGCCACTCAAAATAGCATAGGGGTCCATTTAAATTCTGTAATCAAGTTAGCTAGTTCATTCTGATGCAACCATTAACTTCTCATGCATCATCTTGATTGTGCACAATGCCATGATAATGATTGTTTACGTTCCTGTTTTGTTTGTTTGATTCTTCTCGAATAGACGACGACGTTGAGACAGACGATCTTTACCGCACCCCTTCTGAGGATCTAGCTCAGTACCAGGCTGCTGAGTTCGCAGGCAAGTTATCACTCACATGAACCATTGTGTTCCTTTCAACACTGGTTACCGATACTTTCCGTTGTCTATTTCTGCTAGCCTTAGTGGTAGTTGTTGTTGTTACGAACCTATCACATGAATCCTTTAACCCTGATATTGCCTCACCACCCCTCCTACAACCCTATTGATTGAGCCAGTGTCTTACTAGTATGCTTAGGTTGTTTTGCTCGAGTCTGTTACCCATTACTTTCAGTTACTATATTTCATTATGTTCCGGGGGCTCGATGTTTAATCAATCAATCAATCATGCTAATGTTATTACTTAATAATAATTTGATGATAAGGCACCGGCAGGAGGCCCTGTGTGGTTTTGAGGACTGCTAGTGTCGACCCTAATAGGAAAAGGGTCTTGTCTACTGATCCATGATGAGCGCACTACCCGCATGTGGGAAGCGAGTATGGGCGCCCCCCTCAATTTGATTCGATTCACATCTCGTCCAAATCATCTCATTTAGTTCATGTTTTCTATTTGCCGCATGCATGTTTTTGCGAGCCCAGCGCAGGGTGGAACTTTTGTAGTCGGCATATAGGGGGACACGTTCTTAGAGTGCTATGAGGGTCCATTTTCTTCTGGGCTCGATTAGCCGTGCGCCCAAGGTGCTTTGGGCTTGATGCGAAGAAGAGTTGAGTTGTGTTGAGTGCCCCGCTTGGTGGGAGGCATCCCATCTGGCGGGTTATTCATACGTGTACGGCCAAATTGGTGCAACCCTGCAGGGATAATCTTCTCGAGAAGCCGTGTTTTCCGCGGTTATGGTTAACTTGGTGAAAGTACTGGCTAACAAGTACTCAGGACAACTTAAACCTAATGATTCATAATCTCACACCCCATGATTATCAATTTGACTAGTAATAGGATTATTGTCACAATAACTTGTTTCATCTTAATCCAACTGTGTGAGTTATCCTCGGATTGCTTCTTTCGATAAAGGGGCGAGATCCAGGACGGGTTTGTTTGATGTTATCTTTCAGTTGGTTACAACACTCGATCTTATCCCCTTTCTGATAGTTGGAAGTGATAGAATCTCTGTAGTTGGTTAGTGCAGCCAGTTGCAGCATCTGTTATATACCCTTTTCCCTCCGTTGAACCCAAGTCATCTGTGCTTGTGTTGACGGGCTATACTTTGGTGAACTGTGAGTCTTGCTTGCCAGTACGTCTATAAACTGACCCCTTTGGGGCTGTGGTTTCCGCAGACTACGATTACGAGGATCCAGGTGACGGCTACTACGTGGAGTTTGACGAGGCTGCTGACGAGTAGTTAGCGGACCCGGGCAGGATCCGAGACATCGTGGATGGGCTCCGTCTTTATTTCAGTTTCCGGCTTCTTAAGCCTATTTGGATTTGTCTGTACTCAGACCCCTTTGAATGCTTCCGCTGATATGTAATGATGCTATGTTGGGAGATGTGTCCTCTGGATGATTGTATTTGCTATCTCTGCCCTAGTGAGGGCCAATTGCAACTTATTTCAATCTTTTGTGTCGTAGAGGCATGTTGTGTTATCCTTTTGTTCAAAGCCGTTGACGTACCATGTGTGTATGGTATGAAGTACGTCAATGGTAGTGTCCTGATTTCTACAGGATAGTTTACATCGACGGTGAACAGTAGGGATGGGTTGTCACACATAAGTGTTGGCCTACTCGTAAGAGGACGCGGGTGCCGGAAAGCCCCATAATCCCATCAGAATACTGTTCAGTTCGTACGGTGAGTATCCTATAAAAGTCCGGGTGCGACAAGGTTCAGCAGATATTATTTTTTATAGTATGTGGGAGTTAATATGGCCATCCATGGCTCCGCTGTTGATTATTGAAAAGAAAATAGTTTCCGGTATCATGCCCATACATTATCGGACTTGTATGGGTAACACACTTAAGTTAGGGTTGGTTTATATGTACATTGATAGGTCTGGATCAACAAGGAGTATCATCGAAGTGGTGTTTGCGTGACATATTTTATATATATTGGATACCCGAATTTATTCCGCAATTTTTTTGATAGAGAAAATAAAGTTGCACGCTTTCCGAATCAAGTGCGGGGGAATTTGATGCCCCAGGTTGTCCAAAATATATTTATGATATTGTTACATAAGTTTGATGTTTTTATGTATAGGGTTCAAAGGGCTTCATAAGATTTTCCGACAGAAACAGAGAAATGGGGCGAGGGTGCCGGAGGGGGACATGAATGTCTCCATGGTCGCACCCATATTTTGGGGTCTGCCAGTGGGCCATGGGGCATCATAGAGGTGGAGAAAAAAAGGAAAACGAAAAAGGGAAAAAGGAAAACAGAGGTGGAGTTGGACTCACTAGGAGTCCAATCCGACTCCCACTGGAGGGGTGCGGCCACTCTTGTGGATTGAGGGAGGGACTCCTCCCTCCCAAGGAAGGACTTCCCCTCATCGACCTATAAAAATGACCCCAAGGCTCATACCAAATCACATTAATTGTCTCTCTAACCTCTCTCTCTCCCTCTCTCTAAAAGAATTAGAAGGTCTAATTAGAGTCCCTCTAATTGAATTACAGCTTCTTCTGATAAAGCACATTGAGATCACTTCTTTTACCGATTTGGTGCTCCGTAACTGTCGATGAGTCATGTAGATAAATCCCTCGGATGATCCGGTAAGATTTCGAGTAGGATTCCGTCGAGTATCCCCACTCGAAACGTGACTCTTGATGCTGTTGGCCCCATGGTGGGCGCCAACTGTCGAGTCTTCTTAGTTAGGTTCATGCAGGGCCGGTCCTGAGGTATTTGGGGCCTAGGGCGGAACTAGAATGTAGGGCCCTATAAGTATCAAATTAATAATTTATATATGTATATATCTGAAGTATTATTTTTCGAATATTTATATATATATAAATTATTACTGATGAATTCAGAAAATATGTCTAACGATAATTTTTAGAATACGCATAATACAATATTGCTATCTACGTTTTGTTTTAAATTTTTCTTCTAACATTACTAAATGCAAAGCACAGATGATGCATATCAATATGAATCATATTAATTATCACGTCGATAATGTTTGTAGAATGAAATTCACAAAACGCACCCAATAGAAAATTTGTCCGAGAAATCAAAGCGTAATGAAAACGGAATGTAAGTTACATATTTTGAGTGGAACAAAAAAAGTCGAGTAGATTACGTGCTACATTACTAGACTTTCGACTCCTCCCGTCACTTGTCTTTCGACTCCTCCCGTCCGACTTTATATAGATAGCCGGACTAGGGATTACATGAAGGAAACCTAGAAGACTATGGAAAGTATAACTATCCTTGGAAAGTAAGGCATCCGGCTTCTTCTCCAAGCCGGACCACGTATTGGATCATGATCCGGGTTCTTCTAGAGTCCAGCTTCCCGTGCGCCAGCTTACTAGGCCGTCCAATGAACCTTGCTCCATTGCCTACAGACCATCCTGGTAATCCGGCCTTTGGCCGATGGGGGATATATCTCTAGTTGGCATATATCCGACGGATAAGATAATTCATATAATAATCAAGACATGGGCAATTGCAGGTAAATAATGATAAAGCATCGAAGTACTAAGTGACCATAGGCATGTGTTCAGTATTTAGTCGTACATGCTCGCAATGAGAATCTTGCACAACATCTATTGTCCTACCAGCCCGTTTGCAGTGGGGCCTGGAGGAAAACTACTGGTAATTAAGCTGTTCCTAGCAAAGCATTAACACTCCGTGAACACATGTCATCCTCACATCACGGTCATCCCTTCCGGTTATCCCAATTGTTGTCACTTTGGGGCCTCGGGTTCCGGACAACGATATGTGTATACAACTTGTAGGTATGATAAAAAATAATAATTATCCTCATGAATCAATAACATGTTCAGATCTGAGATCATGGCACTCGAGCCCTAGTGACAAGAATTAATCACAAAAAGTTGCAACAACAATAGACAACACTAACAACGGATACTAGGCACCTTGCCCTAACATGGATGGGGGGATCATGGATGGTTGATGGAGAGGTGATGGCGATGATGATGGCGATGATCTTCTCCGAATCCCCGTCCCAACAGGGTGCGAGAACAGGAACTTCTGATCCCCGAATTGACTTTCGAGGAGGCGGCGGCGCTCGGGTGTTTTTCTCTGGAATATGACGACCCCCCGGTGTTTTTAGGTCAACGGGCTTAAGTAGTCCAAAGGGGGGCACGAGGGGGTGGCCGAGGCGGCCACACCATGCCATGGCTCGGCCTAGGAGGGACCTGCGCCGCCATGTGGTGTGGGCCCCTCGTGGCGCCTCTCCCTCTGGATCTGTGAGTCTTCGCGTAAAATAGGGACTTTGGGATATTTTCCGGGCATTTTCCTGAAAGTTGAATTTCTGCACAAAAACAAGACATCGGGACAATTATACTGAAAACAGCGTTAGTCCGTGCTAGTTGTATTCAAAACTCACAAGTTTAGAGGAAAAAGAACAACAAAAGTGTCCGGGAAAGTAGAAACGTTTTGGACGTATCATGCACCAAATCATATCAAATAAATCATACAAAAATGTAAAAATCATATTATTAATTTAATATATTTAGGGGCCATTTTTCAACACTTTTAAAATAATGCATAAATATGTTACTTTAAAAATAGAGTTTAAAAAAATCAGTCTTTGGCTTGATAAAATCCATAAAATACCAAAATATTTATAGTGAATATAAAATATATTAAATTAAGTTATTTATTAAAATAAGTTATTAAAATCATTTATATTATAAGGCTTGATAAATCATTTAAATAATCCACAAAATATTTTAGGCTAATAAAATATCTGTTCAAAGTTAGAAATTTTCAAAGATGATAATATTTAATTTTTGAATGCCAAAGACACTATTTCATATAAATAATTGAATAAAAATTTCATTTCCAAAATAGAGTTTGCTTTAAATAATTTTAGATCACTTTGCCAACGTGTTTTATGGTTTATAAATACCCAAATAATTATTTTAAAATTAGACCTTCAAAGACTTTGAAATTAGTTGGCTAATTGTATATTTATCGTAATAGTACTTTTGAAGATGTCTTGTCATCTTCTATATTTTATTGTTTTGAATTCTTTAGATTTTCTATTAACCAATAAAATAATTTCCATTTTATTAAGTTTTCTTCTATTTAAAACATTCATAATTTTTGGGATTTTACTGAAAATTTGCGTTCTCATGGTAATTTTACAGATGACGAATAGTAGATAGAAAAAGTATTAGAACTATGACACTACCTTCTAAAAGAATGGACATTGTAGTACCACATACTCCTATGGAAAAAACCTTATCATTTTTATGTAGACGAGATACAAAACTTACGAAGGATCGCCTCATATGTCTTAGATCAAGAACCATGTTCCGCCTTCCACTAACCTTAGAAGTTTTAGGCGTATTTCCTTTAGGTTCCTCACCGGGAGATTTTTTTTGGAAACAAATATTCACCCAACTTACTGAGTGGCTATTTCTACTAATTAGTTCGACGAAGAACAATGTTGGAATCTCCCCTCCCTCGTATTACCCAGCTTCATTCTTGCGGCAATGTGCACAAGCCAATGGGACATATAAAGGTAAATCCACAATCATAATGATCAAGACACATTTTTCGTTGATATCCTAAGATGCCAACCAACACACTTATACATCAAAACATATGTTAGGGGTGGGTGATCCGGAAAAAATAACAGGAGAAAAAAGGCGGGAGAAAGATGGCCGAAGACAAATGGAGGATAGAAAGTGAGGGGGTGGGATGGCGTGAAGAAACAAGAGGGGAAAATAGGGTGGAAATGGAATGGACGGAATGAGAGCGGGAAGAAATACATAAAAGAAAATTCTCTGCAAACCCCTACCAATTTCTCTAATCAGATAGAGATAATCATACTTATTGGTTTGATCCCCACAATTAGGCTTAGTTTTGAGTGAAGTATTTTTAAAACCACATTATTTTTATGCCTAGCAAACCAATACTTCAGTTTTGGAAAAAGAGGTCTAGCCCTCTTTTTCATATATTTCAAAAATAGTGTGGTTCCTAAATATTGAAGTATATAAACTACACTTTTTTGCTAATGCCAAACACCTCAAAGTATTTAATAATTCAATATTTATGAAAACCGTAGTATACTTGGAATATTTCAAAAATATGGAGCTCACAAATGGGACATTAGCTTTTATCGGCAGTGTCGAGACATCGTAGTAGAATTCATAGACGGGGGTGCCATGAGACTACTGATAGAGATGTGGGGGGACGTGGTAGTATGACGAACAATGACACCAAGGTTTTACCCAGGTTCGGTACGTCGCAACTAGGCGGGGTTCCTACTCCTACAATCTCACTAAATCAGGGCTGAAGCCTAAAGTATACAAAGTACAATGTGAGTTAGGCTTAGCTACTCGACAAGGATCAACCTCTCGGCGAGTTAGCCTCTATCTTATTGTCTATATGTTTCTTATCTCCCATCCGGCTTTATATAATAGCCGGGTTAGGGCTTACAGAATAGGAAACCTAGAAGACTACGGTAAGTTCTAACTTGGAAGGCAAGAATCCGCCTTCTACTCCAAGCCGTACCACGTGTGCCGTGGTCCGGGTTCTTCTAGAATCCGGCTTCTGCACGTCAGCTTACTGGGCCGCCCAATGGACCGTAATCCATTACCATTCAGGCCACCCTGGTAATCCGGCACTTTAGGACACCATCTGATATACCCCTAATTGGTATATATCCGACAGTAGCCCCCAAGAAGGATTAAGACTTCAGTTCGCCATCCTTCATCAAATTTACATTCTTTCCGAGAAATATTGTCTCTTCGTCTTGATTCTTCTTTTCCTTCAAATCATGCTCTAACGCGAAACTCGGATTTCGGGAAATCCAGATTTTTCTTCCACGAACCTTCGTGGAGAAGGAACTTTCTACGTTAGCGATAAAATCATGCTGACGTCAGGGACGTTTGGGTTTCGAGTGTGAAACCTGAAACATATCTCTGACAGATTCTCGCGGGAAACGAGGAGATAGCAAAAATCACATGTCGATTCATTTCCCGGATTTTCCGGCGAGTGGCACGCGTTGAAAATCCAACGGTCTAAAGATCCGTTAGCGCGCATCGTAAAGGATTTCCGGCTATAAATAGCTCTCCTCGTCCCCTCTGGGAATCCTTCCGCTCTCCTCTCACCTTCTAACTCAAGCGCCACAGCCCCCGAGCCACAATCCAGCGAGAGCAGAGCAGAGCCCGTGCTCATCCAAGCACCGTTCCCGGACTTCACGTCGGGAGCTCGAGGTCCTCACCGTGGCGCCAATCCATGGATTCACCACGCGCTTCCCAGGAACACTCCGTCGCCGCGGACGTCGACGACATCATCAATACGATGGATCCGTCGCTCGACTCGCCGAGCCACGCCACCGTCGACGTGCCGGAGAAAGTTTCTGGCGGCCAGGCCCGCGAGGATCTACATCTCACGGACGATAACCTGGCCACATCTTCCTTTGTGTCGCCTCCACCTCTCGCCCCCGAAACGGCGGAAGAAAAGGTCACTCTCGTCGGAGAGGAGCTCGCCGCCGCAGCCGCCGCCGCCGGAGCCGAGGACGAGGGCGAAACTTCCGGCAACTGGAGCCGGTGCAACATTCCTCCCTCCCTTCTTCCGACAATGGAGAAGGAGGGGTTCATAGAGAAAGGAAAGTGGCGGTGCGAGGAGGAAGAGTCCGAGCCTTTACCTAGGGCCGGAGAGCGGGTTCTTCTCACTTCTCATATCTCACGAGGTATGGGATTTCCGCCATACGCCTTCTTCCTCCAGGTACTCAATCACTACAACATCCAGCCTCACAACTTGCCACCTAACTCCATTCTATACTTAGCCGGGTTCCAGGCCCTCTTAGAAGGGTATGATCTAGGTTTAGCCCCTAGGTTAGATTTCTGGATGTACTGTTTCGGGGTTAAGCGAAACCCCTCAAAGGGCGCACTCCCGACTTGCGGAACCATTTCTTTCACCCTGCGTAGATTCAGGGAAGATTGGTTCCCCAAGATAAAAACTTCGGAATCCGTCAAATTCTGGACGGGTTCCTTCTTTTACCACCCAGACGTCCCGTTCCCTGGAAAGGCAACGCAGATTCCACCTTTCGCCAACACTGCCGCCACTCCCCAGGAAAACTGGGCAACTGAAGCAGTGCAAACCCTGCCGCCAGATCTTCTTAGAATTAAGCGACACATCGCCGAACTCGTCACTTCCGATCCACCTCTGACCGGCATGGATACCGTTCTATGCTGGTTAGAGAGGCGAATTCATCCTTTGGCTGACCACGGTCCCCGGCTCTTATGCGACTACACGGGAGCCGCGGACGCCATGTGGACGACGAGCAAATACTTGACGGCAAAGGATTTGCGAAAGCGCGTGAATCAGTTGGTCGCAGCACACGACCAATATGCGGAGAGCCGGCCGATGTACACGACGACTAACCCGGCTCCAAAGGTACATCTTTTACATTTTGGGTTTTACGTTCTTTCTTTCTCGGATAATTGTCTTAACCCAGACTTTGTCTTTTTTGATAGATCTTCGATCTTCCTAAGACGGACCTTGCAAATGATGCCGAGTTGGACGCACTGCGTGCCAACTTTGCAAGTGGACGGAAACGCAAGAAGATTTCCGTCTCCCAGGAAATAATCGATCTTGACAGGGTTCCCGTCGCTACCTCCAGGTTTGTCGTCTGGGTTTTCTATTTTTGTCGGAACTTTCTTCCTTTGTCTTGGATTTTTAATTCTCCGGTACTTCTCTTTTTAGCTTGGCTCCCACAACCTTGAAGCCTAAACAGCTAAAAAGGCTTAAGTCTGTGGCGAAAAGAGGTCCACATCCTTCTCCTGTAACTACCCCAAATACTCCGGTTATGAAGGGAATATGCCCGAGAGGCAATAATGAAATGATTATTATCTTATTCCTTGTTTATGATGAATGTTTATTTCTCATGCTAGAATTGTATTAACCGGAAACGTTGATACATGTGTGTTTAATAAACAAACAATGGTTCCTAGTAAAGCCTCTTTTTTAATTAGCTCGTTGATTAATAGATGATCAAGGTTTCCTGATCAAGAACATTGGATGTTGTTAATAACGGAGTCATGTCATTATAAGAATGATGTGATGAACATATAGCCAAAGTGAATATAGCAATGCGATCAAGTCATTAAGTTTACATTGTTATATCAAACATACGGAGTAACTTATTCCTTAGACCATGAGATCATGTCAATCACTGATACCGGAAGGGTGCTTTGATGTCATCAAACGTCACACCGTAACAGGGTGACTATAAAGGTGTCGTTAGGTATTCGGAAAGTATTAGTTGAGAATCATGGATCAAGAGTGAGATTTGTCCATCCAAAATGACGGAGAGATATACTCTGGGCCCTCTCGGTGATATCACATCGAAACCGCTTGCACGCACGTGATATGATCACAAGGATGTTATATCATGGGAACGAGAAAAGAGTACTTGTCAGTAAGGAGATTGAACAAGGTATGGTTGATACCAATGATCGAATCTCGGACAAGTAAAATATCGCGAGACAAAGGGAATAGTTCACGACGTTGTTGGTTCACACGATCACGAGAGTCATCGTTGAATATATAGGAGTCATCACGGATATCCAGATCCCCCTGTTGATTATTGATCGGAGAGGAGTCTCGATCATGTCTATCCTATTCACGAACCGTAGGATGACACACTTAAGGTTCGATGACGCGTTTGAGAGGATACGGAATATTGAAGAATATTTTGGGCAGCACCGAAATTGTTTCGGGGAAAATTGAAATATTTCAAGGGTTTTTTCGTCAAATAGTTGTTAATAGAATTAACATATGATTCGAGGTGCTATATGCAAATGTTTGTTAATAGAATTAACAAATGCTGAAATAAATAAATAAAAATGTTTTATTTATTTATTAAAGAAAAACTCTTGGATTTTCTAAGTGGAGTTTTAAGGGAAAATGAGTGGGTGTGAGTGGAGTGTCCACTCACATCATGAGGGAAGAGGTGGGGGCACACCATGGGGCTGGCCGCACCCCCCTTGGGCTGCCTTCCCCCTCTCCTATAAAAGGAGGGTGATAGCTCTCCCTCCTGCACACACTTGCCCACTCCCTTTTCCCTCCACCCGCTGCTCCATTCCATGGTCTCCGGCTTAGCGAAGCCCTGACCGTGGGATTCTTCACCACCACGACGCCGTCGTTCTGTTGGAGTCCCGCGGGGATCCTCTACTTCCGCTACCCGCTGGATCGAGGGAACGGAGGTCGTCATCAACCGTACGTGTGACCGATCACGGAGGCACCGCCGGATTGCGGTGCACATCTTCTCGCTATCGGGATCGGTGTGAGTACAACTATGCCAACAACGAGATTTGATCTCGTAATGCTTTGTGTCTTTGAGGGTATGTGTTCTCCTTAACCCTCTCTTTGCCCGTTGCACTTCGTCTCCTAGATTAGATCTTGGCCTTTCGGGTGTCTCTCACGTAGGAAATTTTTTGTTTTCTATGCAACGACCCCTTCAGTGGTATCAGAGACAGGTCTATGCGTAGATGTTTTGTACGGGTAGAACACATATGAGTATGTGGGCGTTGATGATCATGTTATTGCCTCCTTGAGTATTTTATGATCTTAGTGGCATAGTAGGATGAAGCTGCCCCGGACTAAGTTTACGTGTACTATGTACGCGAGATTTGTCTCACTTATGGCTAAGGGGGTGTCCGTTTCTCCTACTATAGTTAAGATCTAATCTACAAAGGGTTGTTAAAAATGTGTTTATCAACGTTGTGGTTGATGTTCGTAGGTATGAACGGTTCTATCCTCGAAAGCCCTAAGCCACGTAAAATATGCAAAATTTAATTAGAGACGTCTAACTAGTTGTAACATCCCAAGTCTGAAAAATAGCCATTAGAATGTTTGCTCCCTGTTATTTTATGTTTTGCATCATGGCATCATGTTGATTGCATTTGTTTTGTTTGTTTTCCATTTGTTTTCCTCTGTTTTCATTTGTTTTCCTTTGTTTTCTATTTGAATTTCAAACCAAAATTCAAACCTTTTGTTTCATCCTTGTGATGTTACAATTTCCAAAATGATATTTCAGAATAAAACAATCATATGTTTCCATTAAAGTGTGATTCCAAACTATTGTTTTATTTCTATAAAAATGCATCCAATAATCAAACCCTTTTCAAATTCAATTGTTTTCCACTGTTTTCACAACTCAAATTCAAACTTTATTCAAACAATGTTTTCATACTTGATCTGTTACAACTTTTGGAATAAAAATAACAACTAAAAACAACCATTTTTATCCCTTGTTAATCACCCATTAAATTGTTGGTTTAATCAAACCATTAATCCAATCCAATAATTCTAAAACATTTTCAAATTCAAACCAATTCTCAAATTCAGTACCTTTTGAAACCTTAAAGTTCACCACCCTATTTGTATTCTTTAATCACTTTAAAACCCTAGGGGAAACCCTATTGAAATTGCTTGTTTTTCTAATAATTAATTAATATTGAAAATTCATTCAATTTGGGTTCAAATACAAATATCATCTTAAAACTCAACTTTTTGAAATCAAATCTTGGATTATGGTTTCTAATCACCTAACCAACCTAACCTAATTTTTCCATAATTTTTACTGATTTAAAAACCCTCCTTTTCTTCCAAAAGCAAACCTACAAAAAAAAAGAAAGAAAAAGGAAAAATAAAAAACCAAGGAGAGAGGAGCAGCAGCTAAGCCCCCAGCCCAGCCCACTTCCACCTGGCCCGATACCCTTCCATCCCTGTCGCTGTCTTCCTCGCTGACGTCAACAGTACGACCAGAAGGAGCACCGCACGATCATCCTCGACCCCATGGATGCCATGCCGTACGAGCTAGGGCTGCCCCATAAAACCACCTCCCTCTGCCCTAGACTCAAACCCTAGCTAGCCTTTTCTCCTCCATCGCCGCCGATCCATTCTTCCTCTTCCCCGATTCTTTCTCTGAACCTGTCTGAACCTCACCGAAATCACAGAGCACCACCACCTTC
The DNA here is from genome assembly GCA_028641055.1 of Alopecurus myosuroides. Lineage (NCBI taxonomy): Eukaryota > Viridiplantae > Streptophyta > Magnoliopsida > Poales > Poaceae > Alopecurus > Alopecurus myosuroides. Next base: position 302,180,641 of record CM054062.1, read on the forward strand.
TCCCCTCACCGCCGGCCGCCATGATCACCTCGAGGGGCACCCGGGGGCGGGAATGGAGCCGGTGTGCTTCCCTCCGTCTCCCCGTCCCCTCGCCCACCGCCGGGAGGGCTCGTAGTGGCCGCGTCGTCGCCGCCAAGATGCCGCCGCCTTCCTGCTGTCCGCCCTCGCCTTCTGCTGTTTCTGCATCGACAGATCGAAGGTGAGCGCCCACCTCCTCTTCCCCCATCTCGCCTCCTTTCCCTCTCCTTGGCCGCAACCCCACGGCCCTCCGGCGAGCCGGCCACCGCGGCCATCATCCGCCTCCCTGCTGCCTCCGTTCGCTGTAGAAGTGCAGAGATCGATTGGGTTCAGACAGCGATCTGTTATGTTCAGTTAAGAACCGCGCGCAAAACCTTATACCCCCCCGAGGCCCCTACCTATTACAACCGAGAGCAGCCAGCCCACTGGTTGGGTTCCCCAGCGCAAGCCAGAGGGGGTGGGTTCGAATCCCACCCCCTGCCAATTAAACACCTTTTTTTTTCTGTTTTATTTCTTCAGTCCTAGAACAACTGCAAATCACACCTAGGCCCCTGTTACTAAAATCTAGCCCCTGGAAAATAATTTCAAAGTCCCTAGATCCATAAAAATGGCAGATTTGCCCTATATCTTCTAAATTGCATAAATAAATCATCCTAACTCCAAATCCAACATTTTTGATATGTTTTCAATACCAAATTAAATGATCTATCCAAATATAAAATTTGTTTACTGTTTCGAATATTTTAAATTGGTGCAAAATTTGAAAACTTGTCAAATTCACTTAAAATTGCAAAATTCATAACTTGGGCATAAAAATTCCAAATTTCACAAACCAAATATGTTTTCCAATCAACTTTTCATGTACTTTCCAAATATAAATTTTGTTTGCTGTTTTGAATAATTTAAATTGCTGAAAACAACTGTTTCTTGTTTATTGCATTTAAAATTGCCAAAATAATAACTTGCTCATTTTAAATCCAATTTCAACAAATGAAATATGTTTTCCATGCAAAATTAAACCACCTTTCCAAATATAATTTTTTTTTCATGTTTTGAATAATTAAAATTGGTTACATGATTTAAATCTTGTTTAAATCATTTAATATTGTTAAATTCATAACTTGATCAAAACAAATTCTTTTGGGGCATATAAAATATGTTTTCAAACCACAAAAGTATAAACTTTTCACATATGAATCTCACTTAATGTTTTGAACAATTAAAAGTGGTGAAAACAACAAATGCTTGTGTGACACCTTTAAGAAACCAAAATTCCATAACTTAATAAATGAATTTCTAAATTTGTTAAGCCTCATTTCCATTTGGTTCTATTGTTGTTATTTTGCTGTTTTCCTCATCCATGCATCATGCTAATCCACTTTCATATAATGATTAGTTGTAAAACAATTAATTCAACCATCATTCATGGGCTTTCCATATGCAATCCAATTGCATATGGGTCCATTTAATCCTGTTTCTATCTTGTCAACTATTTCCTTTTGATGCATCTATTAACATGACATGCATCATCCCATGTTTGTGCACCTATACCATGATATTGATTGTTTATCTTTCTGCATTGTTTGTTTGCTTCTTCCCGGATATACGACGACGTTGAGACCGACGATACTTACGACACCCCTTCTAAGGAGTTAGCTCAGTACCAGGCTACTGGGTTTTGCAGGCAAGTTATCACTCACATGAACCACTGTGTTCCTTTCAACATTGGTTACCGATACTTTCCGTTGTCTATTTCTGCTAGCCTTAGTAGTAGTTGTTTCTGTTGCGAACCTATCACATGATACCCTGAACCCTGATATTGCCTCACCTCCATACCTACAACCATTGTTTGAGCCCGTGTCTTACTAGCATGCTTAGGTTGTTTCGTTCGAGTCTGTTACCCGTTACTTTCTGTTACCATTTCATTATGTTCTGGGGGCTCGATGTTAATCAATCAATCATGCTAATGATATTGTTAAATAATAATTTGATGATAAGGCACCGACAGGAGGCCCATGAGAGGTTTTGAGGCCTGCTAGTGTCGACCCTAATAGGAAAAGGGTCTTGTCTACTGATCCATGATGAGCGCACTACCCGCATTTGGGAAGCGAGTATGGGCGCCCCCTCAGCTTGACCTGATTCGCATCTCGTCCAAATCGCCTCATTTAGTTCGTGTTTTCCATTTGCCGCATCATGTTTTTGCGAGCCCAGGCCAGGGTGGAACTTTCGTAGTCGGCATATAGGGGGACACGTTCTTAGAGTGCTATGAGGGTCCATTTTCTTCTGGGCTCGATTAGCCGTGCGCCCAAGGTTCTTTGGGCTTGATGCGAAGAATGGTTGGTTGTGTAGAGTACCCCGCTTGGTGGAAGTGCATTTCCATCTGGCGGGTTATTCTTGAGTGTACGACCAAATTGGTGCAACCCTGCAGGGATAATCTTCTCGAGAAGCCGTGTTTTCCGCGGTTATGGATTACTTGGTGAAAGTACTGGCTAACAAGTACTCAGGACAACTTAAACATAATGATCAAACATGTTACACCCAATGATTAAAAACTTCACTAGTAATAGGTTGATGGCACAATAACTTGATTCACCTTTATCACAACTGTGTGAGTTATCCTCGGATTGCTTCTTTGGATAAGGGGCGAGATCCAGGATGGGTTTGTTTGAAGTTATCTTTTAGTTGGTTACAATCCTCGATCTTATCTCCTTTCTGTTAGCCGGAAGTGGTAGAATCTCTGTAGTTGGTTAGAGCAGCCAGTTGCAGCCTCTTTTATATCCCTTTCCTTCCGTTGAACCCAAAGCATCTGTGCTTGGTGTTGACGGGTTACACTTTGGTGAACTGTGAGTCTTGCTTGCCAGTACGTTTATGTACTGACCCCTTTGGGGCTGTGGTTTACGCAGACGACGTTTCCGAGGATCTACATGGTGGCTACTACGTGGAGTATGACGAGACTGCTGACGAGTAGATAGCGGACCCGGGCAGGATCCGAGACTTCGTGGATGGGCTCCGTCTGTTTGTTTCCGGCCTCTTAGGCCTATTTGGTTCTTGTCTGTACTCAGACATGTTGAATGCTTCCGCTGTATTGTAATGATGTATTGTTGGGGCATGTGCCCTCTGAATGATTGTATTTGCTATCTCTGCTCTAATGAGAGCCATTTGCACCTTATTTCAATCTTTTGTGTCGTAGAGATCTGTTGTGATATCAGTTGTTCAACGCCGTTGACGTACCATGTGTGTATGGTTTGAAGTACGTCGACGGAAGTGCCTTTGATCTCTAGTGGATAGTTTACATCGACGATGGAATAGCAGGGCTTGTGTTGTCGCGCATAAGCGCAGGCCTACCAGGAAGCTGGGACGTGGGAGCAGTTATGCCCCATAATCCAAGCATCTGCTATCCAGTTCGTACGGTGAGTATCCCCTAGAAATCAGGGTGCGACAAATGGTATCAGAGCCTGTCTGCCTGTAGGATCCCTTTTTACTGGTCGCAGTTGAGTCTAGAAACTATTTTGTAGCTATATAGGAAAAAGAAAACGTGAGAGTAGGAATTCTGTTCTTTTTCTTCTTTTCCCCACCCTCCCTCCCTTTTCTGGTAAGGAAGTGCAACGTTGATTTCTCCCTTCTCATCTAAACTTTCAAGTTAGGATTTCACGAATCCTGGTTTCTCTAGGATGGTTATATCTACTAGACCATAGGAATGGAGGTGGTTGTGACATGATTTATCATGTTGCCTACTCACGATTGAGAACGGAGGCGTGTAAGCCCCGGAAGCAGATCCTCTATTCCTTAAGCAGTAGATATTGATCCTTTAGAAGCCCGGATGGGTTTTCCGTAGTACCTCAGGAGTTTTGTTCTCGTTTTCCCCGATGTTGATATCCTGTTCTTCTCAACATCCTTTTCGTCCGTTGAAATCTTGTTGTTGTTTTCCAATTCAATTCTTCTACCGGCGTCTAATCAAAACTTCCTCGTAAACTCTTATCCAGTTAAAGTGTTATTTGATACCGGAGCATCACATTCCTTTGTGTCAACAATCTTTTACACAACATACAACCCAATTCTGGGTCCACTAAGCAATCAAAACTCTGTTCACTCCCCGGGATCTCAAATGTTGACTTCCAAGATAAGTAAGAACAATCCAATTCTAATGAGAGGCCACATATTCCTCGTTACTCTCATGTTGATGATTCTGACATTGATGGTTATTCCTGGTGTTACATTGATGTCAATAACTCTGTTCCACCATTCTAGCCAGATAATCTATTCTCCAAATGAATCAAGTTCAATTCAGCTATACACCCTCAATACAAAAACCTCTCCCTTTACTTGAAAATGTTCCGGTGGTTTGCAAATTCCCTGACGTCTATCCAAGGTGCACGATGTGTTTCACGTGTCACAGTTCAAGAGGATCTCCCCAAGAAGTTTCCGGACCTTTTCTTTTCTCAGTAGGAATCTCGGGGCGCGATTCCTTCAAGGGGGGGCGTTTTGTAACATCCCAAGTCTGAAAAATAGCCATTAGAATGTTTGCTCCCTGTTATTTTATGTTTTGCATCATGGCATCATGTTGATTGCATTTGTTTTGTTTGTTTTCCATTTGTTTTCCTCTGTTTTCATTTGTTTTCCTTTGTTTTCTATTTGAATTTCAAACCAAAATTCAAACCTTTTGTTTCATCCTTGTGATGTTACAATTTCCAAAATGATATTTCAGAATAAAACAATCATATGTTTCCATTAAAGTGTGATTCCAAACTATTGTTTTATTTCTATAAAAATGCATCCAATAATCAAACCCTTTTCAAATTCAATTGTTTTCCACTGTTTTCACAACTCAAATTCAAACTTTATTCAAACAATGTTTTCATACTTGATCTGTTACAACTTTTGGAATAAAAATAACAACTAAAAACAACCATTTTTATCCCTTGTTAATCACCCATTAAATTGTTGGTTTAATCAAACCATTAATCCAATCCAATAATTCTAAAACATTTTCAAATTCAAACCAATTCTCAAATTCAGTACCTTTTGAAACCTTAAAGTTCACCACCCTATTTGTATTCTTTAATCACTTTAAAACCCTAGGGGAAACCCTATTGAAATTGCTTGTTTTTCTAATAATTAATTAATATTGAAAATTCATTCAATTTGGGTTCAAATACAAATATCATCTTAAAACTCAACTTTTTGAAATCAAATCTTGGATTATGGTTTCTAATCACCTAACCAACCTAACCTAATTTTTCCATAATTTTTACTGATTTAAAAACCCTCCTTTTCTTCCAAAAGCAAACCTACAAAAAAAAAAGAAAGAAAAAGGAAAAATAAAAAACCAAGGAGAGAGGAGCAGCAGCTAAGCCCCCAGCCCAGCCCACTTCCACCTGGCCCGATACCCTTCCATCCCTGTCGCTGTCTTCCTCGCTGACGTCAACAGTACGACCAGAAGGAGCACCGCACGATCATCCTCGACCCCATGGATGCCATGCCGTACGAGCTAGGGCTGCCCCATAAAACCACCTCCCTCTGCCCTAGACTCAAACCCTAGCTAGCCTTTTCTCCTCCATCGCCGCCGATCCATTCTTCCTCTTCCCCGATTCTTTCTCTGAACCTGTCTGAACCTCACCGAAATCACAGAGCACCACCACCTTCTCCCCTCACCGCCGGCCGCCATGATCACCTCGAGGGGCACCCGGGGGCGGGAATGGAGCCGGTGTGCTTCCCTCCGTCTCCCCGTCCCCTCGCCCACCGCCGGGAGGGCTCGTAGTGGCCGCGCCGTCGCCGCCAAGATGCCGCCGCCTTCCTGCTGTCCGCCCTCGCCTGCTGCTGTTTCTGCATAGACAGATCGAAGGTGAGCGCCCACCTCCTCTTCCCCCATCTCGCCTCCTTTCCCTCTCCTTGGCCGCAACCCCACGGCCCTCCGGCGAGCCGGCCACCGCGGCCATCATCCGCCTCCCTGCTGCCTCCGTTCGCTGTAGAAGTGCAGAGATCGATTGGGTTCAGACAGCGATCTGTTATGTTCAGTTAAGAACCGCGCGCAAAACCTTATACCCCCCGAGGCCCCTACCTATTACAACCGAGAGCAGCCAGCCCACTGGTTGGGTTCCCCAGCGCAAGCCAGAGGGGGTGGGTTCGAATCCCACCCCCTGCCAATTAAACACCTTTTTTTTTCTGTTTTATTTCTTCAGTCCTAGAACAACTGCAAATCACACCTAGGCCCCTGTTACTAAAATCTAGCCCCTGGAAAATAATTTCAAAGTCCCTAGATCCATAAAAATGGCAGATTTGCCCTATATCTTCTAAATTGCATAAATAAATCATCCTAACTCCAAATCCAACATTTTTGATATGTTTTCAATACCAAATTAAATGATCTATCCAAATATAAAATTTGTTTACTGTTTTGAATATTTTAAATTGGTGCAAAATTTGAAAACTTGTCAAATTCACTTAAAATTGCAAAATTCATAACTTGGGCATAAAAATTCCAAATTTCACAAACCAAATATGTTTTCCAATCAACTTTTCATGTACTTTCCAAATATAAATTTTGTTTGCTGTTTTGAATAATTTAAATTGCTGAAAACAACTGTTTCTTGTTTATTGCATTTAAAATTGCCAAAATAATAACTTTCTCATTTTAAATCCAATTTCAACAAATGAAATATGTTTTCCATGCAAAATTAAACCACCTTTCCAAATATAAAATTTGTTTCATGTTTTGAATAATTAAAATTGGTTACATGATTTAAATCTTGTTTAAATCATTTAATATTGTTAAATTCATAACTTGATCAAAACAAATTCTTTTGGGGCATATAAAATATGTTTTCAAACCACAAAAGTATAAACTTTTCACATATGAATCTCACTTAATGTTTTGAACAATTAAAAGTGGTGAAAACAACAAATGCTTGTGTGACACCTTTAAGAAACCAAAATTCCATAACTTAATAAATGAATTTCTAAATTTGTTAAGCCTTATTTCCATTTGGTTCTATTGTTGTTATTTTGCTGTTTTCCTCATCCATGCATCATGCTAATCCACTTTCATATAATGATTAGTTGTAAAACAATTAATTCAACCATCATTCATGGGCTTTCCATATGCAATCCAATTGCATATGGGTCCATTTAATCCTGTTTCTATCTTGTCAACTATTTCCTTTTGATGCATCTATTAACATGACATGCATCATCCCATGTTTGTGCACCTATACCATGATATTGATTGTTTATCTTTCTGCATTGTTTGTTTGCTTCTTCCCGGATATACGACGACGTTGAGACCGACGATACTTACGACACCCCTTCTAAGGAGTTAGCTCAGTACCAGGCTACTGGGTTTTGCAGGCAAGTTATCACTCACATGAACCACTGTGTTCCTTTCAACATTGGTTACCGATACTTTCCGTTGTCTATTTCTGCTAGCCTTAGTAGTAGTTGTTTCTGTTGCGAACCTATCACATGATACCCTGAACCCTGATATTGCCTCACCTCCATACCTACAACCATTGTTTGAGCCCGTGTCTTACTAGCATGCTTAGGTTGTTTCGTTCGAGTCTGTTACCCGTTACTTTCTGTTACCATTTCATTATGTTCTGGGGGCTCGATGTTAATCAATCAATCATGCTAATGATATTGTTAAATAATAATTTGATGATAAGGCACCGGCAGGAGGCCCATGAGAGGTTTTGAGGCCTGCTAGTGTCGACCCTAATAGGAAAAGGGTCTTGTCTACTGATCCATGATGAGCGCACTACCCGCATTTGGGAAGCGAGTATGGGCGCCCCCCTCAGCTTGACCTGATTCGCATCTCGTCCAAATCGCCTCATTTAGTTCGTGTTTTCCATTTGCCGCATCATGTTTTTGCGAGCCCAGGCCAGGGTGGAACTTTCGTAGTCGGCATATAGGGGGACACGTTCTTAGAGTGCTATGAGGGTCCATTTTCTTCTGGGCTCGATTAGCCGTGCGCCCAAGGTTCTTTGGGCTTGATGCGAAGAATGGTTGGTTGTGTAGAGTACCCCGCTTGGTGGAAGTGCATTTCCATCTGGCGGGTTATTCTTGAGTGTACGGCCAAATTGGTGCAACCCTGCAGGGATAATCTTCTCGAGAAGCCGTGTTTTCCGCGGTTATGGATTACTTGGTGAAAGTACTGGCTAACAAGTACTCAGGACAACTTAAACATAATGATCAAACATGTTACACCCAATGATTAAAAACTTGACTAGTAATAGGTTGATGGCACAATAACTTGATTCACCTTTATCACAACTGTGTGAGTTATCCTCGGATTGCTTCTTTGGATAAGGGGAGAGATCCAGGATGGGTTTGTTTGAAGTTATCTTTCAGTTGGTTACAATCCTCGATCTTATCTCCTTTCTGTTAGCCGGAAGTGGTAGAATCTCTGTAGTTGGTTAGAGCAGCCAGTTGCAGCCTCTTTTATATCCCTTTCCTTCCGTTGAACCCAAAGCATCTGTGCTTGGTGTTGACGGGTTACACTTTGGTGAACTGTGAGTCTTGCTTGCCAGTACGTTTATGTACTGACCCCTTTGGGGCTGTGGTTTACGCAGACGACGTTTCCGAGGATCTACATGGTGGCTACTACGTGGAGTATGACGAGACTGCTGACGAGTAGATAGCGGACCCGGGCAGGATCCGAGACTTCGTGGATGGGCTCCGTCTGTTTGTTTCCGGCCTCTTAGGCCTATTTGGTTCTTTTCTGTACTCAGACATGTTGAATGCTTCCGCTGTATTGTAATGATGTATTGTTGGGGCATGTGCCCTCTGAATGATTGTATTTGCTATCTCTGCTCTAATGAGAGCCATTTGCACCTTATTTCAATCTTTTGTGTCGTAGAGATCTGTTGTGATATCAGTTGTTCAACGCCGTTGACGTACCATGTGTGTATGGTTTGAAGTACGTCGACGGAAGTGCCTTTGATCTCTAGTGGATAGTTTACATCGACGATGGAATAGCAGGGCTTGTGTTGTCGCGCATAAGCGCAGGCCTACCAGGAAGCTGGGACGTGGGAGCAGTTATGCCCCATAATCCAAGCATCTGCTATCCAGTTCGTACGGTGAGTATCCCCTAGAAATCAGGGTGCGACACTAGTTTTTTCTGGGCATGTGATGTGATATGTTCAATGTTACAAATTTGATTATGAGATGATCTATTTTGTAAATTATAGATATACCGGAAGGTATCCATATGGCTGTCTTATTATTGATGGACAATGAAGATTGGGGTGCCATGGTACTTGGTACCACGCCGGTGGAATGATGGAGATCATACCATAATGCACATGATGGAAATCAAGTGCAAGAAGGACCATATCATATCACGTTATCCTTACATGTGATGTTAATCCTTTTTATGCATCTTGTTTTGCTTAGATAGCGACGGTAGCATTCTAATATGATCCCTCTCACTTAATATCAAGATAATAATGTGTTCTTCCTTAAGTATGCACCGTTAAGAAAATTCGTCGTTTCGAGACACCACGTGATGATCGGGTGTGGCAGACTCAACGCTCACATACGACGGGTGTTTTCAAGCCTAGCATGTACAGACATGGCCTCGGAACATGCAACCGAAAGGTAAAGCATGAGTCATATGGATGATATGATGAACATGTTGATGTTCGCCTTTGAAGCTACATCATCTCACGTGATGATCGGTTTTGGTGTAGTGAATTTGGTTCGTGTAATCACTAAAGACGACTAAGGGGGATGTTGTTTTTGAGTGGGAGTTCATGGTATAATTTTTGAAATTAACTTGAACTTATTTATCATGAACAACCAATCAAAGTGAATTTGCACAAATTATAGTATTCATTGGCATCCACATAACTGCCTTAGACTTAAATTGTTAATTGAGATATAACTGTTATGATCTGGTAAAAACCATTTAAGATTGGTACCGTATTAGTGAAATTTAAAATTGAATCCTATTGTAGATTTTTGGTATTTCCTACCTAGCTCCATGTGATTAATGATTGATTGATCTAGAGAGCAACCAATTCCTACTTAGAATCTAGAGTCATGGTTGCTTCCATATTACTTTATCTTCAAAAGAATGTTTTGTTGATCAAGGTGATTTAGGAACTGAAAATAGTTGTTTCCAGAAACAATCAAGTGAAAGATATATTGATATCTAGAAACTTATTTGTAGCAACATGACTGAGTATAATTTAGCGTGACAATGTTTGCTTATATTATTTGAATATATGCAATGATTGAAGACACTAGGCGTTTGAATATTCCAAGAAGTTGGACGCTAAAAAGTATCCTCTAAATTTCCTCCTTCGAGCTATAGTAGCTATATCATAAAATTGTTATGATGGGATGGATTAAAAGTATAGGTAAAGTCGTTTACCTTACTTGGAGATTGCTAAGGGTGAAATCTAGAAGAATACTATTAATATGGTGATATTAGTAGAACAATCAAACTCAAGTATGACTCAATGGGTGATAGTATATGACTAACACGCCAAAGAAAATGAGGTAGTACGACTAGCGTTGTTTGATGTTGAATGATTCTTCTATAAAGGAAAGGTAATATTGAAAATAGAATTACAAAAAGATATATGGCATAAAAAGAAGATAACTGGAAAAGTCCAGTCAGGAGTATGTGCTTGATATACAAGTTATAGATGTATTACTAGTTAACAAAGTATTTTGGGGTATTTTGATACCACATTGGTTGGTATGAGTTGTCATACAAAAAAACGCAATGCAAGAAATACAAGGGCCTAAAAGTAATAGATGTGGAATCGATTATGACAAGAACATAAATAAAGTGTTATTGTGTTCATTGTCGTATCGAACCAAACATTCAAGATTTATTTTAAGAACTTAATAAGTTGTTATTTTGTTCTAGTCTTTTGTGAGAACAAATGAGATTGTTCAAACTATGACCGTATTCCATAATTGATGGATATGTTAATATAAATCATGTTGGTAAAGTAAACATCTATAAAACTAAATGCTAAACGTTGCCAGACGTAAAAGAGTTTCACTTAAATTGTGACACCAGCATTTTAGTTAATATCTGAAAGGAAAACATGAAGGAACTCCATATTGATGGACTTACAGAGTCATTTTGTTTTGAATAAATTGACGCTTGTGAGACCTCTTCCAAAAGATGATTAGAATTCCATTCATAGGCCTAATTAGAATGGACGACTAATTTAGTGAAGATTATACATATTGATGTATATAGTCCATTATGTGTAGTCATGTATGGTGGATTAATTTTTCCTTCATAAAATTCTGTCGATGAATTGAGTAGATATGTGAGCATATCTATTTAAAGAGAACAGAGTTCGACATTTTGAATTGGTTCGAATGGTTGTTAGTATGAAGTAAAAATCATTGTAACAAGATAATCAAGTATTTATGATTGGATCATAAAGGATAAAGTTTGAGTTACAAGTTTAGCAAAACATCTGAGGAGTTGCAGAATTGTTCTATAACTTATACTTCTCGAATACCCCACATTAGTTTGGAGTATTCAAAAGACAAAATCAAACCTTGTTTGACATGGTAAGATTAATAAAATTGCCATTATAATTTTATAGTTTATGCATTAAGGACAACCGCTTTTACACTGAAAAGAGCACCATCATGATCCGTTGAAATTGACAACATATAAGATATGGTTTGGGTAGTGACCCGAATTGTCATTTTCTTAAGTTTTGGTATGCATAGCATGTGTAAAATGTTTACAACCAAAATGGGATAAATATATGTTTATAAGGTTATCCTAAAGAATACATTGGGTATTTCTCCTATCACCGACGAAAGACAAATGTTGTTTGTCAGAAATGGTTGATTTCTCGAGAAAGTAGTTCTTGCGAAACAAGTGAGTGGGAGCACAGTACAAACTCAACGAGATTAAAGAATCTTCATTATCATGTCAAGAGTAGCGCAACACTGGAAGTTGTTCCGGGGTTTGCTATTTTGACAAAGTAGAAGATACTACATGTGTTGTAGATACTTCGAATGAGTTTGCGAACTGAACCACAAAAGTCCTAAAACTTTGTACTTAGACCAACTTATGGTTTAAGAGTAAAGTGTTGTTTTGACAACAGAAGGACCTGGACCTTATAAAGGAAGCAAATGATGGGCCCTGACTTCGTAATATTGACTATGAGTCATTATATCCACCATAGTATCCTTGTATAAATATCAAGTATGTGACTTGGTAGTTCTTTCGATGGGCATGATGCCTAATGATAGCAAAAGGGTCTATATAGAGAAAAGACATGGATTTTTACATCCTTTGAAAGTTGTACTTATCGAAAAGTTGTTTTCGACGAAGTTCAAGGAGTTGACTACTACAAGATTTTGATCTTCCGTAGTGATGCTTAGTCTTTGGGGATAGTTCTAGCAAAGTTACATATTATGATAGGGAAGTTGAATAACAAAACCGACTCTCCTCTCGAGGAAGTTTGATCAAGGATGTGTACTTGACACAGTCTGAGAGTGTTGTAAAATTCAAAAGGTTGCTAGAAAGGTATGCACACTTCAATGGTTGAAGTAAGCATAACGAAGTTGAAATATTTACCTTAATGAAGTTATCAAAAGAGTTTGATTCCATCATGAACGATAAAGATGCTTGTAGAGTTACAAGAAATTAAGTGGGAGCGCTATGACATATTTTCAATACTTTATGTAGATGATATATGGTTGATTGGAAAATATGTATGTTAAATTTACACGGTTAAGATTTTCATGTTGATGAAAGGCTTAGAAGATATTGGGCATCTATATCTATAAAAGATGGATTGAAGCGCCTGATATGATTGAAGCCAAATTACATAGACAAAATTTGAAGTAAGTCAATATCGAAATGACAAGAAGGAGTTCTTGTCACATGGCAAGATTCAAGTGTTTTGAGCATCATTGAAATTGAGATTTCTATGTCATGTTTCCATGCTATGTACACAACCAGATGAGTCCTATGCTATAAAATGTTATAGCCGGATAATTCATATGATGATTAGACAACAGTGGGAGAGATCCTTGTGTCATTTTAGAAATGCTAAGGATATGTTTTCCTATGTAGTAATGACAAAATATTAGTTGTAATATGTTACACTAATAGTCTTGTCATTTATTCAAGTAATTTTATCTCAATTAAAATACGTGATGAAGGGTAGCAGAATAGGCTGGAAGAAAGTTCCATGCTAGATTTGAAAGAGTTTCAAAATTAAAATATTGTGACAGATACTACAACAAAGGATAAAGTATATCGTTGTGTTGACAACTGATAATAAGCGTATTTTGTGTGAAGGAGTTTTTTTTATTGAACTTGGTGAATTTCCAAGAATGCTGATACTATGAAGTTACATTTTCACAATGTTAGTGACATTCGTTTAAGCTGAGAAATTAAGGTTTCACCGATTGACCAAATATATACAAAGCCATCTCATTAGAGAATGAGTGATGCGTGTAGACACAAAGAACATGCAAATACAATAGAACCTGAAAAGTTCAGATCTGTTGATGATGTTTACCACATGCGAAGCATGGTAATAAAACTAGAACACCATATGTGTTAAGTGCTTACATACTAGATTATTGACTCTAGTGCAAGTGGGAGACTGAAGGGAATATGCCCGAGAGGCAATAATAAAATGGTTATTATCTTATTCCTTTTTTATGATGAATGTTTATTTCTCATGCTAGAATTGTATTAACCGGAAACGTTGATACATGTGTGTTTAATAAACAAACAATGGTTCCTAGTAAAGCCTCTTTTTTAACTAGCTCGTTGATTAATGGATGATCAAGGTTTCCTGATCATGAACATTGGATGTTGTTAATAACGGGGTCATGTCATTAGAAGAATGATGTGATGAACATATAGCCAAAGTGAATATAGCAATGCGATCAAGTCATTAAGTTTACATTTTTATATCAAACATACGAAGTAACTTATTCCTTAGACCATGAGATCATGTCAATCATGATACCGGAAGGGTGCTTTGATGTCATCAAACGTCACACCGTAAAAGGGTGACTATAAAGGTGTCGTTAGGTATTCGGAAAGTATTAGTTGAGGATCATGGATCAAGAGTGGGATTTTTCCATCCAAAATGACGGAGAGATATACTCTGGGCCCTCTCGATGATATCACATCGAAACCGCTTGCAAGCACGTGATATGATCACAAGGATGTTATATCGTGGGAACGAGAAAAAAGTACTTGTCGGCAACGAGATTGAACAAGGTATGGTTGATACCAATGATCGAATCTCGGACAAGTAAAATATCGCGAGACAAAGGGAATAGTTCACGACGTTGTTGGTTCACACGATCACGAGAGTCATAGTTGAATATATAGGAGTCATCAAGGATATCCAGATCCCACTGTTGATTATTGATCGGAGAGGAGTCTCAATCATGTCTATATTATTCACAAATAGTAGGGTGACACACTTAAGGTTCGATGACGCGTTTGAGAGGATACGGAATATCGAAGAATATTTTGGGCAGCACCGAAATTGTTTCGGGGAAAATTGAAATAGTTCAAGGGTTTTTTCGTTGAATGGTTGTTAATAGAATTAACAAATGATTCGAGGTGCTATATGCAAATGTTTGTTAATAGAATTAACAAATGCTTAAATAATAAAATAAAAATGTTTTATTCATTTATTAAAGAAAAACTCTTGGATTTTCTAAGTGGGGTTTTAAGGGAAAATGAGTGGTTGTGAGTGGAGTGACCACTCACATCATGAGGAAAGAGGTGGGGGCACACCATGGGGCTTGCCGCACCACCCTTGGGCTTCCTCCCCCCTCTCCTATAAAAGGAGGGTGAGAGCTCTCCCTCCTTCACACACTTGCCCACTCCCTTTTCCCTCCACCCGCTGCTCCATTCCACGGTCTCCGCCTTGGCGAAGACCTGACCGTGGGATTCTTCACCACCACCACGCCGTCGTGCTGTTGGAGTTCCGCGGGGATCCTCTACTTCCGCGGGGATCCTCTACTTCCGCTACCCTCTGGATTGAGGGAACGGAGGTCGTCATCAACCGTACGTGTGACCGATCACGGAGGCACCGCCGGATTGCGGTGCACATCTTCTCGCTATCGGGATCGGTGTGAGTACGACTACGCCAACAACGAGATTTGATCTCGTAATGCTTTGTGTCTTCGAGGGTATGTGTTCTCCTTAACCCTCTCTTTGCCCATTGCACTTCGTCTCCTAGATTAGATCTTGGCCTTTCAGGTGTCTCTCGCGTAGGAATTTTTTTATTTTCTATGCAACGACCCCTTCAGGTTGCTGCTACAGAAGAACATGCTGCTGCTACGAACGGAGAAACCCAGCAGACCAGCCATCCCATTGTGCCGGAAACGGAAACGAGGGAAAGGGCGGTCCTGGAAATGGGAGGTCCTTCTCGGACAGCTGAGGAAGATCCCATTCCCACCTTTGATAAGGATTGCAAGGTTATCCATGAAGTCCTTAACAATGTTGGGACTCTTTTTGCAGAGTTTGCAAAAGAGTTCAACGAAAACTTGTCAGGTTTGCAGCGGATGAGCCAGGTAATATCTCTAGCCTCAAAGCAATAAGTCAAATGCATGATTTTTCCTTAATGCTTTTTTCACTTTTATGCTTGTTTTTAAGTTAAGCATTTTTTTGTCTCTTTTCCGTGTTTCAGCAAACCGCTGAAAATATAAACTGGAAGTTTTCAAGTTTAAGATATTTCTCTGCTTCCAGTTGTGTAGTTTTTTCTATGTATTTTTCCGAGTTTTATAACTCGTCTTTTTTACTTGCTTTTCAGCTTCTTTGGTGAAAGCCAAACAAATTGCTGAAGATGCTGGCAATGCCGAAAACCTCCGCCGGGACCAGGAACTTCACAAGCATAATGTGAAGTTACAACAGGACCTGGAGGCCAGCCAGCTGGCTGTTGGCATTGCTGAGTCCAATGCCTCCAGCCAGGCAGCTAAGGAAAAGGACACCATCCGAGATTTGGAGAATGCCTTGAACCAACGCTTGGAGGAGGGCACCGAGATGGAAAAAATTCTCGGTAAGTACTTTACCTTTTACCGGATTTTCCATGTTTACATCTTTGTCTTTTTCTCTAACACCTTTGTGTTTTACTTGAAATATGAGATAACCCCCAGCTTACTCGGATCGAAAGAATCCGAGCTTTTGGGAAGGTATTCACCGCAATCAAGGCTGCGGGGATGTTGCTTGTCAACAAATGCCTTCCCTCTAGGACAGTGGAGTTCTCGGAAGTTGAAAAACTTTCGGGATCCATCGTGGAGGTGGTAGAGACCAGGGAGTCCACCCTTCGCTCCGCGGCACGCGGTGGTGCGCGCATGGCTCTAGGGCTCATGCGCATGCACTACCGAACTGCCAAATCTTGGCGCGTGGCATCCGACATTCCGAAAGGATACACGGAGGCGCAACGGGCCAGCATCTTTGAAGACATCAAAGGTCACGCCACCAAGATTGCCACCATGGTGAACGTCTCCACCTTCTACCCAGAAGAGGTTATTCCGAAAACTCCCGAGGAATCCAGCAGCGAAGAAGACTTGGATGCCTGAAGGAAGTTTCCTGGTCCTGGGTAGAAAGATAGGAAATAGAAGCATTACTGATCTTACAATGTAAACTTATTGTAATGCTTTCTATTATTTTGTATGAACAAGTACTCTGCTTTTGCAGCAATATTATTAAGCCTTTTGCAAGTTTTCTAGATTTTTATTCCTTTATCTTCTAAGTTCTCTGGTTTATATGCTTCAACTATCCTTAGTGTTTGAAATGGCTCGATAGTATTTTAATCTTCATGCCAAATAAATGGGTATAACCAATCAGTCGAAACTCAAAAACATGGATCATACTAAAGGCATTTTTACTTACTAGCTCTAGTGACCCAACATAAAAACAATCAGATACTACTTAGAGAACAGTAAGGAATTTTTTTGAATAAAACTCAGGCACGCAGACACATTTTGGGTTTCCTTAAGCCATTTTAGGCTGAAAATCATTCAGTTTTTTTAACACCGAGCACGCAGGCACAATTCGGGTTAACATTGAGTATTTTGAAAGATCATTGGGAAATAGATAAGATGGAATTATGCTTTGTACTATAATAAACATGTAAAAAACATAGATGTATGAATTCCGACAACTTTATTTCATGATCTCAAAGTTGTTTACATAGAAATTGAACTAAGTATAGAAGGGACGTAACTTCTGGATGCTCCAGGGTCTTTTGGTCTCCCCTAGTTCGTCATCTATCTTTCTCTTTCTTTTGCGATTCGGCTTTTCATGATCATCTTCCGTGTCTCGAATATCTACAAGATAGTATGATCCATTTTTCATAGCCTTGCTGATGACAAATGGTCCTTCCCAAAATGGGGCCAATTTGTGCTTTCTTTGTTGTACCAATCTTAACACTAGGTCACCTTCTTTAAAAGAACGATGCCTGATTTTTCGACTATGGTAACGTCGTAAACCTTGATGATAAATGGCAGATCTTTGAAGCAAAAATTCTCGTTCTTCTTCTAGGAGATCGACGGCATCCCTCCGTGCGCTTTCGGCGTCCGAGTCACCGAAAGCCTGCACTCTTGGGCTATCATGGATCATGTCCGTTGGAAGGACTGCTTCCACGCCGTAAACTCGGAAAAACGGGCTTTGCCCTGTTGACCTGTTTGGCGTCGTTCGAATACTCCAAAGCACAGAGGGTAACTCTTCCACCCATGCTCCAGCTGCTCTATGAAGAGGAGATTCGAGTCTTGGGCGTATTCCTTGCAGGATTAAGCTGTTCATTCTTTCAACCTGTCCATTGGATTGGGGTGTGCCACCGATGCAAGATCTAGGCGTATTCCCGTTTGTCAGCAATATTTTGCCAACTCTCCAATAGAGAAATTTGTCCCGTTGTCGGTTATTATACTGTGTGGAACGCCGTATCTCATGACTACGTCAATGAAAAAGTTTCTGGCAGTCACACCGTCAAGCTTTTTGATGGGTTTTGCCTCCACCCACTTGGTATACTTATCTACTGCAACGAGTAAATGCGTAAGTCCACCTCTTGCAGTTTTGAATGGCCCCATCATATCTAGCCCCCAGACCGCAAACGGCCATGTAATAGGGATAGTTTTGAGTGCTTGGGCTGGCATATTTGTCTGCCTGGAGTAATACTGACATCCGGCACATGTATTGACTATATGTTCGGCATCTGTCTTGGCTGTTAGCCAGAAAAACCCTGCACGGAATGCTTTTTTGATTATGCTTTTTGATTAAGCATGATGTCCGCAATCTTCAGCATGGATTTCTTGCAGAATTTCTCGGCCTTGTTCTGGCGAAATACATCGCAGAAAAATTTCGGTAGTGCTGCGTTTATACAGGCAACCATTAATTACCATGTATCCTTTGCATCGACGTTTTATTTGTCTTTGCAAGACCTCGTCTGCTCCATCTGGGTATTTCTGATCTACTAAGAAGTTTAGATATGGAATTGTCCAATCCGGGTTGACCAGCAAGACTTCGATTGACTCGGAAACGAGATGATAGTCGACATCTCCACCTTTTTATGGATGGTTCGTCCAAATGCTGGACAAACATACATGGTGGTAGGGTTTTCACTCTTTCCGAGCCCATGCGGGCTAGTGCGTCTATGTTCCAATTTTCTTCCCTTTTGATGTGAAGTACTTCAAATCCCAGGAAGCAAATTGCAAACTCGTCCACCGTTCTCCTATATTTGTCCATGATGGGACTTTTGGCGTCCCATGTTTGGTTGAGCTGATGCTGTACCAAATCTAAATCACCATAGCATAAGATATGTTTGACACCTATTTCTTTTGCAATGTGCAAGCCATGAAGAAAAGCTTCGTATTTTGCCACATTATTGCTGGCGTTGAAGTGTATTTGTAATACATACTCCATTGTGTCTCCCTTGGGGGAATTTAGGACTGCACCAACTCCAGCGCCTTCCTTCATCTTGGATCCATCAAAATGCATAACCCAGTATTCCGACTCCGGCATTGGTGTGTTTTCCATTGTTTCTGTCCAATCAGCGACAAAATCTGCCAACACCTGAGATTTTATTGCCGTCCGGGGTTGGTACTTAATGTCGAACGCAGCTAACTCGATGCCCCATTTGCCTACTCGGCATGTTGCGTCTGCATTGTTTATTATATCCCCTGGTGCTTTGCATACCACTGTTATGGAATGTCCTTGGAAGTAATGACGGAGTTTTCGAGATGCAAAAAATACGCCATATGCCAGTTTTTGATAGTGTGGGTATCTTTGTTTGGACTCGGAAAAAACTTCACTTACATAATACACCGGATGTTGATCTGGTATGCTTTGCTCGTCTTTCCGCCTTTCCACAACTATCACTGCGCTGATAACCCTGTTTGTTGCCGTGAGGTACAATAACATGGGTTCTTCATCTTTTGGTGATGCCAAAATCGGAGCTTTCATCAAGGTTTCTTTTAACTGGGTCAATGATGCGTCTGCCTCTTCTGTCCACACAAATTTGTCGGATTTGTTCAACAATTTGTATAATGGCAGAGCTTTATCTCCTAGCCGGCTTATAAACCTGCTGACGGCAGCTGCAGAACCCGTCAATCTTTGTACATATTTTAAGCACGTAGGCCTTGAGATGTTTAGGATTGCCTTGATCTTTTCCGGGTTTACTTCTATTCCTCTGTGAGAAACGATGAATCCCAGAAGTTTTCCTGAGGAAACCCCGAATACGTACTTCAATGGATTCAACTTCATTTTATAAGTGCGCAAAATTTTGAAGGTTTCTCGCAAATCTTCAAGGAGTGTGTCCTTTTCCTTGGAAACGACGGCAATGTCGTCCACGTAAACGTGAACATTTTTGCCAATCTGACTACGCAAACATCTTTTGCATGTAATGCTGGTAGGTTGCACCTGCGTTCTTCAGGCCAAAAGGCATGGTTATATAGTAGTACGTTCCATACGGGGTTATGAAGGAAGTTTTGATTTGGTCTTCTTCCTTCATACGTATTTGCTGATACCCGGAATAAGCGTCCAAAAAGCATAAAAGCTCAGAGCCAGCAGTGGCATCTATTATTTGATCGATTCGCGGTAACGCAAATCTATCTTTTGGACACAATTTGTTTAGGCCGGTGTAATCTATACACATACTAAGAACAGTACTATCTTTCTTCGGGACTAATACTGGGTTTACAGACCATTCAGTATGTATAACTTTCCGGATAAAATCAGCTGCCAATAGCCGAATAATCTCCTTGCCAATAGCCTTCTGTCTTCTTCCGTCAAATCGAGACCTTGTTTGACGGGTTTAGATCCTGGAATCACCTTGAGTTGGTGCTCAGCAAGTTCCCTGGGTACGCCTCGCATGTCCGCTGGACACCATGCGAAATTGTCCCAGTTCTCAAGGAGGAACTTGATGAGCTCGCTTTCCTATTTGTCAGTCATCCCAGTTCCTACTACGACAAACTTTGTCGGATCTTTGGGATCTAGGATAACCTGTCTTGTATTCTCGGAAGTTTTGAAGCTGTCTGCCGGCTTCCGACTTTCTTTTCCTGCCGGCATTTCTGTCGGCGATACTTCTTTTGCCAGCTCCTTCAGTTCTTCCTTTGCTATCACCTTTTCTGCGCAAATGGCGTTTTCTTTTTCCAGCTCGTTTGCCAATTTGAATTCTCCCTTTATGGTGATTACTCCTCCTTTTGGCCCTGGCATCTTCAGCTTGTTATAGATATAACATGATCTTGCCATGAACTTGGCGAAAGCTGGACGTCCGAGTATTGCGTGATACACACTTTCGAACGGCACAACCTCGAAGGATACGTTTTCCTGCCGGAAATGTTCTTTCTCTCCAACGGTTACGTCTAGGGAAATTTCTCCTAGGGATCGTGCTTGCCTACCTAGAACGATGCCGTGAAAACGTATGTTGCTATGATTGAGCTGGGTCTCAGAGATTCGCATATGCTTCAGTGTATCCAGATACATTATGTTGATACTGGATCCTCCATCCATCAGCACTCTTTTCAGCCTAGTGTTTTGAACAATAGGACTTACAACTAGAGCTTGTGTGCCGGGTTCTGGGATGTTTCCGGTATGATCAGACTGATCCCAGGTAATTGGTGTATTTGAGTACTTCAAGAATTTCGGGGTTGGTGGGACAACAACGTTTATTTCTCGAAGTGTTCTGTTTGCCACCTTTGCTGAGGGAGTTGCCAGGAAATTTAGGTTGCATTCTCCGTCAACTCTCGGAAAGTTAGGCTCGCCTTTTCGCTGTTGTTCTAGGATTTTTTTCGTCAGTGTCCGATTCACTGTCTTCTTTTTCAGCTTCTGGCTTTTGCTTGGAGAATTTCCTCTTGGAACTCTTCACTTTGCTTCCGGATCCTGCACTTCCTTTCATATGCTTGTTGAGTCGGTATTGTGCGTTAGTATGGGTGGGTTTCCCAAATTGCGAATGGTGGACACCGTTTTCCGACTTGATTCTTTCCCACTCTTCTTTTGTGTAGGCGATCGGTTCTATGCTTCGTCCTTTCCATTTGCTCCCATTTTCTCTTCCAAAGGTTATGTTAACTTCTTTGGGCTTTTGCTGTGCTTCTGGACTTGCTTTTTTCTCAGGACGAAGGGTCTTTTTGGCTTGAATCAAAGTGTCAATATTTCCACCTCTCGCTCTGATGTCGTCTTCGGCCGATGCATGCTCATTTGCGGTTGTAAGCACAGATCTGAGATCTTTGTGCTTTTTTGAACCAATCATGAATGGTACGAGTCCGGGTTTTAAGCCATTGACGAAAGCATGCATTGCTTGTACGTCAGTTACTCCAGAGCAGCTGTTCTTCATTGCAGTCCACCTTGAGATAAAGTCCACGTATGGCTCATCTTCAAACTGGGTGCAGCGGTTTAACTGGTTGATGCTGTTGGGGCGTTTGTATGTTCCCCGAAAATGCTGAGTAAAAACTCTAGCCATATCATCCCAGCTGTCGACAGTTCTTGACGGAAGCCCGTTGATCCAATCTCTGGCTCCATCCAGTAACATAAGGTGGAGGAATTTTACTGCCTCTAGGTCTGTCCCATTGTTAATCTAGACGACTGTGTAATAGTCCGAGAGCCAGGTATCCGGGTTTGTAGTGCCGGTATATTTTTGATATGTTGGACCAACTTTGGCAAAGCCAGAATGTAGAGTTATTCTTCGGATCCTGTCAATGAAACACTTAGGTTCGAAGTATAGGTCATCTCTTTCCGCTCTATCGATGTGTGCGGAGTATCTACCGGCTAAATGGATAGAAGGGGATCTACTCCTTTCTTTTCCATTGTTGCGCGAACGCGCTTTTCCGGGATTGTCTCTATTTGCTCCGTTATCGTGCCCTTTGGGATAAGGTGGAGTTCTACTCCTGTGTCTTTCCTTATTCCTGGGGGGCATACGGGATCTCTCATGCCTGTGAGGAATGTCATGTCTTCCGTCTTTTTCAGCAGGGCATCTCGGAGGCGGCATTGGTTTTCCATCCTTCCGGTTTTGTTCTTCCCGATCTCGGGGATTAATTCCATCTTTCGGCAGACGAGATCCGTTTGGACGCTGCATTCTTGTTATCGGACTTTTTCTTGTCCTTTCTCGGATCTGCTTTCTTCTCTTTCGAATTACTTGAATCTCCAGGCTTTTCAGGTCCAGGTGCTCCAATGGCGCATGTAGCTGTTTTGCATAGGGCTAAGTCGTCATGCAACTTCCCTGATCTTGCTTGTCCTCGCTGTTGCTGTTGCAAAGCCTTTCCTAAGAAAGCATAGACCCCTTGAAGTTTTTCGCCATTGGAGTACATCTCATTGTTGAGGATGGCGAACGCGGCCTCCACGTTTTCTGCTGCGGTTTTGTATATAGGTTCGCCCCTGGTATCAGTGTCGTTTACTTGCTTTTGCCAGGTCGGGTTTTGAAACCGTTCCTTTGGCGGCAATACTTCCGGTCTTGCGATTCCGGGTAACCGTGTAGGTTTAATGCCAGATCTATTCCTTCTCTCGTATTCCTCGATTTCTTCCTGCTTCAACTTAACGTCAGCTTGGTTTTCTGGAGATGTTCCCGAGTTTTGAATAGATGTTCCTGTTGCCTTTGGAGAGCTTGTCTCCTGGATTCCAGCACTTCAGGGGGTTCGTGGGGTCCCACTGGTGTTTGAAGTAGATCTTGTTCGTCTTGTTCTGACATTGGCGGAACAGAGATTTCCTTCGCTTTCTTCTCCGCAGGCTTAACTCCACTTCCTCCTCCTGCTTCCGGGTTTTCGTTGGCTGGGTCAACCAATTTTTTCTTCCGGAGTTTGTATTCGAGTTTCTTGGAAGCTTTGTGTTTTTTCTTGGAAGAGGAAGGTTTTTTACCAGGTTCATCCTCTGTCAATTCCTTGACATCGGGGTATGTTGGAGTGGTTTCCCCCTCCTCTCTTTCCTCATCTGGCGGAGGTGTTTTAGGGCTTTCTTGACTTTCGGCATCCGTGTTTTCAGCCGGTTTTGCCATTAGTACTTCATGGAATCCCTCTTGAAGAGATTTTACTTTTCTTTCGAAAGCGTCTTCGTCTTCATCTTCGGAATCGAATTCATCTGATCCAGGTTTTGATTCCAATCTCGCCTCAATGGCGGTTAATACGGAATCAGTTTCCGAGTTCGCCGTTATATTGAGGATGTCGGATCTTCCACCTCTAATGTGGGATTGTTGTTTTCTACCTCTTCCACGGGATTGTTTTCATCCGTGTTTTCGGCGATCTCGGATTGCACCATACCGATAAAGTGCGATTCAGCATGATATCGGCGATCTGAGAAAAATCCGGCGTCATAATATTCTTCGACTGGGTATAGGACGGGTGGGATAAATTTGCTTCCACCACAGAATCTCATTGCTTCTGCAGTTAATCCGATAAAGATGTTTGCAGATCCAATCGGTAAAACGCAGGCACTTACCAGATGATTCCGTGCTGGCATGTACGATCCGTTGTCAAGGAAGTGCCCGACGTCGTTGTCGAATTCTAGACTTCCAACAGTTATGGAACTGCCAATTCCGCCGAGTATCCCCGATCGAAACATAACGCCTGACGTCGCTGACCCCACGGTGGGCGCCAACTGTCGAGACATCGTAGTAGAATTCATAGACGGTTGTGCCATGAGACTACTGATAGAGATGTGGGGGGACGTGGTAGTATGACGAACAATGACACCAAGGTTTTACCCAGGTTCGGTACGTCGCAACTAGGAGGCGTTCCTACTCCTGCAATCTCACTAAATCAGGGCTGAAGCCTGAAGTATACAAAGTACAATGTGAGTTAGGCTTAGCTACTCGACAACGATCAACCTCTCGGCGAGTTAGCCTCTAGCTTATTGTCTATATGTTTCTTATCCCCCGTCCGGCTTTATATAATAGCCGGGTTAGGGTTTACAGAATAGGAAACCTAGAAGACTACGGGTAAGTTCTAACTTGGAAGGCAAGAATCCTCCTTCTACTCCAAGCCGTACCACGTGTGCCGTGGTCCGGTTTCTTCTAGAATCCGGCTTCTGAGTGTCAACTTACTGGGCCGCCCAATGGACCGTAATCTATTACCATTCAGGCCATCCTGGTAATCTGGCACTTTAGGACACCATCTGATATACCCCTAATTGGTATATATCCGACAGGCAGTTAATTTGCCCATTAGAACTTATTGGTATGTAGCCTGCCGATGTCTTATTTCTGACTCGATGGATGCCGACAGTATCCTTGAGCTGAAAATGAACCTCTATAAAAAAAATTGCAAGAAAATGCAATTTTGATGCTTAAAAAGGGGCTTTGGTTGATGGATGATGACATGCAGAGGTACTGATCCTGTTTGTTTGGTTTTAAGATTTTCTTTGCGGCATCATGCATTCCCTTGCTAGCCCATTTATTTTTTCATGTGCACATAGGCACAAATATTTGCAGATGGAAGCAACTTCTAACAAATTGATTAAAGACAATCGTTCCCATTTAAGCATGGCAATGGGTAGGGTATGGGGCGGGTAGAGCAATACCATACCCATACCCGTATAGTCAACGGGTAGATAAATCTACCCATACCCGTACCCATGGGTTTGAAACTCTACCCATACCCATACCCGGTGATACCCGTACCCATTGGATACCCAACGGGTACACAAGTTATTATGTTTATCGATAGCATATTTGACAAAAAATATCCATCACTAGGAATTTATTTTCTTAATTTGAGTATTTGGAAGATGAGAGGATTAAGGAGAGATTGCAGTTTGGGGAGATTTGGGAGACGAGGGGATTATGAGGACGCATTGATCCGACCCTTCGCCTCATTGCCTTGACCCTGGAGTCATGGTCTTGTTGGCTGCTTCCTGCTGGCTACATATGGCCAAAGTGGCACACATGTCAGTATAAATGGGTAGGGTAAGGATATACCCACGGGTAACCGATACCCATGACCTACCCATAACTTGACGGGTAGGGTACGGGTACTACCCATAGGTATAAAAGTGTACCCATACGCTGCCCATACGGGTCGAATACCCGCGAATACCCATACCCACGGTTAAAATTGCCATCCTTATTCCCATTTTAGACATGTCCTTTCGGTTACTTGTTCTATTTAATTTCCTCTTATAACTTCCATATTTTTCTTTCTAGCACCTCGATATATAATTGCCTTTACCATGTACTAAAAACAATTATCACACAAATCTAAAACTCACCGCGTGTTAGTCCTAGGAGTCCATACCTTTTCCATCCGTGACGCTAGCTTCTCTCGCTATGCATGATAATTACCTCGTAATGTTCCAATTTTTTGACTGCCGTTAAATGACCACACAGCTCGTTTTGCTAATTTTCCAGGGCTAAAATGGCCATGTACAATGCTCTTCCTGCTGGTCCAGGCTCAGCAACAAGCCGGTTAGCTATGCGCAAAGGAATACTCGTGAAGAAGCTTTGCCTTTTTGCTCTTTCATCGTGCCCTATTCCTGGTTGTGGATACATAGGCTAGCAAGGGGAAACCTGAAAACTGCCTGCAACTGAACGCCCCCGTCACAAACACAAAGGAGTGGGGAGGTTTGCACCCTGCAGAGTGCAGAAGCTTTTCCTGATCTGGTTCCATATGATTTCTGCATTAATTTCTGCTAACCTAACACTAAACCTCTCTGTTGCGCGAGTTGTGCCTCTGTATGATGTTAATTCCATCTTCTCTAATCTTTCTATGTGTTCTAAATGTAAATGTGTGTAGCAGGGTAAATCTATTCCGTAAAGTAGTTTCAGGGTGTACATGTATATGTAGAAGCACTAGCTATTACAACATTGTAAATCTCTAGCCTAATTCATCTTATATAAAGTTCAATGCTTACCATTCGTCTCCTCTTGTGTACACATGCATCAATGAGACACCACGACATTGTTTCATCAGCTCGCTTATTAGACCCAGTTACTCAAATCAACAGAAGTACCATTCTGATCCGAAAGCATGTCAATCCTGCACGGGGTATACACAAACGAGTCCTGCACGTAGGCAGGAAAATTCTGATCACATTCCCCTGTATACGGTACAAAATCATCCAGAAAAACATTGCAACATCTCGCTTGTGGTTTCTCAACAAAATACGTGTGAAGTTGTTACAATTTGTAAAGACATACGCAACATATGAAGGAAACACTTAGCGTTTACATGTTTGCACGTAGTGGGCTGTTGGAAAAAATTTGATACGAAAATTGGGCTAAACAGCCAAATTGCTGCTACTTGGGCCTAATAATAAGGCAGGTCGGCCAAAATAGTCTCTCACGCACGAAAAGGAGCGAGCGAGCGCAAGGGACCTACGCTAGGATGCGTTAGGTCCCCCTAATATAAGTGTTTTCCTAAAAAAATACAGGTAGTAGAAAAACACTATCCAAAAGGCTTATTTCTTACCTACTACATCTGTTTCTAAATGTAAGCCGTTTTGGTAACTCAGTTTAAACTACCAAAACGGCTTATATTTTGGAACGGATGGAGTAATTAGCAACTAAAGTCGTGCATGATCATGGGTGGCATTCGAAAGCAATACCTTTCTTTTCTTCATTTTTTACGCGCATACGTGAGGACACACGCGTATTCTCTTTCTAGAAGGGGAAGCCAGTCTTTTTGGAATTCCCCCGGTGTGCATCACAGCTGCACACTCGTTTTATCTTCAAAAGTGTGTCCTGCTTTATTCGTTTTTTGATTGATCGGAATTTGCGATTCATAAGGCAATCCCTTTGGGCACCATAGGGAATGGATACTTAAAACATGATGAATGCATCCGAAACCAGATGAATGCATCGGTAAAGTGGAATAATTTCAATGGATTGTGCATCTGAATAGAAGGCGAAGCTGATCATTCCTTATATTTTGGATCTGTTTAGTTTCTTTTTTAGTGCATTCCTCAGATTTCTTGTGCATCTTTTCCTTATATTCCATGAGGCGAATCTCTCTATTCCAGTGGTTTAGCTGCTTCTTTCTTCTTTTAACAAGTGGATTCCTCCTCTTCTTAGAGGGTCATATCACTCTTTTGTGTTTATGGTTTATCACGCGCGTATATGGGGACGCACGCGTATTCTGAATAGGGGGTCCGTCCAACCAGACATCGCCGAAACCTCCATCTTTTACTTAAGCTGAGTCCACAGAAGAGGTTCCATTGCAAAGCGAGATCCAAGGGTTCGGGTACTATGAGCATCACAGCCTCAGGATTCGCTCGGTGGATCACCTGCGAGATGTTATTTTGTTGGATTGGGCCACTACGGAGATGAACTTGTCTGAAAATCAAGCTCGAAATGTATTAGTACTTTGGAGGCTCTTTCCCTCTGAATATCTGAAAAACATCCACATGTATGCTTTTGCAAGCGACAATCTGGCTTGCATGCGTATTAGACAAATTCTATATGTCAAAATAACTTGCAGCAGGAAATTCAGTATACTGAGTTTACTGGTGCTGAGTGGACTCATTAGCCACCGGAGATAAAATGGGTCAGTCACGTAGCCCCTCTCTCTGTCAGGACATACTCTGAAGTATCACAACTCACAACCTCAAGCTGAATTCTACAGGTAGCCTACGGTGCAAATGTCTCCTACACCTTGAGCCAAAACGGTCAGAATGTAATGATGTTTTACCTAGTGCTCTTAGCACTATTTTTTTCCTTTTGGTCTGTATTAATCAAACAAAGCAAACGAATAGTAGTTGACATTCTAGCTTTGAAATAAAGCACAGTGAGGGTTTGATGGGAGGAAACGAATATAAATACCTAATATTACTTTGTATTGTATATTCGGGCTTTGGCCTAGCGACCTCTCTGTTTATCAAAAATTCCAGCAAGTTTGCCTTGTTCTAGCTGTACGTATGTACCAGTAGATCATCGGTTTATTCCTCCGTCTTGCTGTTTAAATATTTGGGACCTGACACATCCGTCCACAACAATTCTTCTTTAGCTCGGCAGTATCGCGTGGTGGCCGCCCAATCTACTTCAAACAACCGTCGATATACTCCTCCTCCGCAGAATAAAACACCACGCTATAAATTCATCTGCTGGACAGAGAGCTGACGCTGGACTACTCCAACATGGAGAGATTAAAAAATTTCAATGTTGGAGTAGAAAAGGATGGGCGAGAGATAAATAGGATCAATTGGATGGTAGTACGATTTTTTTACATCGATTGAAGCAAACCCAGTGCCATGGAGTTGACGACGGCATGAAAAACGACCCATGCAGCAGGAGGATTCGAAAGAGCGTGATAGGCAAGGATCGATGATTCGCCAATTTTTTTTTTCTGAAATTTATGATTCGCCAATTGTTAGGATCGATGTGAAGGAAGCAGTTGGGAGTTCTATTCGTCCGGCTATTGGCCTATAGGGTGCTTTTTTTCTTAGTCACGGGTCCCGCAAAGAGGCGCAGCGGGACTCTGTTTTTTCCCTTGCACATGTACGTGACCGGACATATTGTTGTACGTTGTTAGACAAGTTTTTCTCTACGTATCTATGGTTAAATCATAGCCACAAAACTATGGATCCAATGGTTGTACTAATTTTGATGATGTGGCTTAACGTGATGGCTTTATTAGATATCCATATATTGCTTTTAGTATATACTAGCAAAAATGCCCATGCGTTGCACGGGAGAGAAAAATCTATGTCACAAAGAGTCATATAGTAAATTCCTGTATGATATTCGGTAAAACATAAATGTACATCCATAAATACCATCACTAAGTTCAAATTATTAATCTTTCAAACATACTCCTGTATGTTTTTTGTCGGATTTTTTGGTGTATCCAAAACTTTAAAATTGATGTCCAGACACACTAATATTGGCTGAGCCTGTTCTGCCTCCTGAAGATGTGTGTCATCCTGCCATCTCTTCTCTCCTTTATACTCTTTTTGGGTTATCCTTATAAATAGGAATCCCACAAGATAAGCAAGGCATACCTTCAATAGAATTCCTTTTCAACATGGAATTTACAAATAAAACATGTAGCGGATAAACATGTGTGGCAGCAGTAGTATTCAATATCAGCGTAGAAGGATTTGTAATACTACTCTTTCATGTCAAAAGGACTATGTGAGGACTTGGTTTCACTTGGAGAAACCAACTCTAAGTAGTAGTCTCTAGAGATAAAACATAGGTACATCGCATCAGACAAACACCATAAGAAAAACATGGTTCAAGAAGAATGATATGTCACAAGTCCTTAACGTCCAAGGGTTAGTTTGGTAATAAAAAAATTCTAATTGAGAGATCATGCTTCTTAAGACTACGCTATTTTTCTAAGCTCTAAATCCTAATTTTCCAAGCTCTAAATCATCTTAACCGACAACGTCAAATCTCGACTCGTACTTGATCTGGATACCAAGGTTATATGTAGATCATTTAATTAGAATATAGCAGATTTATTTTTTTGGTCCTAATGAAAGAAGTCTAGAACTTTATCCGATGATTTCTCCTTCCAATTTATTCTCAGCCAACTTCCCCACTAAATTTAATCCATAGCACTTCAGCATGACATGTGCCATGGGAAGTATACCTTAAATGCTGACCTTATTTAAGAGTTGAATTCCAAAATTGACATAGACATCTCCTGCTTAGGAGTTAAGAGTTATAAACCATAGGTAAGTAAGTTTCTTCTCCGTATAAATTTGCATAGATAGGAGTTCAAGAATACAGAGAGAAAACTCTTTATAAAAAGAAGCAGTTAATTCACGGCAGCACAGTGACAACAATCAAATAGATTAGCTTTTATGTGCATCCAATCGGAAGTGAAATCACGTTTATATCAACACCCGAAGCAAAAGATAAGGTATAATTAGCTAGATGTCTATTGTGATAATTAGCTAGAGAACATATTCAGTGAGAGTAACAGAACAGAAGTGGGCTACAATTGGCAGTAAATGATACATGTCTATGTACACAGTGGTGAGAAATTTCTATTACCTCACATGGGCATCAAACATATGGTGAATAATTCCATCACAGGGAAAGCAATAATAACAGAGGGAGAAAGGCAGGGAGAGAGACCTTGAGCAGTGTTCAATGTAACCGTAGAAAGCCAATGCATTAGGCATTTCCGGACCAGGAAAGGTTACTCTGGCCATACCTTGACAAATAATCTGTTGCTTATTTTCTACGGACATATTAGCTTATGCGCATCCAATCAGAAGTGCATCCGGTCTGCAGATTAATATCGGACAAGCGGCAGACGGCACAAGCGGTCAGCAATGCTGCCGGTCGCAAGCTCGCTGCATGGTTGAGTACGATCTCGCGGCATTGCTGAGTGCCAAAGTCTAGGCACAGGATGGCAAGTAGCATCCACTTCTGGGCGGTTGTTCATGGAAGTGCCTTGACGGCGGCAATCAGTTAACTCGTTGAGTCGTCGCGAGGTCTTTCCGCCAGAGGGCCTTATTTAGTATACATAAATTCAGGATCGTGGGACACCTTGTTAGCTCCCAAAGTCATGTTGGCCGGATGTGGAGCTGTACCGCCGGCGGAAGCGTGCATGTTGCAGCACTCGATGACCTCGGAGCATGTTCCAGCACTCGTCCTCGATCATGTGGCGGATGGCCAGCTGCGACAGCGCTTGATGCGCTCTCCATAGGAGCTGACCAGCGTGATCCGGACTTTGCTTCAATCTGCTGTATATTCGCGACCATGATACACTTCCGTTCCTGACAGCTTGGAGCACTTGATTTTGATCGGAAGTTTGGATTGATTTGATGCAAGGCAATCGATTCCTATAATATTTGAAGGCAGACGAGGAAGTCTAGAAGAGCTGGACTCGGGTCTAGTTGGTTGGGATACTTGGATCGTTCTCTTGTCGGATACGGTCATTATCTCTATATATACACGGTCAAACGGTGTGGACGGTCCTTGGTCAGTTTTTATGATGTTGGCTATGCACAACAAGTATGGAACAATTGCCTTTCAAATAGGTGGTGATGCCGTTGTAGCAAAAGTGGAATCAGCTCAAAACAATTGGGAATACACCCAAATGAATATGGACTCCGATCCAACTACAACATGAATCGTGCAAGGGGAACGAAGTTTTTGGCCGCTCACCAGGTAATAATATGTGATTTGTTGAGAGGGTAAATCCGTCTTTTATTAGTAGGTATAGATATATAATAGATAGATTAGATATGTTCTCGTCTTGCCAACTCTTTGTAACCCTAGTCGCCACCGCCTGTCGTCTCCGCCTTCTTCGTCTGGATATCGATGGGTCCCCGCCTTCTCTATTTCCGTGTGTACTCTTATAGGGGTAAGATGTTATACCCTCACTCTGCTCGATATGGGAAGTCGACAACATCCTTATCCACAGCCTTGTGCGTGAGGATGTTCTACAGACTACATCGACATCACCATCTACATCTCTTTCGCTACTACGGTATTTGGTACACGATCTCAGAAACTAGATATTAAAATTTGTATTCACTTGTATCTGCATAGCAAGGTCTTGGTTGTTGTGTAACAAGTTTGGCGAAAATTTTAAATTCTCGTTGCGCAGCCCAGTAAGAGCATCATACTGACTAGTGCAAGTGGGAGACTAATAGAGATATGATCTAGAGGCAATTATATTCAGTTATTATTTATCTTCAAGTTTATTATTAATTTTATATCTTTGTGCTATAACTGCGGTGGTAGTTGAATAGTGAGTATGCAAAGGTAAACCTACATAGGTGTAATATATGAACAAACAAGTGTTCATAATCTTGTCTCTAAGATTATGTTGTCTGTTGTAAGATGATCATGTTTTTTCCTGATCATGAACTTTGATAAGTGAGGTGACCCCGTCCACCACTGCATTGGTAGTGCATAAGTCATTGACATAAAACTTACAGAAGTATTTTTCTATAAATATTACATTCCCCAGAGAGTAGTACAACAAAAAAATTGCGGGCCCTAGTTCACACTACTTATTAATATAAGCCAAAATTGAATAAACTCGTCAAACAGTCATCCGAGGATGGTTAAAAGATTCAAAGTAAACCTAAGATAGTTGATGTCCTAATAAAAATAGCAATGCGATAACCATGATAGCTCAACAACTTAAATCCTAGAGCTGCTCGACTAGGTTCTTTTCTAGTACTAGACTAGACTCGCTTAATGTGACGCCCCGAGATCGGGCACTATGCAGATTTCAGCATTCCCGCCAAAATCCACATAATAACCGATTCCAGGTTGCCAGTTGTGATAACATTACAGCAGTTCACGAATATTCCGCAACAACAACAGAAAAGATATATAAGACGACTCAAACGAGTCAAGGATACAACTGATACAATACAAAGATCCAAATAACAGCGGAAGAAATAACATAGTGTCCGACTACGGACAAGATACAAATTGGACTAAGAGTCCTGAAGATAACCGATGGCGTGCAATCCCTGCCCAGGCCAAGCCGGAGGGATTCCCAAGCTAACGTCGTCAGACTTCAAACCTGTTGACTGCAATGTGGAATATGCAGCCACGAAATGGATTCGTGGGTCAGTACGGTTAAGTACTGGCAAGTGGATAAACCATACTCACAAGATACCAGCGTAACCAATCATCACAAGATACAAATACTTTGGGTACAACGGAAGGAAGGGATTATTGCAAAGAAGCGGCAACGGGCTGCACTAACTAACTACAGAGACGCGCTACAACATCCGGCTAAAAGAAAGGGATAAGAGAGCGTATCCGAAGCAACTACAACTACTCACCAAACAATACCCATCCAGTGTTACCCCCTACTAAGGAAGCAACCCAAGGAAACTCACCCTGTTGATGAAGGTGACATTCATTTTTATGGTGGAGGTAATCTATATTACTAGTCAAGTTATTATCGTTAAGTGTAAGTTGTCTGAGTACTTGTTAGCCAGCACTTTCACCAAGTCATCCATAACCGCGGACAACACGGCTTAAATCTTCTCGCATCAAGCCCAAAGAACCACGTGCTGTGCGTGCGCGGCTAATCGAGCCCCCACGAAGAAAAGGGGGACCCTCATAGCACTGGAAGACCATGCCGCCCAAAATGCCGACTACAAAAGTTCCACCCTGGCGCCAAGGGTTCACACTTGCATATGCATGCATCAAATGGAAAGCCCGAACTAAGTGTGGCGATTTGGACGAGATGCGAATCGAATCAGAATTGCGGGGGGCGCCCATACTCGCTTCCCACATGCGGTTAGTGCGCTCATCATGGATCAGAGGACAAGACCCTTTTCCTAATTAGGGTCGACACTAGCAGGCCTCAAAACCACGCCGGGCCTCCTGCCGGTGCCTTGTCATCAAATTATTATTACCCAAAACATTAACATGTTGTTGATTGAATCGAAACCCAACTATCAAACTAAACAGATGATAGATCAAAGGACAACAGGACTAGAGCGCAAACAACCCTAAGCATGCAACTACGACACGAGAGCCAACAAGGTAAACAAACAACAGTTAATAGGAAGTAGAAGGAAGGCTATATCATGGCTGCAAGGTAAACATATGATAGGATCGAGACACAAGCATCGAATCATAAGGCTAGAATAAAGGCAACGAGAAGAATCAGTAACAAGTGATGAAAGGTAGCCATAGGTAGCAAGTGACTATACTTGCCTGGAATCTAGCAAGTAGAGGTACATCCGCAGAACTTGTCGTTGCTCACATCATCTCAACGTCCTATCCGCGAAGAAGCAACGAACTAGAACAAACACCGGATGTAACAATTACTACTACGGCAAAAGATCCAGCATGATCAAGATATGGATGCATGACAAGTTTAAGGATGCATCAAAGATAAACTAGTTGACATGGTAAACATATTTAAATGGGCCCATATGCAATTTGGATTGCATATGGAAAATCCCATGAATTAATGTTGAATTAAATGATCTACAAATAACCATCATGTGAAAGTTGATTAGAATGATGCATGGATGATAAAAACAATAAGAAAACAACAATAGCTTCAATTTGAAATGTTGTTTACCAAGTTTGGAATTTTATTTGTTAAGTTATGAACTTTGGCATTTTAAATGATTTAAACAAACATTTGTTTTTTTCACCAATTTTAAATTTTCAAAACAGATAACAAAATTTATATTTGGAAAGAACACAAAATTTTGGATGGAATACATATTTCATTTGTTGAATTTGGATTTTAGATGAGTAAGTTATTAAATTGACAATTTTAAATGCATTAATTAAGAAATAGTTGTTTTCAGCAATTTAATTTATTCAAAATAGAAAACAAAGTTTATATTTGGAAAGCTTATTCAATTTTGCATGGAATACATATTTTACATGTTGGAATTGGATTTGAATTGCCCAAGTTATGAATTTTGCAATTTAAAAGGTTTAATTAAAGCATTGAATTATTGCACCAACTTTAATTAGGAAAAACAGTAAACAAAATGTATTGAAAAGGTTGAAAACATGTAGCAAATGTTTCACTGAACATTTTGAGCTATTAAACATAATTTTTGGATCATTACTGAATTTATTATGAATTTTTTCATAAACATTTTTATTCTGCCCTTTTTAGTAAACAGAAGGAAACATGTTCAAATTTAATTCAATTGTGACCAAATAAAATACCACTGTGTAGAGTTTGTTAAGAAAAAATTTTAGAGCCCAAGTTTGCTCAATTTGGGTGAACAAAACTCAAGTTATGAATTCCCAAAGTTTCCAATTTTTATTGCATTTTCTGTATTTAATTATTTAGTGCAAAATTTATTACAGAAACATGTTGCAACCTTGTGACTAATAGAAAGAGCACAAGATTCTGAATCCACAGAAACTTGAATCATTGAAATTGGAGCATTTTGCAATTTGTTATGGATTTTACAAGTAAAGACTCAGATCTGTTTTTCTGGATTTCGGGAAATAAAAGAAAAAGGCCGAAAAAGGGGTGGCTTTTGCTTCCAGGGGGACTCGAACTCGGGGCTTCCAGCGTGCGGAAGGAAACGCAAGCCACTAGGCTAGCTGCTCGGTTGTTGAGCAACTCTGTGCGTGGCCGAATAAGAGGCAAACCATCCCTGTTTATAACTGTCGAAACTGAAGAAGTTTCAGTCGTGCGTTCTGCTCCCGATAGATCACGGCGAACGGAAACGACAGTGACGACCTCGAACTGGCGGCGCTCTGGGTGAGTCTGAGGTGCAGGGGAGCATGTGCGTGCGTGTCAGGGGGTGTTTGCTGCATCGCGGACGTGGATGTTGTACACACAGAGGCACAAGGCGTGCAGTAGAAGCGCACGGGCACGAGCGCGGTGCTCGGCCATGGCGGAGCGGCAGATGGACGCCCATGGCGGCAGCGCTATGGCCACTTAACGAGCCCATGGAGGAGGGGAATCGGACGAGGTTCTCACCGGGAGGTGCTCGGAGGAGTCGATCATGCTCGAGAAGGTCTGGGTTGCCGGAATTTCGCCGGAGAAGGTCGCCGGCCGGAGAACTTGTCGAGGACGCCGGCGATGATTGAGGAGCTCCCGGCATGATTCCTTCTGCGTGGAGCACCTGCTCGATGAGGCGGAGCTCCTGGCGTCCTTGCACGGGCGCGGGAGGGCCCATAGCAGTGGCGCCACGGTGAGGTGCTCTGGTGCCCTCTTCTCCGTTCGGAAGTTTTCAGAGAAAGAAATTAGGGGAGGAGGAAGAAGGGAGGTGGCGGCGGTGGAGAGGGAATGGAGGGAGGAGGTTAGGGTTTGGGGCTTGGAGGAGGGGGGTAGATATGGAGGGGAGAGGGGGGACCAGGAGGAGGCCATGGTCAGTTATGTACGACCTCGTGAGGAAGACGACAAGGAGGGGCCTCCTGGTGGGCTAGGTGCAAAGGGGTAGTAGGTCGGCTGGCCCTTTTGGGCTAGCCTGCCTCCCCTAGCTCGGTTTTCTTTCTTTTTCTTTTTCTTTCTCTTTTTTTTTGTAGAAGGTGTAAGAAAAGGAATTGAGGGGGTTTTATATAACCAAAAATTATGAACTAAAAACCATGCACTTGGCACTTAAAAAGCCCAGGTGCACAACTTTTCTTTCTCCGAATTTTGAATATTTGGTACCATTTTGAAATTGGAACGGATTTGATTGAAATTCACATTGAATGATTTATCTCAACTTTGAACAGTTGAATTATTTATAAATTCAAGTTTGGTGAAACAAATTGAGATGTTATTGTTTGTGATTTGTTTCAAAAACTTTGGCATATGTTTTTGGAATTTTGAATTGGTTTGAGAGACACAGAAAACAAGAATGCAGGAGATGCAATGCAATGCCATGCAAAGAGAGAACAAACAATTGTACTTTGGGGGGGGGGATCCCCCGGGTGTTACAGACGACACCACTAACAAGGGATTGCGCCCTCGCAATCCACCCACTAACCCGGGAGGGGAAAGAAGTTCGACTATCGATTCTTTATGCTTCCAGTTGATCTCCTCGACACCACTAACAAGGGCTTCTCGACACCACTAACAAGGGCTTCTCGACACCACTAACAAGAGATTCTTGCTCGGAGTGACGACGATGTTCTTCCACCAGGAATCTTCCGATGATCGAACCTACTAGGTTAAACGCTCAGAAAACGTCCACCCACGTAGGATCCTAAAACTTTGAAAGATAGACAAGAGGGGAGACTCCAAAACAAATAAGGCAGGAGGGGAAATAGAGTAGAGATAAGGAGAAAACAAGAATCCTATTAAGATGTTTCCAAAACAGGTTTTGCACAAATAGTTTTTGACACTCTAAGAACACGGCCGTTAACGAGGTTATCCTACAGGCTTTGCGGACCCGTTGCTTCGATAACCATTCGTATCGAAACAAATTCGGGAATCGGAAACCAGGCTCTGATACCATTTGTGACGCCCCGAGATCGGGCACTATGCAGATTTCAGCATTCCCGCCAAAATCCACATAATAACCGATTCCAGGTTGCCACTTGTGATAACATTACAACAGTTCACGAATATTCCGCAACAACAACAGAAAAGATATATACAAGACGACTCAAACGAGTCAAGGATACAACTGATACAATACAAAGATCCAAATAACAGCGGAAGAAACAACATAGTGTCCGACTACGGACAAGATACAAATTGGACTAAGAGTCCTGAAGATAACCGATGGCGTCCAATCCCTGCCCAGGCCAAGCCGGAGGGATTCCCAAGCTAACGTCGTCAGACTTCAAACCTGTTGACTGCAATGTGGAATATGCAGCCACGAAATGGATTCGTGTGTCAGTACGGTTAAGTACTGGCAAGTGGATAAACCATACTCACAAGATACCAGCGTAACCAATCATCACAAGATACAAATACTTTGGGTACAACGGAAGGAAGGGATTATTGCAAAGAAGCGGCAGCGGGCTGCACTAACTAACTACAGAGACGCGCTACAACATCCGGCTAAAAGAAAGGGATAAGAGAGCGTATCCGAACCAACTACAACTACTCACCAAACAATACCCAGCCAGTGTTACCCCTACTAAGGAAGCAACCCAAGGAAACTCACCCTGTTGATGAAGGTGACATTCATTTTTATGGTGGAGGTAATCTATATTACTAGTCAAGTTATTATCGTTAAGTGTAAGTTGTCTGAGTACTTGTTAGCCAGCACTTTCACCAAGTCATCCATAACCGCGGACAACACGGCTTCTCGAGAAGATTTAACCCTGCAGGGATGCACCAATTTGGCCGTACACGTAAGAATGACCCGCCAGATGGAAAGGCCCTTCCACCAAGCGGGGCACTCAACACAACCCAACTCTTCTTCGCATCAAGCCCAAAGAACCACGTGCTGTGCGTGCGCGGCTAATCGAGCCCCCACGAAGAAAAGGGGGACACTCATAGCACTGGAAGACCACGCCGCCCTAAATGCCGACTACAAAAGTTCCACCCTGGCGCCAAGGGTTCGCACCTGCATATGCATGCATCAAATGGAAAGCCCGAACTAAGTGTGGCGATTTGGACGAGATGCGAATCGAATCAGAATTGCGGGGGGCGCCCATACTCGCTTCCCACATGCGGTTAGTGCGCTCATCATGGATCAGAGGACAAGACCCTTTTCCTAATTAGGGTCGACACTAGCAGGCCTCAAAACCACGCCGGGCCTCCTGCCGGTGCCTTGTCATCAAATTATTATTACCCAAAACATTAACATGTTGTTGATAGAATCGAAACCCAACTATCAAACTAAACAGATGACAGATCAAAGGACAACAGGACTAGAGCGCAAACAACCCTAAGCATGCAACTACGACACGAGAGCCAACAAGGTAAACAAACAACAGTTAATAGGAAGTAGAAGGAAGGCTATATCATGGCTGCAAGGTAAACATATGATAGGATCGAGACACAAGCATCAAATCATAAGGCTAGAATAAAGGCAACGAGAAGAATCGGTAACAAGTGATGAAAGGTAGCCATAGGTAGCAAGTGACTATACTTGCCTGGAATCTAGCAAGTAGAGGTACATCCGCAGAACTTGTCGTTGCTCACATCATCTCAACGTCCTATCCGCGAAGAAGCAACGAACTAGAACAAACACCGGATGTAACAATTACTACTACGGCAAAAGATCCAGCATGATCAAGATATGGATGCATGACAAGTTTAAGGATGCATCAAAGATAAACTAGTTGACATGGTAAACATATTTAAATGGGCCCATATGCAATTTGGATTGCATATGGAAAATCCCATGAATTAATGTTGAATTAAATGATCTACAAATAACCATCATGTGAAAGTTGATTAGAATGATGCATGGATGATGAAAACAATAAGAAAACAACAATAGCTTCAATTTGAAATGTTGTTTACCAAGTTTGGAATTTTATTTGTTAAGTTATGAACTTTGGCATTTTAAATGATTTAAACAAAAATTTGTTGTTTTCACCAATTTTAAATGTTCAAAACAGATAACAAAATTTATATTTGGAAAGAACACAAAATTTTGGATGGAATACATATTTCATTTGTTGAATTTGGATTTTAGATGAGTAAGTTATTAAATTGACAATTTTAAATGCATTAATTAAGAAATAGTTGTTTTCAGCAATTTAATTTATTCAAAATAGAAAACAAAGTTTATATTTGGAAAGCTTATTCAATTTTGCATGGAAAACATATTTTACATGTTGGAATTGGATTTGAATTGCCCAAGTTATGAATTTTGCAATTTAAAAGGTTTAATTAAAGCATTGAATTATTGCACCAACTTTAATTAGGAAAAACAGTAAACAAAATGTATTGAAAAGGTTGAAAACATGTAGCAAATGTTTCACTGAACATTTTGATCTATTAAACATAATGTTTGGATCATTATTGAATTTATTATGCATTTTTTCATAAACATTTTTATTCTTCCCTTTTTAGTAAACAGAAGGAAACATGTTCAAATTTAATTCAATTGTGAACAAATAAAATACCACTGTGTAGAGTTTGTTAAGACAAATTTTTAGAGCCCAAGTTTTCTCAATTTGGGTGAACAAAACTCAAGTTATAAATTCCCAAAGTTTCCAATTTTTATTGCATTTTCTGTATTTAATTATTTAGTGCAAAATTTATTACAGAAACATGTTGCAACCTTGTGACTAATAGAAAGAGCACAAGATTCTGAATCCACAGAAACTTGAATCATTGAAATTGGAGCAATTTTCAATTTGTTATGGATTTTACAAGTAAAGACTCAGATCTGTTTTTCTGGATTTCGGGAAATAAAAGAAAAAGGCCGAAAAAGGGGTGGCTTTTGCTTTCAGGGGGACTCGAACTCGGGGCTTCCAGCGTGCGGAAGGAAACGCAAGCCACTAGGCTAGCTGCTCGGTTGTTGAGCAACTCTGTGCGTGGCCGAATAAGAGGCAAACCATCCCTGTTTATAACTGTCGAAACATAAGAAGTTTCAGTCGTGCGTTCTGCTCCCGATAGATCACGCCGAACGGAAACGACAGTGACGACCTCGAACTGGCGGCGCTCCGGGTGAGTCTGAGGTGCAGGGGAGCATGTGCGTGCGTGTCAGGGGGTGTTTGCTGCACCGCGGACGTGGATGTTGTACACACAGAGGCACAAGGCGTGCAGCAGAAGCGCACGGGCACGAGCGTGGTGCTCGGCCATGGCAGAGCGGCAGGTGGACGCCCATGGCGGCGGCGCTATGGCCACTTAACGAGCCCATGGAGGAGGGGAATCGGACGATGTTCTCACCGGGAGGTGCTCGGAGGAGTCGATCATGCTCGAGAAGGTCTGGGTCGCCAGAATTTCGCCGGAGAAGGTGGCCGGCCGGAGAACTTGTCGAGGACGCCGGCGATGATTGAGGAGCTCCCGGCATGATTCCTTCTGCGAGGAGCACCTGCTCGATGAGGCGGAGCTCCTGGCGTCCTTGCACGGGCGCGGGAGGGCCCATAGCAGTGGCGCCACGGTGAGGTGCTCCGGTGCCCTCTTCTCCGTTCGGAAGTTTTCAGAGAAAGAAATTAGGGGAGGAGGAAGAAGGGAGGTGGCGGCGGTGGAGAGGGAATGGAGGGAGGGGGTTAGGGTTTGGGGCTTGGAGGGGGGGGGTAGATATGGAGGGGAGAGGGGGGATCAGGAGGAGGCCATGGTCAGTTCTGTACGACCTCGTGAGGAAGACGACAAGGAGGGGCCTCCTGGTGGGCTGGGTGCAAAGGGGTAGTAGGTGGGCTGGCCCTTTTGGGCTGGCCTGCCTCCCCTAGCTCGGTTTTCTTTCTTTTTCTTTGTCTTTCTCTTTTTTTTTGTAGAAGGTGTAAGAAAAGGAATTGAGGGGGTTTTTATATAACCAAAAATTATGAACTAAAAACCATGCACTTGGCACTTAAAAAGCCCAGGTGCACAACTTTTCTTTCTCTGAATTTTGAATATTTGATACCGTTTTGAAATTGGAACGGATTTGATTGAAATTCACATTGAATGATTTATCTCAACTTTGAACAGTTGAATTATTTATAAATTCAAGTTTGGTGAAACAAATTGAGATGTTATTGTTTGTGATTTGTTTCAAAAACTTTGGATATGTTTTTGGAATTTTGAATTGGTTTGAGAGACACAGAAAACAAGAATGCAGGAGATGCAATGCAATGCCATGCAAAGAGAGAACAAACAATTGTACTTTTGGGGGGGGGGGAATCCCCCGGGTGTTACACTTAACTACTCATTTGCTTCTGCTGCTTTGTTGTCGTCGGCTCCATATGCGATGACGTAGTCGCCTCCTTCTGTTCCTCCTGATAAATCCTGAGCTTCATAGTATAACTCTTGGTCTTTGGTGTTCTGATCGTTGATGTCATGAATGGCCTCCTCAAAGTCTAAGAAAGAGGTCAACGGATGGGTTGAGTAACGATCGCTACTCAACAACCTCAAGTAAGAAAATATTTTGGGTTTTTGTTCACTAGCTAATGTCATGACAATTAGTCGTAGACATGATGCACGTAGACATGATGCACGTTTTTGAAAAAGAAATCTTGAAAATATTGGTTTTAATTCCAAAACCTATGTTCCTCAGCCGTCACGAGTTTGAGAATCAGCTAAGATTTCTTTCATGCCGCTGACGTGGGTCCTTCCGAGAAAACGAATGTAAATGTCACAGAGGTTTGCCAGTTTTACCAAATGTAGACTTAGACTTGATACAAACGCTTAGGTGTGTGGTTTGTCCAACATCAGGTTTTTGAATTCATTCTGAGTATCCTTTAACCCCACAGATTCACCCTTATCGTGACAGAATAGATCCTTGACACAACGAGGGCCCTTATCCATCTCTGCCACCCGACCGAGATACCACTACCTTTATAGAACCCGTCGCGTGAAATTTAAAAGGCGCTCCCACGCACATTGGTCGGATCCACGACCCAACCATGTAGCGTATCCGAGAATATGTGATAATAAAGAAGGTAATTATGACCCCTCTCGCCCATACCAGAACCTTTGGTTGGAGCATAAATACGGCGATGGAAAAGCTACAGAACAATTGTTATTAATCCTAGTTTTCCCATACGATGGAACCTCTACCACAACATACAGTCGGTAGTTCCACCGCCAACCAATCATTCATAAAAGTATTTTATTTTAATGTAGTAGATAAGAATACGATTTGTAAACTTTGGAAAGATAATCCATTGGACATGCAAGAATGAACTTGCCTTGACTAAGATAAAGTGCTGTCTAAAACTTTGAGTGACTTTTAAACTTTTGGTTCTAAAAAACATCATTATTGTCTGATAAGACATTGTTT
This sequence comes from Alopecurus myosuroides, assembly GCA_028641055.1. Classification (NCBI taxonomy): domain Eukaryota; kingdom Viridiplantae; phylum Streptophyta; class Magnoliopsida; order Poales; family Poaceae; genus Alopecurus; species Alopecurus myosuroides. The sequence goes on from CM054062.1 coordinate 302,223,284, forward strand.
AAAAGAAACTGCATGCTATTATGAATAAATAATATGCCCTTGCAAAACCCTCCAATTGGATTTGAAATTATTTTGATCAAATTCTCCAAATTCATGGGTGATGTTCATTTTACATAGATTTATAACGAGGAATGATTGTATAAGGATTAGAAATTCAAACAATTCATATATTTGAACTTTATAACATTATCCCCATTTTAAGGTACGAATAAAATCAGTTTCATTCCTAATCATATCCACTTATGAATCTTTGAAACTTTATTTAAGATATTTCAAATCATTTCCAATAAAGGATCTTTGAAATCTTATTTAAAAAAATTCAAAGCATTTCCACTTAAAAATCTTTGAAATTTTAACTCAAACAAAATGTTTTAAAAATCATATAAAATTCAAAATTAAATTCCTCATATTTTGGAAGTGTGTGGAATATTTTATTTTGATTTTTTGGTATATGGAACTCTCAAAAATGATTTTTAAAGTTCATGTATCATTATGTTTATTTTGGTAATTAGAAAATGACCAAACTACGCGTCTCACAAGTGGATCAACTCACTTAAGTGAGCAAACACGGGTCAAAGAGCCCGATCCAACCCGTCAGCCTCACGTCCTCTCCCCCTTCTCTCTCACTCACACACGGCATCGATTCCCCTCGATCCCGCGATAGAAATTTCCAGCGTGCTCGCCGCCGTCCTCCGGCGCGCTCCAACCGTCTCGATCGCCGCCATATGGCTCAATCACTTCGCCTCGCTCCCAGCTACCTTTTTTTCCAACTCAATTCTTCCCCAAAATCGATCACACACAACCCTACTCTCTAAGCTAGGGTTTCGGTGTTGGGTGTTGTAAATGGCGCTGGTGCCACTCGCTCGCCTCCGGGCAGGCTCCGGTGATATGGCTGGTGCTTTGGACGGTCTTGTCACGGATGTGCGGCGCTGCGATGTTAGAAGTGGTTGGTCACCTACTCTGGTAGTAGATGGTCCCGCCATGTATGGCACACTACGGTGTGCTTGTTGACATGGAACACACATTCGTTGGGAGACCCCAGCAGGAAGGTATGATGCAGTGTAGCAGTAACTTCCCCAAGTTATGAAACCAGGGTTATCAATCCCAGTAGGACTTCGAAGTCTCTCAATAGGTTGCTTTTTGTCTCACGTTTCAACAAGCGTGGACTTGCATACAAACACAAATCCTCTCTTGCTGCCAAATTTCCGAGAAGGTCTCAATCTTCCCGTCTTGCTTAAAACTAGAGAATCAATTGTATCTAATGGTTGCAGAAGATTAAATGAAAATGGAACATTGAACAAGTGATGATGAAAAGAAAGTAAACGAGGTTCTAATCAATGAGGAAAATAGGAACGGGGGCCTGATACGTCATAAACGTATTCATAATTTCTGATGTTCCATGTTGTTTTCATACTGTATGCTACATGTTTCTTATACAATTTATGTCATTTTTATGGATTTTCTGGGTCTAGCCTATTGACAAGATGCCATAGAGCCAGTTCCTCTTTTCTGCTGTTTTTAGTTCCATAAAAGTTGTTCTCAAAATATTCTCGGAATTGTACGATTCAAAATCCAGAAGTCTTAGAATTCCCGAAGGGTCAAGGAAGTCCAAAGGAGACCCGGAGGGCTAGAGCCCCCACACCATGCCTCCGCGCGTGCTCCCCCTGGCCGCACCCACTGGTGGTGTGGGCCCCTCGGGCTCCCACCCACGTTTCCCTCTCGCCTATATAGTCTCCCCGATGCATAAACCCTAAGAGAGTCGGCCTCCTTCCACGAAAAGTTCCGTAGCTCCGCCGCCGCTGCCGGCAAGGTTCAGGGGACAGAAATCTCTGTTCCGGCACCCTACCGGGACGTGGAAGTGCCCCCGGAGCCATCTCCATCGACTCCACAGCCATCTTCATTACCGTTTCTGTCTCCTATGATGATGAGGGAGTAGTTCTCCCTCGGGGCTGAGGGCTCTACCGGTAGCTATGTGTCTCATCTCTTTCTCCTGTGGTGTGATGTTTATGTGATCATGCGCTTTGTAATCTAGTTGAATAACTGGATGTTTCTCTTCATCTATTATGCTACTCAAGTGTTTTTTTTATGAGATCTCCGTAAACACTTTGATCACAGGGTAATGGTGACAGTGTGTGCACCATGTGGTTTAGCATGATATTTATATCTTGTGTTGGATGACCCTATGAAATTGTGGAGTTTGTTTAGTACTAATTTGGGGCGCTCATAGTGACAGCGTGGGGTGCCCTAGAGAGGGAATACATACTTGAGGAGTGCTGTTACATCCCTACGCACTGGATTGATGTTTGCTATACGACCAGAGAGGTTCGGAGTAGCATAGTGAAGAAATGATATTTATGAAGGGAATATGCCCGAGAGGCAATAATAAAGTGGTTATTATCTTATTCCTTGTTTATGATAAATGTTTATTTATGATGCTAGAATTGTATTAACCGGAAACGTTGATACATGTGTGTTTAATAAACAAACAATGGTTCCTAGTAAAGCCTCTTTTTTAACTAGCTCATTGATTAACAGATGATCAAGGTTTCCTGATCATAGACATTGGATGTTGTTAATAACGGGGTCATGTCATTAGGAGAATGACATGATGAACTTAGACCCTAACTAATTATAACAATACGATCAAGTCATTTAGTTTTGTTGTTATGTCTTACATTCGGAGTAACATTATTCCTTAGACCATGAGATCAGGTCAATCACTGATACCGGAAGGATGCTTTGATGTCATCAAACGTCACACCGTAACAGGGTGACTATAAAGGTGCCGTTGGGTATTTGGAAAGTATTAGTTGAGGCTCATGGATAAAGAGTGGGATTTGTCCATCCAATATGACAGAGAGATATACTCAGGGCCCTCTCGGTGATTTCACATCGACACCGCTTGCAAGCACGTGATATGATCACAAGGATGTTATATCACGGGAACGAGAAAAGAGCACTTGTCGGGTAACGAGATCAAACAAGGTATGGTGGATACCGATGATCGGATCTCGGGCAAGTAAAATATCGCTAGACAAAGGGAAATCGTTACGACGTTGAAAGGTTCACACAATCACGAGAGTCATCGTTGAATATATAGGAGTCATCACGGTTCTCCAGATCCCGCTGTTGATTATTGATCGGAGAGGAGTCTCGATCATGTCATTCACGAACCGTAGGGTGACACACTTAAGGTTCGATGAAGCGTTAGAGAGGATACAGAATCTCGAAGAATATTTTGGGCAGCTCCGAAAATTGTTTCGGGGAAGATTGAAATAGTTTAAGGGGTTTTTCATCGAATGAATTAAAAAATGATTCGAGGAGCTGCATGCAAATGTTTGTTAGTGGAATTAACAAATATAAATAAAGAAATAAAAATGTTTTATTTATTTATTAAAGAAAAACTTTGGATTTTCTAAGTGGAAAATTAAGGGAGTATGAGTGGGTGTGAGTGGGGCTTCCACTCACATGAAGAGGGAAGAGGTGGGGGCACCCCATGGCTGGCCGCACCCCCCTCTTGGGCTGCCTCCCCTTCCCCTATAAAAGGAGGGTGAGGGCTCCTCTTCATCCACACACTTCCCACTCCCCTTTTCCCTCCACCCGCTGCTCCATTCCATGGTCTCCGGCTTGGCGAAGCCCTGACCGTGGGATTCTTCACCACCACCACGCCGTCGTGCTGTTGGAGTTCCGCGGGGATCCTCTACTTCCGCTACCCGCTGGATCGAGGGAACAGAAGTCTTCATCGAGCTGAACGTGTGACCGATTACGGAGGCACCGCCGGATTGCGGCGCACTTCTTCTCGCTCGGGATCGGCGTGAGTACGACTACGCCAACAACGATATTTTATCTTGTACCACTTTGAGTCATCGAGGGTATGTTATCTCAAGACTCTCTTTCTCCTCGTTGCCTTTCATCTCCTAGATTAGATCTTGGCCATTCGGGTTTCTCGCGCGTAGGAATTTTTTTGTTTCCTATGCAACGACCCCTTCAGTGGTATCAGAGCTGGATCTATGCGTAGATGAATTGTACGGGTAGAACACATAGGAGTATGTGGGAGTTGATGATCATGTTTTTGCCTCTTTGAGTATTTTATGATCTTAGTGGCATAGTAGGATGAAGCGGCCCGGACTAACCTTACATGTCCACGTACATGAGACTTGTTCCACAACTGACATGCAACTTGTATTGCATAAGTGGCATGCGGGTGTATGTTTCTCCTACTATAGTTAAGATCTAATCTACGAAGGATTGTTAAAAATGTGTTTATCAATGTTGTGGTTGATGTTCGTAGGTATGAACGGTTCTATCCTCGAAAGCCCTAAGCCACGTAAAATATGCAAAAATAAATTAGAAGCGTCTAACTAGTTTTTGCTGGGCATGTGATGTGATATGGTCAATGTTACAAATTTGATTATGAGATGGTCTATTTTGTAAATTATTGATATACCGGAAGGTATCCATATGGTTGTCTTATTATTGATGGAAAATCAAGATTGGGGTGCCATGGTACTTGGTACCACGCCGGTGGAATGATCGAGATCATACCATGATGCACACGATGGAGATCAAGTGCAAGGAAGACCATATCATATCACGTTATCCTTACATGTGATGTATATGATGTTAATCCTTTTATGCAGCTTGTTTTGCTTAGATAGCGATGGTAGCATTATAAGATGATCCCTCTCACTTAATATCAAGATAATAATGTGTTCTTCCTTAAGTATGCACCGTTAAGAAAGTTCGTCGTTTCGAGACACCATGTGATGATCGGGTGTGACAGACTCAACGTTCGCATACAACGGGTGTTTTCAAGCCTAGCATGTACATACATGGCCTTGAAACACACGCAATACTACGGTTCTACTTGGCGAGCCTAGCATGTACAGACATGGCCTCGGAACACGTAACCGAAAGGTAAAGCATGAGTCATATGGATGATATGATGAACATGTCGATGTTCGCCTTTGAAGCTACATCATCTCACGTGATGATCGGTTTTGGTGTAATGAATTTGGTTCGTGTAATCACTAATGACGACTAAGAGGGATATTGTTTTTGAGTGGGAGTTCATGGTTTAATTTTGAATTAACTTGAACTTATTTATCATGAACAACCAATCAAAGTGAATTTGCACAAATTGTAGTATTCATTGGCATCCACATAACTAAGTTACACTTAGATTGTTGATTGAGATATAACTGTTATGATCTGGTAAAAATCATTTAAGATTGTTACCGTATTAGTGAAATTTAAAATTGAGTCCTATTGTAGATTTTTGGTATTTCCTACCTATCTCCATATGGTTAAGGATTGATTTATCTAAAGAGCAGCCAATTCCTACTTAGAATCTAGAGTCATGGTTGCTTCCATATTACTTTATCTTCAAAAGAATGTTTCGTTGATCAAGGTGATTTTGGAACTGAAAAGAGTTGTTTTCAGAAACAATCAAGTGAAAGATATATTGATATCTAGAAACTTATTTGTGACAACATGACTGAGTATAATTTAGCGCGACAATGTTTGCTTATATTATTTGAATATATGCAATGATTGAAAACGCTAGGCGTTTGAATATTCCAAGAAGTTGGGCGCTAAAATTTATCCTCTAAATTTCTTCCTTCGAGCTATAGTAGCTTAATCATAAAATTGTTATGATGGGATGGATTAAAAGTATGGGTAAAGTCGTTTACCTTACTTGGAGATCGCTAAGAGTGGAATCTAGAAGAATACTATTAATATGGTGATATTAGTAGAACAATCAAACTCAAAGTATGACTCAATGGGTGATAGTATATGACTAACACGCCAAAGAAAATGAGCTAGTACGACTAGCATTGTTTGATGTTGAATGATTCTTCTATAAAGGAAAGGGAATATTGAAAATAGAATTACAAAAAGATATTTGGTAGAAAAAGAACATAACTGGAAAAGTCCAGCTCAGAAGTATATGCTTGATATACAAGTTACAGATGTATTACTAGTTAACAAAGTATTTTTGGGTATTTTGATACCACATTGGTTGGTATGAGTTGTCATACAAAGCAACGCAATGCAAGAAATACAAGGGCCTAAAAGGAACTAGTAATAGATGTGAAATCGATTATGACAAGAACAGAAATAAAGTGTTATTGTGTTCATTGTCGTATCGAACCAAACATTCAAGATTTATTTTAAGAACTTAATAAGTTGTTATTTTGTTCTGTTCTTTTGTGAGAACAAATGAGATTGTTCAAACTATGACCATATTCCATAATTGATGGATATGTTAATATAAATCATGTTGGTAAAGTAAACATCTATAAAACTAAATGCTAAACGTTGCAAGACGTAAAAGAGTTTCACTTAAATTGTGACACCACCATTTTAGTTCATATCGGAAAGGAAAACATGAAGGAACTCCATATTGATGGACTTTCGGAGTCATTTTGTTTTGAATAAATTGACGCTTGTGAGACCTCTTCCAAAAGATGACTAAGAATTCCGTTCATAGGCCAAAGTAGAATGGACGACTAATTTAATGGAGATTGTACATGTTGATGTATATAGTCCATTATGTGTAGTCATGTATGGTGGATTAATTTTTCCTTCATAATATTCTGTCAATGATTTGAGTAGATATGTGAGTATATCTATTTAAAGAGAACAGAGTTTGACTTTTTGAATTGGTTCAAATGGTTGTTAATATGAAGTAAAAATCAATGTAACAAGATAATCAAGTATTTATGATTGGATCATAAACGATAAAGTTTGAGTTATAAGTTTAGCAAAACATCCGAGAAGTTGCAGAATTGTTCTAGAACTTATATTACTCGAATTACCCCACATTAGTTTAGAGTGTTCGAGAGACAAAATCAAACCTTGTTTGACATGGTAAGATAAATAAAAATGCCATTATAAGTTTGTACTTGATACATTAGTGACAACCGTTTTTCCACTAAAAAGAGCACCATCATGATCCGTTGAAATTGACAACATATAAGATATGGTTTGGGTAGCGACCCGAATTGTCATTTTCTTAAGTTTTGGTATGCGTAGAATGTGTAAAATGTTTACAACCAAAATAGGATAAATATATGTTTATAAGGTTATCCCAAATAGAACATTGGGTATTTCTCCTATCACCGAACCAAAAGACAAATGTTGTTTTTCAGAAAGGGTTGATTTCTCGAGAAAGTAGTTCTTGCGAAATAAGTGAGTGGGAGGAAAGTACAAACTCAACAAGATTAGAGAATCTTTGTTACCATGTCAAGAGTAGTGCAGCACTAGAAGTTGTTTCAGGGTTTCCTATTTTGACTAAGTAGAAGACACTACATGTGATTGTAGATACTTCAAATGAGTTTGCGTACTGAACCACACAAGTCCTAAAACTTTGTACTTAGACCAACTTGTGGTTTAAGAGTAAAGTGTTGTTTTGACAACAGAAGGACCTGGACCTTATAAATGAAGCATATGATGGGCCCTGACTTCGTAAAATTGACTATGAGTCATTATATCCGCCATAGTATCCTTGTATGAATATCAAGTATGTGACTTGGTAGTCCTTTCGATAGGCTTGATGCCTAACGATAGCAAAAGGGTCTATATAGCGACAAAGTAATGGATTTTTACATCCTTTGAAAGTTGTACTTATCGAAAAGTTATTTTCGACGAAGTTCAAAGAGTTGACTACTACAAGATTTTGATCTTCTGTAGTGATGCTTTAGTCTTTGCGGATAGTTCTAGCAAAAGTTACATATTATGATATGGCAGTTGAATAACAAAACCAACTCTCCTCTCGAGGAAGTTTGATCAAGGATGTGTATTTGACACAGTCTGAGAGTTTTGTAAAATTCAAAAGGTTGCTAGAAAGGTATGCACACTTCAATGGTTGAAGTGAGCATAGCGAAGTTGAAATCTTTACCTTAATGAAGTTATCAAAAGAGTTTGATTCCATCATGAACGATAAAGATGCTTGTAGAGTTACAAGAAATTAAGTGGGAGCGCTATGACATATTTCCAAAACTTTATGTAGCTGACATATGGAAAATATGTAATTTTAAATTAACACAGTTAAGAAATTCATATTGGTGAAAGGCTTAGAAGATATTGGGCATAGATATCTATGAGAGATGGATTAGATCGCCTGATATGATTGAAGCCAAATTACATAGATGAAATATTGAAGTAAGTCAATATCGAAATAACAAGAACGAGTTCTTGTCACATGGAAAATAATTAAGCAAGATTCAAGTGTTTTGACATATGATGAGCATCATTGGTATTGAGATTTCTAAGTCATGTTTCCATGCTATGTACACAACCAGATGAGTCCTATGCTATAAAATGTTATAGCAGGATAATTCATATGATGATTAGACAACAGTGGGAGAGATCCTTGTGTCATTTTAGAAATTCTAAGGATATGTTTTCCTATATAGTAATGACAAACTATTTGTTGTAACATGTTACACTAATAGTCTTGTCATCTATTCAAATGATTTTATCTCAATTAAAATATTTGATGAAGGGTAGCACAATAGGATGGAAGAAAGTTCCATGCTGGATTTGAAAGAGTTTCAAAATTAAAATATTGTGACAGATACTACACCAAAGGCTAAAGTATATCATTGTGTTGACAACTGATAATAAGCGTATTTTGTGTCAAGGAGTTCTTTATTGAACTTGGTGAATTTCCAAGAATGCTGACACTATGAAGCTACATTTTCACAATGTTAGTAACATTAGTTTAAGCTGAGGAATTAAGGTTTCACTGATTTACCACAAATATACAAAGCCATCGCATTAGAGAATGAGTGATGCGTGTAGACGCAAAGAACATGCAAATACAATAGGACCTGAACAGTTCATATCTTTTTTATGATTTTTACCACATGCGAAGCATGGTAATAACACTGGAACGCCATATGTGTTAAGTGCTTACAGACTAGATTATTGACTCTAGTGCAAGTGGGAGACTGAAGGGAATATGCCCGAGAGGCAATAATAAAGTGGTTATTATCTTATTCCTTGTTTATGATAAATGTTTATTTCTCATGCTAGAATTGTATTAACCGGAAACGTTGATACATGTGTGTTTAATAAACAAACAATGTTTCCTAGTAAAGCCTCTTTTTTAACTAGCTCGTTGATTAACAGATGATCAAGGTTTCCTGATCATAGACATTGGATGTTGTTAATAACGGGGTCATGTCATTAGGAGATTGACATGATGAACTTAGACCCTAACTAAGTATAACAATAAGATCAAGTCATTTAGTTTTGTTGTTATGTCTTACATTCGGAGTAACATTATTCCTTAGACCATGAGATCATGTCAATCACTGATACCGGAAGGATGCTTTGATGTCATCAAACGTCACACCGTAACAGGGTGACTATAAAGTTGCCCTTGGGTATTCAGAAAGTATTAGTTGAGGCTCATGGATCAAGAGTGGGATTTGTCCATCCAATATGACGGAGAGATATACCCAGGGCCCTCTCGGTGATATCACATCGACACCGCTTGCAAGCACGTGATATGATCACAAGGATGTTATATGACGGGAACGAGAAAAGAGTACTTTTCAGGTAACGAGATCAAACAAGGTATGGTGGATACCGATGATCGGATCTCGGACAAGTATCGTTGTTTCTTCTAGGAAGGAGCCATGAATAGGTATAGTCAAGTAAATGATCTACAACCCCTTATGATGGATCATGTGGCCAAGTAAATGACTGCACAAGATTTATTAAGACATAAAGTCCCACCATAGCCTTACGATCTAAGGTCCCCTATATATACCCCCCAATAACTTAACTTTGTGGTTCGGTCTCAGGTTACTGTCACTCCCAAGTCACCACCACTCCATTATGCTACCGGTGATCACCTTACATGCATTCCCCAACATATGCGTGCACTCATATATTGTACAAAAAGACAATCATAGAAGATAACAAACTTGTATGCAACCAATCAACGAACTATTTCACCATTGCCAAGAACAATTCACTACTCAAACATAGACGGGGAGACACAATACATCAAGGGAATATAGTATTGCATCATACATCGTGTTTGCCAAGAGATTACAGTGGAGAGATGGAGCTGATCTTGTTGTAGATGTTGATGATGAACACGCCGGAGGGGGGTGGAGCCCTCCGAGGGTGATCCCGGCGGCGTTTCCCCCTCCGATCTTCTCCAACTGCAGCCTTCTCTCTCTCTCTATATATCGTGGTTTCGTCTCTCGGCGCCGCCTCCTTCTCGAAAAGGCCAGGGGACCCTTTATATAGTCGTTTTTAGGTCACGAGACACTCGGGAGAAGAAAGATCGACGGCATCGGAGCCACGGGGGCAAAAAAGGGGGCCCCACACGCGGCCAAGGAATCTGGCCGCGTGGATGGTCCTATTTTCCACCTGGTTGGCCTTTTGGCCCTCTACTTTGGCCCATGGTCTTCGTCTCGAAAATTCTGAACCGTGCTCTTTGGCCTTGCCCTTTTTGGAGTCCCGAAGTTCCCGGAAAGTATGAAACACTAAAAAGTACGTTTTCTGAAAAAACAGGGTTAGATCCAAAAGAAGGGGGATTGTTCAGAAAATCCCCCAAATCATTATAAAACATGAATATAAGTTGCTAATATGTAGGAAAAACAAGTAATAACATGCAAAGTTCATGTATGCATTTTACATGCATCAGGAAGTCACGTTCCTTATAGAAAATTGAGATAGAACACACCCTAACAAGAACAAACTTCAAGTTAAGCCACGTGCCCATGTTGAGGTAGGGTGGCAGTACGGTAAAGGTTGTCCGGTGAAGACTAGGTTATGTGTCATTTTTGTAAAACATCTTTTTCCCAAAAATGACCACTTCAACATTCCTCCGGTAGGTAAGACTTCGTCTTTCCACCGGGTTTTCCATAAAAGCCTTCGTTTTGCAAAAACAAAATTTTAAAATGTCCACTTAGGGACTAATAATTGTGATGGTAATAAATACCATATGGTGGCTATGGGCTTGGTAACACCAAGTATCAACTATTGGCATAAGAATATATAGTTGTAGTAGTAGTAGTAGTCACTCAAAAATAGTTTTTCGTAATAAAAGTTTTTGTAAAATTTTCAGAAGTAAAACATGCATGATAGATAATGATAGTTGTAGTAGCAAGCATCAGGATGGCTTGCCTTAAAACTCTTAATGTCCCTGTCCTTGAAGTAGCTTGAACTTGACACACAGCTCCACAATTGCTGCTTCTTCTCCTTCGTTTTCTAGCGTCGTAAAGGAACAAAAGACACACACTCAGAACTAAAGGACAAACAACTAAACCAATCAACACATACAACAAGCAAACTTATACTAGCGCAATCACTCAAACGTTAACGCGAAAACTACCTCACAAACTCTCATGGTACAAAATTGTCGCCAAACAAATATATGGCCGAGAAACCATATCCCACATCTTTCATACCATATATGGAGTGGGTGTACCACTCTCATAATAAGATATCCAAGAAGCTAAAAATATAGCTTGTGGGCACAAAAGGTGAGACTACTAAAATAATAACAATCAATCAAAGAAATACCCATGGCAGTGGGTATTAACCACACACAAGCAATCATCACCAAACAAGTTCATGATTAAACTAATGCATAGATAACAAGATACTACTAAGCACAAATACAGCACTAGAGCAACAATAGCATAAGTATAATACTAATGCTAAGGCAATCACTCAGAAAATTTCCAAACAGCAAGCAAACACACCACATATGAATAAGCTAGTTATTGACTATGCTAAAGTCTACCTCCAAAGTTAAGGAATCCATCAATCATGAAAATAAACAAAACAAACCAGTATCTCAATCAATGGTAGCAAGTCATAATACATAATCTAAAACACAATCATCGCCAGAGATAATAAGGCTAGAACATACATAACAACAGGAGTCCACTAACAGCGTACTAGTATGAGAATTTTACACAAGCATGCTATAAGAAACAATTGTATTCTACAACTATAGCAACATGCAACTAAATAAGTCATGGCATAATAACAGAAGTAATAACATCCTAAACATGCTAGAATAAATCATACATTCATAAAATAAAAGACAACAATACTAGAGCAATTCATAATCTCTAGTGGTGACACTAGTTCAACACTAGAGAAGCAAACATCACTATAAGGATGTATAACTCTAAACAAGAAAGTCATGAATATAAATACCTACTAACAGCACACCACACCTTACAAATTCTAGTTAAGCATAAACACTAAAATAATTCTATGAAAACATCTACTAAGCAAACATCAATCCATTATAGTAATACATGCTTTTCTAATTAATTAAATAGCAAGCAATCAAAGTGTAAACTAAACAACCAGTAGCTATGCACTCAACACAAGCTCAACTAAACACTTTCAAAAATCCAAACACTCAATGAAATCTATTTACAAATAATTTATCAATCACTAGGAAGAATTCTATTTGCAAACAATATTGTATTTAAACAAAGCAATAGTGAAACACCTCTTAACATGATACTCCTAAAGGAATATTATGTTAACAAATGAATCACACCTAAACATACTAGGATTGACAAAGAAAACTAAACACCTCACTTACATAAGTGAGATGACAACCATTTTCCTTGGTGGAAAACATTAAGCAACATAAAGTAATGCATGCTATTTTCACACAAGTGTATGGTTGCGATTTGCATACCTAACCAAAATAAAATGGGACCAGTGGGTTATGGGCCCACTAATACCAAGACATTTAGAGGTAACAAAGCCGCTGGTCACACATGACAAAATTAATCTAATCAAGCAATCCAATACAAAGCTATTCATACTAGTGAAAGAAATACTAGTGAAAACAAACCACAAATGTTACACATGCTTGGCTATAAAATAAGGTGAAAGATAACAGAGATAATAGCATAAAAATAACAGTACCAACATGGTACTGGACTCCACTTAAGCATAGCACAAACTTAGGTAAAACAAACCTACAAAGAATGGTTCACACAATACAACAAATAACAAGTTCATAAAATTCAGTCCAAAATTGTATCAGCCACTGTTCCAAACAAATTCAGAAAATTCAGTTTTAGGGACTTACTGAAATTTCTAAGTGTTGGAATCTGTTAAAAATATCAGAAAGTTCACAATGTTTTCAAGGGTCAAATAAATTCCAATTTTTGTTTTCAAAGTGGTTGTTAACCATGTTTTAAACTTTCAGAAACATCTTTTGAAAACAAATTTGAAATAGTTTAAGGCTGTGAAAACAATGTGGGAAAAGGTGTACTTTCTGTTTTTCTCTGTTTTCCAAAAATGCCTTTTTCTGCCTTATTTTTATACCACACAGACAACAAGCAAAAGATCATTTTTATTAATCCAAAAATAAAACCAAGCTTATGGATTTGTAGTACATATATCAAGGAACAAATAAAAGTCAAGAAAACATAAACTAGCATTTTATAGCCTAGTGAAAACAAAGGTAGAAAACAGGTACTTGGCTATATTTTCAGGGAATAGTTCTTATAGAAAACTTAAAAGAAAACTTCCATAATTCATTTTGAAATTTTGTCTTTTTGTATCCAACAAAGCTAAAAGTTTACTTTAAGATTCAAACAAGAATGATCCAAGTCTTGGAATAAAATTCACTCAAGTAACAACAGAGAAAACAACAGGGAAAAATTATAAAAGTGTTTTCAGGAAAATTTGATATTGGTTTTTATCAAGAAATAAAACCTCCATTGCAAATATGATTAAGATCATAAACACAAGTTAGTTCAAAAAATCATGTTGTTAAAACATAATTGTTGGCCCTAATTTTTGTCTTCTTGAACACAGTACAAGAATCCAAAAGTTGGGGTGTGACAGAAGGTATGATGCAGCGTAGTAGTATTCCCCCCCCCCAGTTATGGAACCATGGTTATAAATCTAGTAGGACTTTGAAGTCCCTCGGTATCTTGATTGTTGTATGGCCCTTCAACAAGCATGGACCTGCACACAAACACAAACTCTCTCTTTCTCCCAACTTTCCGAGAAGGTTGGCAATCTTCCCGTCTTGCTGAAAACTAGAGAATTAATTGTATCAAATGGTTGGCGAAGATTAAATGAAAACGGAACAGAGAGCAAGTGATGACGAAAAGCAAGTAAACAAGGTTGTAATCAATGACGAAAAGAGGACTGGGGGTCATAGTTTCACTAGTGGTGTCTGTCCTAAGAATAGTAAACATGCTGGGTAAAAAAATTAAACTAGGAAATTGACAAATCATGAATGTTTAAGAATACTGTTATCACGAGATGTGGTTCATGGGTTCTAAAATTGTAGGAATTACATCAAGATAAATTGACCTCCATCCGACAACATATATTACTAAAATTAAACCTTGAGACAATTATGCAACAAATCTTGCTGGTATTAAGTTGCAGCAACGAATTGATTGCTTTGTGCGCAACAGAAAAATTCATTAAGAATAGTACGTAATTTAAGCAATAACTCCCATCCGTAGACAAGAACACCATTGATTTCTCCCTAGTGGCGAAAACATAACCCCAACCTGTCAGTTTTTGTCACTCGAGCACAAATGAATATGAGGCATGAACCCACTCTCTACCATTAAACCCTATCTTGGAGGTGCATACAATAACTTGGCCAATGAAATCATACACACCGGAGAGCATTGCAAGATGCGATAAAAACTCTCTGAAGATATAAGTGAACCATCTCAATATAACATCAACAAAATAATCATAATCGCAAGGTTCATCGGATCCCAGCAAACACAACATGTACAAATTGAATAACGGTGATCTTGATCATGTTAGGCGGCTCACAAGATCTAAACATGGTGGCACAAAATGGAGAGAACTCCATCTAGTGTAACATCCGAGGTTTTTGAAAAATTTGAATAATTAAAAAACCCTTCATGCATTCATGAGCATCATACCATCCCTGCGTTTTGATTGCATAAGAATTGGCTTTTAATTTGGTAAACACAAAATTTTAGGTATTATTACCTATTAAACCACCTTTTGAATTTAAATACTTTTTCAAAAGTAAGTATTTTATTTTGGGAAATTTATAGTACCAAAATGTTTCTTACTTATTTAGCTTTTCAAAACATATTTTCATGTATTTTTATGAATTGTTTTGGTTGAGTTTTGATTTATATTTGAATAAAAAAAACAGAAAAGAAAAGAAAAAGAAGAAGAGAAACGCTAGCACAGCGCACCGGCCCAGCCCTCGGTGTCCCTCTCCTCCCCACGCACTCCAGGGCCCGACCCATCTCTCCTCACCCTCTCATTCTCTCGCGCGCGCAGTCCGTAGCAAACAGGTCGACTCGCAAAACCGAGCCCAGCAACGACCCGCCAGGAGCCCGCACTCTTTCCCTCTCTTTCCATCACTGTTAGGTGGAGCCCGCCCCGCTGACCTCACCCTGACTCACGTGTGACGTCAATCTTGACGTCCGCGCCCGGGACTCCGACCTGCACCCGAAAAACACCGCCACCGTGCTCGACGCGGCCTCTCCCACGGCTCCTCCCTCATTTAGGGGTGCCCCCCTCAACGTATGTGCCCTAGCACCGCTGAAACCCTAAATCAAATCCACCGCCTCCGCCTCGGGAAGCATATGCCGCCGCCGTAACGCATCACGGGAGGCTCCACCGAGGAGACAAGGAGGACCGCAACGAGGAGTAGAAGCTGCAGACGTCTTCGTGTTCGCCGGAGGAGCACCAGGGAACCACCGCCGTCCACGCCGTACCGCGCCGCCATCGTCTCCTTCCTCTCCGGTGAACACTTCGGTGAGCACCCCCTCCCCTTCCTTCTCGTCCGTCCGATCAGAAACAGACGCCCTAGAATAGATCGTTCTGCGAAGGGGTACCAACGAATAGGATCCCGCCATGTCGCCTGCCTCGTCATCAGCCACACCAGCTCCGCTCCAATCATAGCATGTCGCGTGGAAGCCCATTCAGTATAGTCAACTCCCCCGGTCAAAATTGATTTTAAGTCAAATTAAAATTACAGAAAAATCACCAAACTTGTAAAATCAATAACTTTTGTTCTGTAACTCCGATTTAGATGATCTTGGACTTTTTGAAATCAGCACAATGTGTAGAATAATCTAGGCTATTTAAATTTTGTAACGTGAACTCACATGTTATTTAGATCTATGTTAATCACTATTTTGGGCATAACTTTTAATCTACAAATATTATTTAGGTGATCCAAATTGCTATGGTTTTTTTATGTCCTCTATCCAGTAGAATCAAAGGAAAAATTATTTGTGCAACTTTGTAACAGAAACTCTATTAATGTTCATATTAGCCTATATTAAAACCCTAGTAATGTTAATAATTAAAATTTGATAATTAATTTGTTTTGCATGCATCTTAACCATGCTATTAACATCATAGAACATAATTATTAGTAATTATTTCTAGTTGCGAATCTTGTGCATTAACTTGATCATTCTATAACATGCATACATGTTTTCGTATTGATATTTTGTTTTATATGTTATGTTTGCTTTGTATGTTTATGTGTGGCTTGTTTTTCTTGTATTAGATTGTGAAGAGGATCAAATCTACTCTTGTTCATGTTATACTTGTTGTGATTGTTCATCCTATTGCCAAGGCAAGTGACACACCATCAAATCTCCCCTATTTTTACCATGCATTGCTAGTGTTTTTGAGTAGTATGCATGATAGGGAATTTTACTAAGTTATTATTATGCTATGAAAAATCCCAAGTAGTATGTAGACATCCTTTAGACATGTTATTTTGGAGACTTAGTACTTAGTAGATGCTCAGCCTTGCTACAAATACTTTTTACTCAATGTTGTGAAAAAAATCTAAGTATAAACTTCAATGAACCACCTGGGCGGGTTTGGTATTGCGTGGTTGTTGAAAGTTGAGTGTCTCCTTAGGGTCTTTAATATCCTAAGGAGTTCACTTGAGGAATGCCACCCAGGAAACCAAGAGATTCCTAAGTCCCTCTAAATATAGTAGCTTTTTGTGGATCCCTTTGACATATGGGCTCTGTCTTGATCAACTAAGTTGTGAGAGTTCAACACGTGCTTGACAAGCTGATGTAGCATAATTATAGTTGGAACGGGTCTTGCTGGTGGGTTGTATTCTTGCTTCTAAAAGATCTCGTCTCAGTTCTCTCCTTTCCTTAATGCACTCCGCATGTATAGGATGTTTGGGATAATTGAAGACAAAGGGTGAAAGTGCACAACCTCTGCAGAGTTAGAAACTATGATCATAGCAGTGTCCCCGGTAATGGACGACTTCAAGTGGCTGGACAAGGATGGACAGAAGAATCTCAACACCTTTTTTGAAGAAGTAAAATTTGGCTAAGGAAATATTAGTTGTGGTGCACATGTGTTTGTCACATGGTGCCAATCTTTGAAAAGAAAACTCTTTTTCAAAAGTGTTAGGGGAAACTTGCTTTTTGCAAATAGCCTAAGCTCCACCAAGCCAGATATGCATGTAGTTTAGACTTGCCATTTTATATCCACCATAGTGTCATTTGCCAGTACATCAAATTTTACTGACCTCCTTCGGGGGTGATACGTCATAAACGTATCCCTAATTTCTGATGTTCCATGACTGTTTTCATGTTATTTCCCACATGTTTGCTATACACTTTATGTCATTTTTATCGATTTTCCGGACTAACCTATTGACAAGCAGCAGAAAACAGGAACTAGCGTTGTGGCATCTTGTTAGTAGGTTAGTCCTAGAAAATTTATAAAAATGATATGAAGTGTATAGAAAACATGTAGCAATTGGCGTATAACAACATGGAACATCAGAAATTACAGATACGTTGGAGACGTATCAGGGAGTTTCCCCAGTATATATACATTTACTTTTACTTTTAGAATTGTGTGTTTTATCATGAGTAGATAGGTTATCATATAGTATGGTCGTTTGCAAGTTGGGCTATCACTCCTTTATAAGTCAAGCTTTGTATCCTTTGGTGTGAGTTTGCCTATGATGAAATATTGATATGAAGTCTTCTTCTTACTTAGTTGCACTATATGTTATATTTATGGAAATTATTCTTGCATGATTGTCTTGTGTTTAGTAGTGATCTCATGTTGGGTGTAGTATCCGAAAGTTATTGAGTATTGGCAAACATAGCATTGGTCATAGGAACAACACTTAGAAACTTAGAAAAAAGAAGAAATATTTCACATGCAGATATATTACACCACAGATCTTTTATGCTTGCAAAACCTTCGAGCTCATGTTCTTATGATTGATGTGTTGTGCTGACAAGAAAGACAACAACAATACCTCATGTTTTATATCATTGCATGGTTTTATATATTTGTTTGTATCTCTCAACATCATATGTTTTCTACAAATCCTTTTCTATCCAAAAACCATGTACTGAGTATGATCACTACTCGTGCATCCAAATACCTGAACTAAAAACCTTCCACAGGTGTCCACATACCTTCCTATTTGTGGTATTTCACTGCCACTCCAAGTAATTTTTCCATGTGCTACCTTTAAAACCTTCAAAATATCAGACCTGTTATGTGTTCTTTTTTATCTCACAAGGAAGTAGTTTAAAGTTTACCATGTCTTATGTCAAGCAAGGTTCTTATTTCTTATTTCACCCGATGAGTATGGAATCAGTACTCATCTAAAATTTCAAGAGATCTGGTGCCAAATAATAAAATACAAAAAGGCACTTCTCCATGGTTTGATGAAAGTTGGTGGGTACCCGTGGATATGGCTAGCCCTGGTTTGAGAACAGCATGGTGGGGGTGAGTGCCAACCTTTATAAAGAAATGGAAAAAAGAAACCTCCCTCAAAAGTATAAACACTTTGCTTGACATGGGTTATGATAATTTTTTCACTACCATTCGACATACATATCTCTCAAAATTACGTTTTAATGCCTCTATTTTATTAAAATAAAAAGCTCTAGCACATGAGTAATCCCTGCTTCCCTCTGTGAAGGACCTTTCTTTACCAACATGATTGATTCAGTTTCACCTATTTCCTCTATTCTCTACTAGAGAACCTATAATGTTGAACTGAGATGCATTCTTTTATATGTCCATGATGACAGTATGCCTTTTTTTTTTATTATAGTTGACATTACTATCATGGTAAACAAGTAGAAAGTTGAGCTTTGCTAACTGATGACCCACAAGTATAGGGGATCACAACAGTCTTCGAGGGAACTAAAACCTAAATTTATTGACTCGACACAAGGGGAGTCAAAGAATATTTGTGAGCCTTAACAAGTGAGTTGTCAATTCACCTGCACCTGAAAGTGGACTTGTTTGCAGTGGTTTATCAGTAGTAACAGTTTTATAGTAGCATCAGTAGTGAAATAATAACAGCAGTGGTATGAAAACAACAACAGTAGTGTTTGCAGTAAACATCGGGATTAAATAATGTAGGCATGGGGATAGATGAACGGGCGTTGCATGGATAATATAGTTAATATAATGATCAAGTCATGGGCATTGCAGATAAATAAGATAAAGTATCCGAGCACTAAGTAACCATAGGCATGTGTTACGTAAATAGTCGTACGTGATCGTAATGAGAACTTGCACAACATCTTTTGTCCTACCAGCCCGTTTTCAGCGGGACCTCAAGGGAACTACTGGTAATTAAGGTGTTTCTTTTAATAGAACACCGGAGCAAAGCATTAACACTCCGTGAACACATGTGATCCTCACATCACAGCCATCCCCTCCGGTTGTCCCAATTTCTGTCACTTTGGGGCCTCGGGTTCCAGACAACAATATGTGTAAACAACTTGCAGGTATGATCAAGAAGCAATAATTATCATCATGGTTCAATAACATGTTCAGATCTGAGATCATGGCACTCGGGCCCAAAGTGGCAAGCATTAAGCATAACAAGTTGCAACAATGTCAATAGCACTAATAGAGGATACTAGGCACTATTCCCTAACAATCACAGCATTATTACATGAACGAACTCATCCAATCCCTACCATCCCCTTCAGCCTATGGTGGGGGAATTACTCACACATGGATGGGGGAAACATGGATGGTAGATGGAGAGGCGTTGGTGATGACGGTAGCGATGATCTCGTCCAATTCCACGTCCCGGCATGGTGCCAGAACGGAGTTTCTAAACCCTGAAAAAGGATTCGCGATGGCGACGGAGCTACGAACTTCTTTCTGGAAAAATATCGAACCCCCTTGTGTCTTAGGGTTGAAGGCTTTTTGTAGTCGAATGGGGAGACCGAGGGGGGCTCTGGGTGGCCCACACCATGTGCTGGCACGGCCTAGGGGGCGCGCGCCAGGGGGTGGTGTGGCCCCCCCTGTGGCTCTTCTTCTGGCTCCCGGGGTCTTCTGGTGTTTTAGGAGCAATGGGGTCTTTTCTGGGCAATTGCCCGAAAGTTGACTTTTTCTGCACAAGAACGAGACACCAAGGTAATTCTGTTGAAAACAGCGTTAGTCCGTGTTAGTTGCATTCAAAACACACAAGTTTAGAGGAATACAATAGGAAAAGTGTTCGGACAAGGAGATATGTTTTCGAAGTATCAACTCCCCCAAGCTTAGCTTATTGCTTGTCCTCAAGCAATTCAGTGACAACTGAGTGCGATAAAAGACTTTTACGAACACATTTGTTTCATATGATGTAAATATACTCACTATATGATCAAATACTTAGTTATGCTCATGATAAGATACATGCAAGATACCGTCGCTTAATAGCTATGCAAACCATGAAGAGATAACAACATACTAATAATAAACAACATGAAGCATAACTATTTGCAAGATTGTAGTATTCATAATAGGATATGATAAAGTGGTATCTCGCGTGACCTTATGTGTGGGGCAAAACATAAATGCCAGGGCACCGCTGAAGTTCAATTGAAGACTAGAAGTAAAGATATCAAAGATGCAAGTATCAAGATTATACCACAATCAACCGTGCTTTGGGACAAACACATCACACTAAGAATGATAATTATGCTCTCAAGAAAGTGCTCAAAGAATATGGCAGAGACTCAACATAAAAGTAAAAGAAAGGCCCTTCGTGGAGGGAATCAGAGATTACTCATGTGCTAGAGCTTTTATTTTATTAAACAGAGCTATGGAAAACATTTTTAAGAGACATGTATGCTTATGTCAACGAATGGTAAACAGACAATACAGTACGTCACAAACCAACTGGATTCACAAGAGTGGCTCTCATTGTGAAGGACGCAACTGGTGTAGAAGGTCATCCCTCTTTCTCTTTTGTTTACACAATTATGCTTTGACTGATAAATTAGGGGAAAAATAGTGAAGAGAATTTGTTTGTATTAATTTTGGGCTGGGCACCCCGCTGCCAGCTCTTCTATCGTTTGGATAAGCCGATGAAGCCACTAGTCCAGGGTGTGAAATCAAATCAAAAAGTGAGATAACGATTCTCTATTTACGTCCTCATGAGCTAAAACAGGGGCACAAAATAGGAATAATTTTTAGAAGGTTTCAAAGGTAGCACATGAGCAATTTACTTGGAGTGGGAGTTAAATACCACATGTAGGTAGGTATGGTGTACACAATGGGAAACTTTGGTTTTTGGGAGTTGGATGCACGAGTAGAATTCCATACTCAGTACAGGTGAAGGCTAGCAATAGACAGGGAGCGACAATCAAGAGAGCGACAAGTATCATAATCATGTTTGGGACAAAGTAAAATGAACTGATGCATAAAATTGATAATAGAACTCTAAGGCAAAATAAATCATCGAGGCTTATTGACTTGTTTTTTCAGTCTTAGCATGCGTGAGCATGTGCCAAGTCGATTGAAATGAAACAGTCAGAGGAGGCTACCACAATGCCATACCCTTCTACGAATAGAACAATGCGAATAAATATTTATATGACAGGTCATTTACCATTAATAAATTGGAACAAAACATGAGAGAGCACGAACTATTAAGCAGCCATTAAATCACATATATCTTATACGAACAAACTAAGCATGCTCACATAGATGGATATATGTACAAAAATGAAAGAAAATAGAATTCATACCAGCCTCTCACCACACTTGAATTGTCGTAGATCATCATTATTGCTCTCCACTTGTGGTTTGAATAAAATATATAATGAAAACCAAGCTCCAATGGAATCACGGACAACTGTTGAACTCTGCACAACTTTACAAAACAAGAGAAGAACAACAAATATTTTTGGGATTTTTCAATTAAAGCATGAGCAAAAGAGAACAAGCAAACAAAGCAAAATATTTTTGGTTTTTTCGAAATAAAACAATAACAAAAGAAAACAAACAAACAAAACAAAATATTTTTGGGTTTTTGAATATTAAAATGCAACTAAAAGATAAAGCAAACCAACTAGAGAAAAAAAATAGAGAGAAACAACAGAAATATTTTTGGTCTTTTTGTGTTTTGGAAAGCGAAAACAAAACAATAAAAACAAAAGAAACGAAAACGAACAAAAGAAACAAAAAGAAGCGAAAGAAGAGAAAATATGGATATACAAAGAACCGACAGAACATGATATATAAATGACTGTGATGTAGGTATACCTCCCCCCAAGCTTAGGCTTTTGGCCTAAGTGGAGATCAATCATGGCGCGTGAAGTATCCCCACTGTGGTGGATCATCCCTCGCATGGTCGTACTCGGGCGCATAACAGGAAGATGATGCAGCGGGTGCGTAGTCATAGCCGGGGTGCTGATATGGAATTCCCGTGGTGTCGTAGGGCTGGACGAAATCACTATCGTCCCCCTCTCCAGCGTCCGCCCCTTTCTGGGGGAGATGCTCAAGGTATATATCCAGCTCATTCTCAGAAAGCTCCCATCCTTGCCTGCCATTAAGATCAAATAAAGGGTGTGCAGGCAAAAGTACTTCCCTAATAGTTTTAATAACTCTCCACTTAGATTGTTTGGAGAAAGTTATTTCAAAGGATAAGTTGTGCAAGTGAGCATGGGTAGAAAGAAACCTATGTTGAACCATGGAAACAAGGTAAAGCCCCTCTATAGGGAACTGCACATCTATATGGTGTGGCTGAAGGGGAACGTAGCATAGAAAACAAAAAATTTCCTACGCGAGAGACACCCGAAAGGCCAAGATCTAATCTAGGAGACGAAGTGCAACGGGAAACAAGAGGGTTAAGGAGAACACATACCCTCGAAGACTCAAAGTGGTACGAGATCAAATCTCGTTGTTGGCGTAGTCGTACTCACACCGATCCCGATAGCGAGAAGATGGCACCGCAATCCGGCGGTGCATCCGTGATCGGTCACACGTACGGTTGATGACGACCTCCGTTCCCTCGTTCCAGCGGGGCGCGGAAGTAGAGGATCCCTCGGAACTCCAGCAGCACGACGACATGGTGGTGGTGAAGAATCCCACGGTCAGGGCTTCGCCAAGCCGGAGACCATGAAATGGAGCAGCGGGTGGAGGGAAAGGGAAGTGGCCAAGTCTGTGGAGGAGGGAGAGCTCTCACCCTCCTTTTATAGGAGAGGGGGAGGCAGCCCAAGGGGGGTGCGGCCAGCCCCATGGTGTGCCCCCACCTCTTCCCTCATGATGTGAGTGGATACTCCACTCACCTCCACTCATTTTCCCATTATTTCCCACTTGGAAAATCCAAAGGTTTTCTTTTAATAAATAAATAAAACCTTTTTATTTCTTTATTTCAGCATTTGTTAATTCTATTAACAAACTTTTGCATATAGCACCTCGAATCATTTGTTAATTCTATTAACAACCATTCGACAAAAAACCCCTTGAACTATTTCAATTTTCCCCGAAACAATTTCGGTGCTGTCCAAAATATTCTTCGATATTCCATATCCTCTCAAACGCGTCATCGAACCTTAAGTGTGTCACCCTACGGTTCGCGAATAAGATAGACATGATCGAGACTCCTCTCCGATCAATAATCAACAGCGGGATCTGGAGATCCGTGATGACTCCTATATATTCAACGATGACTCTCGTGATCGTGTGAACCAACAATGTCGTGAACTATTCCCTTTGTCTCGCGATATTTTACTTGTCCGAGATTCGATCATCGGTATCAACCATACCTTGTTCAATCTCGTTACCGACAAGTACTCTTTTCTCGTTCCCGTGATATAACATCCTTGTGATCATATCACATGCTTGCAAGCGGTTTCGATGTGATATCACCGAGAGGGCCCAGAGTATATCTCTCCGTCATTTGGATGGACAAATCCCACTCTTGATCCATGATCCTCAACTAATACTTTCCGAATACTTAACGACACCTTTATAGTCACCCTGTTACGGTGTGACGTTTGATGCACTCTTCCGGTATCAGTGATTGACATGATCTCATGGTCTAAGGAATAAGTTACTTCGTATGTTTGATATAACAATGTAAACTAAATGACTTGATCGCATTGCTATATTCTCTTTGGGTATATGTTCATCACATCATTCTTCTAATGACATGACCCCGTTATTAATAACATCCAATGTTCATGATCAGGAAACCTTGATCATCTATTAATCAACGAGCTAGTTAAAAGAGAGGCTTTACTAGGAACCATTGTTTGTTTATTAAGCACACATGTATCAATGTTTCCGGTTAATACAATTCTAGCATGAGAAATAAACATTCATCATAAACAAGGAATAAGATAATAACCATTTTATTATTGCCTCTCGGGCATATTCCCTTCAGTCTCCCACTTGCACTAGAGTCAATAATCTAGTCTGTAAGCACTTAACACATATGGCGTACCAGTGTTATTACCATGCTTCGCATGCGGTAAACATCATCAAAAAGATCTGAACTGTTCAGGTCCTATTGTATTTGCATGTCCTTTGCGTCTACACGCATCACTCATTCTCTAAATGAGATGGCTTTGTATATATATGGTCAATTGGTGAAAACTTAATTCCTCAGCTTAAACTGATGTCACTAACATTGTGAAAATGTAGCTTCATAGTGTTAGCATTCTTGGAAACTCACCAAGTTCCGGTGATACCTTAATTCCTCAGCTTAAACTGATGTTACTAACATTGTGAAAATGTAGCTTCATAGTTTCAGCATTCTTGGAAATTCACCAAGTTCAATAAAGAACTCCTTGACACAAAATACGCTTATAATCAGTTGTTAACACAACGATATACTTTAGCCTTTGTTGTAGTATCTGTCACAATATTTTAATTTTGAAACTCTTTCAAATCCAGCATGGAACTTTCTTCCATCCTATTGTGCTACCCTTCATCACATATTTTAATTGAGATAAAATTACTTGAATAAATGACAAGACTATTAGTGTAACATATTACAACTATTATTTTGTCATTACTATATAGGAAAACATATCCTTAGCATTTCTAAAATGACACAAGGATCTCTCCCACTGTTGTCTAATCATCATATGAATTATCCTACTATAACATTTTATAGCATAGGACTCATCTGGTTGTGTACATAGCATGGAAACATGACTTAGAAATCTCAATTTCAATGATGCTCATCATGTGTCAAAACACATGAATCTTGCTCAATTATTTTCCATGTGACAAGAACTCCTTCTCATCAATTTTATATTGACTTACTTCAATATTTCATCTATGTAATTTGGCTTCAATCATATCAGGCGCTTCGATCCATCTTTTATAAATATCGATGCCCAATATCTTCTAAGCCTTTCATCAATATGAAATCGAAAATATTAACCGTGTTAATTTAAAATACATATTTTCCAATCAACCATATGTCATCTACATAAAGTATTGAAAATATGTCATAGCGCTCCCACTTAGTTTCTTGTAACTTTACAAGCATCTTTATCGTTCATGATGGAATCAAACTCTTTTGATAACTTCATTAAGGTAAAGATTTCAACTTCGTTATGCTCACTTCAACCATTGAAGTGCGCATGCCTTTCTAGCAACCTTTTGAATTTTACAAAACTCTCAGACTGTGTCAAGTACACATCCTTGAACAAACTTCCTCGAGAGGAGAATTGGTTTTGTTATTCAACATCCATATCATAATATGTAACTTTGCTAGAACTATTTGCAAAGACTAAGCATCACTACGGAAGATCGAAATCTTGTAGTAGTCAACTCTTTGAACTTCGTCGAAAACAACTTTTCGATAAGTATCCATGTCTTTGTCGCTATATAGACCCTTTTTGCTATCGTTAGGCATCATGCCTATCGAAAAGACTACCAAGTCACATACTTGATATTCATACAAGGATACTATGGCGGATATAATGACTCATAGTCAATTTTACGAAGTCAGGGCCCATCATTTGCTTCCTTTATAAGGTCTAGGTCCTTTTGTTGTCAAAACAACACTTTACACTTAAACCACAAGTTGTTCTAAGTACAAAGTTTTTGGACTTTTCTGGTACAGCTCGCAAACTCATTTGAAGTATCTACAACATTTGTAGTGTCTTCTACTTAGTCAAAATAGTAAACCCCGGAACAACTTCCAGTGCTGCGCTACTCTTGACATGATAACGACGATTCTCTAACCTCGTTGAGTTTGTACTGTGCTCCCACTCACTTGTTTCGCAAGAACTACTTTCTCGAGAAATCAACCCTTTCTGACAAACAACATTTGTCTTTTGGTTCGGTGATAGGAGAAATACCCAATGTTTTATTTGGGATAACCTTATAAACATATATTTATCCTATTTTGGTTGTAAACATTTTACACATGCTATGCATACCAAAACTTAAGAAAAATGACAATTCGGGTCATTACCCAAACCATATCTTATATGTTGTCAATTTCAACGGATCATGATGGTGCTCTTTTCAGTGTAAAAGCGGTTGTCCTTAATGTATAAACTATAAAATTATAATGGCAATTTTATTAATCTTACCATGTCAAACAGGGTTTGATTTTGTCTTTTTTGAATACTCCAATCTAATGTGGGGTATTCGAGAAGTATAAGTTGTAGAACAATTCTGCAACTTCTCAGATATTTTGCTAAACTTGTAACTCAAACTTTATCCTTTATGATCCAATCATAAATACTTGATTATCTTGTTACATTGATTTTAACTTCATATTAACAACCTTTTGAACCAATTCAAAATGTCAAACTCTGTTCCCTTTAAATAGATATACTCACATATCTACTTAAATCATCGACAGAATTTTATGAAGGAAAAATTAATCCACCATACATGACTACACATAATGGACTATATACATCAATATGTATAATCTCCACTAAATTAGTCGTCCATTCTACTTTGGCCTAAGAACGGAATTCTAGTCATCTTTTGGAAGAGGTCTCACAAGCGTCAATAAAATGACTCCGGAAGTCCATCAATATGGAATTCCTTCATGTTTTCCTTTCCGATATGAACTAAAATGGTGGTGTCGCAATTTAAGTGAAAATCTTCAACGTCTTGCAACGTTTAGCATTTAGTCTTATAGATGTTTACTTTACCAACATGATTTATATTAACATATCCATCAATTATGGAATATGATCATAGTTTGAACAATCTCATTTGTTCTCACAAAAGACTAGAACAAAATAACAAATTATTAAGTTCTTCAAATAAATCTTGACTGGTTGGTTCGATACGACAATGAACACAATAACACTTTATTTATGTTCTTGTCATAATCGATTCCACATCTATTACTAGTTCCTTTTAGGCCCTGGTATTTCTTGCATTGCGTTGCTTTGTATGACAACTCATACCAACCAATGTGGTATCAAAATACCCAAAAATACTTTGTTAACTAGTAATACATCTATAACTTGTATATCAAGTATATACTCCTGAGCTGGACTTTTCCAGTTATCTTCTTTTCTGCCATATATCTATTTGTAATTCTATTTTTAATATTCCCTTTCCTTTATAGAAGAATCATTCAACATCAAACAATGCTAGCCGTACTAGCTCATTTTCTTTGGCGTGTTAGTCATATACTATCACCCATTGAGTCATACTTTTAGTTTGATTGTTCTACTAATATCACCATATTAATAGCATTCTTCTAGATTCCACTCTTAGCAATCTCCAAGTAAGGTAAACTACTTTACCCATACTTCTAATCCATCCCATCATAACAATTTTATGATTAAGCTACTATAGCTCGAAGGAAGGAATTTAGAGGATAATTTTTAGCATCCAATTTCTTGGAATATTCAAACGCCTAGCGTCTTCAATCATTGCATATATTCAGATAATATAAGCAAACATTGTCACGCTAAATTATACTCAGTCATGTTGCCACAAATAAGTTTCTAGATATCAATATATCTTTCACTTGATTGTTTCTGAAAACAACTCTTTTCAGTTCCTAAATCACCTTGATCAACAAAACATTCTTTTGAAGATAAAGTAATACGGAAGCAACCATGACTCTGGATTCTACGTAGGAATTATTTGCTCTCTAGATTAATTAATCATTAATCACATGGAGCTATGTAGGAAATACCAAAAATCTACAATAGGATTCAATTTTAAATTTCACTAATACGGTACCAATCTTAAATAGTATTTACCAGATCATAACAGTTATATCTCAATTAACAATCTAAGTGTAAGGTAGTTATGTGGATGCCAATGAATACTACAATTTGTGCAAATTCACTTTGATTTGTTGTTCATGATAAATAAGTTCAAGTTAATTCAAAAATTAAACCATGAACTCCCACTCAAAAACAACATCCCTCTTAGTCGTCTTTAGTGATTACACGAACCAAATTCACTACACCAAAACCGATCATCACGTGAGATGATGTAGCTTCAAAGGCGGACATCGACATGTTCATCATATCATCCATACGACTCATGCTTTACCTTTCGGTTACGTGTTCCGAGGCCATGTCTGTACATGCTAGGCTCGCCAAGTAGAACTGTAGTATTGCATGTGTTTCAAGGCCATGTCTGTACATGCTAGGCTTGAAAACACCCGTTGTATGTGAACGTTGAGTCTATCACACCCGATCATCACGTGGTGTCTCGAAACGACGAACTTAACGGTGCATACTTAAGGAAGAACACATTATTATCTTGATATTAAGTGAGAGGGATCATCTTATAATGCTACCATCGTTATCTAAGCAAAACAAGATGCATAAAAAGGATTAACATCACAGACATCACATGAAAGGATAACGTGATATGATATGGTCCTTCTTGCACTTGATCTCCATCATGTGCATTATGGTATGATCTCAATCATTCCACCGGCGTGGTACCAAGTACCACGGTACCGCAAACTTGTTTGTCCATCAATAAGAAGACAACCATATGGATACCTTACGGTATATCAATAATTTACAAAATAGATCATCTCATAATAAAATTTGTAATATTGACCATATCACATCACATGCCCAACAAAAACTAGTTAGACGCTTCTAATTTATTTTTGCATATTTTACGTGGCTTAGGGCTTTCGAGGATAGAACCGTTCATACCTACGAACATCAACCACAACGTTGATAAACACATTTTTAACAACCCTTCATAGATTAGATCTTAACTACAGTAGGAGAAACAGACACCCGCAAGCCACTTATGCAATACAAGTTGCATGTCAGTTGTGGAACAAGTCTCATGTACGTGGACATGTAAGGTTAGTCCGGGCCGCTTCATCCCACTATGCCACTAAGATCATAAAATAATCAAGGAGGTAATAACATGATCATCAACGCCCACATACACCTATGTTTTCTACCCGTACAAAACATCTACACATAGATCCGGCTCTGATACCACTGAAGGGGAACGTAGCATAGAAAACAAAAATTTTCCTACGCGAGAGACACCCGAAAGGCCAAGATCTAATCTAGGAGACGAAGTGCAACGGGCAACAAGAGGGTTAAGGAGAACACATACCCTCGAAGACTCAAAGTGGTACGAGATCAAATCTCGTTGTTGGCGTAGTCGTACTCACACCGATCCCGATAGCGAGAAGATGGCACCGCAATCCGGCGGTGCATCCGTGATCGGTCACACGTACGGTTGATGACGACCTCCGTTCCCTCGTTCCAGCGGGGCGCGGAAGTAGAGGATCCCTCGGAACTCCAGCAGCACGACGACGTGGTGGTGGTGAAGAATCCCACGGTCAGGGCTTCGCCAAGCCGGAGACCATGAAATGGAGCAGCGGGTGGAGGGAAAGGGAAGTGGCCAAGTGTGTGGAGGAGGGAGAGCTCTCACCCTCCTTTTATAGGAGAGGGGGAGGCAGCCCAAGGGGGGTGCGGCCAGCCCCATGGTGTGCCCCCACCTCTTCCCTCATGATGTGAGTGGACACTCCACTCACCTCCACTCATTTTCCCATTATTTCCCACTTGGAAAATCCAAAGGTTTTCTTTTAGTAAATAAATAAAAACCTTTTTATTTCTTTATTTCAGCATTTGTTAATTATATTAACAAACTTTTATATATAGCACCTCGAATCATTTGTGAATTCTATTAACAACCATTCGACAAAAAACCCCTTGAACTATTTCAATTTTCCCCGAAACAATTTCGGTGCTGTCCAAAATATTCTTCGATATTCCATATCCTCTCAAACGCGTCATCGAACCTTAAGTGTGTCACCCTACGGTTCGCGAATAAGATAGACATGATCGAGACTCCTCTCCGATCAATAATCAACAGCGGGATCTGGAGATCCGTGATGACTCCTATATATTCAACGATGACTCTCGTGATCGTGTGAACCAACAATGCCGTGAACTATTCCCTTTGTCTCGCGATATTTTACTTGTCCGAGATTCGATCATCGGTATCAACCATACCTTGTTCAATCTCGTTACCGACAAGTACTCTTTTCTCGTTCCCGTGATATAACATCCTTGTGATCATATCACGTGCTTGCAAGCGGTTTCGATGTGATATCACCGAGAGGGCCCAGAGTATATCTCTCCGTCATTTGGATGGACAAATCCCACTCTTGATCCATGATCCTCAACTAATACTTTCCGAATACTTAACGACACCTTTATAGTCACCATGTTACGGTGTGACGTTTGATGCCATCAAAGCACTCTTCCGGTATCAGTGATTGACATGATCTCATGGTCTAAGGAATAAGTTACTTCGTATGTTTGATATAACAATGTAAACTAAATGACTTGATCGCATTGCTATATTCTCTTTGGGTATATGTTCATCACATCATTCTTCTAATGACATGACCCCGTTATTAATAACATCCAATGTTCATGATCAGGAAACCTTGATCATCTATTAATCAACGAGCTAGTTAAAAGAGAGGCTTTACTAGGAACCATTGTTTGTTTATTAAGCACACATGTATCAATGTTTCCGGTTAATACAATTCTAGCATGAGAAATAAACATTCATCATAAACAAGGAATAAGATAATAACCATTTTATTATTGCCTCTCGGGCATATTCCCTTCAGTGGCTCCAAACCATGCAAAGCTAGCAAGCGCGAGGCAATAAGGCCTCCACAAACTCCGCCCTTCTCATGGTTATGTGAGAGACGGTAAGCAATCAAAGCACCGAGGTTACAAGACCTATCATATTTTAAGGCAGCTGCAACAAATGCCAAATCATAAGCAGATGGCTTGCTGGAAGTTATTCTAGCTAACACACATTTAGAAATAAATTTGGCAAAGTATCGAATGCTAGGGAGTTGGATTTCTCGAATTTTACCACACTCCCCTGTGAAGCTTTTTCCTTGGAAAATCTCTTCATATAAATCCAGCAGTTGTTTGGGCTGCCCACTTATCTTCTCACAAGAACCCCACTCTGGTACCTTAATAGCTGCACAGAAAACACTAAAAGGCAGACTCACACCTTTATTGTAAATTTTATAGTGGGCCAATGGGTTAGTTGAGGACCACTTGAAACGAAAATCCTACACCACAGACATAGTTAGTTTCACATGTTGGATAGGTTCATCCTCAATGAAACGGTCCAAGCCCGCATTCCGCACAAGAGTGTTGAAGTCCTGCAAAATTCCTGTAATCCGCACAAACTCCTGACAGGGATAGATTGATGGGAACACTCTTTCTTCTCGGTGCACGAGCATGACCTCATGCACCTCCAACTCATGCTGGTTTAGTTGATAAGCATTATGCTCCATCTCTGAAATTTTTCAACAATCATCACAAAAATTAATTTCAAGCAACTATAATGTGGAGACTACCATAGGGACTTATATGAGAGCTAAACATACATCAAAAATACATTATTTCTACTAAAATCAAGCATGCAAACTCACATAAGCTGTCACCTACAGTACCAAAATACTCAAGAAATACTTCACTAAACAAAATTCTACTTGGATCATCGGAGGAGTCACATACTAGAGATCAAACACACCAAATATCAACACAAATGATAGGCTGAGGAAGGAGATCGAAAATACAGAGGAAGAACATCATGATAACGGGTTCCAAGAAATTTTTTGAGTTTGTGAGGTGAGAGAGAAGACTTTGTCAGGGGAGAGAGTTAGTGGAGGGCCAGGGGGCCCACACCATGTGCTGGTGCCACCAGGGGTTGGCCGCGCCACCCTATGGCGTGCCTTACTGGTGGGTCCCCCTGGGGCCTCCCAGGTGGCTTTCTGCCTCATTTTTAACGTAAAAAATTATTATTATTTTTCTGGAATTTTTCGAGAAACTTTATTTTTCGGACGTTTTCAGAATTTTAATAAATAATAATATTGCTATAAAAAAGTGAAAATGTGGAAAACAAAACTAAAACCAGCACTACAAAGGTTCTATGACACTCTAATGGGAGAATATCCAAAGAAAACAAAGGTGGTAGTGGTGAAAACAAAAGTATGGATGGTGAAAACATGCATAACCCCAGAAATCAGAGTGAAAATATCAGGAAAACATGTATCAGGATGGTGGAAAACATGATTGCACTCAATTAGCAATGTTATAACAGAAGTAAACATGGTGAAAACATAACGAGGAAGGTGAAAACATAGTGAAAACATTCTCCTCTTCATTCAAAATCATTTTGTTAACAAGGGTGATCAAGTCTTGTTACCGGAATAATTTTCATATGAAGAAAAACTTTGCGAATCACTAAATAATTATGTTACCTCAACCTTGATAGGCATAGTACCAATCATAATAATTTCATATTCTTTTGGTGGTACTGGAATGGGACAATAAAATTCTCCAATCTTGATGGTCTCAATATTTTCAATTGAATTTAGACCATGTTTCTTATCAATCTTCTTAGGAAAATAAATAGTGTGCTCTTTATTATTAACATTAAAAGTAAATTTTCCTTGATTGCAATCAATAACAGCCCCAACAGTATTAAGAAAAGGTCTTCCAAGAATAATAGACATATTATCATCTTCAGGCATTTCCAACACAACAAAGTCAGGCACGCCGGAGCAATAACTGGCCGCCGGAACTAAAGCGACACGTTTCACGTTCACAATATCAGGACGAACGCGTGGCGTGCTGCATGCCAGGGTTACTGCGGTGAGTGGAAGAGCGGTTGTTTCCAGACTTGGGCCATGATGGCACTTTCTTGGGCCCTCTCCTGTCAGGCCCTTTTTATTGGGCCTTATAGCACTATGTAGCCCATAATTATCCTACTACAGGTGCAGCCCAAAATAAGAAGGAAGAAATGTTGAAACTTCAACGAACACATAAAACGTCGAAATTTTGATTATTTTGACATGTTTCAACATCTTCCACATTGTAAAACACTACACATCATCCCAGAATGCGTCGTCAAGTTCGTCGTCATCGGAGTCCTGCATAAGGCTCTCCCAGAATGCTGCATCCATCTCCTCATCCAACTATGAGACGACGATGGTGGAGGGGCCAGCATCCCCCCGGGATGTACGAGCTCGCATCTTTGCGTCCCTCTGAGTGTCGAGCCGCAACTACGCCTGTACCAGATCTGGGTGATCACGGCGGAACCTCTCCATCATGGCCTCATCGTCCCGGCGGATGCGCAGCTGCACGAACGTGCGGCGGTTCTCCTGCTCCGCCTTGCGGGTCACAATCCTCAGATCCGGGGCGAGGAACTCGACAACTTCCCTGCTCTCGACGTCCCGGAAGTTGAGCTTGGCGAGCAGGCGGCCAAACCGCCACACCGCCACGTCGAACACGCGGGCGGCGAGCTCGGGCGTGTCGAAGGTGCCCATCCACCACCGCACGCCGTTGTGTGTGATCTCCGCGGACCAGCGCCCGGACGGCCGCAGCTGCACACCTCGGAAGCCGGTGCTGCTTCTCGCGCGCGGCGCCATCGGGTGGATCGGCGACGAGAGTGAGGGGGGGAGGTCGGGGGGCTGTGGCGGCGTGCTGTTATCAGCGCCGAGAGTGAGGGGGGGAGGTTGGGGGGCTGTGGCGGCGGCGTAGAAGGTAGGTTGCGTGGTCTGTGCTCGGTCGTATTTATGTGATAACGACGACGTCGAGAAGTTCAGTGACCGTTGGCTTGCCAGGATTTTGTTGAGTTCTGCAGTGATGAGTTGCACGATCTACCAGCACGAGGGATTTGATCTAAACTCGAGGTTTTAGCAGCTATTAGCGATTTGATCTTTACTCGGGTTTTAGTACGAGGGATCTACGAGCGATAATATACCTTAGAAGTTTACGAAACAAACTAAACCTTAACAAGTCTAGGAAACAAAAGAAATTACAATCCAGCCAGACAAAATAAAAAGTTCATAGGCCTAGCTCAGCAGCAGCCTTGTCTCTTCACCAACAATGCATATCCTTTGCTCCGGTTCTATATCACCCCCATCTCAATGACCGCCTCCAACCTAGGGTCATCGGTCTCTGTGACGCCCCGAGATCGGGCACTATGCAGATTTCAGCATTCCCGCCAAATCCGCATAATAACCGATCCCAGGTTGCCATTTATGATAACATTACAATAGTTCACGAATAATCCACAATTACAACAGAAACAGATAGATACAAGATGACTCAAACGAGCCAGGGTTACAACTGATACAATACAAAGATCCAAATAACAGCGGAAGAAACAAACGTCCGGCTACGGACAAGATCCAAATTGGACTAAGAGTCCTGGAGATAACCGAAGGCGTCCAATCCCTGCCCAGGCCAAGCCGGAGGGATTCCCAAGCTAACGTCGTCAGACTTCAAACCTGTTGACTGCAAGTTGGAATTTGCAGCCACGAAAGAGATTCGTGGGTCAGTACGGTTAAGTACTGGCAAGGGGGATAAAACCCATACTCACAAGTTACCGGCGTAGCCAGTCATCACAAGATACAAATACTTTTAGGACCAACGGAAAGGAAGGGGGTTATTGCAAATAAACGACAACAGGCTGCACTAACCAACTACAGAGATTCTATTACTTCCACCTATCAGAAAGGGGATAAGATCGAGTAGTTGTAACCAACTGAAAGTAAATCCAAACAAACCCATCCTGGACCTCGCCCCTTTAGCCAAAGAAGCAATCCGAGGATAACTCACACAGTTGTATTAAAGGTGAATCAAGTTGTTGTGTGGATAAACCTGTTACTAGTCAAGTTGTTAATCAGTGGGTATATCATGGTTGATCATTATGTTTAAGTTGTCCTGAGTACTTGTTAGCCATTACTTTCACCAAGTAATCCATAACCGCGGAAAACACGGCTTCTCGAGAAGATTTACCCTGCAGGGGTGCACCATAGTAACCACACTCATGAATATCCCGCCAGATGGAATGCCTCCCACCAAGCGGGGCACTCAACACAATCCAACCCTTCTTCGCATCAAGCCCAAAGCACCTTGGGCGCACGGCTAATCAAGCCCAGAAGAAAATGGACCATCATAGCACTCTAAGACCGTGTCCCCCTATATGCCGACTACGAAAGTTCCACCCGGGTACCAAGGGCTCGCAAGATCATGCATGCAGCAAATGGAAAACCCGAACTAAATGAGGCGATTTGGACGAGATGCGAATCGGGTCAAACTGAGGGGGAGCCCATACTCCCCAAATGCGGGTAGTGCGCTCATCATGGATCAGTAGACAAGACCCTTTTTCCTATTAGGGTCGACACTAGCAGGCCTCAAAACCACAAAGGGCCTCCTGCCGGCGCCTTATCATCAAATTATTATTATTATTACCATTAGCAATTAACAGGTTTGATTGATTAACATCGAGCCCCAGAACATAACGGAGTAATAACAGAAAGTAACGGATAACAGACTCGAGCAAAACAACCTAAGCATGATAGTAAGACACGGGCAACAAACAATGGTTATAGGTCGGGAGGTGAGGCAATATCAAGGTTAAGGGATTCATGTGATGGGTTCGCAACAGAAACAACTACTACTAAGGCTAGCAGAAAAGAATCAACGGAAAGAATCGGTAACAAGTAATGAAAGGCAGCCATATGGCAGCAAGTGAGTATACTTGCCTGAGATCCCGCAAGGTAGCAGAACTTGTCGTTGCTCACATCATCTCAACGTCCTATCCGGGAAGAAGCAACGAACCTCGAACAAACACCGGATGCAACAATTACTACTACGGCAAAAGATCCAGCATGATCAAGATATGGATGCATGACAGGTTTAAAGATGCATCAAGGTAATCTAGTTGACAAGATAACACAATTTAAATGGACACATATGCAATTTTGAGTTGCATATGAAAGCCCATGAATTATGGTTGAAACAATTGTTTTCCAACTAACCAATAGGTGAAAGTGGATTAGCATGATGCATGGATGAGGAAAACAGCAAAATAACAACATTAGAATCAATTTAAGATAGGGCGTAGCAATTTAGAATTTTATTATTAACTTAGGGAATTTTGGGTGCCTTAAAGGGAACACACAAGTATTTGTTGTTTTCAACCATTTAAAATGTTCAAAACAAATAACAAAGTTGATATTTGAAAAGAACATCAAATTTTAGTTGGATTACATGTTTCACATTTTGAAATTGGACTTTGGATTATTTAATTATGAATTAAACAATATTAAACAATTTTTAATTGAATTAAACAAGATTTAAATTGTTTAGGCAATTTAAATTATTCAAACCAGGAAACAAATTTTATATTTGAATAGGTTATGCAAAATGGTATGGAAAACATATTTTATTTGCATTATTTGGAAATAGTATGAATTACTTATGAATTTTGGCAAAATTCAATTGAATGATTTGAATTTAAATTTGAATTGCAATTTGAAAGTTCAAACAGAAAACAAGTGGCATATTTGAAAAGTTTAGGAAATTTGGAGTGGGATACATATAAAGTTTGTGCAAATTGGAGTTATAAAGAAGGAGAAATCATTTGTTCAATAATCGGGTTTAATTTGCTATTTAAAAGGAAAAAGGAAAAGGGATTGCACAGTGGCACAGCCAGCCACGCTGGCTGACTGTGGGACCAGTGCTGCGTGGCGCCACCGTGGCGCGGTTGGTAAGTGAGGTGGCAGAGAGAGGGTATGACGGGTGGGCCTGCGGCGCGCGAAGGGAGGCAACAAAAATTGGGAGGTTTTATGCCTCCGAGCGGATTCGAACTCAAGACCTCCCACCGCGCGCGTCTGGGCTCGAACCACTGGGGTGACTGCATGTTTGTGTAGGGATACACGTAGGAACAAAGGTGAGGTGTAGGATCCGATGTTACCCTGGCGAAACTGACGGACGGAACTATTCTGCGATTTACAGGAGCGAAACGACGGTGGTTTCTCCGGCGGCCACGGCGTGCTGGAGGGGATGGGGCGGACACTCAACACAGAGCAGAGGGGGGGAAGTGGCCTAGGCCAGGAGGGAAACTCACCACGGGCTGCGTCGCGGAAGGAGGTCCGGTGATGTAGGCGTGCTGCGGTGGTCGTCGACGAGGAAGGGGAGCGTGCGCCGCGTCCAGGGCACCTCCAGCATGGGGAAGTGGCGAGGAGGAAGACCGGCTCCAGGGTCCTCGTCCCCGGGCGAGGCATGGCCCGAGGAGTACCCACGGCGTCGAAGGCGAGGCAAGGCCTGACGCAGTTCGCCGGAGACGGACAGGGCGCACCGGGAAAAGACGGCGTCGGTGTGATGGCTCTGGTACGCCTCCGGCCCCGAGTTCTTCAGAGAAAAGGAGTAGGGGGGCACCGGGGTTCCATTCCCGTCGCTAACACGGCGTGACGACGAGTGGAGCGACTACACCATGGTCTCCAAGGAACATCCATGGTGGTGTTCCTCCGGTTTTCTTCAGGAAGTTCAGAGAAGCAAACGAATCGAAGGAAGAGGAAAGATTAGGGGAAACGCAGCGGCGGCGGGGCTCGAGGGGGTGAGGGTCTAGGGCTCGCAGACTAGGGGGTAGGGTTTCTTATAGAAAAGGGAGGCCAGTACGGCAGCGATCCTAGAGGGGTGGAGGATGATCAGATGGCTACGCAGGTGTTCGTACAGAGTTGCTGAAGGAGGACGACAGCGACAGCTCCAACCGGTAAGGGCCAAGGGGAGAGAAGTGGGCTTGGGCCTAGGTAGGCTTAGCTGCTGTCTCTCCTCTCCCCCTTTTTTTTTTTTGGTACTGTTTTTTTTTTTTGTAATAATGTATGAAAGAGATGAAGAGGTGGATGGACAGGTTTGGGGTTTCAATTATATTAATAATTTTTATTAATTGGCAACAGCAAGGTTGGGAAAGATTTTCAAGATTTGTAAAATTAGTGTGGTTTTTAAATGGTTAGTTGGACGTCAACTATTAGTTTTGATTTGGGAAAAAATTTTGGGAAAGCAACAATTTTTATTTACTAAACCCAAGCCAGTAAGCAAACATTAATGAATTTAATAGGTTGTAAGAATTTGATTTTTAAACCACCATGCCTAACATGATTGAAAAGATTTGAACTTTAAGTTGAATTGGAAAGTTAACATTAGGGTTTTTTCAACAAGAGGGAAAAATTTTATTTAGCAGGCCATTTGTTTAAAACAATTTTCAAACCATTGATAACAAATGAGTAGTTTAGTTTGCAAGTTTGAAATTGGAAATTTCTGAGCAAGGGTGAAAGTTCAGATTGTTTTGAAATTTGCAGTTGTGATGCAACATGGTGCAATGCAATGTGATGCATATGATGCAAGCAAACAAACAGGTAACACCCCAGGTGTTACAGACGACACCACTAACAAGGGATTGCGCCCTCGCAATCCACCTGCTAACCCGGGAGGGGAAAGAAGTTCGACTATCGATTCTTCGCGCTTCCGTTGATCTCCTCGACACCACTAACAAGGGATTCTTGCTCGGAGTGACGACGATGTGCTTCCACCAGGAATCTTCCGATGATCGAACCTATTAGGTTAAGGGCTCAGAAAACGTCCACCCACGGAGGATCCTAACACTTTGAAAGATAGACAAGGGGGAGACTCCAAAACAAATCAGATGGGAGGGGAAATAGAATAGGGATAAGGAGAAAAACAAGAATCCTATTGAGATGTTTTCCAAAATAGTTTAGCAGAAATAGTTTTTGACACTCTAGAAACAACGACCGTTAGCGAGGTTATCCTACAGGCTTTGCGGACCCGTTGCTTCGATAACCATTCGTATCGAAACAATCTCGGGAATCGGAACCAAGGCTCTGATACCATTTGTGACGCCCCGAGATCGGGCACTATGCAGATTTCAGCATTCCCGCCAAATCCGCATAATAACCGATCCCAGGTTGCCATTTATGATAACATTACAATAGTTCACGAATAATCCACAATTACAACAGAAACAGATAGATACAAGATGACTCAAACGAGCCAGGGTTACAACTGATACAATACAAAGATCCAAATAACAGCGGAAGAAACAAACGTCCGGCTACGGACAAGATGCAAATTGGACTAAGAGTCCTGGAGATAACCGAAGGCGTCCAATCCCTGCCCAGGCCAAGCCGGAGGGATTCCCAAGCTAACGTCGTCAGACTTCAAACCTGTTGACTGCAAGTTGGAATTTGCAGCCACGAAAGAGATTCGTGGGTCAGTACGGTTAAGTACTGGCAAGGGGGATAAAACCCATACTCACAAGTTACCGGCGTAGCCAGTCATCACAAGATACAAATACTTTTAGGACCAACGGAAAGGAAGGGGGTTATTGCAAATAAACGACAACAGGCTGCACTAACCAACTACAGAGATTCTATTACTTCCACCTATCAGAAAGGGGATAAGATCGAGTAGTTGTAACCAACTGAAAGTAAATCCAAACAAACCCATCCTGGACCTCGCCCCTTTAGCCAAAGAAGCAATCCGAGGATAACTCACACAGTTGTATTAAAGGTGAATCAAGTTGTTGTGTGGATAAACCTGTTACTAGTCAAGTTGTTAATCAGTGGGTATATCATGGTTGATCATTATGTTTAAGTTGTCCTGAGTACTTGTTAGCCAGTACTTTCACCAAGTAATCCATAACCGCGGAAAACACGGCTTCTCGAGAAGATTTACCCTGCAGGGGTGCACCATAGTAACCACACTCATGAATATCCCGCCAGATGGAATGCCTCCCACCAAGCGGGGCACTCAACACAATCCAACCCTTCTTCGCATCAAGCCCAAAGCACCTTGGGCGCACGGCTAATCAAGCCCAGAAGAAAATGGACCATCATAGCACTCTAAGACCGTGTCCCCCTATATGCCGACTACGAAAGTTCCACCCGGGTACCAAGGGCTCGCAAGATCATGCATGCAGCAAATGGAAAACCCGAACTAAATGAGGCGATTTGGACGAGATGCGAATCGGGTCAAACTGAGGGGGAGCCCATACTCCCCAAATGCGGGTAGTGCGCTCATCATGGATCAGTAGACAAGACCCTTTTTCCTATTAGGGTCGACACTAGCAGGCCTCAAAACCACAAAGGGCCTCCTGCCGGTGCCTTATCATCAAATTATTATTATTATTACCATTAGCAATTAACAGGTTTGATTGATTAACATCGAGCCCCAGAACATAACGGAGTAATAACAGAAAGTAACGGATAACAGACTCGAGCAAAACAACCTAAGCATGATAGTAAGACACGGGCAACAAACAATGGTTATAGGTCGGGAGGTGAGGCAATATCAAGGTTAAGGGATTCATGTGATGGGTTCGCAACAGAAACAACTACTACTAAGGCTAGCAGAAAAGAATCAACGGAAAGAATCGGTAACAAGTAATGAAAGGCAGCCATATGGCAGCAAGTGAGTATACTTGCCTGAGATCCCGCAAGGTAGCAGAACTTGTCGTTGCTCACATCATCTCAACGTCCTATCCGGGAAGAAGCAACGAACCTCGAACAAACACCGGATGCAACAATTACTACTACGGCAAAAGATCCAGCATGATCAAGATATGGATGCATGACAGGTTTAAAGATGCATCAAGGTAATCTAGTTGACAAGATAACACAATTTAAATGGACACATATGCAATTTTGAGTTGCATATGAAAGCCCATGAATTATGGTTGAAACAATTGTTTTCCAACTAACCAATAGGTGAAAGTGGATTAGCATGATGCATGGATGAGGAAAACAGCAAAATAACAACATTAGAATCAATTTAAGATAGGGCGTAGCAATTTAGAATTTTATAATTAACTTAGGGAATTTTGGGTGCCTTAAAGGGAACACACAAGTATTTGTTGTTTTCAACCATTTAAAATCTTCAAAACAAATAACAAAGTTGATATTTGAAAAGAACATCAAATTTTAGTTGGATTACATGTTTCACATTTTGAAATTGGACTTTGGATTATTTAATTATGAATTAAACAATATTAAACAATTTTTAATTGAATTAAACAAGATTTAAATTGTTTAGGCAATTTAAATTATTCAAACCAGGAAACAAATTTTATATTTGAATAGGTTATGCAAAATGGTATGGAAAACATATTTTATTTGCATTATTTGGAAATAGTATGAATTACTTATGAATTTTGGCAAAATTCAATTGAATGATTTGAATTTAAATTTGAATTGCAATTTGAAAGTTCAAACAGAAAACAAGTGGCATATTTGAAAAGTTTAGGAAATTTGGAGTGGGATACATATAAAGTTTGTGCAAATTGGAGTTATAAAGAAGGAGAAATCATTTGTTCAATAATCGGGTTTAATTTGCTATTTAAAAGGAAAAAGGAAAAGGGATTGCACAGTGGCACAGCCAGCCACGCTGGCTGACTGTGGGACCAGTGCTGCGTGGCGCCACCGTGGCGCGGTTGGTAAGTGAGGTGGCAGAGAGAGGGTATGACGGGTGGGCCTGCGGCGCGCGAAGGGAGGCAACAAAAATTGGGAGGTTTTATGCCTCCGAGCGGATTCGAACTCAAGACCTCCCACCGCGCGCGTCTGGGCTCGAACCACTGGGGTGACTGCATGTTTGTGTAGGGATACACGTAGGAACAAAGGTGAGGTGTAGGATCCGATGTTACCCTGACGAAACTGACGGACGGAACTATTCTGCGATTTACAGGAGCGAAACGACGGTGGTTTCTCCGGCGGCCACGGCGTGCTGGAGGGGATGGGGCGGACACTCAACACAGAGCAGAGGGGGGGAAGTGGCCTAGGCCAGGAGGGAAACTCACCACGGGCTGCGTCGCGGAAGGAGGTCCGGTGATGTAGGCGTGCTGCGGTGGTCGTCGACGAGGAAGGGGAGCGTGCGCCGCGTCCAGGGCACCTCCAGCATGGGGAAGTGGCGAGGAGGAAGACCGGCTCCAGGGTCCTCGTCCCCGGGCGAGGCATGGCCCGAGGAGTACCCACGGCGTCGAAGGCGAGGCAAGGCCTGACGCAGTTCGCCGGAGACGGACAGGGCGCACCGGGAAAAGACGGCATCGGTGTGATGGCTCTGGTACGCCTCCGGCCCCGAGTTCTTCAGAGAAAAGGAGTAGGGGGGCACCGGGGTTCCATTCCCGTCGCTAACACGGCGTGACGACGAGTGGAGCGACTACACCATGGTCTCCAAGGAACATCCATGGTGGTGTTCCTCCGGTTTTCTTCAGGAAGTTCAGAGAAGCAAACGAATCGAAGGAAGAGGAAAG
This sequence comes from Alopecurus myosuroides, assembly GCA_028641055.1. NCBI lineage: Eukaryota > Viridiplantae > Streptophyta > Magnoliopsida > Poales > Poaceae > Alopecurus > Alopecurus myosuroides. Next base: position 302,266,151 of record CM054062.1, read on the forward strand.
ATTAGGGGAAACGCAGCGGCGGCGGGGCTCGAGGGGGTGAGGGTCTAGGGCTCGCAGACTAGGGGGTAGGGTTTCTTATAGAAAAGGGAGGCCAGTACGGCAGCGATCCTAGAGGGGTGGAGGATGATCAGATGGCTACGCAGGTGTTCGGACAGAGTTGCTGAAGGAGGACGACAGCGACAGCTCCAACCGGTAAGGGCCAAGGGGAGAGAAGTGGGCTTGGGCCTAGGTAGGCTTAGCTGCTGTCTCTCCTCTCCCCCTTTTTTTTTTGGTACTGTTTTTTTTTTGTAATAATGTATGAAAGAGATGAAGAGGTGGATGGACAGGTTTGGGGTTTCAATTATATTAATAATTTTTATTAATTGGCAACAGCAAGGTTGGGAAAGATTTTCAAGATTTGTAAAATTAGTGTGGTTTTTAAATGGTTAGTTGGACGTCAACTATTAGTTTTGATTTGGGAAATTTTTTTGGGAAAGCAACAATTTTTATTTACTAAACCCAAGCCAGTAAGCAAACATTAATGAATTTAATAGGTTGTAAGAATTTGATTTTTAAACCACCATGCCTAACATGATTGAAAAGATTTGAACTTTAAGTTGAATTGGAAAGTTAACATTAGGGTTTTTTCAACAAGAGGGAAAAATTTTATTTAGCAGGCCATTTGTTTAAAACAATTTTCAAACCATTGATAACAAATGAGTAGTTTAGTTTGCAAGTTTGAAATTGGAAATTTCTGAGCAAGGGTGAAAGTTCAGATTGTTTTGAAATTTGCAGTTGTGATGCAACATGGTGCAATGCAATGTGATGCATATGATGCAAGCAAACAAACAGGTAACACCCCAGGTGTTACAGTCTCCCTCACAATGATCAAAACAGGTTGCTGATTATGAAAATTATTGCCTTGGACGAAAACCATCCACACCAGCTTGTCGAGGATAATGCGGCCGTCGGTTTTCTTGTTGTAAGAAATGGTGGTGACATGCTCTTCTGCTCTAAGTGGTAGGCCAAACCTGCCATGATTCCTTAGACCAGCGTGTTCCCCTATCAACTTCGGTAGTTTGTAAGCATGAAAGATAACATACCATATTAGCAGACCTTCTCATGGTTCTTGGAAATTTACTTGCAAAAAGAGGAGGGCGTCTTATAGATACATACCATAGTATAGTGCTGCAAGTTTGTGACGGTGAAACGAGTCACTAAAGGAAGCCCAACATAGGGACCAAGGGGTAGAAGCCGGGCCAGGCGGTTCTTCTCGTGATTGTCGAGATTGGCTCTTTGGGCATATACGATGTTGGCATCATCATGCCTCTCATCAGCAGAATTGTCAGAATCCTCATCATGGACCTCATCATCAGAATTGCTAGAATCCTCATCACGCATCTCATCATCAGAATTGCTAGAATCGTCATCATGCATCTCATCATCAGAACTGCCATCTACGCTACAAACTGAGTCATCTTCGCTTGAAACTGAGTCATCTTCGCTTGAAATGCAAAGTGGGTCATCTTGGGCGTCACCAATAATAGCAACAAAGATAGTGGGCCTTGGTATCATGGAAAACACTAGTATGTCTCACCCGGAGATGTTCTTTTCCTCAATGAACCAGTCCCATTGTATCCTGTGCAAACGGGTCTTGCTCTGTTCTTTTGACACACGAAAGGTGTACTTCCTGTCATGGGAACTAAACAGCACACGCTCGCCTACTAACTTGTTGAATGCTATCCGAGCAGTGCACGGTACAACCTGTGCATCAGAAATAAAAAGAAACGTGGAAATTAGATATTGTAATAAAAACAGAATACATAATACAAGTGTAAGAAGAAGAATTGTTTTCTTACCAATGACTTGAGGTGACACTCTTGTACAGCAACGCCGAACTTGGATGCAGAAGGATCAACATTTGGGCAATTATTCTTGCATACAGGGCATGGAATATGCTATTAATCAAGAAAAAAAGAAGCAAAAATTACAAAATGTGCATATAAGCAGATTGGTTCTAAAAACGAACAATTCTTTCATGACGACATTTATGTAAAACTGGGGCCAAACTACGAACAACTGGTAATGCCTCATAATAAAAGCACAACCATGTTTATCCAAGAAGTAATTCTACACTACCAAGAGCAATGCACAATGAATGTGCTTGTACATTGCACAAGATAGTATGGAACCCTCATTGCAATGACATGGTGACATATTTTAATCATCGACTTAAAGGGATCATGCACATTCAAAACAACATCTATAGTCACAGCTCTGTACTCATTGGCCTCAGGGAACATAGAGACAAATCAAGCATACACAACTTTGCTACGCCAGGTGGGCCAGCAAAAGTAAAGACATGGCACATCTATTTGTGTCTGGTTCTTACTTTTGCTGGCCATCTGGTGGAGACAGTGAGGCATCAGCCAAATATACACGTGTCAAAGTCATCATCATTGACCAAATCAGCTCATAAATTGTGCATAGTGATAACAAGCCTCATAAACACATAGGTGATCATGCACTAAAGGGCTTCCCTAGAATTCATTATAACATGTAGTCAGAATAAACACATATGGAACATTGCAAAAAAAAATGTAAAACCAGCCTCATAAACACATTTCCAACACTTTCTAGAAGAACGAGCCCAATACCAGGAAGTAATACAAGACGTGGCCTTGTATCACTGCCACGTATTGGATCTGATCTCCTAGCATTTATCATGGCATGCAAACCAAGGGAAAAAAGAGTGCTTATAATAGCATGTACGAATACAAATATCGGCATATAACAAGGATATTCAAGGCAAAGAAAAGTGGAACAATGCAAACAAATGGAATACGAGCCTCATATATCATTGTCATTCAAACCAAGGGCAAAAGGAGTGCTTATAATAGCATGTACGATATGATACTCAAATTGTATACAGTACAAGGTATTATAGACACTTCCTTTCCCTTTACCATGGCCTAGTTTAAATCATCGGCATATAACAATGAGGACATTCAAGGCAAAGAAAAGTGGAACAATGGGAACAAAAGTAATACGAGCCTCATATATCATTGCCATGCAAACCAAGGGATAAAAGAGTGCGTACAATAGCATGTACGAATATAAATACTCAAATTGTATACACTACAAGGTATTATAGACACTCTTTTTGCCTTTACCATGGCCTAGTTTAAATCATCGGCATATAACAAGGACATTCAAGGCAAACAAAAAGTGGAACAATGGAAACAAATGTAATACGAGCCTCATATATCACTATCATGCAAACCATAGGCCGAGAGAGTGTCTAAAATAGCATATAAGAATACAAATACTCAAATTGTATACACTACAAGGTATTTTAGACACTCTCGCTGCCTTTACCATGGCCTAGTTTAATCATCGGCATATAACAAGGAGGACATTCAAGGCAAAGAAAAGTAGAACAATGGAAACAAGTGTAATACGAGGTGAAAAAACACAAATTTGACCCTGTGAACAAACTTCAGCAAAGAATGAACCTAAACGTAAAATAATTTAGAAAGTAACATTTTTCTGCAGCGCCCGCAGGGGGTGCGGTGCTCTAAAGAGCAGCGCCATTGTGCCGGTTGTTGCCCCGTGGTGTGCAGCGCCAGTGTGAGGGGCGCTGCCCTGGATGCTGTGAAGTATTTCCACGTGGTGCTAGCGAAGTATTTGCCCTGGATCACATGATGTCGTGCAGTACATTACACAAGATCTTCACTACAGCGCCACTACCACACCGCTTCGTCGTAGCTTTTCGTCCTTTCACTGGTAGAAAACATGCCTTTAGTTCCGGTTCGCAAAGGCCATTATTCCCGGCCGTGCAACCGGGACTAAATATGCGCGACTAAAGCCCCCCTCCCCTTTAGTCGCGACTCTTACGGACCGGGACTAAAGGCCCGTCCACGTGGGCGCCAGGAGTCCGTTGGGGCGGATGAGCTTTAGTCCCGGTTCTCGTGGCTAACCGGGACTAAAGGCCTCCTCCGCAGGTTTAGGGTTTTAGCCCCCCTAAACATGGTTTCTTTTTTAATTTGTTTTGTTTTATTTCTTTTATATTTTATTTTATGTTTTATTTTAATTTTGATGAAGTTTCAGTACACATATATATTCTACGCTACTATATACATGCATATGAAATTTCAAACAAGAAGAATTCAATAGGAATATATAATATATATTCAATATCGGGTGACCATATAGAACTTCGAACAAGTTTCCATACACAATTACGATGGATGACCATACACAACTTCGAACAAGTTTCAATCTCGGAGATGCATAAGGAAAAATCCTGCTAATTCCTCTTGAATTGGTCGTCGTGGGACGTATAGTGTTCTCCTTTAGAATTGATGACATGCCTAAGGAAAAATCCTGCTAATTCCTCTTGAATTGGTCGGAAGCGAGCTTCTGGACTAAGCTTACTCCGCAAGTTATCCGTCGCCTTCCGCACGCTATCCGACGCCTTCCTCTCAGAGGTTTCTCTCCGGATGTTCTCACAAACATAGTATCCACATAGATTGGTCCCCGGTGGCTGCTTATCCACATTAACTAACCTTCTAAAATCTAGCTGATGTTTGAATTCACCAACAATTTCTTCTGAGAACCGTCTCCAAACCCTACAGGGCAAAGAAAATTAAATGAACAAGGGAGTTATTAGTTACTTGATATTAGGAAATGAACGAAAGAGACCGATCGATATAGAGCGCAAATGATTGAAAATAATTACTTTTGCAGCATTTTTCTCATGTCGGCCCAACGCTTTGAATCTGAATCCATAGAGTCCATGATAAAAACTGTGGAGGTGTGAAGTTCAATTTTTAGCAGAATCCAGTGGAACCTGCGGACACGTTACATGCACAGTCATGCATAACTCATCGATTAGACATACCAGGCATGGAGTGAACAAAAGAGAATGGGCACAAGAGAGAAACACTCACCCAAAATGGTAAGGAAATAGAATATGACTTTTGAGTTGATGCTTTGTAAGAAACCTGTACAAGTCTTTCTCCACATCTTCGAAGTGATTTTGTAACACATGTCTGTCGCACCCTGGTTTCTAGGGGATACTCATCGGGCCGAACTGGATAGCAGATGCTTGGATTATGGGGCATACCTGCTCCCACGTCCCAGCTTCCTGGTAGGCCTGCGCTTATGCGCGACAACACAAGCCCTGCTATTCCATCGTCGATGTAAACTATCCACTAGAGACCATAGGCACTACTGTCGACGTACTTCATACCACTCACACATGGTACGTCAACAGCGTTAAACGAATGATAATCACAACATATCTCTAAGACACAAAAGATTGAAATGTCGCACCATGATTTCTAGGGGATACTCACCGTACGAACTGGATAGCAGATGCTTGGATTATGGGGCATAACTGCTCCCACGTCCCAGCTTCCTGGTAGGCCTGCGCTTATGCGCGACAACACAAGCCCTGCTATTCCACCGTCGATGTAAACTATCCACTAGAGATCAAAGGCACTTCCGTCGACGTACTTCAAACCATACACACATGGTACGTCAACGGCGTTGAACAACTGATATCACAACAGATCTCTACGACACAAAAGATTGAAATAAGTTGCAAAGGGCTCTCATTAGAGCAGAGATAGCAAATACAATCATTCAGAGGGCACCTGCCCCAACAATACATCATTACAATACAGCGGAAGCATTCAACATGTCTGAGTACAGACAAGAACCAAATAGGCCTAAGAGGCCGGGAACAAACAGACGGAGCCCATCCACGAAGTCTCGGATCCTGCCCGGGTCCGCTATCTACTCGTCAGCAGTCTCGTCAAACTTCACGTAGTTGCCACCATGTAGATCCTCGGAAACGTCGTCTGCGTAAACCACAGCCCCAAAGGGGTCAGTACATAAACGTACTGGCAAGCAAGACTCACAGTTCACCAAAGTGTAACCCGTCAACACCAAGCACAGATGCTTTGGGTTCAACGGAAGGAAGGGGATATAAAAGGTGCTGCAACTGGCTGCGCTAACCAACTACAGAGATTCTACCACTTCCGGCTAACAGAAAGGAGATAAGATCGAGGATTGTAACCAACTGAAAGATAACTTCAAACAAACCCATCCTGGATATCGCCCCTTATCCAAAGAAGCAATCCGAGGATAACTCACACAGTTGAAATAAAGGTGAATCAAGTTATTGTGCCATCAACCTATTACTAGTCAAGTTATTAATCATTGGGTGTAACATGTTTGATCGTTATGTTTAAGTTGTCCTGAGTACTTGTTAGCCAGTACTTTCACCAAGTAATCCATAACCGCGGAAAACACGGCTTCTCGAGAAGATTATCCCTGCAGGGTTGCACCAATTTGGCCGTACACTCATGAATAACCCGCCAGATGGGATGCCTCCCACCAAGCGGGGCACTCAACACAACCAACCATTCTTCGCATCAAGCCCAAAGAACCTTGGGCGCACGGCTAATCAAGCCCCGAAGAAAAGGGACCCTCATAGCACTCTAAGACCGTGTCCCCCTATATGCCGACTACGAAAGTTCCACCCTGGCCTGGGCTCGCAAAAACATGCATGCGGCAAATGGAAAACACGAACTAAATGAGGCGATTTGGACGAGATGCGAATCAGGTCAAGTTGAGGGGGCGCCCATACTCGCTTCCCAAATGCGGGTAGTGCGCTCATCATGGATCAGTAGACAAGACCCTTTTCCTATTAGGGTCGACACTAGCAGGCTTCAAAACCTCTCATGGGCCTCCTGCCGGTGCCTTATCATCAAATTTATTATTAATAGTAACATTAGCATGATTGATTGATTAAACATCGAGCCCCCAGAACATAATAGAGATAGTAACAGAAAGTAACGGGTAACAGACTCGAGCAAAACAACCTAAGCATGCTAGTAAGACACGGGCTCAACCAAAGGGGTGATAGGATTGGAGGTGAGGCAATATCATGGTTCAGGGTATCATGTGATAGGTTCGTAACAGAAACAACTACCACTAAGGCTAGCAGAAAAGATTCAACGGAAAGTATCGGTAACCAATGTTCAAAGGAACACAGTGGTTCATGTGAGTGATAACTTGCCTGCAAAACCCAGTAGCCTGGTACTGAGCTAACTCCTTAGAAGGGATGTCGTAAGTATCGTCGGTCTCAACGTCGTCGTTTATCCGGGAAGAAGCAAACAAACATTGCAGAAAGATAAACAATCAATATCATGGCATAGGTGCACAAACAGGGGATGATGCATGTCATGTTAATTGATGCATCTAAAGGAAATAGTTGACAAGATAGAAACAGGATTAAATGGACCCATATGCAATTGGATTGCATATGAAAAGCCCATGAATTATGGTTGAATTAATTGTTTTACAACTAATCAACTTGTGTAAGTGAATTAGCATGATGCATGGATGAGGAAAACAGCAAAATAACAACAATAGAACCAAATGGGAATAAGGCTTAACAAGTTTAGAAATTCATTTATTAAGTATTGGAATTTTGGTTACTTAAAGGTGTCACACAAGCATTTGTTGTTTTCACCACTTTTAATTGTTCAAAACATGAAACAAATTTTATATTTGGAAAGGTGGTTTAATTTTGCATGGAAAACATATTTCATTTGTGGAAATTGGATTTAAAATGAGCAAGTTATTATTTTGGCAATTTTAAATGCAATAAACAAGAAACAGTTGTTTTCAGCAAATTAAATTATTCAAAACAGCAAACAAAATTTATATTTGGAAAGTACATGAAAATTTGATTGGAAAACATATTTGGTTTGTGAAATTTGGAATTTTTATGCCCAAGTTATGAATTTTGCAATTTTAAGTGAATTTGACAAGTTTTCAAATTTTGCACCAATTTAAAATATTCAAAACAGTAAACAAATTTTATATTTGGATAGATCATTTAATTTGGTATTGAAAACATATCAAAAATGTTGGATTTGGAGTTAGGATGATTTATTTATGCAATTTAGAAGATATAGGGCAAATCTGCCATTTTTATGGATCTAGGGACTTTGAAATTATTTTCCAGGGGCTAGATTTTAGTAACAGGGGCCTAGGTGTGATTTGCAGTTGTTCTAGGACTGAAGAAATAAAACAGAAAAAAGGTGTTTAATTGGCAGGGGGTGGGATTCGAACCCACCCCCTCTGGCTTGCGCTGGGGAACCCAACCAGTGGGCTGGCTGCTCTCGGTTGTAATAGGTAGGGGCCTCGGGGGGGTATAAGGTTTTGCGCGCGGTTCTTAACTGAACATAACAGATCGCTGTCTGAACCCAATCGATCTCTGCACTTCTACAGCGAACGGAGGCAGCAGGGAGGCGGATGATGGCCGCGGTGGCCGGCTCGCCGGAGGGCCGTGGGGTTGCGGCCAAGGAGAGGGAAAGGAGGCGAGATGGGGAAAGAGGAGGTGGGCGCTCACCTTCGATCTGTCGATGCAGAAACAGCAGCAGGCGAGGGCGGACAGCAGGAAGGCGGCGGCATCTTGGCGGCGACGGCGCGGCCACTACGAGCCCTCCCGGCGGTGGGCGAGGGGACGGGGAGACGGAGGGAAGCACACCGGCTCCATTCCCGCCCCCGGGTGCCCCTCGAGGTGATCATGGCGGCCGGCGGTGAGGGGAGAAGGTGGTGGTGCTCTGTGATTTCGGTGAGGTTCAGACAGGTTCAGAGAAAGAATCGGGGAAGAGGAAGAATGGATCGGCGGCGATGGAGGAGAAAAGGCTAGCTAGGGTTTGAGTCTAGGGCAGAGGGAGGTGGTTTTATGGGGCAGCCCTAGCTCGTACGGCATGGCATCCATGGGGTCGAGGATGATCGTGCGGTGCTCCTTCTGGTCGTACTGTTGACGTCAGCGAGGAAGACAGCGACAGGGATGGAAGGGTATCGGGCCAGGTGGAAGTGGGCTGGGCTGGGGGCTTAGCTGCTGCTCCTCTCTCCTTGGTTTTTTTATTTTTCCTTTTTCTTTCTTTTTTTTTGTAGGTTTGCTTTTGGAAGAAAAGGAGGGTTTTTGAATCAGTAAAAATTATGGAAAAATTAGGTTAGGTTGGTTAGGTGATTAGAAACCATAATCCAAGATTTGATTTCAAAAAGTTGAGTTTTAAGATGATATTTGTATTTGAACCCAAATTGAATGAATTTTCAATATTAATTAATTATTAGAAAAACAAGCAATTTCAATAGGGTTTCCCCTAGGGTTTTAAAGTGATTAAAGAATACAAATAGGGTGGTGAACTTTAAGGTTTCAAAAGGTACTGAATTTGAGAATTGGTTTGAATTTGAAAATGTTTTAGAATTATTGGATTGGATTAATGGTTTGATTATTGGATGCATTTTTATAGAAATAAAACAATAGTTTGGAATCACACTTTAATGGAAACATATGATTGTTTTATTCTGAAATATCATTTTGGAAATTGTAACATCACAAGGATGAAACAAAAGGTTTGAATTTTGGTTTGAAATTCAAATAGAAAACAAAGGAAAACAAATGAAAACAGAGGAAAACAAATGGAAAACAAACAAAACAAATGCAATCAACATGATGCCATGATGCAAAACATAAAATAACAGGGAGCAAACATTCTAATGGCTATTTTTCAGACTTGGGATGTTACAAAACGCCCCCCCCCCCTTGAAGGAATCGCGCCCCGAGATTCCTACTGAGAAAAGAAAAGGTCCGGAAACTTCTTGGGGAGATCCTCTTGAACTGTGACACGTGAAACACATCGTGCACCTTGGATAGACGTCAGGGAATTTGGAAACCACCGGAACAATTTCAAGTAAAGGGAGAGGTTTTTGTATTGAGGGTGTATAGCTGAATTGAACTTGATTCATTTGGAGAATAGATTATCTGGCTAGAATGGTGGAACAGAGTTATTGACATCAATGCAACACCAGGAATAATCATCAATGTCAGAATCATCAACATGAGAGTAACGAGGAATATGTGGCCTCCCATTAGAATTGGATTGTTCTCACTTATCTTGGAAGTCAACATTTGAGATCCCGGTGAGTGAACAGAGTATTGATTGCTTAGTGGAACCAGAAATGGGGTTGTATGTTGTGGAAAAGATTGTTGACACAAAGGAATGTGATTCTCCAGTATGAAATAACACTTTAGCTGGAATAGAGTTTACGGGGAAGTTTTGATTAGACGCCGGTAGAAGAACTGAAATGGGAAAACAACAACAAGATTTCAACGGACGAAAAGGATGTTGAGAAGAACAGCATATCAACATCGGGGAAAACGAGAACAAAACTCCTGAGGTACTACGGAAAACCCATCCGGGCTTCTAAAGGATAAATATCTACTGCTTAAGGAATAGAGGATCTGCTTCCGGGGCTTATTTGCCACCGTTCTCAATCGTGAGTAGGCAACATGATAAATCATGTCACAACCACCTCCATTCCTATGGTCTAGTAGATATAACCATCCTAGAGAAACCAGAATACGTGAAATCCTAACTTGAAAGTTTTAGATGAGATTGGAGAAATCAACGTTGCACTTCCTTACCAGAAAAGGGAGGGAGGGTGGGGAAAAGAAGAAAAAGAACAGAATTCCTACTCTCACGTTTCATTTTTCCTATATAGCTACAAAATAGTTTCTAGACTCAACTGCGACCAGTAAAAAGGGATCCTACAGGCAGACAGGCTCTGATACCATTTGTCGCACCATGATTTCTAGGGGATACTCACCGTACGAACTGGATAGCAGATGCTTGGATTATGGGGCATAACTGCTCCCACGTCCCAGCTTCCTGGTAGGCCTGCGCTTATGCGCGACAACACAAGCCCTGCTATTCCACCGTCGATGTAAACTATCCACTAGAGATCAAAGGCACTTCCGTCGACGTACTTCAAACCATACACACATGGTACGTCAACGGCGTTGAACAACTGATATCACAACAGATCTCTATGACACAAAAGATTGAAATAAGTTGCAAAGGGCTCTCATTAGAGCAGAGATAGCAAATACAATCATTCAGAGGGCACCTGCCCCAACAATACATCATTACAATACAGCGGAAGCATTCAACATGTCTGAGTACAGACAAGAACCAAATAGGCCTAAGAGGCCGGGAACAAACAGACGGAGCCCATCCACGAAGTCTCGGATCCTGCCCGGGTCCGCTATCTACTCGTGAGCAGTCTCGTCAAACTTCACGTAGTTGCCACCATGTAGATCCTCGGAAACGTCGTCTGCGTAAACCACAGCCCCAAAGGGGTCAGTACATAAACGTACTGGCAAGCAAGACTCACAGTTCACCAAAGTGTAACCCGTCAACACCAAGCACAGATGCTTTGGGTTCAACGGAAGGAAGGGGATATAAAAGGTGCTGCAACTGGCTGCGCTAACCAACTACAGAGATTCTACCACTTCCGGCTAACAGAAAGGAGATAAGATCGAGGATTGTAACCAACTGAAAGATAACTTCAAACAAACCCATCCTGGATATCGCCCCTTATCCAAAGAAGCAATCCGAGGATAACTCACACAGTTGAAATAAAGGTGAATCAAGTTATTGTGCCATCAACCTATTACTAGTCAAGTTATTAATCATTGGGTGTAACATGTTTGATCGTTATGTTTAAGTTGTCCTGAGTACTTGTTAGCCAGTACTTTCACCAAGTAATCCATAACCGCGGAAAACACGGCTTCTCGAGAAGATTATCCCTGCAGGGTTGCACCAATTTGGCCGTACACTCATGAATAACCCGCCAGATGGGATGCCTCCCACCAAGCGGGGCACTCAACACAACCAACCATTCTTCGCATCAAGCCCAAAGAACCTTGGGCGCACGGCTAATCAAGCCCCGAAGAAAAGGGACCCTCATAGCACTCTAAGACCGTGTCCCCCTATATGCCGACTACGAAAGTTCCACCCTGGCCTGGGCTCGCAAAAACATGCATGCGGCAAATGGAAAACACGAACTAAATGAGGCGATTTGGACGAGATGCGAATCAGGTCAAGTTGAGGGGGGCGCCCATACTCGCTTCCCAAATGCGGGTAGTGCGCTCATCATGGATCAGTAGACAAGACCCTTTTCCTATTAGGGTCGACACTAGCAGGCTTCAAAACCTCTCATGGGCCTCCTGCCGGTGCCTTATCATCAAATTTATTATTAATAGTAACATTAGCATGATTGATTGATTAAACATCGAGCCCCCAGAACATAATAGAGATAGTAACAGAAAGTAACGGGTAACAGACTCGAGCAAAACAACCTAAGCATGCTAGTAAGACACGGGCTCAACCAAAGGGGTGATAGGATTGGAGGTGAGGCAATATCATGGTTCAGGGTATCATGTGATAGGTTCGTAACAGAAACAACTACCACTAAGGCTAGCAGAAAAGATTCAACGGAAAGTATCGGTAACCAATGTTGAAAGGAACACAGTGGTTCATGTGAGTGATAACTTGCCTGCAAAACCCAGTAGCCTGGTACTGAGCTAACTCCTTAGAAGGGATGTCGTAAGTATCGTCGGTCTCAACGTCGTCGTTTATCCGGGAAGAAGCAAACAAACATTGCAGAAAGATAAACAATCAATATCATGGCATAGGTGCACAAACAGGGGATGATGCATGTCATGTTAATTGATGCATCTAAAGGAAATAGTTGACAAGATAGAAACATGATTAAATGGACCCATATGCAATTGGATTGCATATGAAAAGCCCATGAATTATGGTTGAATTAATTGTTTTACAACTAATCAACTTGTGTAAGTGAATTAGCATGATGCATGGATGAGGAAAACATCAAAATAACAACAATAGAACCAAATGGGAATAAGGCTTAACAAGTTTAGAAATTCATTTATTAAGTGTTGGAATTTTGGTTACTTAAAGGTGTCACACAAGCATTTGTTGTTTTCACCACTTTTAATTGTTCAAAACATGAAACAAATTTTATATTTGGAAAGGTGGTTTAATTTTGCATGGAAAACATATTTCATTTGTGGAAATTGGATTTAAAATGAGCAAGTTATTATTTTGGAAATTTTAAATGCAATAAACAAGAAACAGTTGTTTTCAGCAATTTAAATTATTCAAAACAGCAAACAAAATTTATATTTGGAAAGTACATGAAAAGTTGATTGGAAAACATATTTGGTTTGTGAAATTTGGAATTTTTATGCCCAAGTTATGAATTTTGCAATTTTAAGTGAATTTGACAAGTTTTCAAATTTTGCACCAATTTAAAATATTCAAAACAGTAAAAAAAATTTATATTTGGATAGATCATTTAATTTGGTATTGAAAACATATCAAAAATGTTGGATTTGGAGTTAGGATGATTTATTTATGCAATTTAGAAGATATAGGGCAAATCTGCCATTTTTATGGATCTAGGGACTTTGAAATTATTTTCCAGGGGCTAGATTTTAGTAACAGGGGCCTAGGTGTGATTTGCAGTTGTTCTAGGACTGAAGAAATAAAACAGAAAAAAGGTGTTTAATTGGCAGGGGGTGGGATTCGAACCCACCCCCTCTGGCTTGCGCTGGGGAACCCAACCAGTGGGCTGGCTGCTCTCGGTTGTAATAGGTAGGGGCCTCGGGGGGGTATAAGGTTTTGCGCGCGGTTCTTAACTGAACATAACAGATCGCTGTCTGAACCCAATCGATCTCTGCACTTCTACAGCGAACGGAGGCAGCAGGGAGGCGGATGATGGCCGCGGTGGCCGGCTCGCCGGAGGGCCGTGGGGTTGCGACCAAGGAGAGGGAAAGGAGGCGAGATGGGGAAAGAGGAGGTGGGCGCTCACCTTCGATCTGTCGATGCAGAAACAGCAGCAGGCGAGGGCGGACAGCAGGAAGGCGGCGGCATCTTGGCGGCGACGGCGCGGCCACTACGAGCCCTCCCGGCGGTGGGCGAGGGGACGGGGAGACGGAGGGAAGCACACCGGCTCCATTCCCGCCCCCGGGTGCCCCTCGAGGTGATCATGGCGGCCGGCGGTGAGGGGAGAAGGTGGTGGTGCTCTGTGATTTCGGTGAGGTTCAGACAGGTTCAGAGAAAGAATCGGGGAAGAGGAAGAATGGATCGGCGGCGATGGAGGAGAAAAGGCTAGCTAGGGTTTGAGTCTAGGGCAGAGGGAGGTGGTTTTATGGGGCAGCCCTAGCTCGTACGGCATGGCATCCATGGGGTCGAGGATGATCGTGCGGTGCTCCTTCTGGTCGTACTGTTGACGTCAGCGAGGAAGACAGCGACAGGGATGGAAGGGTATCGGGCCAGGTGGAAGTGGGCTGGGCTGGGGGCTTAGCTGCTGCTCCTCTCTCCTTGGTTTTTTTATTTTTTCCTTTTTCTTTCTTTTTTTTTGTAGGTTTGCTTTTGGAAGAAAAGGAGGGTTTTTGAATCAGTAAAAATTATGGAAAAATTAGGTTAGGTTGGTTAGGTGATTAGAAACCATAATCCAAGATTTGATTTCAAAAAGTTGAGTTTTAAGATGATATTTGTATTTGAACCCAAATTGAATGAATTTTCAATATTAATTAATTATTAGAAAAACAAGCAATTTCAATAGGGTTTCCCCTAGGGTTTTAAAGTGATTAAAGAATACAAATAGGGTGGTGAACTTTAAGGTTTCAAAAGGTACTGAATTTGAGAATTGGTTTGAATTTGAAAATGTTTTAGAATTATTGGATTGGATTAATGGTTTGATTATTGGATGCATTTTTATAGAAATAAAACAATAGTTTGGAATCACACTTTAATGGAAACATATGATTGTTTTATTCTGAAATATCATTTTGGAAATTGTAACATCACAAGGATGAAACAAAAGGTTTGAATTTTGGTTTGAAATTCAAATAGAAAACAAAGGAAAACAAATGAAAACAGAGGAAAACAAATGGAAAACAAACAAAACAAATGCAATCAACATGATGCCATGATGCAAAACATAAAATAACAGGGAGCAAACATTCTAATGGCTATTTTTCAGACTTGGGATGTTACATGAAATAAGGTTGCAAATGGCCTTCACTAAGGCAGAGATAGCAAATACAATCATCCAGATGACACATGTCTTAACATGACATTCAGTACATAGCAGCGGAAGCATTCAACAGGTCTGAGTACAGACAAAACCAAATAGGCCTAAGAGGCCGGCAATGAAAGGAAAACGGAGCCCATCCACGAAGTCTCGGGTCCTGCCCGGGTCCGCTATCTACTCGTCAACAGCGTCGTCGTACTCCACGTAGTAGCCTCCATGGGGATCCTCGGAATCGTAGTCTGCGTAAACCACAGCCCCAAAGGGGTCAGTACAACAACGTACTAGCAAGCAAGACTCACAGTTCACCAAAGTGTAACCCGTCAACACCAAGCACAGATGCTTTGGGTTCAACAGAAGGAAGGGTGGTATAAAAGATGCGGCAGCGGGCTGCACTAACCAATTACAGAAACATACTATGACTTCCGACTAACAGAAAGGAGATAAGATAGCGTATCGTAACCAACTATAACTAACCACCAAACAAACCCATCCTGGACCTCGCCCCTTATCCAAAGAAGCAATCCGAGGATAACTCACACAGTTGGATTAATGATGGTTCAGGTTATTGTGTCAATAAACCTATTACTAGTCAAGTTATTATAGTTAGGTGTAAGTTGTCTGAGTACTTGTTAGCCAGTACTTTCACCAAGTCGTCACATAACCGCGGACAACACGGCTTCTCGAGAAGATTCACCCCTGCAGGGTGTGCTCCAGTACCCGTACACACTCAAGCCACCAACTAAAACTCAGGTGGACTCGACACGACTCGAACCATCACTACAGCCTGTCCTAGGAGCCACGGAGCTATAAGGTCCCAGCCACGCAGCCGAATACTCAGCGCAGGTGTGCAAAACTCCCGCAGGACACAACACCCCGGCACTACAAGCCTCGCCCTATATGTGTGCGTGAACATCATCATCAGTAACCATGGGAGCGACCCATTTATGCGTATGAGCCAAATGGAACACCCGAACTAAGTGTGGCTCTTCGGACAAACTGCGGATCAGATCAAAGCCGAGGGGGGTTCCATACCACCACCCGGATGCGGTGAGCACGCTCATCATGGATCAGTAGACAAGACCCTTTTCCTAATTAGGGTCGACACTAGCAGGCCTCAAAACCACGATGGGCCTCCTGCCGGTGCCTTAACATCAAATTATTATTATTACCCAAGCATTAACAGGTTGTTGTTTAAACATCGAGCCCATAGAACATAATAGAAATATGATAACAGAAAGTAACGGGTAACAGACTCGAGCAGAAACAACCCTAAGCATGCTAGTAAGACACGGGCTCAAACAACGGGGTTATAGGACTGGAGGTGAGGCAATATGATGGTTTCAGGGTATCATGTGATAGGATCGTAACAGAAGCAACGATACCTATGGCTAGCAGAAATAGACAACGGATAAGTATCGGTAACCAATGTTGAAAGGAACACAGTGGTTCATGTGAGTGATAACTTGCCTGCAAACCCAGTAGCCTGGTACTGAGCTAAAACCTCTGAAGGGGTGTCGTAAGGATCGTCGGTCTCAACGTCGTCGTCTAACCGAGAAGAAGCAAACAAACAAGGCAGAAATATAAACAATCATTATCATGGCATAGTGCACAAACAAAGATGATGCATGACAGGTTAATAGATGCATCAAAATAAACTAATTGACATGGTAACACAATTTAATTGGACACATATGCAATTTTGAGTTGCATATGAAAAGCCCATGGATTTTGGTTAGATTATTTGTTTTCCAACTAATCAACAGATGAAGGTGAATTAGTATGATGCATGGAGGAGGAAAACAACAAAATAACAACAATAGAACCAATTTAAAATAGGGTTTACCAATTTAGAAATTTATTTAGTAAGTTATGGAATTTTTGGTTCCTTAAAGGGATTACACAAATAGTTGTTGTTTTCATCAAGTTAAATTGTGCAAAACAAATAACAAAATTTATATTTGAAAAGAACACACAATTTTAGGTGGATTACATGTTTCCAATATTGAAAAGGGAGTTAGGATGAATTTATTATGATTGAAACAATATTAAACAAGTTTTAAATGAATTTAAAACAAGCATGACTTTTATTTGAATTTTATTTGTTCAAAACATAAATTCAAATCCATATTTGAAAAGTTTATACTTTTCTAGGTTGAAAACATATTTTGCATGTTCAAAAATAATTTTATTTGAGCAAGTTATGATTTTATCAAATTTAAATGAATTAAACAAGGATTAAATTATTTAGGCAATTTAAATTATTCAAAACATGAAACAAAATTTATATTTGAATTGGTGGTTCAAAATGGTATGGAAAACATATTTTATTTGCATGATTTGGATTAATAATGAATTAGTTATGGATTTTATCAAATTGCAATTGAATTATTTGAATTCAAATTTGAATTGCATTTTGAAAACTCAAAACAGAAAACAACGGCTATAGATAGATAGAGAATTTAATTTGGTGCGGTGTACATATTTTATTTATTTTTGTTGGAGTTGGGATTTAAAAGTTATTTGGGTTTGAAGTTTAGGGACTAAACTGTGATAAAACTGGACTTAAAATTAAAGGAAAACGTGCAGAAAAACAACTTGCACCACTCAGTGAGCATACCCAGCCACTGACAGTGGGGCCAGGCCTGCATGGCGCCTAGGTGGCCTCCAGGGTCCATGACAGTGGGCCCCAGCGCTGGGCGCGCAGAAGGAAAAAAATTGGGGAGGCAAATGCCTCCCCTGGGATTCGAACCAGGGATCTTTCCCTTGGGCGCACGGGACTGCTAGCCACTTGGGCTGTGCTGATTTCGTGTCTGATAAGGGGCCTGGTTCTGGTTATGGTTCAGTTTCGAATGGCTACTGAATCTACGTGAATCGTTCTCGTGCAGGTACAGATACAGGCACCGATGGCGTACAGGGAGGCGGCCAGCGAGCGGACAGGGAGCGGGCAGCGACCGATCGCTGCCGTGCGTGCGGCGCTCGGCGGGCCGGCGTGCGTGCGGCCGGTGCGGTGGCCGTGCCGCCGTGTGGTGGCCGGGCTCGTGCGAGGCCACAAGGGCAGGGAGCGGGAGGAGGCGACGGATGGCTTACAGCGATGGCGTCGGTGGCGCTCGGTGGCGGCAAACGGAGGATGGCGGCGCCGATTCCGTGGTCGTCGAGGAAGGCCGAGGGCACGGGGAGGAAGAGGGCGGCGAGCCGGTTCCGTTCCCGGCCCTAGCGCGGCCGGGCGGACACCTTGGCGGCGGCGCCTCGCCGGAGAGAGGCGGCGGTGGAGGAGCTTCGGTGGTGGAACAGAGAGAGAAGAGGGGGAAGGAGAAAGGAGGAGATGCGGCGCGAGGGAGGAAAAGGGGGAGGAGATGAACGATTAGGGCTAGGGGAGCTCGGCCATGTACTTTTAAGGGGAGGAGGAGAGCTGCGATCACCGTTCCCTCCTCTGCAACTGCTACGTGGACAGGCTCATCTGCCTGCCGTACAGAGGTAGGAGATGAGCCAGGGGGTACCAGGCCTGTGAAAGATGGGCTGGCCCAAGATGGGCTGTTTGCCCCTTTTTCTCCTCTCCCTCTCTATTTTTTTTTTCTGTTTATTACCTTTTTTTTTGTGCAGATTTGGAATAGAGAGAGAAAACAATGGTCCTAGGGTTTGCAACTTTGGAAAAGATTTGTATTATTCTGTTTTTGTAACAAACACCTTAAAACAAACATTGTTCTCCAAAAATAAATAAATTTAATTTATGTTATTGTTCTGGAAATTAAAATAATTTGAGCAATGTTGGTATAAAAAGAGATAAATGAACCTAAGCCAAGATTAAAGTCTTGATTCCAATTTTAGTGGAACAATTTGTTTGTTTATTTTGTAGTTGTTAATTGAAACATTGTAACATAACAAATATGAACCAAAATTCAAATAGAAATCAGATGGAAACAGATGCAAAGAATATGATGACATGATGCACAACAAAAATAAAACACGAAACAAACATCTAGGGGGGAGATTTCAAACCTGGGATGTTACAAAACGCCCCCCCTTGAAGGAATCGCGCCCCGAGATTCCTACTGAGAAAGGAAAAGGTCCGGATACTTCTTGCGAAGATCCTCTTCTGTCTCCCACGTTGCCTCTTTATCGGAATGATGCGACCATTGCACTTTCAAGAACTTGGTGCTCTTGTTGCGAGTCTTACGCTCGGTCTCATCGAGAATACGAACAGGACGCTCCTCATAAGATAGATCATCTTGCAGTTCAATGGAATCATGATCAACTGCACGATCTGGATCTTTGAAACACTTCTTGAGCTGTGACACGTGGAACACATCGTGCACCTTGGATAGTTTTTCTGGAAGTTCAAGACGATAGGCATTTTCCGCACGCCTTGAGAGAATGTTGAAAGGACCAATGTATCTCGGTGCTAGCTTTCCCTTGACACCAAAACGATGAGTGCCTCTGAGGGGAGTTACACGGAGATATGCTTTGTCACCAGGTGCATAAATCATATCCCTGTGCTTGCTGTCATAGTAGCTTTTCTGACGAGACTGAGCAATCTTGAGATTGTCACGAATGATTCGAACTTTCTCTTCGGCTTCCTTAACAATGTCAGGGCCTAAGAGTGAACGTTCACCAGCTCCAGACCAATTGATTGGACTCCTGCATCTGCGGCCATAGAGTGCTTCAAACGGTGCCATGCCTAGGCTTGCCTGGAAGCTGTTGTTGTAGGAGAATTCAGCATATGGAAGGCATTCCTCCCATTTCATGCCAAAGGAGAGACCACATGCTCTGAGCATATCCTCGAGAATCTGATTGACTCTTTCGACTTGCCCTTGAGACTGAGGGTGATAAGCTGTGCTGAACAGAAGTTTGGTGCCCAATGCTTCTTGAAAACTCTTCCAGAAATGAGAAGTGAATATGCTTCCACGGTCTGAGCTTATTTCCAATGGAACACCATGAAGAGGAACAATCTTTGTTGTGTAGAGTTCTGCTAACTGGCTAGCTGATATTGTTTCTTTGACAGCAAAGAAGTGAGCTACCTTAGTGAGTCGATCAATAACAACGAAGATTGCATCGTTGCCCTTCTTGGATTTTGGAAAACCAGTAACGAAGTCCATTTCAATCATGTCCCACTTCCACTCAGGAATTTTCAGAGGTTGGAGTAGACCGGCTGTTTTCTGATGAACTGCCTTAACACGTTGACAAACGTCGCATTCAGAAACGTATTGAGCAATTTCACGTTTCATGCCAGACCACCAATACAGTGTTTTGAGATCCTGGTACATCTTTGTACTTCCAGGGTGGATGGAGAGAGGAGTTTCATGAGCCTCCTTGAGAATAACATCTTTGAGACTTTGAATTTGAGGAACTGCAATGCGTCCTTCGAAGAACACCGTTCCCTTGTCATCAATTGAGAAGCACTCATACTTCACATTGCCTGCTTTGATGTTATTTGCGATCTTCTTGATCTCAGCATCACGAAGTTGTTCAGAACGAATCTTGTCCTCGAGAGTTGGGCTGGCTGTCAAGTTTGCAAGATAACCTTGAGGAACAAGACCAAGGTTCAGCTTCTGGAATTCTTCATGAAGTGGAGGTTGGCTTTCCATGATCATGAGATTATTGCAATACGACTTGCGACTGAGAGCATCGGCCATAACATTAGCCTTGCCTGGAGTGTAAGAAATGGTAAGATCGAAGTCTTTGATCTTTTCAATCCATCTCCTTTGCCTGAGGTTTAGATCTGGTTGAGTGAAGATGTATTTCAGACTCTTATGATCGGAAAAGATTTCAGTGCGATTACCCAACAAGTATTGCCTCCATTTCTTGAGGGCAAACACAACTGCTGCGAGTTCAAGATCATGTGTGGGATAATTGAGCTCATGTGCATTCAACTGACGTGAAGCATAAGCCACAACTTGACGTTCTTGCATAAGAACTGGTCCTAGACCTTGGAGAGAAGCATCACAGAATATCTGGAAGGGTTTGGTAGTATCTGGGCCAACCAGAACTGGTGTAGAAGTGAGTTTAGTCTTCAGGAGATTGAAACTTTCATCACATTGTGGAGACCAAACGAACTTCTTGTCCTTCTTTGTCAGATCAGTGAGAGGTTTGGCAATCTTGGAGAAGTTTTGGACGAAACGACGGCAATAGCTAGCCAAACCAAGAAAACTTCTGACTTGCTTCACCGTCTTAGGAGGTTTCCAATCAACAATTGCCTTAACCTTTTCTGGATCAATGGCTATGCCCTTGGCAGAGATGACATGACCAAGATAAGCAACTTCTGGAATCCAGAATTCACATTTGGAGAACTTGGCATACAGACGATGCTCGCGAAGCTTCATGAGAGTGAGACGAAGATGTTCTCCATGCTCTTCCTCGGATTTTGAGTAGACAAGAATATCATCAAGATATACCACAACGAACTTGTCGAGGTATTCATGGAAGACAGAATTCATTAGTCTAGAGAATGTCGCCGGTGCATTGGTTAGACCAAAGGACATGACGGTGTATTCATATAGACCGTACCGAGTGGTGAAAGCTGTCTTAGGAATATCTTCCTTTCTGATCTTTATCTGATGGTAACCCATCCTCAAATCCAACTTTGAGAATATTGAGGCTCCAGCAAGTTGATCAAAAAGATCATCGATACGAGGAATTGGATACTTGTTTTTGATTGTTTTCTCGTTGAGAGGACGATAGTCAACCACGAGTCTCTTTGTTTGATCCTTCTTCGCAACAAACAGAGTTGGGCATCCCCAAGCCGAGGAGCTAGGTTGAATGTAACCTTTCTCCATGTACATATCGATTTGCTCCTTCAACAACTTCAGTTCAGGAGGAGCTATCTTGTATGGATGCTTAGAGATTGGAGCAGTGCCTGGTTCAAGTTTGATCACGAACTCAACTGCTCTGTCAGGAGGCATTCCTGGCAATTCTTCTGGAAAGACATCAGGGAATTCACAAACCACCGGAATAGTTTCAATAGATGGTAGAGGATTTGCATTGAGAGTGTAGAGTTGAGCAACTGTATTTTCAGCATGGAAGTAGACTATCTGGCCAGAAGGGTGTGTGATTTTGACAGACTTAGCAGGACAATCAATGACTGCTTTGTTGGCTACCAGCCAATCCATCCCAAGGATAACATCAATATCTGAAGAGTGGAGAGCTATCAGAGATGCCTGGAATGGAAGGTTTCCAATTGTGATCTCGATGTTCTGGCTAACTTTATTGCTTTGCCAGCTAGATCCCGGTGATTTCACTAGGAGAGGGATAGACAACTGTTCGAAGTTGATTTCACTGTTGTTTGCAAAGCATTGAGAGATGAAAGAGTGTGAAGCACCAGAATCGAACAAGACTTTAGCACGAAACGAGTTCACAAGAAGTGTGCCCATTACAACCTCTGGAGATTCTTCTGCTCCCTGGGCCTTGACATGGTTCACCCTCACAGTTCTCAAGACAGACTTGTTCTTGTTGCGGGGCCTAGGCGAAGGAGTGGGTACCACCACATGATTGACCTTAGAGGTAGGTAGTGGTGGTAGCTTGTTCTGCGGGCACTTGTAAGAGTAGTGTCCTGATAGACCGCACTTGAAGCATGTACTAGCAGAACGAGGAGTTGTTGGACTTGGCTGAGATGGAGCACCTCCTGAAGATACCACTGGGGTGGGAGGGAGGGCAAGAAATCCTGCCGGGCTTGGCAAGCAGATGGGCGGTGTTGTAGTGGTATATGGAACCCAAACTCTTCGTTTTTGTGGAGGCATGATAGCTTTCGAGAGATTAGCCTGTTCACGAGAGTGCTTACGAGATTCCTCAACCAATTTGCGCCCATGCTCTTCCTTTAGGGCGATGTTGATGAGGTCCTCAAAATTCTTGGCCTTGACGTTGGTGAGAGCATACTTGAGTTCCGGGTTGAGACCCCTGCGGAACTTTGCCATCTTTCTCGCTTCTGTGGAGATTTCATCTCCGGCGTAGCGAGCCAGACGATTGAACTCTCTTTGGTATTCCAGAACGTCCAGACTGCCTTGTGTGAAAGAATAGAATTCCTCACGCATTTTCTCCATGAGCCCATCGGGAATGTGATGGCGCACGAAGGCTTGCTTGAAATCCTCCCATGTGATTGCCACACTAGAACCTCTCATTTCTTGGAAATTCTCCCACCAAGACTTCCTACTCTACACGTTTCATTTTTCCTATATAGCTACAAAATAGTTTCTAGACTCAAGTGCGACCAGTAAAAGGGATCCTACAGGCAGACAGGCTCTGATACCATTTGTCGCACCCTGGTTTCTAGGGGATACTCATCGGGCCGAACTGGATAGCAGATGCTTGGATTATGGGGCATACCTGCTCCCACGTCCCAGCTTCCTGGTAGGCCTGCGCTTATGCGCGACAACACAAGCCCTGCTATTCCATCGTCGATGTAAACTATCCACTAGAGACCATAGGCACTACTGTCGACGTACTTCATACCACTCACACATGGTACGTCAACAGCGTTAAACGAATGATAATCACAACATATCTCTAAGACACAAAAGATTGAAATAAGGTTGCAAATGGCCTTCACTAAGGCAGAGATAGCAAATACAATCATCCAGAGGACACATGTCCCAACATGACATTCAGTACATAGCAGCGGAAGCATTCAACAGGTCTGAGTACAGACAAAACCAAATAGGCCTAAGAGGCCGGCAATGAAAGGAAAACGGAGCCCATCCACGAAGTCTCGGATCCTGCCCGGGTCCGCTATCTACTCGTCAACAGCGTCGTCGTACTCCACGTAGTAGCCTCCATGGGGATCCTCGGAATCGTAGTCTGCGTAAACCACAGCCCCAAAGGGGTCAGTACAGCAACGTACTGGCAAGCAAGACTCACAGTTCACCAAAGTGTAACCCGTCAACACCAAGCACAGATGCTTTGGGTTCAACGGAAGGAAGGGTGGTATAAAAGATGCGGCAGCGGGCTGCACTAACCAATTACAGAAACATACTATGACTTCCGACTAACAGAAAGGAGATAAGATAGCGTATCGTAACCAACTATAACTAACCACCAAACAAACCCATCCTGGACCTCGCCCCTTATCCAAAGAAGCAATCCGAGGATAACTCACACAGTTGGATTAATGATGGTTCAGGTTATTGTGTCAATAAACCTATTACTAGTCAAGTTATTATAGTTAGGTGTAAGTTGTCTGAGTACTTGTTAGCCAGTACTTTCACCAAGTCGTCACATAACCGCGGACAACACGGCTTCTCGAGAAGATTCATCCCTGCAGGGTGTGCTCCAGTACCCGTACACACTCAAGCCACCAACTAAAACTCAGGTGGACTCGACACGACTCGAACCATCACTACAGCCTGTCCTAGGAGCCACGGAGCTATAAGGTCCCAGCCACGCAGCCGAATACTCAGCGCAGGTGTGCAAAACTCCCGCAGGACACAACACCCCGGCACTACAGGCCTCGCCCTATATGTGTGCGTGAACATCATCATCAGTAACCATGGGAGCGACCCATTTATGCGTATGAGCCAAATGGAACACCCGAACTAAGTGTGGCTCTTCGGACAAACTGCGGATCAGATCAAAGCCGAGGGGGGTTCCATACCACCACCCGGATGCGGTGAGCACGCTCATCATGGATCAGTAGACAAGACCCTTTTCCTAATTAGGGTCGACACTAGCAGGCCTCAAAACCACGATGGGCCTCCTGCCGGTGCCTTAACATCAAATTATTATTATTACCCAAGCATTAACAGGTTGTTGTTTAAACATCGAGCCCATAGAACATAATAGAAATATGATAACAGAAAGTAACGGGTAACAGACTCGAGCAGAAACAACCCTAAGCATGCTAGTAAGACACGGGCTCAAACAACGGGGTTATAGGACTGGAGGTGAGGCAATATCATGGTTTCAGGGTATCATGTGATAGGATCGTAACAGAAGCAACGATACCTATGGCTAGCAGAAATAGACAACGGATAAGTATCGGTAACCAATGTTGAAAGGAACACAGTGGTTCATGTGAGTGATAACTTGCCTGCAAACCCAGTAGCCTGGTACTGAGCTAAAACCTCTGAAGGGGTGTCGTAAGGATCGTCGGTCTCAACGTCGTCGTCTAACCGAGAAGAAGCAAACAAACAAGGCAGAAATATAAACAATCATTATCATGGCATAGTGCACAAACAAAGATGATGCATGACAGGTTAATAGATGCATCAAAATAAACTAATTGACATGGTAACACAATTTAATTGGACACATATGCAATTTTGAGTTGCATATGAAAAGCCCATGGATTTTGGTTAGATTATTTGTTTTCCAACTAATCAACAGATGAAGGTGAATTAGTATGATGCATGGAGGAGGAAAACAACAAAATAACAACAATAGAACCAATTTAAAATAGGGTTTACCAATTTAGAAATTTATTTAGTAAGTTATGAAATTTTTGGTTCCTTAAAGGGATTACACAAATAGTTGTTGTTTTCATCAAGTTAAATTGTGCAAAACAAATAACAAAATTTATATTTGAAAAGAACACACAATTTTAGGTGGATTACATGTTTCCAATATTGAAAAAGGAGTTAGGATGAATTTATTATGATTGAAACAATATTAAACAAGTTTTAAATGAATTTAAAACAAGCATGACTTTTATTTGTTCAAAACATAAATTCAAATCCATATTTGAAAAGTTTATACTTTTCTAGGTTGAAAACATATTTTGCATGTTCAAAAATAATTTTATTTGAGCAAGTTATGATTTTATCAAATTTAAATGAATTAAACAAGGATTAAATTATTTAGGCAATTTAAATTATTCAAAACATGAAACAAAATTTATATTTGAATTGGTGGTTCAAAATGGTATGGAAAACATATTTTATTTGCATGATTTGGATTAATAATGAATTAGTTATGGATTTTATCAAATTGCAATTGAATTATTTGAATTCAAATTTGAATTGCATTTTGAAAACTCAAAACAGAAAACAACGGCTATAGATAGATAGAGAATTTAATTTGGTGCGGTGTACATATTTTATTTATTTTTGTTGGAGTTGGGATTTAAAAGTTATTTGGGTTTGAAGTTTAGGGACTAAACTGTGATAAATCTGGACTTAAAATTAAAGGAAAACGTGCAGAAAAACAACTTGCACCACGCAGTGAGCATACCCAGCCACTGACAGTGGGGCCAGGCCTGCATGGCGCCTAGGTGGCCTCCAGGGTCCATGACAGTGGGCCCCAGCGCTGGGCGCGCAGAAGGAAAAAAATTGGGGAGGCAAATGCCTCCCCTGGGATTCGAACCAGGGATCTTTCCCTTGGGCGCACGGGACTGCTAGCCACTTGGGCTGTGCTGATTTCATGTCTGATAAGGGGCCTGGTTCTGGTTATGGTTCAGTTTCGAATGGCTACTGAATCTAACTGAATCGTTCTCGTGCAGGTACAGATACAGGCACCGATGGCGTACAGGGAGGCGGCCAGCGAGCGGACAGGGAGCGGGCAGCGACCGATCGCTGCCGTGCGTGCGGCGCTCGGCGGGCCGGCGTGCGTGCGGCCGGTGCGGTGGCCGTGCCGCCGTGTGGTGGCCGGGCTCGTGCGAGGCCACAAGGGCAGGGAGCGGGAGGAGGCGACGGATGGCTTACAGCGATGGCGTCGGTGGCGCTCGGTGGCGGCAAACGGAGGATGGCGGCGCCGATTCCGTGGTCGTCGAGGAAGGCCGAGGGCACGGGGAGGAAGAGGGCGGCGAGCCGGTTCCGTTCCCGGCCCTAGCGCGGCCGGGCGGACACCGTGGCGGCGGCGCCTCGCCGGAGAGAGGCGGCGGTGGAGGAGCTTCGGTGGTGGAACAGAGAGAGAAGAGGGGGAAGGAGAAAGGAGGAGATGCGGCGCGAGGGAGGAGAAGGGGGAGGAGATGAACGATTAGGGCTAGGGGAGCTCGGCCATGTACTTTTAAGGGGAGGAGGAGAGCTGCGATCACCGTTCCCTCCTCTGCAACTGCTACGTGGACAGGCTCATCTGCCTGCCGTACAGAGGTAGGAGATGAGCCAGGGGGGGTACCAGGCCTGTGAAAGATGGGCTGGCCCAAGATGGGCTGTTTGCCCCTTTTTCTCCTCTCCCTCTCTATTTTTTTTCCTGTTTATTACCTTTTTTTTTTGTGCAGATTTGGAATAGAGAGAGAAAACAATGGTCCTAGGGTTTGCAACTTTGGAAAAGATTTGTATTATTCTGTTTTTGTAACAAACACCTTAAAACAAACATTGTTCTCCAAAAATAAATAAATTTAATTTATGTTATTGTTCTGGAAATTTAAATAATTTGAGCAATGTTGGTATAAAAAGAGATAAATGAACCTAAGCCAAGATTAAAGTCTTGATTCCAATTTTAGTGGAACAATTTGTTTGTTTATTTTGTAGTTGTTAATTGAAACATTGTAACATAACAAATATGAACCAAAATTCAAATAGAAATCAGATGGAAACAGATGCAAAGAATATGATGACATGATGCACAACAAAAATAAAACACGAAACAAACATCTAGGGGGGAGATTTCAAACCTGGGATGTTACAATGTCCATTAACGATATGTAGGTCAATGAACCCAACATCATGGATGTTTCTTATTTTGCATTCCCAAATCTTCAATCTGCATAATAGCGTACGCAACAATATAGTTAGGACAATATATATATATATATATATATATATATATATATATATATATATATATATATATATATATATATAGTGCAGGCAATGAAGAACGAGATGAGGTAGAAATAAATCACTTACATAACGTAGCAACTAAGGATAGATTTGTCGAGCTCGCGCAGATTGAACAGCTGGAACAATTCACTCATATGAACTGTTACAGAGTAACGTTTGGTGTGATGTTGCTCTGTAACATCCGCATAAACATATTTTTTGGCCGCCCAGGATATGAAATTCTTGTACCAACATAGCAGATTTTGCATTTGTGGCGGTAGAGTCTTTTCCTGCGTAGGCTTGACGAGAGGCCCATTCGGCACATATTGTAATGCTACCTCACCTACTGGCGCATCGTCCAGGCCTAACGAGGCACGAAGAGTCAAATTCATCTCGGACGCATTTTTCATGGCACTCGCTACCGTCAATCCAATTGCTGCCGCAGCTGCTATGACCTCGGGGTCCTGTTCCGGACCGGCTTTCACTATGAGTGGGGGGATCGATTATTTATTCTGCATCCCGAGGTGGTCAACTTGTTTCCCGCTTTTTTTCCTTTCTTCTTTCTCCTCCTTCAATATTTATGTTTGCCTACGAAGTTCACTTCCATAGTCGTCAGGCATATTCAGCTCGGCTTGGGACGGTTGCGTCAAAAAACCCGTAGCCCACTTCTTTGCCTTCGGAGTGTATACTTCCTTGGGCTTAGGCTCCTTTAGCGCCTTCTGATCGGCCTTCCATTTCTCATAATCAGCATCCGCGGCCAATTTGGTTTCAGCTTCAGTAAGTTCCCAAGGCCTTGGGAGGATAGGCTTCAGTGATGGCTCCGGTACCCGTGTGGTCTTAGGTACATAAGGCTCCGGGTTAATATTCCAGGAGCGGGTTTCCTTGCTGTCCGCCTGCTTCTGCTTCTTCGCCGGAGGAGGAATGGGGGGCGGCGGCTGCTTACCCGCCGGAGGACGATTGGGGGGTGGCGGCTGCTTACCCGCCGGAGATTGTGGATCGGGGGACGGCGTCGAATGGCGTGAAGGAGGTGTAGGTGAACCACCACCGCCGCCACCACCACCACCACCACCACCATCGGAGGGGTGTGGACTTGGTAGCCTTGGCGCCTCGCCTGGAAACACTATGTACTTATTTTTCCATAGAATAAACTGGCACTTGACATCTCCAAGTCTTCTCTCCCCTTCGGGTGTAGCTATGTCAATCTCCAGGTCCTCAAACACTTGGACTATGTCTTCCACCGTGACACGAGCATAGCCATATGGAATGGGTTTGTTGTGGTGGAGTGCTCCAGGTGTACAGGGTAAAGCACTGCCGGTAGCTAACTTCGTCGAAATCTTCCCCACGGGATAATGCAGATCACATTATTTCATCTCCTTTACATCATCCATGGGGTAGTGAGGCTCTGGTGCACGAATCTCCATCATCGGTGCATTAGCACCTGCAGGCGGGGCCTCCATGGAAGCCACGCTGCTTCTCCGCTGCTGCTGGCTTCCGAGATCTGCTGCATGATCTTCATGCGGCCCTGCAGGCGCCGATCTTTCTTTCACAAGTCCATGCACGGTCTGCTTCAACTCACTAAGTTTTGATACAACCTTCCCCAAAAGATCTGCATCTCGGTCCGTTTTTCTCTTACGGCTTCTGTAACAGTACGGGTCATTGTCCTGGGAAAACCCTACTTTCCACGGCATTCTACCTTTGCCTCGTACATGTCCTCCGTGTTCATCATTCTTGAGGGCTTTTGTCAGTGCGTCTTTCTCTCTGTTGAACGTGATCAAGCCCTGTTGAGCTTGGGTCAATGCGTCAATAAGGGCTTGGGTGGGAGCAAACTTTTTCTGCCGATGAACACACGCCCCTGTCTCCGGGTCTAGCGATCCCCCATGCCCGTACCACCAGCATTTGGCTCTTTCGTCCCATCCCTCTGTACCTAGAGGGATTCCTCGCGCCCTCAGGCCCTCCTCCATCTTCCTCCACTGAGGCGCCGAAAGGCGGTATCCTCCTGGCCCCATAACATGATGGTACTGTTTCTTATCCGCATTAGCCTTATTTTTTTTCGATATTTCCTTGAAATGCTCCGATTTCTTTTGCCTCACAAATTCTGGCCAATCATCTTTCAGTTTCTCATGTTGTTCTTTGAAATCCGGAGTCTTGCCCTTGTTGACATATTCACGGGTTAAATTTTTCTTGAAGTTCCGGAATGCTTCGGCCATCTTCTGAAGAGCGAACTCTTTGACTAGCCTCCTCCTCTCACGTCCACCCGGAACCTCGTTACCGAATTCATCGACTTTGTTGTATTCCGGAGGTAGAATGAAATGTTACATAAGCTTTCTCCAGCAATCCTTTTTCGTTCTCTTGTCGACAAAACTGAAACCAAGACGTGCCTTCTTTGGCTCCTTCCATTCCTGGACGGTGATCGGGACGTTGTCTCTAACAACGACTCCGCATTGGTTGATAAACTTTGTAGTGTGCTGTAGGGGCTTGCCGGTTTCACCGACTAATTCGATGGATATGTTTCTCCTTGTTTCATCGCCTTGGATTTGCCACGCTTTGTCGTACTCGATTCGGCCGAGGGCTAAAATAAGAAAGAGAGTCGCGCGCGTTAATGCATATGTATTCACATTTCAGTAAGGTTGTATCACGAGAGGATAAATGTATATATATACCTCGCCGGAGGTGGTTGGAACTTGCAATTCGAGATCGTCGTTTGTCGACGGTTGACCTCCGTCGACAATGTCCGTTCCTTCACCTTCTTGATCATCGATAATGTCTATTCCTTCACCGTCAAGGTTCAGAAAAGAAGAGACTAGGAATCTCGTTGTTTATGATGCCCATTATATAACCTTCAGCCTCCGGATCCCTAAGCGCCAAGTCTCTATCTTCCTCCATATGTCACTCCTGAAGACATGCATGTAGTAAAAATTAATTAAGTATAAAGGAATTAAAAAATAAGATTAAGGGTCAGGTATAGAGGAGGATCAAATATTGGTACTTAATAATTTTGCAACTTAATAGTATTAGTATTGATGGTGATTTTTTAGTAGAAATGAGACTTAGCAAATATTGTCGTAGGAGGGAAAACAAATTGCTAGGGTTTTGGGTGGAAGAACGATGACCACCGGAGGGGGAGAAAACCCTATTGTAGAGGTGTGACCAAGATTAATTTTTCAAATGACTTGGAGAACCCCATAGATAGGTTGCATTTGTTTCACTGATCATTTTGGTATATTACACTTAATTTTCTGATTGTATTGAATTAAAACTTATTTTCATTATTTTAATGAATTTAATTCAAATTTTTTTGACTTTTTTTTGACTTAGAAAAAAAACGAGTGCTGAAAAAAAAATGCCAGCCTAGGAGACCAGCCCAACTGCGCCAGCAGCCCAATTGCTGACGTCACCGTCGTTTTCGTTTTTGACTTAGGATTTTCCGGCGGTCAAAGGCACGGGCGCGGGCCGCATGGTCGCCGTCGTCCTCTCCTCTGTCGTCCCAGTCGTCACCGTCCTCCTCTCCTCGTGGTTCGTGGTTCGTAGCAGCGCGGGGGCACCGGAGTTCACCGGAGCAGCGCGGGGGCACCTACCGGAGACGAGGCGGCGCGGTGAAGAGCAGGGCGGGGGCGGAGCAGCGCCGTAGCCGGAGACGAGGGCGGCGCGGTGAAGGGTGCGGGCCGGATGCGTTTCTTCTTCCTCTGTCTCTGCTCTGGATGTGTTTCTTCTTCCTCTGCTCTGGATGCGTTTGGGACTTAGAAATTTTCGGGGCAGGAAGGCAGCGAGAATATATAGGGCCAGCCTTTAGTCCCAGTTGGGGACACCAACCGCGACTAAAGGTCCCCTCCGGGTACCATCCGCGGGCCTTTAGTCGCGGTTGGTGTCCCCAACCGGGACTAAAGGTTTTTTCGCGGCGTTTTCGTTCCCGCGCGGAAAGAGCCTTTAGTCGCGGTTGGTGACACGAACCGCGACTAAAGGTGCTTTTTCAAATACTTTTCTTTTTAAAATCTTACAAATACAAATAATATATCAGAAAATTCAGAAAATAAAACTAATTAATTTTAAAATCTTACAAATACAAATAATATATCAGAAAATTCAGAAAAATAAAACTAATTCATTTTAAAATCTTACAAATACAAATAATATATCAGAAAATTCAGAAAAATAAAACTACTTCATTTTAAAATCTACATAATGGCGTGATAAAAAAGGCAGTACATAATGGAAAGAGTGGATCGAAAGCTAAACGGAGAGCATAGATGATCTACATAATTGCAAGACTGTGGATCTGATATCCGCTAGTCATACTCCTGCCTAGGCCTATAGTACTCTGACTCGTAGTCGTCGTAGTCGCCGCCGTCGTCGTCACTATCGTCGGACGGTGCTCTGCACTTCCTCGGAGGGTCACGACTCCAGGACTGGGCGTGAGGGTAGCGTAGGTGGGGGTGATCGCCAGCCCTGATGTAGTTCATGACGCTCTGAAGAGTCCGTCTGCCGCCCCACCACAGCTGACGACCGGCCTCGTTGAAGTTCGAAGGAGGCGGGCCGTTCTCCTCGTACCTGGCGAGCGCACTCTCACGCCGATTAAAGAAGAAGGCGTCCCAAGTAGGGCGGTAGTCAGGATTCCAACTGGGATTCCTCCGCTGCTCCGGCGTGAGCTCGTGGTAGTAGTGGTTCGTGATGGCCGCCCGACGCACCACACCTTGAGGAAGAGGAGGTACCGGCACTCCTCCGACGCTCAGCATCCAACCGGCGGGAACCCTGTAGCTGGGCGGGCAGGGGTAGTTTGAGGCGGAAAGTGCCTCCGCCTGGATGAATGTTAGAGTGGGTACGGTAGAAGCCATGAGAGAGTGGTAAGTTTGTATGTGTTTATGCCAATGGTGTGGCAATGCATACATATATATAGCGAGAAGAAAACATATCCCTTTAGACCCGGTTGGGGACACCAACCGGG
This sequence comes from Alopecurus myosuroides, assembly GCA_028641055.1. NCBI lineage: Eukaryota > Viridiplantae > Streptophyta > Magnoliopsida > Poales > Poaceae > Alopecurus > Alopecurus myosuroides. The sequence goes on from CM054062.1 coordinate 302,298,749, forward strand.
ACTAAATGGTTCGTGTTTCATTGGGAAACGGATCATCCCTTTAGTCCCGGCCTGTTTGACCAACCGGGACGAAATGGTTAGGGTTTCGTTTGGACCAATAAGATAGAATCACACAGATCGTGTGTTTCTTTCAAGCGCTTGTGAGTCGTTGGATCCGGGGTGTGTTTATTTCGAGCTGTTGTGAGCCGTTCGATCAGGGCTATGGTGTGTTTCTTTCGAGCTGTTGTGAGCCGTTGGATCAGGGTGTTTTTTAACCGTTGGATCAAAACCCTAGCACAACACTTTGTGAGCCATAGGACCCTATATATAGCCCACCTTCATACACCGGTCAGTTCATCGACCAAATACAAAACATCCGGATTCGCCATCATACGTCCTGTCTTGCATTTGGTATGCATATATATATGCACCTAGTAGCCACGGTGGGGCTGTATGATGGCGATACCAATTGTTTTGTTCTACATCCCCCTTTAAGGTTTGATACATCATATATTCAGTTCATCGAGCAAATACAAAACATCCGGATTCGCCATCATACGTCCTGCCGTGCATTTGGTATGCATATTGCACCCAGTAGCCACGGTAGGGCTGTATGATGGTGATACCGATTGTTTTGTTCTACACCCCCCCTTTAACACATCAATCCATGGAGCATCCTCATCATTTAACTTAATGCTTGGGTTAGTGTTCACTTTGAGCTTGGAGTGGGTAGTAATGTGCAACTATTTGCTTGGTTGTGTTAGGGTGGCGCGTGGCGCGGGAGTTGTGACGCGTGGCGCGGGAGTTGTGACGCGTGGCCAGGAGGGCGCGGTATAAACTGCCGCGCCTCGAGCGCGTCTTCTCCTCTCCGCGCGCCCACTCCTCTCCACGCACCGTCACACTTCCACCATGCCTCCGAGGAGGAACAGCACCACCGGCTTCCGCGGCGTCCGATCACGGCAGAACGGAATGTTCAACGCAGATATCCGCTGGGGGGACGACCGCAGCCCCCTCGGCTCCTTTGCGACGGCGGCGGAGGCCGCCCGCGCCTGGGACGCGGCGGCCTGGCGCCTCAACCGCCCGCGGTCGCTGATGAACTTCAACGACTGCCACACCGTCTGGGAAGAGGAGGCCAGGGCGCCGAAGCAGCAGATCGTCACTGCCGCCGACCACCTCCACCTCCTCCACCGCGCGTTTCAGGGCCTAGTCGACGCCAGGGACGACCGCGTCGTCCGCGAGTATTACCGGAACAACCCGGGGGAGGAGAGCGCCGACGAGGAGCTCTGGCAGACCCGCGTGGCTGAGCGGGCGGAGCGCCGCCTCGAACGCCACCTCGCATTAGATGCCGCTCAGGAGGCAAGGACGAAAGCGCTGCAAGAGCTTCATCGGGCCGACCACGCCGGCGAAGTCTGGGCCTCCGACGATCCGAGGTGGGGGCCTATCTTGGACATACCATCATGCACCTCCGACGACGACGAGGAGGTCACCGACGAGTTCCCCGACGACGACGAGGAGCAGTAGTGTTCGTCTATTTTCTGTTTTTAATAAAAGAATTTGTATTCCGGCGACACTGCGGTGCGCTAGCGCGTCTGTTTTCTGTTTTTAATAAAAGTTATGAAATTAGATATTTTATCTCACAAGGTTTTGAGACATTTAAGTAACCTTCTGTTTTCCACTCGTTTAACTTAATGCTTGGGTCAGTGTTCACTTTGAAGGGCGGAATTTCACCAAACATATTATAATCTTCGGACATGTCTGTCTTGTCCTCCACTCCCACGATGTTTCTTTTCCCTGAAAGAGCAATGTGGAGCTTTGGATCATCGCATGATGTACTGATTGTTTTCTTATCTTTCCGTTTCCTCGGTTTGCTACTCATGTCCTTGAAATAGAAAACCTGAGCGACATCTTTGGCTAGGACGAATGGTTCGTCAAGGTAACCAAGATTGTTGAAATCCACCATTGTCATTCCCTATTGCTCGTCCACCTTTACCCCACCTCCTGTTAGCTTGAACCATTTGCACCGGAACAAAGGGACCTTAAAGGAGTGTCCATAGTCAAGTTCCCATATCTCCTCTATGTAACCATAATATGTGACCTTTTGCCCATTTTCGGTTGCTGCATCAAAGCGGACACCACTGTTTTGGTTAGTGCTCTTTTTATCTTGGGAGATCGTGTAAAATGTATTCCCATTAATCTCGTACCCTTGGAAAGTCGTTATAGTCGAAGATCGTGTCTTGGCCAACATGTACAGCTGATCTCCAACATCATTGCATTCATTAAATGTTTTCGCAACCAACTGCCGAAAGTATCCATGTGGGCCTTTCTAATCCATGATTCAGGCTTCCCCGGGTTGTCCGAGCGTAAAATATTCTTGTGTTGCTCGAAGTACGGAGCCACCAAGCTCGAATTTTATAGAACTGTGTGGTGTGCTTCAGTCATAGAATGACCGTCCATACATATCGTTGATTTCCTTCCGATCGTGCCTTTTCCACTTAGTCTCCCCTCGTGCCGCGATTGAGGAATACCAATCGGCTTAAGGTCAGGAACATAGTCAATACAGAACTCAATTACCTCCTCATTTCCATAGCCCTTTACGATGCTTCCTTCTGGCCTAGCACGGTTACGAACATATTTCTTTAATACTCCCATGAACCTCTCAAAGGGTAACATATTGTGTAGAAATACAGGACCGAGAATGGAAATCGCTTCAACTAGGTGGACGAGGAGGTGCGTCATAATATTGAAGAAGGATGGTGGGAACACCAACTCGAAACTGACAAGACATTGGACCACATCGTTATGTAACCGTGGTAGATCTTCTGGACTGATTACCTTCTGAGAGATTGCATTGAGGAATGCACATAGCTTCACAATGGCTACTCGAACATTTTCCGGTAGGAGCCCCTCAAAGCAATCGGAAGCAATTGCGTCATAATCACGTGGCAGTCGTGAGACTTCAGGTTTTGGAACTTTTTGTCCGCCATGTTTATTATTCCCTTTATATTCGACGAGAAGCCAGACGGGACCTTCATACTGCTCAGGCATTCAAAAAAAATGACCTTCTCTTCTTTGGTAAGAGCGTAGCTGGCACAACCTTGAAACCATTCCGGATGCCGGTCATCTGGGTCTTTCAAAAAGTTGATGGTTCTGCCGTGCTTCCTTTGTATCATTTGTCTTCCCATACACGCCCAAGAAGCTTAGCAGGTTCACGCAAATATTCTTCGTAACATGCATCACGTCGATTGCAGAGCGGACATCTAGGACTTTCCAATACTGTAGCTCCCAAAATATAGATTTCTTCTTCCACATGGGTGCGTGCCCGTCAACTTCCAGCGGAACTGATTATCCGCCAGGACCCTTTCCAAAGATGACTTTCAAATCCTTGACCATATCAAATATCTCAGCACCAGTACGTTCCGCATGCTTCGGCCGGTGATCTGCCTTGCCGTTGAAATGCTTGCCTTTCTTTCTTACGTTATGATTTCGGCGAAGAAATCGACGATGACCCAGGTACACGTTCTTCCTACAATTATCCAAAAATACACTTTCAGTCTCATGTAAGCAGTGTGTGCATGCTTTGTATCCCTTATTTGTCTGTCCCGAAAGGTTACTGAGAGCAGGCCAATCGTTGATGGTTACAAAAAGCAACGCTCGTAGGTCAAATTCCTCTTCTTTGTGCTCATCCCACACACGTACACCAGGTCTGCCCCACAACTGCAAAAGTTCATCAACTAATGGCCTTAGGTACACATCGATGTCGTTGCCGGGTTGCTTCGGACCTTGGATGAGCACTGACATCATAATGAACTTCCGTTTCATGCACAACCAAGGAGGAAGGTTGTAGATGCATAGAGTCACGGGCCAGGTGCTATGGCTGGAGCTCTGCTCGCCAAAAGGATTCATGCCATCAGTACTTAGACCAAATCTTATGTTCCTTGCGTCAGCTGCAAAATCTTTGAACTCTCTATCGATCTTTCTCCATTGCGTTCCATCAGCGGCGTGTCTCAACTCCCCGTCGGACTTATGGGCCTCTTTGTGCCATCGCAACAACTTGGCATGCTCTTTGTTCCTGAACAGACGTTTCAACCATGGTATTATAGGAGCATACCACATCACCTTGGCGGGAACCTTCTTGCTGGGTTTGTCGCCCTCAACATCGTCACCAGGGTCATCGCCTCTGATCTTATAACGCAATGCAGTGCATACAGGGCATTCATTCAAATTCTCGTATTCACCGCGACAGAGGATGCAGTCGTTAATGCATGCATGTATCTTCAGAACCTCTAAACCTAGAGGGCAGACAACCTTCTTTGCTTCGTACGTACTGGCGGGCAACTCGTTATTCTTCGGAAACATATTCTTCAACATTTTCAGCAAATTTTCAAATGATGAGTCAGCTACACCTTCCCGTGTCTTCCATTTCAGCAAATCCAGTGTGCAGCCCAGCTTTTTCAGACTATTATCGCATCCTGGGTACAGCGACTTCGTGTGATCCTCTAACATGCGATCCAAATTCTCCCTCCCCTTGTCAGTTTCGCAGCGTCTCCGTGCATCAGCAATGGTCCGACCAAGATCATCAGCGGGCTCATCATGTGCCTCTTCTTCACCTTCACCTTCCCCTTCCACACCTTCAGCATCATCCTCCATGAAAGTATCACCGAAAGCCTCATGATAGTTGTAATCGATATCATCCCCTTCTTCATCTTCTTCCATTCTAACCCCTTTTTCTCCATGCTTGGTCCAACAATTATAGCTTGGCATGAAACCGTGCCGAAGCAGGTGCATGTGAACGTCTCTTGAGGAGGAGTAACCCTTCTGATTCTTACATTCAGCATATGGACAGATAATAAAAACCTCGGTGGTTGTTCGCATTTGCCACTACGAGGAAATCTTTCAAACCCGTAGTGAACTCGCCGGAGAGTCGGTTACCGTACATCCATTGCCGATTCATCTGCATTATTATTATATAAAGTATATAATTAACCATCATGCTTTTGTTAAACTAACTAGCTAGAAATAATACAAATCATGAAAGGTTCAAGTTGCTAACCGCGATCGCGGAGGAAAAATAAATGACAAAGCTCAAGTGTGGCTCGGACACTTCATATCATGTGTGTTTCATGCTCTCGGACATTTCATCGAACACCTTGTGTGCATAGGAGGAACCAAAAGCAAACCCACCACCCCCTTGGGAATATGCTGAATAGAAGTGACACCAAATGTGGCTAAGTGCAGCGAGGTGAGTCCTATATAGGGATGGTATTTTACTCCAGGCCAACCGCGACTAAAGCCCCTCCCGTCCGCCAGCTGTGGACCGAGCGCGCTGGGCCCACACAGTTGGTCGCGGGTCTCCTCCCGAACCGCGACTAAAGACCCGTTTAGTCGCGGTTCGACTATTTTGGGGACTAATGGGGGCGTATGGAAGGCCTATTTTCTAGCAGTGCTTGGGGCCGCTTCGATTGGATTGACAACACCTTCTCTCGATCGTCGGTGACTGACTGGATACCCTGTGTCTCTTGCTTTCACGTGGACTACATCTGCTAGTTGACCGTGCATGTCCGGCAGCGCAGCAACGGGGAGACGGACCAACATAAAATAATTAGACGGGAGTATGCCTGCGATTACGTATTTCAGCTAAAGTAACCCTGATAGATGTGCATGCGATTGGCCCCAACACGAGAGAAGATAACGGCCATTTCTTTTTTCGTGTTCAAAGAAAATTGCAAGATTACGTATTACAGACCACGAGCACACACCCGAGATGGTGAGCTAGTTTGAGAAACAGGCACAAGCCCAAAAGGAAGGAGAACTACAGAAGTTTCAGCGACAGAATAGCTCCAACCAAAACGACGACAACCCCTAACTACTGCAGAGATTTCGCCCAAAAACTGGCAAGGACGCGCTTGCAGGTATCTTCCTGAGCAGCATCCAGCGCAGGAAGTGCCATCAGCGCCAGGCGATCCGGAGGAGCTCCCCGCGGAGCTTGTTCAGCTTCAGGATGATCATGTCCAGGATCGGAGCGGAGGAGGGGGTAGCTAGGATCTTCCATTGTTCCAGTTCTTCCACGGTCCTTCTCCAGACGTCCCGTACACCTGGCCAAACGAGCCCCTGAAAACACATAGAGTTCCTTAGTTTCCAAATCGCCCAGAGCACAGCAGCACAAGTGACATTTATATGTGAATTTTTCTTCTCACTAACCCACCAACGGGCAACACTTTCGAAACAAGAGCCCACTGAAACACCTAGCAGATCAGAAACAATAGGCCAAACGAAACGAGCCACAAAGCAATCAAAGAATAAGTGATGACAGGTTTCCTCTTCAGAGCAAAATAAACAGGACCCATCTGGGACAGGACGTCGTTTAGCCAAGTTGTCTCTAGTCAGGATCCGATTATTGTCTAAGAGCCAAAGGAAAACATGCAACCTAGGTTGAACTCTAAGACTCCATACAGCTGGAGTGTGCACAGGCACAGCCCCTCTATTGTTAACAAACCCATACAAGGATCTGACACTATAACCACCTGATGAGTGAAACATCCATATGGGTGTAACCTCCTCATCAGTCAACACAACAGTGTTAACAAGCTGGGAGAGTTCCAACCACAGGGCAAACCCTTCAGGTGACACATTCCTCTTAAAGGTCAGATGTAACTCACCATCCTGGTAAGCCTGGGCAACTGTGATGTCCTGTTCATTAAAGATTTCAAACAGATCCCAATAATAAACAGCAAAACTACAGTTGCCTATCCAGACATCACTCCAGAATTCTGGATAGGCAACTGTAGTCTTGCTCACTGGGTTGGGGAAATTAGTACAGCTTTTAGCCAAACCAAAAGGTCAATAAAACGGCGCCAAAACGTCTCCATCTTTTCTGCTCCAATCCATACATGGATCGTATAAACAGACTACATATACACACACAAGATACTAATCTGAGAGAGGCCGGCCATGCAAGATCAATAGTTCACGAATTCAAGTGCCAAAGGCTAAGAGTGGAGGCACTTGCACTGCCAGCCCAGCGGCTTGTAGTTGGAGTGGTCGTCGTAGGACGAAGGCGGCGACATGCCGCTCCACCCAGATTGCCGACTGCTCCTGCTTCTCGCATCGTCTCCTTCTTCTTCTTCTTGTCGCGCAGCAGATCGTGTGGCGTGACGGGCACCTGCACGGCCTCGCAGCGGCGGCCGCCGGACGACCGGCACCGCCCCTCGCAGCTCGGCGGGCGGATCCCAGCGGCGTCTTCCTCGGCATCACGCTCTCCACGCCACCGCCCCCCTCCCGCCGCGGAACCAAACCAAGTCATGGTGCATCATTTCCTGACCAGCTACTAGATAAGTAGACTAGTTACGTACGTACCTCGGCAATGGCGGTCTGTGCATTGGCATGGCTGTTGGTGGAGGCGAGGCCGAGGAGAGAGGACGAGGGCGGCCGGTCGACTCGGCGGATATATACTGCCGCAGGGGCTCCCATGCCAGGGAACCGTGGCGCACCGGGCCGCAGGAAACGGCGCTGCCCTGCCCGATGCAACGCCGCCAACTAAGCCGCTGCATAATCGGTGTGCAGCCCCGCAGACTAGGGCGCGACACTTCAGACCACCGCGCCGCCATTGTGGGCGCCGTGTGAAAAGGTTTGTTTCGAAATTACTTTATAAATAGGTTTATTTTTTGCTGAAGTTTGTCTACGTGGTTAATATTGTGATTTTTCACGTAATACGAGCCTCGTATATTATTGCCATGCAAACTAAGGGAAAAATGAGTGGTTATAATAGATACTCAAATTGTATACTACAAGGTATTATAGACACTCTATTTCCCTTTATCATGGTCTAGTTTAAATCATCGGCATATAACAAGGAGGACATTCAAGGCAAAGAAATGTGGAACAATAAAAACAAATGTAATACGAGACTCAGATATTATTGCCATGCAAACCAAGACCAAGCGGGAGCCTATAATAGCATATACGAATACAAATACTCAAATTATATACACTACAAGGTATTATAGAAACTCTCTCGGCTTTTACCATTGCCTAGTTTAATCATCGGCATATAACTAGGAGAACATTCATCGGCATAAATTAGGATATACAAAAGAAAAACAGGTGGAACAATGGAAAATACACAGAAAAAATGAATCTGACCTCAGAATTTCTAAGTACAACAAGTATAGTCACTACTAGCACCTGGCCTAGGCAAATCATTAGCCAAAGTGTTAATAATTGGCCAAAATAGAAATAACCTTGAAAAAAATACCAAATCTAAACCGTGAACCAAAAAAAACCCCCAAAACTAAGCCTAATCTAACTGAAGCACCCAAATCGGTACGGAATTAAACCATAACCTATCGAAATCATGGTGTAAATAGATGAACTAAGCGTGCCGGATATACCAAACTTAAGCCATAGAAAAAAACCACATCTACAGGAGAAAATACGAAGCAGAGACGCGGAATGAACGGTAAAAACATGTAGATCTATAGTGCATGTCGTACTACGCAGAAAAATCGAGCTCAATCTACAGATCTACGATACATATAAGGGATAAGAGGGTTAGATATCATCTTACCGCCATTGCCAAAGCCGTCGAAGAGGACGAGACGACGGACGCGGTGATCTGAAAAAAAGCTGATGAAGATCCTGCCTGCCAAGGGAGGAAGAGGAGGCATGGCCTTTGTTTCCCGCCGAGGATGGTCGCCGCGGTGCTGTCGATGTCCCGACGAAAAAAAAACCCGCCGACAGAGAGAGGGGAAGCTCAGGAAGGCGGTGAGAGGGATAGAGCGAGTGATATGACTAGAAGAGAGAGATGGGGAGGTGAGCGCAATTAAAGGGCACGCCTTCCCGAAAGGGTTGACGCTGCGTCTCCCGCACAGTAAAGGGCCGGCCTGGCGCCAGTTACCCAAAACATTTCACAAAAGAGAAGAAAAATAATTTGACATGGAAAGAAAAACAATTCAGAATAATAATAACTTAACCACAAAATACTCCATCCGTTTGATCTGACAGAATAAAAACAATATCCCCGATTTTTTTGAAAGACAAAATGCAGATTCAGTTTTTTGAAAACCAAGCTTATCTGAATTGTGTTGATTATTTAGTGATATCGTGCATTTTTTTATAAATGATTATCTACTTGCTTGGATGTGTTAGGGTGGACACTAGAAAGTCCCAAGACAATGGTATGACCCAACTCTTCACAAGATTCCCTCCCGTTTCTCCATTCCGGGAGTTCCGGGTCAATAGGGCATGTAAATTCGAGAGAGAAACACAGAGAGAAAGAAGTCGGGCTCTAAGTAGTCCTGAAACCCGCCAGAGAGAATCTGACGCTGGTGGAGCCCTAACACACATGACATACTCTAACACACATGGTATGTCATACAATGGGATTTGTTGGCATTCATACGATCCGGAGCCCCCTCCGGAAAAACCGTGCATAGTTAGCCCCGCTGGGGAAAAGGGCGGAACTGTCGTTCTGACCCTCTACGTGAGCCAAAAGGGGGTAGGAAAGTGGAACCAATTGTTTGGTTGTGTTAGGTTAGGCCCAAAGAACACCCAAGAGAATGTTAGGGTCCACCTCTTGGCAAGATTCCCCTAGTTCCGTCAAATCCGGGAGTTTCGGGCTCTAAGTAGTCCTGGAACCCGCTAGAGAGAATCCGACGCCGGTGAAGCCCTTAGAGAGAGAGGGAATATTGGCATCCCACACCCATGCCACACTCTAGCACACATGGTATGGCTTGCAATGGGATTTGGTGGCATTCAGACGATCTGGAGCCACCTCTCCAGAGAAACCATAGGCCCGCTTGGGAAAAGGACGGAACTGACATTCTGCCCCATCTACGTGAGCCGGAAGGGGGTAGAAAAGTGGAACTAACTGTTTGTTTGTGTTAGGTTAGGCCCAAGGAACACCCAAGAGAATTTTACGACACACCTCTTGGCAATATTCCCCCAGTTCCGTCACACCCAGGAGTTTCGGGCTCTCATTAATTAGTCCTGGAACCCGCGAGAGAGAATCCGACACCGGTGAAACCCTAACACAAAGAGTGAGTAAATATTGGGCATCCAAGACCCATTCCACACTTTATCACACGTGTTGTGGCGTGTAATGGGATTTGGTGGCATTCAAACGATCCGGAGCCCCCTCTCCGGATAAACCATAGCCCCGCTGGGGAAAAAGATGGAATTGTCGTTCTACCCCATCTACATGAGTCGGAAGGGGGTAGCAAAGTGGAACCAATTTCTTGGTTGTTTTAGGTTAGGCCGAAGGAACACCCAATAAAATGGTAGGTCCCACCTTGGAAAGATTCCGCCAGCTCCGTCAGATCCGGGAGTTTCGGGCTCTAGGTAGTCCTGGAACACCCTAGAGAGAATCCGACATCGGTGAAACCCTAACATAGAGAGCGAGTGAATCTTGGGCATCCAAGACCCATGCCACACTCTATCACACGTGGTGTGGCGTGTAATGGGATTTGGTGGCATTCAGACGATCTGGACCCGCCTCTCCGGATAAACCATAGCCCCGCTAGGAAATAGACGGAATTGTCGTTCTGCCCCATCTACATGAGCCGGAAGTGGGGAAGCAAAGTGGAACCAATTTCTTGGTTGTGTTATGTTAGGCCGAAGGAACACCCAATACAATGGTAGGTCCCACCTCTTGGAAAGATTCCCCCAGTTCCGTCATATCCTGGAGTTTCGGGCTCTAGGTAGTACTGGAACACGCCACAGAGAATCCGACGCCGGTGAAGCCCTAACACACAGAGAGAGGTAATCTCGGGTATACAAGAACATGACACACTCTAACACACATGGTATGTCATACCATGGGATTTAGTGCCATTCATACGATCTGGAGCCCCCCTCCGGAGAATCCATAGCCCCCCACTGGGGAAAAAGGCGGAACTGCCGTTATGGCCCCTCTACGTGAGCCGGAAGGGGGTAGCAAAGTGGAACCAACTGTTTGGTTGTGTTAGGTTAGGCACAAGGAACACCAAAGAAAATGTTAGGGTCCACCTCTTGGCAATATTCTCTTAATTCCGTCAAATCCGGGAGTTTTGGGCTCTAAGTAGTCCTGGAACCCGCTAGAGAGAATCTGACACCGGTGAAGCCCTAACACAGAGAGCGAGGGACTCTTGGGAATCCAAGACCCATGACACACTCCAACACACATGGTATGGTATACATACCATTGGATTTGGTGGCATTCAGACGATCCGGAGCTGAAAGCAAAATATGGGCACCTAGAGGGGGGGGGTGAATAGGTGCTACGACCAATTTTAATTTTTCTCAAAGTTTAGGCTTGACAAGAAGGTAAATTCTCTAGATAGTGCAACTAGTGGTGAATTTACCTATATGACAAGACAAGCAATTAATGCAACAAGTACAAGTAAGTAAAGAGAGGGAGGAACGAGGTAACCGATGGAAGCACACGGAGACACGATGTATTTCCGAGTTCCTCCTTTTTAGGGGAGTACGTCTCGTTGGAGGGGTGTGAGCTCGCCACAAAGGCCTACTCAACGCCACTAAGGCTTCACCCTATTTTCCGATGAACTTCGCCACAAAGGCCTAGTTCACCTTCCACTATAGAACCCCTTTGAGGCGGGGATCGAATCCTTTACAAACAACTTGGGGCACACACCCACAACTTAATTGGGGGCTCCCAACTCTTCTTGAATCACCAACAAGAAACAAGATGCCTAGGTTCTCCACAAGAGGAAACCCTAGGCAATATCCCTCAACCTAGAGAGGGGGAAATGAAGAACGGCTCGGTGAAGATGTAGATCGGGGCCTTCTCCTTCAATCCTCCAAAGATCTTCAATATTGGGTGGAGGGATTGGAAGTTATGAGAGATTTGGTGAGTTCTTAAATGCTCATAAATGCTAAGGGGAAGAACTAGATCTTGGGGAAGAAGAGGAGGGGTATTTATAGCCCCTCCTCACAACTAGTCGTTGTGCAGGAAAAACAGTACCGGAATATCCGGTCAGCTTGCTCCTCGCAGATCTGCAGAGCTGTACCGGATTATCCGGTTGTTCCGGAATAATCCGGTGCAAATAATCCGGTTGACTCCAGTAGCTCCAAGCTTCGAGTCCTTAGCCATTTTTCGCAGCAACCGGAATATCCGGTCCAGGATGAATAATCCGGACCAAATAATCCGGTTGACTCCAGTAGCTCCAAGCTTCCAGTCCTTAGCCATTTTTCGCAGCAACCGGAATATCCGGTCCAGGATGAATAATCCGGACCAAATAATCCGGTTGACTCCAGTAGCTCCAAGCTTCCAGTCCTTAGCAGTTTTGCGCAGCAACCGGAATATCCGGTCCAGGATGAATAATCCGGACCAAATAATCCGGTTCACTTCTGTGAGCAAAACTACCAGTCCTTAGCAGATTTCGCGCACCTTCAATAGCAACCGGAATATCCGGTCCAGGATGAATAATCCGGTCCGAATAATCCGGTTGAGTTCTGTCCCAAAACTCTCAGGCCAAACTTCACCGACTTTTCGGTGATCGATGCCGATGTTAGGTATAACACCTGCACGCTAAACACCTCGATAAATAATGTACTTAGTATTGTTAACTAACACACAAAACACTGGGAAAACGAAATGCACTTTCAATCCCCCCCCTTTTTGGTGTTAGATGACAATACTAAGATTTGCAATAAAACCTTGACATGAATCATGTTTGAAACAAGATGGAAATATCTCCCCCTATCTCTATGCATATCTTTTGTTTGCCTCAAACGCAAATAAATGCAATGATGTATAGGGAGAAATTTCCAACAAGTAGCAAACATGCCAATGAGTCAATATCACCAATATGTTGAGTGAAAAAAAAGTATATACCTTGTGCGAAGATGGTATATCCAAGAATAACCAAGCACAACTAGATAACCATCACACCACTAATAGATAAACCATGATAATATCCAGATAACCAACATAGTCTCACACACAATAGCACACATAGTTTTAAACGAGACAATAAACGACATAAGTTCACGAGCACGACAAACGAAGATACTAAAATGGACACAAGCTCTCAAAGAAAGATAAAAGCAAATGCTTGTGCCCGAACCCATGCAAATCCCGTAGTCTAATAGCTACTTCTCCCCCTTTGGCATCGAGACACCAAAAAGGAGGGAAATAGCTAATCTAACGTCCCAGACACGGTCTAAGCATCCGACTCGCCTCCAGACTCCTGCTCAGCATCAGACTCCTCCTCATCATCCTCATCATGGGCTCCAGAAGCAGTATCCTGAGTAGACCGGAGAGCCGCCTCAATGCTCTCCCAAGGAGTGAAATCCCCAGCAGACCAAGCAGAGAAAGACTGAGCAGGGATAGGAGCAGGTACAACACCAGTGCCACCACTTACGTGGTGGAGAATCTGTCGCTATGAGCTAGCCATGGCAGTGTCCCTGTGATACGCCTTGTACTGCTCCTTGTGAATATCCACCTTCATGCAGAGCACATTGCGCTGAAACCAGGAGAGCTTCCTGACGTGGCGCAAAGTGCTAATATCAGAAACGGGCGCCCTGGGAGCAGACTGAGAGCCAGAAGAAGGACCTCCCATAGAGGAACCACCCTCAAAAGGAGCACTCTGAGAAGCAGCAGCAGTCTTCATCTTCCTCTTGACATACAGCTTCTTGACCTTGTGCTCAGCCATGGGTAACTCTGTGTACTCCTTCCTCATCTCATACTTGATGAGCATCATGATATAGGGAGCATAGGGACTGGTGTAGCCACCAATCATAGCAGAGTATAGCTCGTGATAGATGATGTCCATCACATCCACAGTATAGGAGACAGACAGGTCCTCTTCCTCCATGCATTCCTTAGCCAGAATCAGAAGGTTGCATAAAGGAGTGGTGAGAGCATCATTGTTACCTCCACTCGGCACAAGGAAGGATCTGAAAATGCGAACCAGCTGATCATAAAGTGGAAGAAGTCCCTCAAGTCCCCCAACGGTGAAACCAGGGGCATACAGCTCAGCCATGGCCACTTCCCTCCTCGGCCTATCAACCTCATGGACGCGGCGACCAAGAGGAGGGTGATCGCGGTAAGAGTATCCAAGACGACGGGCAAACCTCTCGAAAGATGCTTCACACGCTGTGGACTCAGACATCCACTTGAGGCGGCACACAATATCCTGAGTGCTGAACACTAGAGTGGACATAAACTGCATCACAAGCTGTGTGTTGTAGTTGCACTGAGTCTCCATAAGCTTCACTAGTCCAAACCGCTCAACAATACTAGCTGCATCAGCAAATTCCTCCTTGGCCTTGAGAGCGGCATGGTCAAATGGATGCATGGCACAACAAGGAAAACGGTAGTCACAATAGATATCAGCATAGATATAGGACTGCACCAGATTCCAGAACCGAGGATCAATATTTGCAACACGCGGAGAAAGATAGACATCCTCCTTCCTGAGCTCATTGAAGTCCTGAACAGGAATGTCGGTCTTATAGTTGAGCCGAGGCTTCCTCTTGTTTCTGACAGAAACCTACTTTTTGCGCTTAGGAACGTGCCTCTCACCCTCATCACCTGTGAACCAAGGTAGTAGAAGAATAGCACAAGATGAGTACACTAGTGTCAAACAACGGAAACAATCATGCATAAAAACAATAGAGAAGATTCCAGGAAACAATCGAGGTAGAAATCTGGGAAAGATAAATTTGGGGCTGCCCTAAAACAGTACTGGACATAGCCGGATTTTCCGGTTCAAAACTGAACCGGATATTCCGGTTACCCGGATATTCCGGTTCAGTCGTGGACCGGATATTCCGGTAGGTTGCGCAACAGCACCAAATCAATCTAGATCTCAGATTTCAACGAAGATTGTACACAAGTGAATCTAATCTATCGTTTCTAGCATGCAAGGGGACCTCTCCGGAACAAGTTCTACCAAGCATAGCCAACAAAAACGTGAATCCATGGATAGGTAGGGTTATAGCACCAAGATTCAAAAGATTTGAACATTATCGGAGTCCATGGAGAGAGATGCTTGGGTAGAAACGTTCCAAATCACGAGGGGAACGAGATCCGGGCCAAAGCTCCAAGATCCCGCGGAGGAAACGGCCCGGGAGGCCAAGAATCACGGCGGCGGCATTGGGGTGGAGAGGAGCGGATGGGAAAAGAGCAAGAACTGCCCCTCCCCGTCGGGCTCCAGGCTTTATGATGTGCGCCGAACCGGATATTCCGGTTCATACTTGAACCGGATATTCCGGTACAGCCGGATATTCCGGTCCAGAACTGGACCGGAAATTCCGACTGCCTCCTGATTCGAAATTTCCTCGTTTTCAAAGGACGACACTAGTGCTTAGAAAAGAAAGGCTTTTTGAGAGAAAGGCTTAGGATAGATTAACAAACTGAGACTAGTACTTATCCCTCTCAAGAGCAAGAAACAACCAAATAAAATACCAATTGAGTGGGATTTTCCTAGGAAGAACCTCTTAGAAGGGAAAAACACACGAAATGCAATGAAATGACAAGTAGAAAAACCCAACTAAGATCCAACTCTTCGAAACGAAGAGGTTGGTGGCCTAGGCCATCATGTAAGAGATCATGGTATGCAACCGCGAAGATGTATCTTGGGTGCATTGCCAATTCTCGACATTGAGGCTCACAATTCAACATTAGAAAAAGAGAGATCATAATGAATTATTGCTTTGGGCATAATGGGGGGAGGGAGAATCCAATGTATTAGGATAACACTCCCCCGATGTCCATGCCTACATCTAAACTCGAATACGTTTCATCTATTGGGGTGTGTGCAAGATAGTCAAGTCAAGCTCCTTGAATCAATCACATTTAGCTCATTCCTCAAGAACAAGAATCTTGCATCATCAAGTGGCTTCGTGAAAATATCCGCAAGATTGTCCTTGGTGGGCACATAAGATAGTGCAATATCCCCTCTTGCCACGTGATCACGGATGAAGTGGTGGCGAATTTCAATGTGCTTCGTCCTTGTGTGTTGCACCGGGTTGTAAGCAATCTTGATGGCACTTTCATTGTCACATAAAAGAGGCACCTTATCCAAATGAACTCCATACTCCTTGAGAGTTTGCCTCATCCATAACAATTGAGTGCATGCACTTGCGGCGGCAACATACTCGGCCTCGGCGGTGGAGAGAGAGATGCAATTTTGCTTCTTCGAGGACCAACTTACAAGGGACCTACCAAGAAATTGGCAAGCCCCGGAAGTTGACTTCCTATCATCTTGATCACCCGCCCAATCGGAATCCGTATATCCATTGAGAGAAAATTGTGCCCCCTTTGGGTACCACAAACCAAATCTTGGGGTATGAACCAAATAAAGAAAGATCCTATGAACCGCCATTAAATGGCAATCCTTAGGAGCCGCTTGATACCTTGCACACACACCTACACTCAAAACGATATCGGGCCTAGATGCACAAAGATAGAGCAAAGAACCAATCATAGAACGATAAAGCTTTTGGTCCACATCCTTACTCCCTTTTGGATTACGAGAGAGATGACACTTGACTTGCATAGGAGTTGTCTTGATCTTAGCATCTTGGAAGTTAAACCTCTTGATCATATCTTGGGTATACTTGGCTTGAGAAATGAAAGTCCCACGAGCCAATTGCTTGATCTCAAAGACAAGGAAGAATTGAAGCTCACCCATCATAGACATCTCGAACCTGTCAGTCATAAGCTTAGAGAACTCATTATTGAAAGCTTGGTTAGTTGAGCCAAAGATGATATCGTCCACATAGAGTTGGCATATGAAAAGCTCTCCCTTTACTCTCTTGGTGAAGAGAGTGGGGTCAATCTTCCCAACTTCGAAACCACGATCATCTAACAACTCCCTAAGGTGCTCATACCAAGCACGAGGTGCTTGTTTGAGCCCATAGAGAGCCTTGTCAAGTTTGTAAACGTGGTTAGGAAAGTTGAGATTCTCGAACCCCGGAGGTTGCTTGACATATACCTCCTCTTTTAGTGGACCATTCAAGAAAGCACTTTTCACATCCATTTGTTGCAATTTGAAATTATGTGAGGATGCATAAGCAAGGAGGATACGGATGGACTCAAGGCGAGCCACAGGCGCGTAGGTTTCATCAAACTCAATGCCTTCAACTTGGGTGTAACCTTGAGCGACCAATCTTGCCTTGTTCCTAATGACAATGCCATTCTCATCTTGCTTGTTCTTGAAAATCCACTTGGTGCCAATAACATTGTGGCAATCCTTGGGTTTCTCAACCAATCTCCAAACTTTGTTGCGCTCAAAGTTATTGAGCTCATCATGCATAGCTTCAACCCAACCGGAGTCCTCAAGAGCTTCATACACTTTCTTAGGCTCCACCATAGAGATATGAGCTTGATGCTCACAAAAATGAGCCAATTGCCTTCTAGTGGATCTTCTAGTTTGAACATCCTCCAAGACCTTGTCATCTTGGGCATCAATTTGCTTCAAAGCTCCTATTATCCTTTTGATGCGACGGGCTTCGATCTCCTCATTATTGCAAGGAGGGATCACTTGATCATCTTGATCATTTGGGTCCCCATCTTGACCATCATGGCCTTGATCATCAACATCGTCATCGACAATATCTTCAATACTAGCTTCAAATTGAGAAGAGGATGAAGAGGATGATTGATCTTGGCCTTGATCTTGACTCGCATTAGTGAGAGGAGTGGGTACGACTTGCGGAGTCACTTGATCAACGAGAGGAGGGTCTTGAATATGCTCTTGGTTAGGTGTAGTAGTTGGCTCCTTGGCTTGATCTTCTAATGTAGAGGAGGGCTCCACTTGGGTAGAGCATAGTCCTTCTCGAGTCGCCATAAGGTGTCCCTCGATGGCGCGGAAGAATCCCACACCCATCCTTCCTATGGCTTCTTGAGGCATTTCAACATCTACATTTGAAACATGAAATTGCGCCACTTGGGAGCCGTCATTTTCCTCGAAAACCACACTACAAGATTCTATGACAATCCGTGAGGCTTTGTCATAGACTCTATAAGTGTGGGATTCGGCACCGTAACCAACAAAAATACCCTCAATAGTTTTGGATTGAAATTTCGACAACCTAATACCCTTGATCAAATAGAAGCACTTACAACCGAATACACGGAAGTAGGATACGTTGGGCTTGTTGCCGGTGAGGATCTCATATGGGGTCTTGCTCAAGCCTTTGCGGATGTAGAGGCGGTTGGAGGAGTGGCATGCGGTGGATATGGCCTCGGCCCATAAATATTGGGGAGAAGAGTACTCCGCCAACATGGTCCTTGCCATATCCAAGAGAGTGCGATTCTTCCTTTCGGCAACACCATTTTGTTGAGGAGTGTAAGTGGCGGAGTATTGGTGACGAATGCGTTCTTCACTAAGAAATTCATTCAATGTATAGTTCTTGAACTCCGAGCCATTATCACTCCTAATAGCCATGATTTGCACATTGTGTTGACGTTGCACTTCGTTGGAGAAGCCGATGATGGTTTGTTGGGTCTCACTTTTGCACTTGAAGAAATAAACCCAAGTGTATCTTGAATAATCATCGACAATCACCAAGCAATAATTCTTGCCGCCAAGACTTGCCTCGGGCACGGCACCAAAGAGATCAACATGGAGAAGCTCCAAGATCCTCTTTGATGAAATAATAGTCTTGGCCTTGTGCACAATGTCATGCATCTTCCCTTCAACACACGACCTACAAACGCGATCCTTTGCAAAGGAAACATTTTCTTTTAGTCCAACAATAAGGCCACTTTTGTGAAGACTTTGCAAAGTTCTCATGTTGACATGGGATAGGCGGCGATGCCATAACCATCCCAAGTCCGCCTTCCCGAAAAGACACATTGCTTGAGTGTTGGTTGACTTAGAAAAATCTACCACATACAACTCATTTTCAACATGTCCCACGTGAGCGACGTCAAGAGTCTTGCTCCTCAAAAGGACCACAATATCACCATCAAAGAAGACGGAGAACCCCATCTTACTAAGAGAGCGGACGGAAAGTAAATTGTAACCAAGGGATTCGACAAGCATGACGTTCACGATAGTGATATCGGGAGCCACCACAACCTTGCCAAACCCGGATACCTTAGACTTGGACGAGTCCCCATAGGTGACGGTTGCTTGGATGTCATTTGGTCGCAACTCCGTCACAAGTTCTTTGCTTCCGGTCATATGATTAGTGCATCCACTATCAAGAATCCATTTAGTCCCACCGGAAGCATAGTCCTGCAAGAGATCATTGACTAGAGTTAGGACCCGAGTTGGGTCCCTTTATGTTAGTAACAAGGGTCTTTGGAACCCATATAGTGTAGTCAATGAACCCCTCAATTGGACCAACATATTTAGCTTGCACAACACCATAATAATCAACATATAAGAAATGGTGTGGGTTGTTAGTTCCCGCGGAGGTGCTACGAGTAGTGTTGTCCCTCATGACACTACTACTTGAGGCACCATTGCTTGCTTGTGCGGGTGTGCTACGTGTAGTGTTGTCCCTAATGACAATACCACCCGAAGCACCATGTTTGTTCTTCTTCTTGTTCTTCTTCTTCTTGTTCCTTTTCTTGGCTACATAGCCAAGACCTTTCTTGCCCACTTGTTGCCTTGGAGCACTCAATTGTGGTCTAGTAATGACCGCATTTGAGCTTGGGGCAACCACTTGTGGGGTGGCGAGCACCACCTTTTCGACTAGAGTGCTTTTGCCCTTGAGCCTTGCTAGCTCATCCTTCAACCTAGAATTTTCCTCAATAATATTTGCATGATCACAAGAAGAAGTAGAAATACTAGGATGGTTAGATTGAGTAAGTTGAGTTTGGAGTTGTTCATGCAACTCTTTGAGGGATGAGTGTTGGCTTTCCAAAGCTTTGTGAGCATTGGTTAGCTTTTCAAACTCCTCGGTTAGTTTACCATGACCAACCCTAAACTCGACTTTATCCTTTTTAGCCTTTTTATATTTAGCAATAGCAAGATCACGTTCCTTAATGATTTTAGAGACAAGTTCATTATGGGTAGTTTCAATAGTTTCAAGTTCATCCTCTAGAGAAACTCTACCATCATGCTCTTCTTCAAGAGTCATTGAGAGGGATGCAATTTAATCCGCATCCCTTCTCTCAACCTCACCTTTCTTCTCAAGGGCCTCTTGGGCCTCTCCCAATTGCCTCATGAGATGCTCAAAGTACTTCTTGGTCTCCCCTTGCATGTTAGACATAAAACGGTCCAAGGAGGCCCTTTCCTCTTCTTCTCTAAGACTAGCAATATGTTCTAGTTCACTAGGGGTCTTAGAGTTAGGAGAAGATGATACCTCCATGGCCTTAGCCATGAAGCACTTTGCATTGCGTTGAGGAAGATTTTCATTGGGGGATTCAAAGAGAGATGACGAAGATGGAGTGGAAGCAATAGCTAGAGCGGCCACTTCACTTGTTGTTTCTTCTTCTTCATCACTCCCGGAATCATACTCCTCTTGAGTCAAGAGCACAAACTTGGTGGGGGTTTTCTTGTTGAAAGGTTTCTTCTTGAAATGAGGTTTCTTGTATTCAACCTTGGACTTGTCCTTGCGGATGAGCTTGCCGCTATGGTTCTCTCTATTCTCGTAGGGGAACTCCGCAATGAAATGGTACTTGTCTTGGCAATTGAAGCAAGATCTCACTTTTTGAGCCCCATCATTACCATAACGAGACTTGGTCTTCTCCTCAACACATTTCTTGCCTTTAGGGGGATTGTTCCAAAACTTTTGCACGGTGAGAGCAATTAGATCCTTTAGAACGGGATCATATTCTTGTTCCTTCAATGGGGGCAATGCTTCTTCACAATCTTCATCATTCTCAACTTCTCTTGACAACACCTTGGCCTACAAAGCAACGGAAGCTCGTTGATGCTTTCCAATGGCCCTAGCACGGTTGTCAAGAGCATTCTTGGTTTGCACTTTGTAGGAGCACAATTCTTGCATAACTTGGGTTGAGGTCATGGTGGAGAAATCATGTCTCCCTTGAATGCGCTTCATATCCGTGCCCTCAAAAGGCATCATGGCAATTATGTACTTCCTGTTGATCCAAGCATCATCAATATGTGTTGCACCCGCATTAGAGAAAGCGGTGGCAAGAGATTTTAGTCTTCGATACATGTCAACGTGATCTTCTCCATCACGCATGAAAAATCCTTCGGCCTCATTGGTCAAGGTGTCATAGCGATTTCTTTGCATTCTCTCATTCCCAACAAACATGATGACAAGTGCATCCCATGTTTCTTTGGCGGTGGAGAAGTGTTGAAGATGCGGCATGTGATTGGGGCCCACGGCTTGATGAAGGATGGATAAAGCGGTGTAATTGAGTTGGCAATCTACAACCTCTCTTCTTGTGAGATTCTTGGGATCATATGGCTTGTATCCATCACGAGTGATTCTCCAAAGATCTATACAAGAAGAGTTCAAGTGAGTCTCCATGTAGTATTGCCATTCACGAAAAGAATATGCATCAATTTTAGGTGGATCTCCTCTAGGAATTATATGAGGAAAAGGGATGGGAGGATCGGGAGAATATTGGCCTTCAACGGCATGATATCCTTCCTTTCCACTCACACCCTTCTTAGCGGATTGTTCGGCGGAAGCAGTTTTAAGTGGTTCACCATCAACCCCTTTCTTGGCACCCTCCGTTTCCGGAGGGGATGAGTCGACCACCTCCGGTTCTTTGGCTTTGAGGAGTGTTGTCATGAGTTTACGCAACTCCTCAAATTTAGTGTCTATGGATGAGGTCAATGATTCTCTCAAAGCATTGAGATCATTCATGGACACATTTCCATCGGACGGAGCGTCATCCATCTCATCTCCCATACTTAAACTCTTAGGCGGTTAAGCCCGATAGAAGAGCCGAGGCTCTGATACCAATTGAAAGCAAAGTATGGGCACCTAGAGGGGGGGTGAATAGGTGCTACGACCAATTTTAATTTTTCTCAAAGTTTAGGCTTGACAAGAAGGTAAATTCTCTAGATAGTGCAACTAGTGGTGAATTTACCTATATGACAAGACAAGCAATTAATGCAACAAGTACAAGTAAGTAAAGAGAGGGAGGACGAGGTAACCGATGGAAGCACACGGAGACACGATGTATTTCCGAGTTCCTCCTTTTTAGGGGAGTACGTCTCGTTGGAGGGGTGTGAGCTCGCCACAAAGGCCTACTCAACGCCACTAAGGCTTCACCCTATTCTCCGATGAACTTCGCCACAAAGGCCTAGTTCACCTTCCACTATAGAACCCCTTTGAGGCGGGGATCGAATCCTTTACAAACAACTTGGGGCACACACACCCACAACTTAATTGGGGGCTCCCAACTCTTCTTGAATCACCAACAAGAAACAAGATGCCTAGGTTCTCCACAAGAGGAAACCCTAGGCAAGATCCCTCAAGCTAGAGAGGGGGAAATGAAGAACGGCTCGGTGAAGATGTAGATCGGGGCCTTCTCCTTCAATCCTCCAAAGATCTTCAATATTGGGTGGAGGGATTGGAAGTTATGAGATATTTGGTGAGTTCTTAAATGCTCATAAATGCTAAGGGGAAGAACTAGATCTTGGGGAAGAAGAGGAGGGGTATTTATAGCCCCTCCTCAGAACTAGTCGTTGTGCAGGAAAAAGAGTACCGGAATATCCGGTCCAAGTTTGGACCGGAATATCCGGTCAGCTTGCTCCTCGCAGATCTGCAGAGCTGTACCGGATTATCCGGTTGTTCCGGAATAATCCGGTACAAATAATCCGGTTGACTCCAGTAGCTCCAAGCTTCGAGTCCTTAGCCATTTTTCGCAGCAACCGGAATATCCGGTCCAGGATGAATAATCCAGACCAAATAATCCGGTTGACTCCAGTAGCTCCAAGCTTCCAGTCCTTAGCCATTTTTCGCAGCAACCGGAATATCCGGTCCAGGATGAATAATCCGGACCAAATAATCCGGTTGACTCCAGTAGCTCCAAGCTTCCAGTCCTTAGCCATTTTTCGCAGCAACCGGAATATCCGGTCCAGGATGAATAATCCGGACCAAATAATCCGGTTCACTTCTGTGAGCAAAACTACCAGTCCTTAGCAGATTTTGCGCACCTTCAATAGCAACCGGAATATCCGGTCCAGGATGAATAATCCGGTCCGAATAATCCGGTTGAGTTCTGTCCCAAAACTCTCAGGCCAAACTTCACCGACTTTTCGGTGATCGATGCCGATGTTAGGTATAACACCTGCACGCTAAACACCTCGATAAATAATGTACTTAGTATTGTTAACTAACACACAAAACACTGGGAAAACGAAATGCACTTTTAGGAGCCCCCTCCGGAGAAACCATAGCCCCGCTGGGGAAAAAGACGGAACAGTCGTTCTGCCCCATCTACGAGAGTCGGAAGGGGATAGCAAAGTGGAACTAACTGGTTGGTTGTGTTAGGTTAGGCCCAAGGAAAACCCAAGGGAACTGTAGGGCCCACCTCCTGGAAAGATTCCCCCAGTTCCGTCACACCCGGGAGTTTCGGTCTCTCATTAATTAGTCTTGGAACCCGCGAGAGAGAATCCGACACCGGTGAAACCCTAACACCGAGAGCGAGGTAATCTCGGGTATCCAAGAACATGAAACTAACACACATGGTATGTCATACCATTGGATTTGGTGGCAGTCATACGATCCGGAGGCCCCCTCCGGATAAACCATAGCCCCCCCCCCCCGCTAGTGAAAAGGCGGAACTTCCGTTCTGGCCCCTCTACGTGAGCCGGAAGGGGGTTGCAAAGTGGAACCAACTATTTGGCTGCGTTAGGTTAGGAACAAGGAACACGAAATAAAATTTTAGGTTCCACCTCTTGGCAAGATTCCCCTAGTTCCGTCAAATCTGGGAGTTTTGGGCTTTAAGTAGTCATGGAACCCACTAGAGAGACTCCGACGCCGGTGAAGCCCTTACACAGAGAGCGAGGGAATCTTGGGCATCCAAGACCCATGACACACTCTAACACACATGGTATGGTATACCATGGGATTTAGTGGCATTCAGACGATCTGGAGCCACCTCTCCGGAGAAACCATAGCCCCGCTAGGGAAAAGACGGAACTGTCGTTCTGCCCCATCTACGTGAGCCGGAAGGGGGTACCAAAGTGGAAATAACTATTTGGTTGCGTTAGGTTAGTCCCAAGGAACACCCAAGAGAATGGTAGGGCACACCTCTTGGCAAGATTCCCCCATTTTAGTCACACCCAGGAGTTTTGGGCTCTCATTAGTTAGTCCTGGAACCCGCGAGAGAGAATCCGACACCGGTGAAACCCTAACACAGAGAGCGAGGTAATCTCGGGTATCCAAGACCATTGCACACTCTATCACATGTGGTGTGGCGTGTAATGGTATTTGGTGGTATTCAGACGATCCGGAGCACCCTCTCCGGATAAACCATAGCCCCGCGGGGAAAAAGACGGAATTGTCGTTCTGCCCCATCTACATGAGCCGGAAGGGGGTAGCAAAGTGTAACCAATTTCTTGGTTGTGTTAGGTTAGGCTGAAGGAACACACAATAGAATGGTAGGGCCCACCTCTTGGAAAGATTCCCCCAGCTCCGTCAGATCCGGGAGTTTCAGGCTCTAAGTAGTCCTGGAACACGCCAGAGAGAATCCGACGCCGGTGAAGCCCTAACACACAGAAAGAGAGGTAATCTCGGGTATACAAGACCATGACACACTCTAACACACATGTTATGGTATACCATGGGATTTTGTGGCATTCAGACGATCCGGAGCCCCCTCCAGAGAAACCATAGCCCAATTGGGGAAAAAGGCGGAACTGCCGTTTTGGCCCTCTACGTGAGCCGAAAGGGGGTAGCAAAGTGGAACCAACTGTTTGGTTGTGTTAGGTTAGTCCCAAGGAACACCAAAGAAAATGCACTGGTAGAAAATAGGCCTACAGTCCCGGTTCACCAGGACTATTAATCCCGTCCGGGCAACCGGGACTAGCTATGCGCGACTAAATGCCCCCCCCCCCCCCTATAGTCCCGCCACTTACGGACCGGGACTAAAAGCCCGTCCACGTGGGCGCTAGGGGTCCGTTGCGGCGTAGGACCTTTAGTCCCGGGTCTTGTGGTTAACCGGGACTGAAAACCTGCGCAGGTTTAGGGTTTTAGGCCCCCTAAACCTGTTTCCTTTTTAATTTGTTTTGTTTTAATTTCAGTACACATATTCATGCATATATATATATATGAAATATCAAACAAGGAGAATTCAATAGGAATATATAATATATATTCAATATCGGGTGACCATATATACAACCTCGAACAAGTTTCCATATTACACAATTAAGATGGACGAGCATACACAAATTCGCACAAGTTTCATAGTACTTAGGGCTTATACATGCTTATAAAAGTCATCGTCGGTGGACGCATGGAACTCTCCTTTCTTCTGGATGACATGCCTAAGGAAAAATCCTGCTATTTCCTCTTGAATTGGTCGGAAGCGAGCTTCTGGAGTAAGCGCCCTCCGCAAGTTATTGAGACCGTTCCGCGTTTGCTCGTCCTTCTTCCTCTCAGATATTTCTTTCCGTATGTTCTCACAGACATAGTATCCACATAGACCGGTCCCCGGTGGCTGCTTATCCACACCTTTGAACACATTTTTAAATTTTAGCGCATCTTTGAATTCACCGACATGTTGATGTGAGAGCCGTCTCCAAACTCTACAATGCAAATAAAATTAAATGAACAAGGGAGTTATTAGCTTAGAAAATGAACAAAAGAGACCGATCGATATAGAGCGCAAATGATTGAAAAATAATTACTTTTGCATCATTTTTCTCATGTCGACCCAAAGATCTGTATTTGAATTCATAGAGTCAATGATGAAAACTATGGACTTGTGAAGATCAATTTTTAGCAGAATCCAGTGGTACCTGCGGACACATTAGATGCAGAGTCATGCATAATTTATCGATTGGACATACCATGCATGGAGTAAACAAAAGAGAATGGGAACATGAGAGAAACACTCACCCAAAATGGTAAGGAAATAGAATATATCTTTTGGATTCATGCTTTTTAAAAAAATTGTACAAGTCTTTCTCCACGTCTATGGGGTGACGTTCTAACATAGTTCCATTAATGATTTGTGGGTCAATGAACCCAATATCATGGATGAGTCTTACTTTGCATTCCCAAATCTTCAATCTGCATAATAGCGTACGGAACAATATAGTTAGGACAATATATATATATATATATATATATATATATATATATATATAGTGTAGGCAAATGAAGAACGAGATGAGGTAGAAATAAATCACTTACAGAACGTAGCAACTCAGGATAGATTTGTCGAGCTCACGCATATTGAACAGTTGGAACAATTCACTCAACTCAACTGTTACAGAGTACTTTTTGGTGTGATGCTCCTCTGTATAATCCACATACACATATTCTTTGTCGGTAAAAGTTATGAAATCTTTGTACCAACGTAGCAGACTTTGCATTAGTGGTGGTAGATCCTTTTCCTTCGCAGGCTCGACGAGAGGCCCTTTCTTCACATATTTTAATGCTACATCAGCCACTGGCATATCGTCCATGTCTAAAAAGGCACGGAGAGACATACCGGCCTCGGACGCATTTTGCATGGCAGTAGCTACAGTCAATCCCATTGCTGTCACAGCATTTATGACCTCGGGGTCATGTTCCGGAGCGGCTTTCACTATGAGGGGGGATATCGATTGTTTACTCTGCATCCCGAGCTGGGCAACTTGTTTCCCGCTTTGTATCATTTTTGCTTTTTTTTTCTCCTCCTCCAATATTCCTGCTTGCTTACGAAGTTCAATATCATAGTCTTTAGGCAAATTCTTCACGGATTGGGACACTGTCGATAAAAAATCCGTAGCCCAATAGTCTACAATCGGAGGGAATACTTCCTTGGGCTCAGGCTCCTTTAGCGCCTTCAGTTTGCCCTTCCATTTCTCAACGTCAGCCTTCACGACCAATTTGGTTTCAGCATCACTAAGTTCCCAAGGCCTTGGGGTGAGAGGCTTCAGTGATGGCTCCGGTACCCGTGTGGTCTTAGGTACATAAGGGTCCGGGTTAATAGACCAAGAGCGTGTTCCCTTGCTGCCCGCCTGCTTCTGTTTCATCGCTGGAGGAGGAATGGGGGGCGACGTCTGCTTATCCTCCGGAGGAGGAATGGGGGGCGACGTCCGCTTATCCTCCGGAGGAGGAATGGGGGGCGACGACGTCTGCTTTTCCTCCGGAGGAGGAATAGTGGGAGACGTCTGCTTTTCCTCCGGAGGAGGAATCGTGGGCGACGGCTGCTTAACCACCGGAGGAGGAAGATCGGGGGACGGCGTCGAATGGCGTGAAGGAGGCGTAGGTGAACCAGCACTAGCACCACCACCACCAGCAGCACCTGCACCATCGTAGGGGGGTGGACTTGTTAGCCTTGGCGTCTCGCCTGGAAACACTATGTACTTCTTTTTCCATAGAATGAACTGGCGCTTGACATCTCCAAGTCTTCTCTCCCCTTCGGGTGTAGCTATGTCAATCTCCAGGTCCTCAAACGCTTGGACTATGTCTTCCACCGTGACACGAGCATAGCCATATGGAATGGGGTTGTTGTGATGGAGTGCTCCAGGTGTATAGGGTAAAGCACTGCCGGTAGCCACCTTCATGGAAATGTTCCCCACGGGATAATGCAGATCACATTCTTTCATCTCCTTTACGTCATCCACGGGGTAGTGAGGCTCCGGTGCACGACTCTCGATCATCGGTGCATTAGCACCTGCAGTCGGGGCCTCCGTGGAAGCCACGCTGCTTCTCCGCTGCTGGCTTCCGAGATCCGTTGCATGTTCTTGATGCGGCCCTGCAGCCGACGCTTTTTCTTTCTCAAGTATTCCCGCCACGACCTTCTTCAGGTCAGAAACTTCCATTGCAAGATTCGCCAGTTCATCTGCAGCCCGGTCCGTACCTCTCCTACGGCTTCTGTAACAGTACGGGTCACCCTCCTGGGAAAACCCTACTTTCCACGGCATTCTGCCTTTGCCTCGTATATGTCCTCCGTGTTCAGGATTTCCGAGGGCAACTGTCAGTTGGTCTCTCTCTCTGTTGAACGTGATCTTGCCCTGTTGAGCTTTGGTCATTGCGTCAACAAGTTCTTTTGTGGGAGCAAACTTTTTCTGCCGGTGAACACACTCCCCTGTCTCCGGGTCTAGCGATCCCCCATGCCCGTACCACCACATTTTGGCTCTTTCGTCCCATCCCTCTGTACCTAGACGGATTCCTCTTGCCCTTAGGCCGTCCTCCATTGCCTGCCACTTAGGCGCCGAAACGCGGTATCCTCCTGGCCCCATAACATGATGGTACTGTTTCTTTTTCGCATTAGCCTTATTTTTTGCCGACATTTCCTTGAAATGCTCCGATTTATGTTGCGTCACAAATTCTGTCCAATCATCTCTCAGTTTCTCATATTGTCCAGTGAAAATCGGAGTCTTGCCCTGGCTGACATATTCACGGAACAATTTTTTCTTGAAGTTCCGGAATGCTTCGGCCATCTTCTGAAGAGCGAACTCTTTGACTATCCTCCTCCTCTCACGTCCACCCGGAACGTCCTGACCGAATTCATCTTTTTTGTTGTATTCCGGAGGTAGAATGAAATGTGCAATAAGCTTTCTAAACATAATCTTTTTCGTTCTCTTGTCGACATAAGTGAAACCAACACGTGCTTTCTTTGGCTCCTTCCATTCCTGGACGGTGATCGGGACGACGTCTCTAACAATGACTCCGCATTGGTTGATAAACTTTGTGGTGTGCTGTAGGGGCTTGCCGATTTGACTGACTGATTCGATGGTATATATTTCGGAATCTTTCATCGCCTTGGATTTGCCACGCTTTGTCATACTAGATCCGACCGAGGGCTAAAATAAGAAAGAGAGTCGCGCGCGTTAGTCTTTGCAATTGGACCGAGGGCTAAAATAAGACCGAGGGCTAAAATATATACCTCGCCGGAGGTGGTTGTTCTTTGCAATTGGAGATCGTCGTTTGTCGACGGTTGACCTCCGTCATCAATGTCCATTCCTTCACCTCCTTGATCATCGACAATGTCTGTTCCTTCTTCACCTCCTTGATCATCGATAATGTCTGTTCCTCCTTCACCTTCTTGATCCTCAAGGTTCAGATAAGAAGAGATTACATCATCGTCAATGTATGTTCCTCCTCCGGCTATGATATCTAATATATAACCTTCAGCCACCTGTTCCGCCGTCAGGTCTCTATTGTCTGCCATATGTCACTCCTGCAGACATGCATGTAGTAAAAATTAATTAAGTATATAGGAGACTTAGCAAATATTGTCGTAGAAAGAGGGAAAACAGATTGGTAGGGTCGCTCAAATGACTTGGAGAACCCCATAGCTAGGTTACATTTGCTTTTCTGGTCATTTTGGTATATTATACTTAATATTCTGAATTTATTGAATTAAAACTTACTTTCATTATTTTAATGAATTTAACTCAAATTCAAATATGGTCTCATTTTAAACTTTGTCAAACATGAATGATAATGATATAAACAGATAGCTTACATTTTTGTGAACATTTTGCATATTTTTCCATAATTTTTGGAATTATAAATTAAAAGTTATTTAATTTAGAAGATTTAATTATGTTCTGTAATTCCATATACAGTGGGCCCCACGTGTCATGATGACGTCATTAAAAAAACTCGTCAACACGTGGCCAGGTGACGTCATGATGACGTCACCCCTGGCGTCACACGGTGGCCGGCGGTGGCAGTTCAGGCTCTCGGGTCTCCGGCGATTCCGACGATTCCGGCCACGGGGGAGGGAACGGAGATGGGGAGGAGGCCACTGTGGTGCTCGCCACGGGGGAGGGGACGGAGATGGGGACGAGGCCACGGCCACTGTTGTCTCGCCGGCGGCGAATCTGGCCGCGGTAGCGAGCGCGAGGGCGGCGCGTTCTCAGTTCGTGGTCGCCGTTCGAGGGCGGCGCGTTCGCGCGTGATTCGTGGTCTCCGTTCGATGGCGTTCGCGCGTTGGATCTAGGGCGACGGCGACGGCCCGCGGGGAACCTACCGGAGAGACGGCGACGGGACGGGGGCGGAGCAGGGTGGAGGCGGTGGAGAGAAGGGCTCGACGACGGCGACGGCGACGGCGATGGAGACGGCGCGGTCCTCTGCGCGGGCGACGGCGACGGGGCAGAAAGACGAGCAGGCGCCGGCGCGAGGGAAGAAGAGGGTTTGTGACTTAGAAAATTTTGGGGCAGGAAGGCATCCACATATATAGTTCCAGCCTTTAGTCCCGGGTGGTGTCACGAACCGGGACTAAAGGTCCCCTGGGGTACCCTCCGCGGGCCTTTAGTCCCGGTTGGTGTCACGAACCGGGACTAATGGTGAAAATTTTCGCGGCTTTCTCGTTCCCGCGCAGAACGAGCCTTTAGTCCCGGTTCGTGACACGAACCGCGACTAAAGGTGGTTATTCGAATAGAAATAATAGATGCGTGCAACCTTAAAAATACAAATAATATATCAGAAAATTCAGAAAAATAAAACTAATTCTTTTTCCAATCTTAAAAATACAAATAATATATCAGAAAATTCAGAAAAATAGAACTAATTCTTTTTCCAATCTTAAAAATTCCCATAGATAAAAAAGGCAGTACATAATGGCAAGAGTGGATCTAAACCTAAACGGAGAACATAGATGCATGCATGATCTGATATCTGCTGCTAGTCATACTCCTGCCTAGGCCTACGACATGAGAAAATTCAGAGCCCAGGACTGGGCCTGAGGGTAGCGCAGGCGGGGGTTATCGCCGGCCCTGATGTAGTCCATGACGCTCTGTAGAGTCCGGCCGGACCACCATAGCCGACGACCGGCCTCGTGAAAGTTCCCAGGAGGCAGGCCGTCCTCCTCATACCTGGCGAGCGCCCTCTCACGCCGATTGATGAAGAAGGCATCCCAAGTATGTTGGTTATCGGGATGCCAGCTGGGATCTCTCCGCTGCTCCGGCGTGAGCTCGTTGTAGTAATGGTTCGTGATGGCCGCCCGACGTGCCACACCTTGAGGAAGAGGAGGGACCGGCACTCCTCCGGCGCTCAGCATCCAACCGGCGGGAACACTGTAGCCGGGCGGGCAGGGGTAGTTCGAGGCGGAAAGTGCCTCGGCCTGGTTGAATGTTAGAGTGGGTACGGTAGAAGCCATGAGAGAGTGGTGAGTTTGTATGTGTTTATGCCAATGGTGTGGCAATGCACATATATATAGCGAGAAGAAAACATCCCTTTAGTCCCGGTTGGGGACACCAACCGGGACTAAATGGGTTAGGGTTTCGTTTGGACCAATCAGATAGAATCACACGGATCGTGTGTTTCTTTAAAGCGCTTCTGAGTCGTTGGATCCGGGGTGTGTTTCTTTTGAGCTGTTGTGAGCCGTTCGATCAGGGCTACGGTGTGTTTCTTTCGATTTGTTGTGAGCCGTGGATGAGGTGGTTTCTTAACCGTTCGATCAGGGCTACGGTGTGTTTCTTTCGAGTTGTTGTGAGCGCGTCTTCTCCTCTCCACGCACCGTCGCGCTTCCACCATGCCTCCGAGGAGGAACAGCACCACCGGCTTCCGCGGCGTGCGAGCACGGCAGAACGGAATGTTCAGCGCAGATATCCGCTGGGGGGACGACCGCATCCCCCTCGGCACCTTTGCGACGGCGGCGGAGGCAGCCCGCGCCTGGGACGCGGCGGCCTGGCGCCTCAACCGCCCGCGGTCGCTGATGAACTTCAACGAATGCCACACCGTCTGGGAAGCGGAGGCCAGGGCGCCGAAGCCGCAGATCATCACTGCCGCCGACCACCTCCACCTCCGCCACCGCGCGTTTCAGGTCCTAGTCGACGCCAGGGAAGACCGTGTCGTCCGCGAGTATTACCGGAACAACCCGGGGGAGGAGAGCGCCGACGAGGAGCTCTGGCAGACCCGCGCGGGTCAGCGGGCGGAGCGCCGCCTCGAACGCCACCTCGCGTTAGATGCCGCTCGGGAGGCGAGGACGAGGGCGCTGCAGGAGCTTCGTCGGGCCGACCGCGCCGGCGAAGTCTGGGCCTCCGACGATCCGAGGTGGGGGCCTATCTCGGACATACCATCATGCACCTCCGACGACGACGAGGAGGTCACGGACGAGTTCGGCGACGATGATGACCCGGAGGAGGTCACCGACGAGTTCCCCGACGACGACGGCGAGGAGTAGCTAGTGTTCGTCTGTTTTCTCTTTTTAATAAAAGAATTTGCATTCCGGCGACACTGCGGCGCGCTAGCGCGTCTGTTTTCTGTTTTTAGTAAAAGTTTGGTACAATAAATTAATTAGAGATAATATAATTCAAAATGATCCATTAAACATGATCCATTCAACAAAGTTTGGTACAATAAATTATTACACATCAATTCTTTCCTTGTGTCCCCGCTTTCTTACGATTTGGACGTATCCATGGAGCATCCTCATCATTTAACTTAATGCTTGGGTCAGAGTTCACTTTGAAGGGCGGAATTTCACCAAACATATTATAATCTTCTGACATGTCTGTCTTGTCCTCCACTCCCACGATGTTTCTTTTCCCTGAAAGAACAATGTGACGCTTTGGATCATCGCATGATGCACTGATCGTTTTCTTATCTTTCCGTTTCCTCGGTTTGCTACTCATGTCCTTCAAATAGAAAACCTGAGCGACATCTTTGGCTAGGACGAATGGTTCGTCAAGGTAACCAAGATTGTCGAAATCCACCATTGTCATTCCGTATTGCTCGTCCACCTTTACCCCACCTCCTGTTAGCTTGAACCATTTGCACCGGAACAAAGGGACCTTAAAATAGGGTCCATAGTCAAGTTCCCATATCTCCTCTATGTAACCATAATATGTGACCTTTTGCCCAATCTCGGTTGCTGCATCAAAGCGGACACCACTGTTTTGGTTGGTGCTCTTTTTATCTTGGGAGATCGTGTAAAATGTATTCCCATTAATCTCGTACCCTTGGAAAGTCGTGATAGTCGAAGATGGTGTCTTGGCCAACATGTACAGCTGATCTTCAACATCATTGTCATTCATTAAATGTTTTCGCAACCAACTGCCGAAAGTCTCCATGTGGGCCTTTCTAATCCATGATTCAGGCTTCCCCGGGTTGTTCGAGCGTAAAATATTCTTGTGTTGCTCGAAGTACGGAGCCACCAAGCTCGAATTTTGCAGAACTGTGTAGTGTGCTTCAGTCATAGAATGACCGTCCATACATATCGTTGATTTCCTTCCGATCGTGCCTCTTCCACTTAGTCTCCCCTCGTGCCGCGATTGAGGAATACCAATCGGCTTAAGGTCAGGAACATAGTCAATACAGAACTCAATTACCTCCTCATTTCCATAGCCCTTTACGATGCTTCCTTCTGGCCTAGCACGATTACGAACATATTTCTTTAATACTCCCATAAACCTCTCGAAGGGGAACATATTGTGTAGAAATACAGGACCGAGAATGGAAATCTCTTCGACTAGGTGGACCAGGAGGTGCGTCATAATATCGAAGAAGGATGGTGGAAACAACAACTCAAAACTGACAAGACATTGGACCACATCGTTCTGTAACCGTGGTAGATCTTCTGGACTGATTACCTTCTGAGAGATTGCATTGAGGAATGCACACAGCTTCACAATGGCTACTCGAACATTTTCCTGTAGGAGGCCCCTCAAAGCAATCGGAAGCAATTGCGTCATAATCACGTGGCAGTCGTGAGACTTCAGGTTTTGGAACTTTTTCTCCGCCATGTTTATTATTCCCTTTATATTCGACGAGAAGCCAGACGGGACCTTCATACTGCTCAGGCATTCAAAAAAATGACCTTCTCTTCTTTCGTAAGAGCGTAGCTGGCACGACCTTGAAACCATTCCGGATGCCGGTCATCTGGGTCTTTCAAAAGTTGTTGATCCCGCCGTGCTTCCTTTGTATCCTTTGTCTTCCCATACACGCCCAAGAAGCTTAGCAGGTTCACGCAAACATTCTTCGTAACATGCATCACGTCGATTGCAGAGCGGACATCTAGGACTTTCCAATACTGTAGCTCCCAAAATATCGATTTCTTTTTCCACATGGGTACGTGCCCGTCAACTCCCTGTGGAACTGATTGTCCGCCAGGACCCTTTCCAAAGATGACATTCAAATCCTTGACCATATCAAATATCTCATCTCCAGTACGTTCCGCAGGCTTCGGCCGGTGATCTGCCTTGCCGTTGAAATGCTTGCCTTTCTTTCTTACGTTATGATTTCGGGGAAGAAATCGACGATGACCCAGGTACACGTTCTTCCTACAGTTATCCAAAAATACACTTTCAGTCTCATGTAAGCAGTGCGTGCATGCTTTGTATCCCTTATTTGACTGTCCAGAAAGGTTACTGAGAGCAGGCCAATCGTTGATGGTTACAAAAAGCAACGCTCGTAGGTTAAATTCCTCTTCTTTGTGCTCATCCCACACAGGTACACCAGGTTTGCCCCACAATTGTAAAAGTTCATCAACTAATGGCCTTAGGTACACATCGATGTCGTTGCCGGGTTGCTTCGGACCTTGGATGAGCACTGGCATCATAATGAACTTCCGCTTCATGCACAACCAAGGAGGAAGGTTGTAGATGCATAGAGTCACGGGCCAGGTGCTATGGCTGGAGCTCTGCTCGCCAAAAGGATTCATGCCATCAGTACTTAGACCAAATCTTATGTTCCTTGCGTCAGCTGCAAAATCTTTGAACTCTCTGTCGATCTTTCTCCATTGCGTTCCATCAGCGGGGTGTCTCAACTCCCCGTCGGACTTACGGTCCTCTTTGTGCCATCGCAACAACTTGGCATGATCTTTGTTCCTGAACAGGCGTTTCAACCGAGGTATTATAGGAGCATACCACATCACCTTGGCGGGAACCCTCTTCCTGGGTTTCTCGCCCTCAACATCGTCACCAGGGTCATCGCCTCTGATCTTATAACGCAATGCAGTGCATACAGGGCATTCATTCAAATCCTCGTATGCACCGCGGTAGAGGACGCAGTCGTTAATGCATGCATGTATCTTCAGAATCTCTAAACCTAGAGGGCACACAACCTTCTTTGCTTCGTACGTACTGGTGGGCAACTCGTTATTCTTCGGAAGCATATTCTTCAAAATTTTCAGCAAATTTTCAAATGATGAGTCAGCTACACCTTCCCGTGCCTTCCATTTCAGCAAATCCAGTGTGGAGCCCAGCTTTTTCAGACTATTGTCGCATCCTGGGTACAGTGACTTCGTGTGATCCTCTAACATGCGATCCAAATTCTCCCTCTCCTTGTCAGTTTCGCAGCGTCTCCGTGCATCAGCAATGGTCTGACCAAGATCATCAGCGGGCTCATCATGTGCCTCTTCTTCACCTTCACCAAACCCTTCCCCACCTTCAGCATCATCCTCCATGAAAGTATCACCGAAAAGGTCATGATAGTTGAAATCGATATCATCCTCTTCTTCATCTTCTTCCATTCTAACCCGTCTTTCTCCATGCTTGGTCCAACAATTATAGCTTGGCATGAAACCGTGCTGAAGCAGGTGCATGTGAACGACTCTTGAGGAGGAGTGACCCTTCTCATTCTTACATTCAGCACATGGACACATAATAAAACCTCGATGTTTGTTCGCATTTGCCACTACGAGGAAATCTTTCAAACCCGTAGTGAACTCACCGGAGAGTCGGTTACCGTACATCCATTGCCGATTCATCTGCATTATTATTATATAAAGTATATAATTAACCATCATGCATCTGTTAAACTAACTAGCTAGCTGGAAATAATACAAATCATGAAATGTTCAAGTTGCTAACCGCGATCACGGAGGTAAAATAAATGAAAACGCTCAAGTGTGTTTCATGCTATGGGGCATTTCATCGAACACCTTGTGTGCATAGTAGGAACCAAAAGCATACCCACCACCCCCTTGTGAATATTGTGAGCAAATGTGGCCAAGTGCAGCGAGGTGAGTCCTATATATAGGGATGGGCCTTTAGTCCCGGTTCACATGGACAACCGCGGCTAAAGGCCGTGGGGCCGGCCCGAGGACCTATTAGTCCCCGTTGGTCTGGCCAACCGGGACTAAATCCCCTCCCCTCCGCCAGCTGTGGGCCGAGCGCGCTGGGCCCAGACTATTGGTCGCGGGTCTCGTCCCGAACCGTGACTAAAGACCCCTATGGTCGCGGGTCCGTTATTTTGGGGACTAATGGGGGCGTACCGAAGGCCTATTTTCTACCAGTGATGTTAGGGTCTACCTATTGGCAAGATTCCCCTAGTTTCGTCCAATCCGGGAGTTTCGGGCTCTAAGTAGTCCTGGAACCCGCTAGAGAGAATCCGACGCCGGTGAAGCCCTTACACAGAAAGCAAGACACTCTTGGGAATCCAAGACCCATGACACACTCTAACACACATGTTATGGTATACCATGAGATTTGGTGGCATTCATACGATCTGGAGCCACCTCTCCGGAGAAACCATAGCCCCGCTGGGGAAAAAGACGGAACTGTCGTTCTGCCCCATCTACGTGTGAGGGAAGGGGTAGCAAAGTGAAAATAATTGTTTGGTTGTGTTAGGTTAGGCCCAAGGAACACCCAAGAGAATGGTAGGGCACACCTCTTAGAAAATTCCCCCAGTTCCGTCACACCCGGGAGTTTCGGGCTCTCATTAATTAGTCCCGGAACCCGCGAGAGAGAAACCGACACCGGTGAATCTCTAACACAGAGAGCGAGTGAATCTTGGGAATCCAAGACTAATTCCACACTCTATGACATCTGGTGTGACGTGTAATGGGATTTGGTGGCATTCAGACGATCCAGAGCCCCCTCTCCGGATAAACCATAGCCCCGCTGGGAAAAAGACAGAATTGTCGTTCTGCCCCATCCACATGAGCTGGAAGGGGGTAGCAAAGTGGAACTAACTTCTTGGTTTTGTTAGGTTAGGCCTAAGGAACACCCAAGAGAATGGTAGGGCCCACCTCTTTGCAAGATCCCCCCAGTTCCGTCACACCCGGGAGTTTCGGGCTCTCATTAATTAGTCCTGAAACCCGCAAGAGAGAATCCGACGCCGGTAAAACCCTAGCACAGAGAGCGAGGGAATCTTGGACATACAAGACAAATGCCACACTCTATCACACATGGTATGGCGTGCAATGGGATTTGGTGGCATTCAGACGATCTGGAGCCACCTCTCCGGACAAACCATAGCCCCGCCAGGGAAAAAGATGGAGCTGTCGTTCTGCCCCATCTACGTGAGCCGGAAGGGGGTAGAAAAGTGGAACTAACTGTTCGGTTGTGTTAGGTTAGGCCCAAGGAACACACAAGAGAATGGTAGGGCCCACCTCTTGGAAAGATTCCCCTTGTTCTATCACACCCGGGAGTTTCGCGCTCTCAATAATTAGTCCTGGAACCCGCGAGAGAGAATCTGACAACGGTGAAACCCTAACACAGAGAGCGAGGGAATCCTGGGCATCCAAGACCCATGCCACACTATAGCACACATGGTATGGCGTGCAATGGGATTAGGTGGCATTCAGGCGATCAGGAGCCCCCCCTCCGGATAAACCATAGCCCCGCTGGGGAAAAAGACGGAACTGTCGTTCTGCCCCATCTACGGAGCCGGAAGGGGGTAGGAAAATTGAACCAACACCTTTGTTGTGTTAGGTTAGGCCCAAGGAACACCCAAGAAAATGGAAGGACCCACCTCTTGGCAAGATTCCCCCGATTCCGTCAGATCCGGGAGTTTCGGGCTCTAAGTAGTCATGGAACACGCTAGTGGGAATCCGACGCCGGTGAAGCCCTAACAAAGAGAGCGAGGTAATCTCGGGTATCCAAGACCATGACACACTCAAACACATGGTATTTCATACGATGGGATTTGGTGGCATTCATACGATCCGGAGATCCCTCCGGAGAAACCATAGCCCCGGGGAAAAGGCGGAACAACCGTTCTGGCCCCTCTACGTGAGCCGGAAGGGGGTAGCAAAGTGGAACCAATTGTTTGGTTGTGTTAGGTTAGGCCCAAGTAACACCAAAGAAAATGTTAGGGTCCACACCTCTTGGCAATATTCCCCCTAGTTCCGTCAAATCCGGGAGTTTCGGGCTCTAAGTAGTCTTGGAACCCGCTAGAGAGAATCCGACGATGGTGAAGCCCTAACACAGAGAGCGTGGGAATCTTGGGCATCCAAGACCCATTATATTCCACAATCTAACACATATGGTATGGCATACCATGGGATTTGGTGGCATTCAGACGATCCGGAGCCTCCCCACTCCGGAGCAACCATAGCCCCGCTGGGGAAAAGAAGGAACTGTCGTTCTGGCCCCTCTACGTGAGCCGAAAGGGGGTACCAAAGTGTAACCAATTGCTTGGTTGTGTTATGTTAGGATCAAGGAATACCCAATACAAATTGTAGGGCCAACCTCTTGTCAAGATTCCCCCGGCTCCGTTAGATCCGGGAGTTTTGGGCTCTGATTAAGCAGTCCTGGAACCCGCGAGAGAGAATTCGACGCCGGTGAAACCCTAGCACAAAGAGAGAGGTAATCTTGGCCATCCAAGACCCATGCCACAGTCTAACACACATGTTATGGCATACCATGGGTTGTGGTGGCATTCAGATGCTCCAGAGCCCCCTCTCCGGAGAAACCGTAGCCCCGCTGGGAAAAAAGATGGAACCAGCGTTTTGGCCCCTCTATGTGAGCCGAAAAAGGGGTAGCAAAGCGGAGCCAATTGTTTGGTTGTGTTAGGTTAGGCTCAAGGAACACCCAAGACAATGGTTGGGTAATTTATTTATTATTAGTAATAGTTTATGTCAGTAATTTATAGATGTCCTCTCATTATCCTTAAATAACATATTTCAATAATGGTTATCTTTTTAGGCCATCCATCATGTATCCAACGGCCAACAATGTTCTCCAGCCAATGTACCAAAATCTGGCGGGCGCAGAAAATTTCGCGCCGCCCACCCAAATTATCGACCAAAAACTTTGCCGCCTATGCCGCCCTAAATTTTGAACCTCTCCCTCTTATCTGCCCCCTCGCCGAAATTTCCCCTCCTCTTCTTGTCCGAAATCCCCCTTTCCTCCTAAACCCCATCTACTCCGCCCCGGCCTTCCACCTCGCCCTGTAGCTCACCTTCCCGGGCTTCCACTTGGCTGTCCCCGGTCTTCCACCTTGTCGTGCAGCTTGCCTTCCCGGGCTTCCACCTTGCCGTCCCCGGTCGTCCACCCCGCCGCTCAGCTCGCCATCCCGGGATTCCACCTCGCCTTCCAGGACGTCATCCAGATCTGCCACCTTGCCGTCCAGGTCGCCGTCAAGATCTGCCACCTCATCGTCCAGGTCGTCCTCAAGATCTGCCACCTCGCCTGCCCGGTAGCCGTCAAGTTCCTTTGGTCAGAGTTTGCTTATTTTCGAGCTTGTATAAAGCTTAAGATCACTTCTCCTGTGATCCTATCATACTTAGGTCCACAAATTAGATTACTGATATGATATGGTCAAACAGCGAATTGCATCACTAAGATTTTCTAACTTTATGTTGTCACATCCCAATGAAAGATAAGGCTATTTGTAAAGAACATGTATGCGCTATTTATTTTCATTTATTCGCCTAAATCATCAATTCTAGACTTATATTGTAAGCTATTATTTCCATTTATACCATGTCCACCATCTATATAAGGCATGCCTTGCATGATAGCTCAACAATAAAGGTACTTATGTTGTGTGGAACTGCTGGCTTAATTACTGTTCTGCCATGTATTTTGTCCTACTATCCTAGTTGATTTGGTACATTTGAACCGTGCAGCTTAGGAATATTAAAGTCAAGAGTACATCTGGTAGGACAAAGATTCCTCCTGATGGACATGGTTGTAAACGCAAGCGCGTCAAGGCCCATCGCGAGCATGCAGTTGCCCATGTCCATCCGTATGCAGATGGCGAACTCAAGCGACCAGTGGTCCAAGACGAGGAGGCAGCTCCCCAAGGCCAGCAGGAAGCTGCCCAAGGCGAGCAGGCACTTGCCCATGGACAGCTGGAAGCTGCCCAACAGAAGGAGGAGGCTGACGAGGTAGGCGCCCAATGCGAGCAGGTACCTCCCTACGGTGAGCTGCCAGGTGTGCAAGGCGAGCTGCCACCATTCCTAGGCGAGGGGCAAGGTTCCCAAGTCGAGTAGCAAGGTGCCTGCAACAAAGAGCAAGATGACATATCACAGAGATTGCATGCTCTACGAGGGGCCATGTGTGGAGGGAAATCCAAAATGCAGAATATTAACTCTAGCAATGCCACAATTTCTGTAGATTACCCATGTGAAGACATTGTTTCGAGTGGTGCGGCGGGGAGGAGAAGAAACATGTCCAAAGGAAACAGGATCAGAATTGTTATTCCTCTGGAAAAGACAAGGCCAGTGGAGCCAAAGGTTGCTGCCATGTATGCTACTGCGTGTTCATTAGCTGTGAAGCACACTGTCCCTATCTTCCCCCATTGGAAAGAGTACAAGGGAAGGGAAGATATATTTTCCTCCTACCATGGCCATGTGTCTGTAAGTTTTGTAACCCAACCTTTCAGTTCATCCCATTGTTGTTCACATAACTGAAAAGTGCTCTTTCTTTTGTTTCAGTCAAAGTTTCATCTGAACCCCAGACACCCTGTTATTCGTCAAAATCTTCTGATGCATCTCAAGAACTGTACAAGACAAAGACGCCATATTCTGAAGCAAGAATTTTTTGACAGCATTAGAGACAAGAGTAGAGTTGTACGAACGCCTCCTGATATAGTTGGGCACATGAGCGAAGCATAATGGTGCAGGCTAGTCGATAACTGGTCCTCAGTCAGGAAACATGTACTGTCTTTGTTCACTCTACCTTTCCACTGTTTCTATTCCATAACCTGGACTGTGTCTAATCAGTTCATACTTCGTTTATGTAGATGGCTTGTATGAAAGCCAGGCAAAGCAGACAGGCCGTCCAGTTCCATAGCGCGATAGGTTCTCATTGCTACGAGGTTTGCTGCGACATGGGGGAAGATGCCTTTGAATTGTTCAAAGCTACGCACAACAACAAGACACGTGGATTCTCTTCGCCCGTGAAAAGAGCAATTGTAATTCCCTCAGAATACTGTTTATCTCCGGGATCAACAATTACCTCAATAGATTCTTCTAGATACGTACTGATGCTTCCCTTTGTGAATTTTGATGCAAACTCCTGCTATTTCACCTATGCTTGTCATCTCATAGTTCATGCACATGCATGATGCTTGCTTTTCATCTGCTAGTTCATCTATCCTTGTGAGCTGTTGTTTTCATCTATGTTCTGTACATGCTTGTCGTCTGCTATTTTCAGCCATGTTCACTTACATGCCTGTCATGTGATGTTTTTCATTTATGTTCCTTACAAGCTTGTCATGCGTGCTTAATTTCTTGTCATATGCTATTTGCATCTTTGTTATGTACAAGCTTGTCATGATATCAATGTTCCTTACAAGCTAGTTCAACTTCTATTTCATCTAAAGCTTTTACATGCTTTATAGGAAGAAATGCAATATCATATGCTAGAACGTACTTCAGTAGATGGCGCTGTCAAGGAACCTCTTTATGTCACCGAAGTTGTCACCGCTGTGCTGACCAAGAACCGTCTAAAGTCTTCGTTCCTGAATACCATAGATAGGGTCACAACCAGTGCAAGAGCAACAAAGTCTCAGCTTCACCTTCAACTTGATTCTGAGAGAAAACAGAGGCAGGACCTGCATTGTGTAGTTGATGAGTTGAAGCAGACCAAGGAACAAGCTGACGCAGATAGGATGAAGCATCGACAAGAATTGCTGCGTATGACGGAGAAACACAAAGGTATGAAGAAGAGTCAAGAAATGTACAAAACCCTTACTGGAGGCATGTTGGCTCAAGTTCATCTGAGATATGGAACTGAGTATCCCTTTGTGAAACCGCTAGTTGTCTGTTGAACTGTATTAGACTGCCTTTGCTAGCGAGCTATGTTGTGACCTTATTCGCAATTTATGTATTTGTTGTGTTTGCTTTGCTGTGAAAACTAGTATAGTATTTTTCATGCTTATGAATACGATGACACGTGGCACTATATGGTAGGTCCATGAGGCGGCACCTTATTGGATGGAAATCGCGATGAAATAAACACGTCACGGAAATATTTCGATGTGGACATGCCGTGTTGGTACACTTACTGGCTCATGATTCGCGACGTCTTACGACAAACTAAAACGTCGCACCATCGGTCAACGTTATAAATTCGTCGGGAATAAGCGTATACGTGGAACATTATGAGAGCGACACATGGCACCTTATACTGTTTGTACCCGCGACGAGAAAATAAACGTCCCACATATTATGACATCATTAACAGAGATAACGGTAGTTCCAATCGCGACGTTTTTAAAATGTCAAGACGATGATGACGTCAGGAACGGTGGAAGTGACGTCAGTAACGGGTAACGGGAAAACGATGCCACGTGTACACACATTGCAACGAAAAAAAATGTCGCTCCTTGTTGGCCTTGTGATGGGCCGTCCAGTAGCTCGCGACGGATTAGTGTTCATTTAATCGTCGCAGAATCATCCATGACAGTCGATCAGGAACGTTCTCACTCCGTCGCATAAACCGTCGCGGATTTCCCTTAGCGACGGTTTGGAGCCCATCCGCAGCGGTATTGAAACGTCACAAACCGCGCGGAATTTGGTAGTGATTGTTCCGAAAAGTAGATACGTTTTTGACGTATCAACTCCCCCAAGCTTAGCTTATTGCTTGTCCTCAAGCAATTCAGTTAACAACTGAGTGCGATAAAAGAACTTTTACGAACACATTTGCTTCATATTATGTAAATATACTCACTATATGATCAAATACTTAATTATGCTCATGATAAGATACATGCAAGATACTGTCACTTAATAGCTATGCAAACCATGAAGAGATGGAAACATATTAATAATAAACAACATGATGCATAACTATTTGCAAGATTGTAATATTCATAATATGATCTGATAAAGTTGTATCTCGCTTGCCCTTATGTGTGGGGCAAAACATAAATGCTAGGGAACCTCTGAAGTTCAAGAGAAGACTAGAAGTAAAGATATCAAAGATACAAGTTTCAAAGTTATACCACAATACACCATGCGTTGGGACAAACACATCACACTAATAATGACAATTATGATCTCAAGAAGGTTCTCAAATAATATGGTGGAGACTTAACATAAAAGTAAAATAAAGGCCCTTCGCGGAGGGAAGCAGGGATCACTCGTGTGCTAGAGCTTTTATTTTATTAAACAAAGGTATTAAAAGTTTGACACTCCTCCCATCCATCTTACACAAACCATGGCTAACCGAATCCTCGGGTGCCTGCCAACAATCACATACCATGGAGAAGTGTCTATATTTTAAGAGAGGTATATGCTAGTGTCAACGAATGGTAAACAGAAAATACAGTACGTCACCAACCAACTAGATTTCACAAGAGCGGCTCCCATATGAAGGACGCATGTGG
Source organism: Alopecurus myosuroides (assembly GCA_028641055.1). Taxonomy (NCBI): domain Eukaryota; kingdom Viridiplantae; phylum Streptophyta; class Magnoliopsida; order Poales; family Poaceae; genus Alopecurus; species Alopecurus myosuroides. Next base: position 302,342,228 of record CM054062.1, read on the forward strand.
GTAGAAGGTCATCCCACTTTCTCTTTTGTTTACACAATTATGCTTTGACTCATAAATCAGGGGCAAAAATAGTGAAGAGAATTTGTTTGCATTAATTTGGGGCTGGGCATCCCGCTGCCAGCTCTTCTATCAATTGGATAAGCGGATGAAGCCACTAGTCCAGGGTGTGACATCCAATCAACAAGTGAGATAAAGATTCTCAATTTACCTTCTCATGAGCAAAAACAAGAACACAAAACATGAGTAATTTTGAAAGTTTTAAAGGTAGCACATGAGCAATTTACTTTGTAGTGCCTGTTAAATACCACAAGGGAGTTTATAGTGGACTCTGTGGAATAACTTGGTTTTCAGGGATTTGGAGGCACGAGTAGAGCTCATACTCAGTGCAAGTGAAGGCTAGCAATAGACTGGGAAGCGACAATCAAGAGAGCAATAATTACCATAATCATGTTTATGACAAAGTAAAATTAACTGAGCCATAAAATTAATACTAGAACTCTGAGGCAAAATAAATCATCGAGGCTTATTTACTTTTTGTTTTCAGTCTTAGCATGCGTGAGCATGTGCCAAGTCGATTCAAATGAAACAGTCAGATGAGGCTACCACAATTTCATACCCTTCTACAAATAGAACAATGCGAACAAATATTTATACGACGGGTCATTTACTATTAATAAATTGGAACAAAACATGAGAGAGCACAAACTATTAAGCAGCCATTAAATCACATATATCTTATACGAACAAACTAAGCATGCTCACATGGATGGATATATGTAAAAAATTTAAAGCAAATAGAGTTCATACCAGCCTCTCACCACAACTTTAATTGTCATAGATCGTCATTATTGCTCTTCACTTGTGGCTCAAATAATATATAATGAAAACCAAGCTCCAATGGAGTCACGGATGACTGTTGAACTCTGCAGCAAACTTTACAAAACAAAAAAAGAACAACAATATTTTTGGTTTTTCAATTAAAGTACGAGCAAAAGAGAATAAGCAACCAAAGAAAAATCTTTTTGGTTTTTTTTTTCAAAATGAAACAAGAACAAAATAAAGCAAACAAACAAAACAAAATATTTTTGGGTTTTTGAATATTAAACTGCAACTAAAGGATAAAGCAAACCAACTAAAGAAACAAATAGAGAGAAACAACAGAATTATTTTTGGTCTTTTTGTGTTTTGGAAAGCGAAAACAAAACAATAAAAACAAAAGAAACGAAAGAAACGAAAAGAAGTGAAAGAAAAGAAAAGAAGCGAAAGAAACAAAAAGAAGCGAAAGAAATGAAAATAAGTGAAAGAAAAGAAAACATGGATACACAAAGAACAAATCGAACATGATACATAAATGAGTGTGATGTTGGTATACCTCCCCCCAAGCTTAGGCTTTTGGCCTAAGTGGAGATCAATCACCAAGGGGACCATGAGGTGGCGCCCCCGTAGTATGCTGAGGAGGAACCCTCCTCCTGATATGTGCTCGAGGATGCGCCTGTGTACTGCATGTTGTGGTCCTCGGGAGGCGCATATCGCCTCTCCTGCTGCCGGTAAAACTCCGTAGTGCTCAGATGCTCGTCTACCTCCTCCTTAGAGAGCGGCCATGGTGACCTGTCAATCTTAAACAAAATAGGTTGTGGCAAAGTAACTTTTTGCTCCTCTCCATCTTTATATAAAACTCTATATACTAAACGTTCAGCAGTAGAGTTAGCAGTGACAAATTGATGGGACTTCATGGTAGCAAGGTTAAGTCTATAGGGAGCAATCAATTCATCATCAGGAGTAATAGAAAATTCTGGAGCAGTTGCTACACGTGTAGCAATAATGCCCCAAAAAATAGGCCCCTTAGCAGCAAGACGGCGTGCAACAAGTGCACCAAGGTTATACCTCGTGCTACGGTTCAGCGCAGCATCAACGAAAGCAAGGTGGTAACTAGAAATGTTGCTAGTGTTCTCCCTACCAAGGATACTAGTAGCAAGGTAGTAAGTAAAATATCTAAGAGCAGGAAGTTGAATGTTCCTTATCTTCCCACGCTGTGATGAGCGACCATCATCATTGGTGATTTCTCGGTAAAGCGCCGTAAGATCTGTGGGTTTCTCCTGAATCCGGCATGCTGTCCCGGTAGCATTGATACCTACAATGGCAAAAAAAATCTTCCAAGGACAAAGAAAAAGATCTACTATATAATTTGAAGCCAACAGTGGGACCAAAATGTGTGTTTTGAAATTGAAAACTCTCAACAAAAGATTTTGTGAGAGCTGCATACTGAGGCCCTTCATCCTCCATATAGTTGGTTATACCAACTCTTTCCATAAGCATAGGAAAGTCATCTAATAGACCTGCACTTCTTAGAAATGTAGTGCAAGGAAAGCTAGATGGGTTAGCGATACCATCACCTCCCGCATCGTCAATAGTTGGTGCAATATGTCTTCATTGTACGATGGCCTCACTGAAGTGGATGAGCGTGAGGGCCTTGTCCTTCTAGGAGCATCACTCCTAAATATCTCTCCAAAATTATAACTATCCATCTCTTAAATTTTTCAACAATCATCACAAAAATTAATTTCAAGCAACTATAAGGTGGAAACTACCATAGGGACTTATATGAGAGCTAAACATGCATCAAAAATACATTATTTCTACTCAAATCAAGCATGCAAACTCACATAAGCTGTCACCTACAGTACGAAAATACTCAAGAAATACTTCACTAAACAAAATTCTACTTGGATCATCGGAGGAGTCACATACCGAAGATCAAACCTATCAAATCTCAGCACAAATGATGGATTGAAGAACACGGGTTCCAGGAAATGTTTTCAGTTTGGGAGGTGAGAGAGAAGACTTTGGCAAGGGAGAGAGTTAGTGGGGGGCCAGGGGGCCCCACACCATGTGCTGGCGCCACCAAGGGGTTGGCCTCCCAGGTGGCTCTCTGCCTCATTTTTGACGTAAAAAATTATTATAATTTTTCTTGAATTTTTCGAGAAACTTTATTTTTCGGATTTTTCCAGAATTTTAATAAATAATAATATCGCTGGAAAACGAAGATGGAATGACAGAAAACGCCAGCAAAACCAAACCTACAACAGTTCTAAGACACTCTACTAAACATATATCCACTGAGAATGGAAGAAAACATATGGAAAACGTGGTTGTGAATAGTGAAAACGTGAGTATACGATGGAAAACGAGCGAAAACGAGGTGAAAATGTGTGTGGGCATGAGTGAACATAGTGAAAAAAATAAGAAAACATGATATAATTTATGGAAGCAGAGTGAAAACGAGCATATGAATAAGTAAACATAGCGAAAACATAGTGATACCATTGTTTTCTTCATTTAAAATCACTAAGTTAACAAGGTTGATCAAGTCTTGCTACTAAAATAATTTTATATAAAACAAAGCTTTGTTTCTCACTAAATACTCATGTTACCTCAACCTTGATTGATATAGTCCCAATCATGATAGTCTCATATTCTTTGGATGGCTTTGGAATAGGACAATAAAATTCTCCAATCTTGATGGTCTCAATATTTTCAATTGAATTTATACCATATTTCTTATCGATCTTTTTGGGAAAATAAACAGTGTGCTCTTTATCATTAACATTAAAAGTAACTTTTCCTTGATTGCAATCAATAACAGCCCCTGTAGTATTAAGAAAAGGTCTTCCAAGAATAATAGACATATTATCATCTTCAGACATTTCCGACACAACAAAGTCAATTAATATCAGACAATTATTAGCAACTTGCACAGTAACATCCTCACATATACCCACAGGAATAGCAGTAGACTTATCAGCCATTTTCAAATATATATCAGTTGGTATCAAATTTTTCTAGGAGGAGTCTTTTATAGAGAGTAAAAGGCATGACACTAACTCGAGCTCCCAAATCACACAAAGCAGTTCTAACATAATTATTTTTAATAGAACATGGAATAGTTGGTATACCAGGATCTCCAAGTTTTTTAGGAACCTTGCCATTAAAAGAGTAATTAGCAAGCATAGTGGAAATTTCCTCATTAGGAATCTTCCTTTTGTTAGAGACAATATATTTCATATATTTTGCATAAGGAGGCAATTTAATAGCATCAGTTAAAGGAATTTGCAATAATAAAGGTTTCATCCATTGAAAGAATTTGCTATAGTGTTCTTCTTCTTTTGATTTGTGTTTCTTATTAGGATACAACATTGGTTTTTGTACCCAAGGTTCTCTCTCATTACCATGTTTATTAGCAATAAAATCTTCCTTAGTGTACTTTGTATTCTTATTTTTCTTTTCAGGTTCCTCTTTAATTTCTTCTTTATCAGAAGTATCATTATTTTCATTACCACTTTCAGTTTCAGCATCAGAGATGGATATACTATTAGGATCTTTAGAAATTTCAGAGGATTCTGCAGCAGTATTATGTTTCTTCTTCTTTTTCTTCTTAGTATGAATCTCATTATTATTAGTTTGCTGAGAATCTTGTTCAATCCTTTTATGATGTACCTTAGGATATAAAGGATCTTGTGTAGCAATACCACTTCTAGTTCTTATTTCATAAGCATGTTTTTCTGTAGAAGCATTAACTAGCAAATCTTTTTGCACTTTAGCAAGTTGATAAATTTGAGTTTGAACCATTTGAAAATGTTTAACAAGCATTTTAACATCATTAGAGGTTCTTTCTATAATACCATGCAAATTATCAATAGCTCTAGAGTTTTCCATTAGGTGATTTTGCACTCTCATATTAAAATTATCTTGCTTAATAACATAATTATCAAATTCATCTAAACATTGATCAGGAGGTTTATTATAGTGAATGTCTATACTATCAAAATGTTGGAGAGAGTGTACCTCAATTGTGGACGAGTGAGGGATTGGCTTACATAATACTTCTATAGGTGAAAGATTCTTCACATCTTCAGATTTAATACCCCTCTCTTTAAGAGATTTCTTGGCTTCTCTCATCACTTCATCATTTAATTCAATCATTCCCCTCTTCTTGGGTGTTGGTGTTGGTGTTGATACTGGAGTAGGGGTCGGCTCAAGCTCAACCATAGTCCAATCATCATGATTATGGCTTATTTTAGCCATTAATTCCTCAACTTCTTCTGGAGTTCTTTGCTTGAAAACACAACCAGCACAACTATCCAGGTATGTCCTAGATTCAATAGTTAGTCCATTATAGAATATATCAAGAATTTCACTATTTTCTAGCTTATGCCCAGGTGTAGCCCTAACTAAAGAACAGAACCTTGCCCAAGATACAGGCAATTTCTCTCCTCCCAATTGCTTGAAACTAAATATATTTTGTAAAGCAGCATGTTGAGAACATGCAGGAAAATATTTATGAAAGAAAGCATTAACCAAACCAATAGTACTATCAATAGATCCCAGAGACAAATTATTAAAACAAGTTTTAGCTTCATCTTTTAATGAGAAAGGGAATATTTTAACAACAAAGTAGCTACGTTTCTTAAGATCATGAGAGAATAAACTACTCAAAGAGGAGAGCTCATTCATATGTTTCATAGCACTTTCTATTTCACTACCACAAAAAGGTTCTTTCTCAACAATAGATATATAAGATAAATCAAGAGATAAATCATAATCCTTATCCCTAATATTAATGGGAGAAGTGGCAAACTTAGCCTCAGGAGATAATTTATATTTAACGGCAAGACTTTCAATAAGACTTATAACAACATCTCTATCCTTCATAGCATGTATTTCATCAATAAGATCATCATTAAGTTAAAGAAAGGAATCATCAAAATCATCACTAGGATTTTCTCTTAACTCAGGTGAAACAGCAGGAGTAACTGGATTTTTATCAGGAGTTTCAGGGTTTGCAATATTTTTAGCTTTAGCAATAGTAGCATCTAAGAAAGGACCGAGAGAAACACTCTCATCAAGCACAGTAGAAGCATCATCAAAAGTATCAGAAGTATTTTCAGATTCAGCAAAAGTAGCACGTGTAGCATGTGTATGTGGTGGTGTAAGCAGATTACTCATAAAAGACGGTGAATCAAGAGCAACAGAGGTGTTCAGAGTTGTACCTCTTCTTGTAGTGGATGGTAATATAGGAACCTTTCCATCACGAGTCTTACCCATGATGAATGATTGGCAGTAGATAATAGTACACTCCGGTGAGCTCGCAAAGAAAGCTATGCTCCCCGGCAACGGCGCTAGAAAATAATCTTGATGACCCACAAGTATAGGGGATCATAACAGTCTTCGAGGGAAGTAAAACCCAAATTTATTTATTCAACACAAGGGGAGCCAAAGAATATTTGTGAGCCTTAACAAGTGAGTTGTCAATTCACATGCACCTGAAAGTGGACTTGTTCGCAGTCGTTTATCAGTAGTAACAATATTATAGTAGTAGCAATAGTGAAATAATAGCAGCAGTGAAATGAAAACAACATCAGTAGTGTTTGAAGTAAACAGCGGAATTAAATACTGTAGGCACAGGGATAGATGAACGGGCGTTGCATGGATAAGATAGTTCATATAATAATCAAGACATGGGCATTGCAGATAAATAAGATAAAGCATCCAAGTACTAAGTAACCATAGTCATGTGTTCCGTAAATAGTCGTACGTGCTCGCAATGAGAACTTGCACAATATCTTTTGTCCTACCAGCCCGTTTTCAGCGGGGCCTCAAGGGAACTACTGGTAATTAAGGTGTTCCTTTTAATAGCACACCGGAGCAAAGCATTAACACTCCATGAACCATTGTGATCCTCACATCACAGCCATCCCCTCCGGTTGTCCCAATTTCTGTCACTTCGGGGCCTCGGGTTCCGGACAACGATATGTGTAAACAACTTGCAGGTATGATCAAGAAACAATAATTATCATCATGGTTCAATAACATGTTCGGATCTGAGATCATGGCACTCGGGCCCAAAGTGGGAAGCATTAAGCATAACAAGTTGCAACAATGTCAATAGCACTAATAGAGGATACTAGGCACTATGCCCTAAAAATCACGACATTATTACATGAACAAGCTCATCCAATCCCTACCATCCCCTTTAGCCTACAGCGGTTGAATTAATCACACATGGATGGGGGAAATATGGATGGTTGATGGAGAGGCGTTGGTGATGATGATGGCAAAGATCTCCTCCAATTCCCCGTCCCGGCAGGGTGCCAGAATGGAGTTTCTGAACCCCGAAAAAGGATTCGCGATGGCGGCGGCGCTACAGACTTTTTTCTGGAAAACGATCAAACCCCCTCGGGTTTTTAGGTTTCGGGGCATATATAGTCGAAAGGGGAGTTCGAGGGGGTGTGGGGTGGCCCACACAACCAGGTGGCGCGGCCGAGGGTGGGGGCGCGCCAGGGGGTGGTGTGGCCCCCCTCCGGCCCCTCTCCTGGCCTCCTTCTGGCTCCCGGGGTCTTCCGGTGTTTTAAGACCAATGGGGTCTTTTCTGGGCAATTTCCCGAAAGTTGATTTTTCTGCACAAAAACGAGACACCAATGTAATTCTGCTGAAAACAGCGTTAGTCCGTGTTAGTTGCATTCAAAACACACAAGTTTAGAGGGAAAACATCAGCAAAGTGTTCAGAAAGTAAATACGTTTTTGACGTATCATTTACCCAACATGTTATCTATCTTTTATGGAGAGACAACACTAGTGAACTTTTCTCTTTTCATTACTGCAAACAAGCACTGTTTTCCACACTATACATCCAATCCTTTGTTTCAGCAAAACCGATGAGATTGACAACCTCACTGCTTCGTTGGGGCAAAGTAATTTGATTGTGTTGTGTAAATTCCACGTTGCTGCTGAATCGGTAGTGCGTCCAGCCAACATCAGTTGTCTTCAACCTTCAGAAGTGATTTCTTTCTCCTACTGGTCGATTCAACCTTGGTTTATTTCTGAGGGTAACTTGCTACTGTCCTCTTCATACCTTCCTCTTGGGGTCTCCCAATGAGCATACAATCTACATGCATCATCAACCACATCATGACACGTATGCAATATATTATGAAGTGTACAACTCACAATAGCATGAGGATTGTTACTATACAACATACAGTTAAATACAAAAGGATAATCCGCTCATATAATAGAAACTAGGGTTCATTCATATCCCCAACTGAACTACTTAAGAATGGAGGCAAAATACCTCATAGACATCAATATATGCATCATGGATGAGTGGACAGATGGATACACGAAGCAATCTACAACAAATTCTAAGATTAAAATTAGATGGATGGATGAATCTATGGTTACATCGGTGTGGATGATGAGGATGTTTATGTAGATTCCTTAGCCTCCTCCTTTCAAGCCTTGTCTTTATCTCCAATGGATGTAGTGAGGCCGCCGCAGCCCTCCGGGGGCGGCTGCGTATGGTGTGGTGTCTCTCGTATGGTTCTCATTCGTCTCTTGGGGCTAGGACCTCCCCACCTTATATTGGAGGCCTCCTATTGATACAAGGGTTCTAGATGATCACCCTTTTACCGCCCCCCTAAACCTACCTAAAGTGTTTAGTAAGGTTAGGGTTCGAACGGGGTCAAACTCGGTGAAGAATAGCGGAAGTTCGCCTAATTTTGGGCGTCCTGGGTTGCGGTACGGTCACTGGTACGATCATTGCCGACTGTACTATTGGTCGGTAAAGTTCTGTTAATTCGATATGTGAAATAATCACGGTATAGTCACCAATATGGTCATTCCTGACCGTACCGTTTGTCGGTGAAAAAACTCGTCTTGTGAATATTTCTTCATTGGTATTTTGTCCGCTATTTTCTCATACGAATTCCGTTTTAGGTGATCTTTGGCTAGTTGAGCTTGTATGGACAAGGCGCACACTCCAGCTGTCTCCAATATTAATTTCTTCTTGGTGGAAAAAAATGACCATTCCAAGCCTCTTAACTTCCATCTGGTGCTTGCAATTATCCGGATTCTTCCCCCTTCGTCTCCTCTCCTCTTGATGATTCATAATTTCCACCTACACATACATATACACAAAGACAAGGGAAAAACAACTAAAATCTAATAAAAACATGTATTGTGCAAAGCTCATTGGAAAAATGGGTTTGTGTTGAAATCAACGTCAAAGGTAGAAACCGACATAGAACGATGCCAAATTGCAATGTGAACATATGAAAACAATAGGAAAAAAATATGCCGATTATGGAGGCATCCGTGTCCAATCTGACTCCCACTGGGATGAGGGGTGCGGACGACCTTGTGGATTGAGTGAGGGACTCCTCACGCCCCAGGAAGGACTCCCCCTCATCCACCTATAAAAAGGACCCGAAGGCTCATAGACAATGTTTAAAATATCATCCGATATACCGATTTATCGCTTATTGGGTGGTGACCGATAAGATAAATGAATATCGATGTAGTTTATCATTCGAGCATTTTTATCGGTCTTACAAGCAATTTATCGGTTGATATTATGATAAATCAACCGATATATCGATTTTCCAACACACGAACATGTGATTAATGACATCCATCATAGAATTTTTTGCATTATTTAATATAATATATATATATATATATCATAATTTAGAGTTCTTAGTGCCAAAATGATACATTTTTATAGCATATTTTAGATGTTTCAGTGCTACAATTTGGGGTTTACAAGAAAAATGAACGATAAATAGTCGACCAATAAAATCGATTTATCGGCTGATAAGCCGATATATCTCTTATCATGGGTCGACCGATAAGTTAGCGATAAGCGATGTCCGGAACATTGCTCATAGCAAATCACATCAATTGGCTCTCAAGCCTCTCTCTATATATATATATATAGTAGAATTAGATGGTCTAATTAGAGCTTCTACTTAGATCCCCTCTACTTGAATAAGAGATTTTTCTAATTGGGATTTTGAGGTTTCCTATCTCAATTAGATATATATTATAATTACTCTCTCTCTCTCTCTCTCACATGTGTTGAGAACTCCACCTTCATATATACCTGTGGCGTCTAGTCCTGCACGGTGAAGCGCTGCTGAACTGGTCCCGATGTATGTGTACAAACTCTCACGGGGTTAACATGTGAGACACTTACTCTACTGGATTAAGGTGATGGATATGGGGAGTCGTCAACATATTCACCCACATACTTGTGTGTGACGATCTTCAACAAGTTTCATCAACATTGTAACCGACATCTCTTCCATTACTATGGTGTCTCGTACTCGATTTCGAGAACTAGATCTGGGAATTATTATTCACTTGTATCTTCATAGATAGATCTTGGCGGTTGTGTTGCATGCATGGAGATTTATTTTCGTACATGCAGCCCAGTATTTTCCACACCAAGGAGGTGGCCGCAACCCCTCTCTTCGCCCCAATTAGATTGGACTCCTTAGGGAGTCCAACTCCACCTCTTCCTTCCTTTTTCCTTTTGGTTTTTCCCTTATTCTCTCTCAACCAAACAAGGAAAATATCTAGGAGGAGCAATGCTCCTAGGTTGGTGACCTGGGGCCCACCTGCCAGCTCCCATTTAGTGAGTGCGGGCATGGCGGCAGATCTGCCCCCTCTTGCACCCCCTTCTCGTTTTCTGCCCGAAACTCTTTTGGAACCCTACGACTCCAATAATTAAAATCATCGACCTTATATATTGATGTTAGAAATATATTTCGAACATCCCTGGACATCTCATATCCTCCATTTTCTCTTATATAGAATTCTTCCTAACACCAACATTATTTCTCTCTTATAGTAACTTCTCTGAAACCTCTCTGATTGACATGGGACTTGCTTCTGTGACATTGTATCGACATATAACATTCAAAAAAACAATAGAAACAACTTTATTCTCTCAATTAAAGATTGGCCCAGTTTAAGCGTGTGACCCCTAACGGCTCGATAACACACAAACATGTACGGAAACTTACCGAAAAATAACCAACATCAGAGTTGTGGACGCCCAGGATTGCTACTGTGGGTTCAAGAAGATCGAGGGGGCCTTAAAAGTTAATAATTTAACTTATTCCCTTACCTGCACAATACCATCAATACCACGAGGTGATACTATCTGATCTTGTCTGATCAAACTCTTTGATCATAACACATAAAACACGTACCGGTATCGTCCTCTTTTCTTATCCATATCCCCGATGTCCTTGTAATAAATCACACTGTGTCTGGTGCTACGCTTTGATGGTGCCTTGATGGGGAGGCTTCTTTATAATGATTAAGTCCCCGGCAACAGCGCCAGAAAAATCCTTGATATACTTTGTTGGGAACCCCAAGAGGAGGGTATGATGTGCACAACGGTAGGAGTTTTCCCCTTAGTTAAGAACCAGGGTTATCAATCCAGTAGGAGAAAGAGGACCTTTGGAAGGTCGATGCCACTAACGGTGGTGCTGGCGCTTCACTGGTGTCAGCAACAACGTGGAACCTGCACACAACACAACCAAAATACTTTGCCCCAACGGTACAGTGAGGTTGTCAATCTCACCGGTCTTGCTGAAAAAAAAGATTAGACGTATGGTCTAGAAAACAGTGTATGCTTGCAGTAAGTAAAGAAAGTAGGAAATTGTTGTGGTTTGTTTAACACTGTGAAAAAATGGACCGGGGTTTATATTTTCACTAGTGGTGCCTCTCCATAAAAGATAGCATGCTGGGTAAATAAATTAGAGCTGAGCAATTGACAAATAGAGGTTGCACCGTAGTGCACAATATGACATGAAGATTACTATGATATTTAGTGCGGGCATTACAACAAGATACATAGACCGACATCCATCTGCATCTATGACTAATAATCCACCCTCAGGTTATTATCCGAACCTCATTAGGTATTAAGTTGCAAGCAACAAATAATTGCATTAAACAAAGTGTGTAATGTAAGCAATGATTATGCATGTGAGCACTCTCACCGTTGTTTTCTCCCAAATGGAAATAGCACATCCTCCCCCTTCACGTTACTGTCACTCGAGCAAGGCGAAAAGGAGGCATGAACCCACTATTGACCATAAATACTCCCTCTTCGAGTCACTAGCAATTACTTGGCCAGAGTAACCACTAGCAACGGAAAGCATGCAAGATCACAAATAGAATAAGAAAATAAAGACTATAATCAACTTGGAATAAGGTCAATATTCATCGGGTCCCAGCAAACACAGCATATAGAATTACATAAGATCAATCTTGATCATGATAGGCAGCTCACGAGATCTAAACATGGAGGCATATGAGGAGGAGACAACCATCTAGCTACAGCTATGAACCCGTAGTCCAAGGAGCCACCGGTGATGATTTCCTCTCCGGCAGGGTGCCGGAAACAACTTCAAAATACCCTGATCTAGGGTTGACGGTGACGGCGGCTGCAGAACATTTTCGGGGATTTTGATCCGGTGCTTAGTGTTTTCCATCCGGGGGATTAAATAGGCGAAAGGGCAGAGGCGGTGGAGGTCCAGGGGCCCCACACCACCCCCTGGCGCGGCCAAGGGGGGCGCGCCACCCCATGGTGTGGGCCCCCTGATGCCCCTCTTCGACTCCTCTTCGGTCTTCTGGATGCTTCCGGCGAAAATAGGACTTCCGGGCTTCGAACTTTCCAATTTTGAGAATATTTGTAGAACAACTTTTCTGAAACTAAAAACAACAGAAAACAGAGAACTGGCTCTATGGCATCTTGTCAATAGGTTAGTCCGGAAAATCGAGAAAAATGACATATAGAAGGGAGAAAACATGTAGCAATTGGCATAATATCATCATGGAGCATCAGAAATTAGGGATACGTTTATGACGTATCAAGCATCCACAAGCTTAGTTCCTACTCGTCCTCGAGTAGGTAAACGATAAAACAATAATTTATGAGGTGACATGCTACTAACATAAACTTGATCAATCTAATGTAAAAGCATATGCACGCTGAGATCATAAAACTTTAAACACATGCATGATAAATAAAACTTTAATAATAAAGCATAGCAATTACTATGCATCACGAAGAGTAACTCAAATAAAGGATCATGAATAATAATGCAAAGAAAGGTAGACGTTTGTTTCAGGTATAGAGAAAGCATGGCAAAGTGATATTTCGATAGTCCTTAAGAGTGGGGCAAAACATAAATGCCAGGACACCTTCAAAGTTCATGAGGAAGAGTTGAACAAATAATTTAAGAACAAATGATATCACATCATGAAGTAATTATTGATGCTTATGGGAAAAATGCACATAGAACTCATAATGGCAAAAATGCTCTCTCAACTGTGCATAAAGTTAGAAGATGGAGACTCAACATAAAAGTAAAAGAAAGACCCTTCGCAGAGGAAAGCAGGGATCACTCATGTGTTAGATCTTTTTATTTTATTAAACAGAGGTATTAAAAGTTTGACATTTGTGGAGGAATGTCTATATTTTAGGAGGGGTGTATGCTAGTGTCAACGAATGGTAAAGAAACAATACAGTACGTCACAAGCCAACTGGATTCACAAGAGCGGCTCCCATGTTGAAGGACGCAACTGGTGTAGAAGGTAATCCCTCTTTCTCTTTTGTTTACACAATTATGCTTTGACTGATATGATCAAGGGCAAAAATAATGAAGAGAATTTGTTTGTATTAATTTGGGGCTGGGCACCCCGCTTCCAGCTCTTCTATCATTTGGATAAGTGGATGAAGCCACTAGTCCAGGGTGTGAAATCCAATCAACAAGTGAGATAAAGATTCTCTATTGACGTACTCATGAGCAAAAACAAGAACACAAAGCAGGAATAATTTTGAAGGTTTTAAAGGTAACACATGAGCGATTTACTTTGGAATGGCAGTTAAATAGCACATGTAGGTAGGTATGGTGGACACAATTGGAAAGACTTTGGTTTAACAGAGTTTGGATGCACGAGTAGAGCTCATACTTAGTACAGGTGGAGGCTAGCAAAAGACTGGGAGCGACAAATCAAGAGAGTATAAGAGCCATAATCATGCATAGCGACATAAGCATCATTAATTAAAACATAAGCAGTATCACAAGTTCAAAAACTAAGTGGTCATGGAGGCTATTCGTGACTGGTTTGTAGTCATAAACATGGTGTGAGCAAGCGCCAAATCAACCAAATAAATCATTCGAAAGAGAATACCATATATTGATGCTTTACTATGACAAGAACAACTCATGAATCTTTACATATTAAACACTCTCAGATATTTGAGGCTAATCATGCTACTCAATAACCACAAGGCTTTAAAACTAAAATAACATTTAGCATGGCCTGAAAAAGTCCTAGCCACAGTCTATACAAGCTACTACTAGTACTGTTATAAATTCTACTTCAAGCAGCAGTTTTCTTTCTCCCAACAAGCACCATACAAAACATGCTTTAACAAAAATACTCTTTATGATACAACAAGAAAACATGAGAGTACTCACATAACACTACTAAAACTAACATCTCTAATAAGAGATGCATGCAAAACAGGAACTAAATAAATGCACCAGCTAGACAGAGATTAAGAATACAACGTATTCTCATGAAAAAGCGGAGCGTGTCACTCTCCAATAAAAGAATGCTGGGGTCCAACCAAGATTATTGAAAAAGTAAAAAAAAAACTAAAAGCAAAAGCAAAAGCAAACTGAAATCAAAAATAAAATACGCTTCAAGTAAAGCACATAAGATGCGACCGAATAAAAATATAGTTTCACTAGAAGTGACCTGATAATTTGTTGATGAATAAGGGGATGCCTTGGGAATCCCCAAGCTGAGTATTCTTGGAATTTTCTTGGATGTACCACCAGGGCATCCCCAAGCTTAGGCTTTTCACTCATCTTGATCACATCATATCATCCTCTTCTCTTGACCCTTGAAAATTTCCTTCACATCAAAATTCTCACAATCTTCATTAGCAACGTTAGTGCAATTGAAATAATAAGTTCACATGGTTCATTTTGAACACAAGTATAACACTAAAAAAACACATTAGCTACTGTCACAACTTTTTTCAAAAAAAAATTCTCAAAAGAACACCAAAAGAAAGAGATTAAGATGCAAATGCAATAAATGGCAGAAATCTGTCAAAACAGAACAGCTGGTAAAGATCGAATTTTTAAAAAATCTTCTGTTTAACAAATCAAAAAGTGGTCTTCTAATAAAATTTGCGTATATAAATAAGGATTAAGCACAAAAAAGATCAGGTCATTTTTAATTTTCTGTGATTTTTAACGGAATTAACAGTGGACAGAAGAAATCTGTTTCCTGCACAGAAATCCGAAATATAGGCTCAACTTTCCACTAGATGCTTTACTTGGCTCAACAAAAACTCAAAAGAAAAGATACATAGGGGTTTCTGAGGAAATATACAACACTCAGGTGCAAAGCACAAAAAATAAAATAAAGGAAAACTGAATGAAAACAGAGAAATAAAACGGGTTGTCTCCCAGTAGCGCTTTTCTTTAACGCATTTCAGCTAGGCATAAAAGGGCAACTCAAGTATTTTCAAGGGAAGAAGCATCTTCTATACTTTCCTCGAAACCATTATTTGCAGCAATAGGCACTCCCGATGTTTTTGAAGATTCAACATGAAGGTCACTCTTAGTCTCATTAATTGTTTTAGCAATTTTCAACACATATTGAGATTTGGGTTTAGCCATCTTAGGAGCATACATGAATCTTTGCTCCTTTCCCACAAAGGCTTTCTCTTTTTGAATTTAAGAGATGAAAAGGTTGAGCTTAAACTTCCCATGGCATCCTCTAGTTTACCAATCCTAAAACTTTGATTATCATGAGTGTTGCTAGCTTCTAGAGCAGTGATTCTTTTATCAATAGTAATTATTAATTCATTAACTTTGCTAGCATTATCAAGGAAAATTGATAAGTTCATTTCCAAAGAGTTTACTTTTTCAATAACATCCTCCAAAGTGATCTTAGTTTTAACAGTTGTAATGGTGGGTGCTCCTACTAAACTTTTAATCAAATTGCAGACTCTCATAGCAGGAGTTCCTAGAAAATTCCCACGCGTAAGAGTATCTAACACATGCCTATACCAGCCAGAAATACCAACATAAAAATTTCTCAGGAGTATCAAGGTAGAATATTTTTTGTGCACCTCTTATGAGCATCATTTATTCTATACCAAGCATCGTTTAAACTTTCTCCCCCTTGTTGCCTAAAAGAACGAACCTCTACTTCAGGAATACTCATTTTAGCAGAATAAAAGCAAGCAAGTAAATAACAGCTATGAGGTAAACTAATTTTTTGTGTGTTTTCAATAAAGAGAAGCAAAACCAGACAATAATAAAAACAAGACAATAAACAAAATAAAGAGGTTGAGAGTGAGAGACTCCCCTTGCCAGAAGACTTCCTTCTCCCCGGCAACGGCGCCAGAAAATCCTTGCTATGCTTTGATGGTACCATGACGGGGAGGCTTCTTGATGATGATTAAGTCCCCGGCAAAGGCGCCAGAAAAATCCTTGATGAACTTTGTTGGGAACCCCAAGAGGAGGGTATGATGAGCACAACGGTAGGAGTTTTCCCCTTAGTTAAGAACCAGGGTTATCAATCTAGTAGGAGAAAGAGGACCTTCGGAAGGTTGTTGCCACTGACGGTGGTGCTGGCGCTTCACCGGTGTCAGTAACAACATGGAACCTGCACACAACACAACCAAAATACTTTGCCCCAATGGTACAGTGAGGTTGTCAATCTCACCGGTCTTGCTGAAAACAAAGATTAGACGTATGGTGTGGAAAACAGTGTATGCTTGCAGTAAGTAAAGAATGGATAAAATTGTTGTGGTTTGTTTAACAGTGCGAAAAAATGGACTGGGGTTCATAGTTTCACTTGTGGTGTCTCTCCATAAAAGATAGCATGCTGGGTAAACAAATTACTGCTGGGCAATTGACAAATAGAGGTTGCACCGTAGTGCACAATATGACATGAAGATTACTATGATATTTAGTGCGGGCATTACTACAAGATACATAGACCGACATCCATCTGCATCTATGACTAATAATCCACCCTCAGGTTATCATCCATACCCTCTTAGGTATTAAGTTGCAAGCAACAGATAATTGCATTAAACAAAGTGTCTAATGTAAGCAATGATTATGCACGCGGCCACTCTCACCGCTGTTTTCTCCCTAGTGGCAACATCACATCCTCCCCCTTCACGTTTCTATCACTCGAGCAAGGCGAAAAGGAGGCATGAACCCACTATCGAGCATAAATACTCCCTCTTGGAGTCACTAGCAACTACTTGGCCAGAGTAACCACTAGCAACGGAAAGCATGCAAGATCACAAATAGCATAAGAAAATAAAGACTATAATCAACTTGGCATAAGGTCAATATTCATCGGATTCGAGCAAACACAATATATAGAATTACATAAAATCAATCTCGATCATGATAGACAACTCACGAGATCTAAACATGAAGGCATATGAGGAGGAGACAACCATCTAGCTACAGCTATGAACCCGTAGTCCAAGGATGAACTACTCACGCATCACTCCACAGGTAGGCATGGTGATGTAGAAGCCTCCGGTGATGATTTCCTCTCCGACAGGGTGCCGAAAACAGCTTCAGAACCCCCCTGATCTAGGGTTGACGGTGGCGGCGGCTCTGAAACTTTTTCGGGGATTTTGATCCGGTGCTTTAGGTTTTCCATCCGGGGGGATTAAATAGGCGAAAGGGCATAGGCGGCGGAGGTCCAGGGGCCCCACACCACCCCCTGGCGCGGCCAAGGGGGGCGTGCCACCCCATGGTGTGGGCCCCCCGATGCCTTTCTTCGTCTCCTCTTCGGTCTTCTGGATGCTTCCGGGGAAAATATGACTTCCGGGCTTCGAACTTTCCAATTCTGAGAATATTTTCAGAACAACTTTTCTGAAACTAAAAACAGCAGAAAACAGAGAACTGGCTCTGTGGCATCTTGTCAATAGGTTAGTCCGGAAAATCGATAATAATGACATAAAGAAGGGAGAAAACATGTATCAATTGGCATAATATCATCATGGAGCATCAGAAATTAGGGATACGTTTATGACGTATCATCTGGCTAGAAAATTGGTTGACATCGGTGATAGTGAGAGGGCTCAAAGTATGTATCTCTCTATCATATGGAGGAGTTAACTATCAATCTTGAACGACCTCAGTTCCATTACATGCTCTAGATTATACTTAGGCGTCAACGTTATGACCCCCTGTTACGTACGGTGGATGGCTGAAGACATCCAAAGTGTACTTTTCAATTGTGCGATCACTAGATATTCTCATAGTATAGAAATTATAGTCAATAACAACACTATAGGTATTTTTCTAAATACATTACGATTGTTTAGTCTCTTTTAGCAAGATCATATACTTTCATCGTTTCAGTACTACTGTTACTCGAACAATAAACTCTTATGTTTTGCTTGACTTTAACTAAGTACATGATAAGGAAAACTTGATCATCTCATAAATCATAAGCTAATCTTAGATACAAGATTAGGAACTCATGTTTGTTTATGTCTTCACACCAACACAAATATTTTCCTTTGAAAACTCACTTTTGAAGTGCTATAGAGGTCGTAGCATGATGAAATAAACTTAATTCTGAAACTAAAATAATAGCTGAATATTATTGTCTCTAGTACATGTATCCAACATATATGAGGGTCAACATGTTTGGTTGCTTGGTCCCCGGGATCACCTTGACATTCTTACAAGCCTCTAGAACTGTTTCACCCTCCTCGTGTTCAAATTACATGGTGAGCTAGCTTTGTGTTGTAATGACCCTACTGAACGGTTGACAATTTGAACTTCGTGGGCTCCCAAATCAAAGACCTTCCTTGTATGAATGCTCGACTCCGTTCCTATATGGATCACCTTTTGCTGCTGCTCTCCTATTAGTGTGCACGCTTCACTTCCTCGGGAGCAGGGTTTTGTATTATCTTGTTCCTTTGTAGTAAATCGTTTTATCCACCTGGTGGCCGGAACATCTGAATTATTTCCAAAAAGAAATCACATTGAGATCACTTCTTTTATCCAGTTGGTGCTCCATAACCTTTGTCTCAAACTGATTGCTAAGGTATTTGATGGTTCGCCTTCGATATTACATGATGTGGTTTGACAAATCGAAGGAAACTGGAAAGAGTGGTGGTTTGTAGAACTGGAATTTTGGGAGAGAATCGTGAATAGAATTTCTATATGCATTGTAGATGGTCTTAGGGTTCTAGAGAAAGAAACTCTAGGTTACGAAATAACTGAAATTTAGGAACACAATATACATGATCATTTCCATGCATCTTTCAAGTTTATTACGAGCAAACCAAATAGCTGAGTGCATACAAATACACTAGCAATAGAAATAAAACATTTTACAAGAAAAACATCATAGATACAACAACTTATTAGGAGCCCACTCAGGACTAACAAGTCTTGGCAGAACTGACTTAACAATGTACACAAATAGATTCCTTCTTGCATATGTGCAAAGAAGTCACATAGTTTGGAGGATCATGCATCTGGCGTCAATCCAATGACAACATATTGATCCCAGAACGAGAAAACACAACCTGCATGTGGTACATAGAACATACGACATCATCGTTAATACATGGAGAGTAATATATACGAAGTCGTATATGTGTATGTACACACATTCATGCAAAGAACAAGTGTACACCTGGTAAACTCCAATTGTGCGTGTCTTGAAACCAGCTGCACAATATAGGAAGTAGTACTCCCACATATGGATGAACTTGTGATCAAAGCCAAGTGCCAGAATTTCACTTCACGTAAAAAGAGAGAAGAGAGGGCGGGGGGGGGGGGGGGGGGGGGGCGAATTAGTAGTAATACCACTTTAGCAGAGTGATTAATGTAAGGTTTTCCATCCCTAATGCTTGTATCTTAGTATCCAAATTACTGATATGACAACTTATTTAATGAAGAAAGTGATTGATGTTCTATTTTAGCTAACATGCATACAGCTCTTGCACGAGGTCATAGGGGAAAAAGTTGCTATCTCAATACATGCAACTATGAGCCTAAAATCATTAAACATAAGTTCACTTAAAAAAATTATAATATATTGCTGCCTAAAATAACGGGCTAAAAGACAGTGCACTAGGAAATGTCTAACATATCTCGCTACAAATTAGGAGTAAAGATGCAGGTTGCATACATGCACTACTAGATGCTTAGTGGTGGTACTGCTTACTCTTTGTTGGCCATTAAGTTGTCCCTCCAGATTCTCAGAGTTCTGTAGTAGTCGTCCCCGTTAATATTCTCGAGGTGCTCTACGCTGCACTCGATGTGCATCCACATCAGGGAGGGTTTAACCAAGGGAAACTGATCTATCCAAGAGTATGAAATTAAACGTCGACCGATAGACGTAAAACGTACCAGAGGCTAGATGAAGCGGCAACAGACGTTATCCGGGACACGCAAGGAAGTGAACCCCCGGGGAACATGTATTCTTTCATGAATCCTGAGCTTCTAATGTGTTCCTCGTATAGTTCCTCGGGCATTGTGCTAGACTGAATGGACAATATGTGCATACATACAAGTATTTAGAAACAAAAGTTTGTTGCAGATTGCACGAGAACTTAGGTATGTTGGAACTTTGTTATGTAGCCATAGAAGTTTGTTCAGTTGTCTCCGGATTGGAAGAAATAGAAAGGTAAGCAGAACAATGTCGAAAAACAATGATTTGCATCGAACCTGGATGACCAATATGCCATCTTCAGTTAAGTGAGACTCACAGCAGGTGAAAAATGTGTCCATGTATTCATGGCCAACGTGTTCGACCATCTCGCTGATTTACATAAGAGAGATAAGCATTAGCTGCATATAGGTATATATATCAGATCGCATCGATAGATACTTACCAGCTTATGATTCTGTCATATTTGCGAGCTGGCATTTGACGGTAGTCGCACAGCAGGAAAGTTATGTGATCCTGAAAATTAGTGAAGAACTGAAGATACAATAGATTTGTTGCTTTCCTCAAACATAGGTACCTTCTCTAACACAAAACAAACTCGATGAATTACTCTATTTCAATTCTAAAATTTCCAATATATTGTCCAAACTCCGAAGGACTCTTGATCATTTTGTTTTTAGACTCTACCACTAGTCCTTAATTGCTAATAAAGGGATATCATGTAAATGAAGAAGTAGAACATAACTAACCTCTAACCCAGCTTCTTTCACTTTCCTCTGGGCGTATTTAAGCTGCTCCTCTGATAAAGTTATTCCAGTGTATTGGCAGCCAGTCTGCTTGACCACTTGTATTGCTAGGCTGCCCCAGCCGCTCCCGATTTCTAGAACTTGATGGTCCCTCTCCACTTTGGCCTTTGGTAACAATGCATATGTTGATCATGTACACACATATTATGTTCAACTAGTAATACTAAGTGATATCTTGACATTATCTCTGGAGGTACGTACGATTTATTACCTTGTCAACTAGAGAGCTCAGTTTACGTAGCTGGGCTGCTTCTAGGCTTTCGTCCTCCGTCTACAAAATTTGATTTGAGGTCATGTATTCGCATTGTTCAGCAGAACAAAATCGCAAAACTGACAAACCTTGAAAATTCCACAAGAGTACGTCATCGATTTATCCATAAAAAGGGAGAAGAAATCGTTACTCTGCAACGAACAAACAAATGATTATTTGTACTGACCGGCGAGTTAAAATTGACTTATTAAGCAGCTGATCGTATCAAGTGCAGTGACAACAAAGAAGACACACGTGCACTGACCAGATCATAGTGCTGTGAGATGTTTTGACGAGATTGTGTTACAGAGTTCTTCCTCGAGACGTGGCGATAAAAATATTTAGCAGATACCACCCCGGCGGTTAAAAGCATGGGTGTCCACCAGCCCCTGCCAACGATATGGTTATATGCTTGATTACTCCCTCCATTCCACAATATAAGATATTTTAAACATTTTCCACATTCACATATACACACGTAGCTGGACATGTTTTAGTGTATATGTCACTCATTTTAGTCCGAATCTAGACAATATGTGAAACACATAAAACATTTTATATTATGGAACGTTATTTCTTCTTACTACACGTATTCACTTCGATCGAATGTAGTATAGAATTAAAGGTTTCGAAACCTTTTGCTGGTAAGGCTGGTACTGCTTTTGGGCACATCTCTGTTGACAATGAATATCTGTAGACAAATGGATATGATATATGAGAACAAAAAAGAGAAGAAATAGCTCAACGTGGACAGTGATAGTTTTTACCAGGAAAAGATTCAGAAGGCCTTCTTTCTTATCGAGAAAAGAGCACCAGCCGTTGATGTAGGCCTCCGCGAAACCAAATTCAGATTCTGTTGCGACCTGAGATATGCCAAAGTAAGGGAGATAAATACGCTCACTCCAAATAAGATGATCATATCGAGCAACTGTACTGGAGTACAATATATCGAATTTATTGTTGTTGAAGGAACCAATATATCAAGAATAAGTCATACATGCATCATATATAGATCCTTTTTACGGAGTCTTGTGTATGTCTGGATTAGGTGGTGAGGGATATTTTTATCCCATATGGATGGCCGCTTAATCTACGGATAGCAGCTCCATAGGGTCGACAGTCTACGTCTTTATGATTTGTTCAGGTTTGTCGTCCATTTGTTTTTTCTTTTTTTGGATTTCGGCTGTGTGTGCACTTTATAATGCAGAGGCCGGGTGTAATGCTTAAACTCTTTTAAGCAATAAAAACTCTTTATCAAAAAAAATTGATCCTAAAATGTACACGTGTAGCCACAGACCTTCCAGTAGAACATGGCGTCATGAACTAGCAGGACCGATTTTACATAGCGTTTGTCACTAGCATCACCGAAACTCAACATTTTGCCCCCATCTTCCTGCAATCTGCACGAAAACGACGGTGAAGATGAGAAATCATCATGAATTTGCGTAGCTAGCATATCGAATGAAAAGAGAACTCACACCAAGTTTTTTTTTTTTTAGAAATGGGAGCCTAGGCCCCGGCCTCTGCATCAAAGTGATGCACACAGCCGGTTTTTTATTAAATAAGCAAGACAAATATCCAGAGTATGCAACTTATTACAATCATGGGTCCGAAAGTGTGGCCACAAAGACAAGCCACCGAAACATAGACGAACTACGCATTAATTCGCCTAGGATTAAACCACCCAGCCTGGCTGTAAATAACCCGAATGACCGCCATCAAACGAGCACAGCCGGAATCCATAAGTCCTCGCTGATCCAGAGGGAGAAGAAAAGCCCACATCTGGATAGAATAGACCGCCTTGTTTACAACCTGCAAAAAATGAATATTCGTTTGTTTGTTAAAGACCAAATCATTACGGCAATTCCACATTGCCCATAGGAAAGCAGCCGCACCAACACGTATTCGTGCTTTTGTTTTCCTATCAATACCATTTAACCAGCTACCAAACATATTCGCGATGCTAGTAGGTGGATAAATACTATAGGTAAAGTGTATTAGACGCCAAATATCACGGGCAAAAGGACATGTTATAAATAAGTGTTCGACAGACTCATCTGTATCGCAGAAAACACATTTTTTAGAACCATGCCAATTTCTCTTTATCAGATTGTCTTTAGTAAGAATAACTTTCCTGCTAAGAAACCATAGAAAGATCTTAATCTTTAATGGTACCTTTAGTTTCCACAAGTATTTGCGTAAAAATCTTGTGGATCCATGCATCAAGTCAGCATAATAAGATTTAACCGTGAAAACCCCATCCATTGTGAGGTTCCAACTAAATACATCTTTAAGATTAGATAGGGAAACCCCCATCAATCTTTCAACCAAATGCAACCAGCGTTCTCTTCTATAGCCAACCAACGTCCTCCGGAACCGAACTT
Source organism: Alopecurus myosuroides (assembly GCA_028641055.1). Lineage (NCBI taxonomy): Eukaryota > Viridiplantae > Streptophyta > Magnoliopsida > Poales > Poaceae > Alopecurus > Alopecurus myosuroides. The sequence goes on from CM054062.1 coordinate 302,365,999, forward strand.
CTAGAGGATTATGGGATAGCACCTCCGCCACCGTGACGTTTCTATTAGAAGCGATGTTATATAACGATGGATAAGAATATGATAACGGTTTATCACCTAACCATGTATCTTCCCAGAAACGCACCTGCTGACCGTTTCCTAAAGAGAATTTGCCCCGTGAAAAAAAATCATACTTAATCCTCATTAAACCTTTCCAGAAGGGTGAATCCGAAGGTTTACTCTCCACCTGAGATAACGTTTTATCTCCTAAATACTTATTAGAGAGTAACTCTTGCCACACCCCCTCCTCTGACAATAATTTATAAAACCACTTACTTAAAAGACACATGTTCTTAATTTGTAAGACCTCGATTCCTAAGCCCCCCTGATCTTTGGGACGACAAACAATATTCCATTTTGTAAGGCGGTATTTCCTCCTTTTGACATCGCTTTGCCAAAAAAAACCTTGAGCGATAGAAATCCAAACGTTTCCTCACACCCACTGGTATTTCGAAAAAGGAGAGCAAAAACATCGGCAAACTGGATAGGACAGAGTTTATCAGGACGAGGCGATCCCCATAAGACAACAATTTCCCAACCCAAGAACTGAGTTTCGAGTCAAATCTATCCTCAATTGGTTTCCACTCTTTATTGAGAAGTTTTCTGTGGTGAATTGGTATACCGAGATATTTGAAAGGTAGCGTTCCGACCTCACACCCAAAGATAATTCGGTAATCATCTTGGGCCTCTTTCGCTTTACCGAAACAAAAAATCTCGCTTTTATGGAAGTTTATTTTAAGACCGGACAGAAGCTCAAACATCGCAAGTATGAGTTTCATGTTCAGTGCCTTTTGTACGTCGTGTTCCATAAAAATAATCGTATCGTCGGCATATTGTAGAATTGACACCCCTCCTTCGACAAGGTGAGGAATCAATCCTCCAACTTGGCCATCCTCCTTAGCTCGATCTATGAGGATAGCCAACATATCCGCTACAAGATTAAAGAGAATAGGTGATAACGGATCACCCTGTCTGAAACCTTTTAGCGTTTGAAAATAATGACCGATATCATCATTAACTTTAATCCCGACACTTCCCCCTTGAACAAAACGAGCAATCCAATCACACCACTTAGGTGAAAAACCTTTCATTCTCAAAACTTGCTGTAAAAAAGACGAATTCACCTTATCATAAGCTTTTTCAAAGTCAATTTTAAACAAAACCCCGTCCAATTTTTTCCTTTTTATCTCATGAATAGTTTCATGTAATACCACAACTCCTTCAAGAATATTTCTACCGGGTAGAAACGCTGATTGAGTTGGTCGGATAACTTTACTCGCAATAGAAGTTACCCTATTGGTACCCAGCTTGGTGAAGATTTTGAAACTAACATTGAGCAAACAGATTGGTCAATATTGCTCTATACGACTCGCATCCTCCTTCTTTGGAAGTAACGTAATAACCCCAAAGTTTAATTTAAATAATGGTAAGTCTCCATCATGAAGTTGAGCAAACATCGCCATTAAATTGACTTTAATCACCTCCCAAAATCTCTGATAAAACTCCGCTGGGAATCCATCTGGACCCGGGGCCTTATTATGTTCCATCTGAGAGATTGCTTCGAATACCTCCTTATCCGTAAAAGGAGATATAAGAATACAATTTACTCATGTGATATTTTAGGCATATCATCCGTCCTCTCCTCTACTAAAGAAACATTACTCGGCGCCGGTGCCCCGAATAATTTCTTGTAGTATTCAGAGATAAATGTTCTAAGATTCATCTCTCCTATAATCGTTCCCTCGTCCTGTTCCAATTGAAAAATCCTTTTCTTCCTATGTTTCCCGTTTGCAATAAGGTGGAAATATTTCGTATTATTCCCTCCTTCTTGTATATGTTTAACTTTTGCCCGTTGCGCCCATTTGGATTCCTCGTCTCGTTTCAACTTTCGTAGGTAATCATCGGCCTCCTTTTTTGCAGCCCGTTCGGCCACTGTCAAAGGAGTCGATTCCGCCTTAATATCTAACATATCTATGAGAGCCGTTAATTTTTCTTTTAGTTTTCTATATTCCCTGCTCTGGTTTTTCGCCCATCCTCGTAAAAATTGTCTCAGGTGTCTAATCTTATTTTGCCACCTATCTAATGGGTTTTGCCCACAAATAACTGACCTCCATTCCTTACAAACCAGCTCATAGAAACCTTCTTGGCGTATCCAAGAAAGTTCAAAGGAGAACTGACTCTTATTACCCACATGTGCTTGAGTCCCAGAGTCTAATAGCAGCGGTGTGTGATCTGACCCCGTTCGAGTCAGAGCATGCACCGTAACCATAGGATATTTCTGTTCCCACTCAACACTGTTAAGAAAACGATCGAGCTTCTCATACGTCGGATTATCTCCCCAACTAGCCCAAGTAAATTGTCTTCTGGATAACGAAATTTCTTTCAAATCCAAACTATCGATAATAGCATTAAAAATAAACGGCCATCTCGCATTAAAATTATCATTGCTCTTTTCTTCCTGCCTCCTAATGATATTAAAATCCCCCCCCCCCCCCCACTAGAATCGGAAGTGTTTCATTATCACAAATACGTACTAACTCAGCAACAAAATCTGGTTTCTTTGAGTCTTGTGCAGCCCCGTAAACTACAACAAAAGCCCATTCAAAACCATCCGCTTTAGTCTTAACATGAAACTTGAGGCAAAAATCTCCAGACACAACGGTTTGTGCCGAAAGAGTAACGCCATTAAAACCAACAAGCATCCCTCCAGAGCGACCATGAGGAGGCAAACAGAACCACGTAAAGTCCCTACCCCCAGCAAGAAAGTCCAGAAAATGCGTAGTAAAGGAGGATCTTCCAGTTTCAATTAGAGCAATGAAATCAAGCTTATGTTCTTTAATAAATTCATGAACCGCCAAATGTTTAGCATGATCCCCAAACCCATTACTATTCCAGATTAAGCCTCTCATCTCACTTCTTGAATTGTTTAATCCTAGTGCTTCGCCTAGGTTTAGATACAGAACCTAAATTCTTCTTACGGTTACGTTTAACCGTCTTTGAGAGCATTGGATAATCCGTTTGATCATCCTCGTGCTCAACCTCATCACATAGATCCTCACTCAGATTTGATGCTTTCGTAAGAGTCAAAGATGAGTTAGAATCAACGAGATCACCATCTAACTTATCTTTTAAATTATTCCGAAGAAAAATAAGAGACCTGTCTTTTTCCTGTTCTAACAAACCATGAATAGACGCATCAATTTGCTGTTTGTTTCTACCTAGTGACACACCCAACTTATCCGCCCGCGCTTTAATTTCCGAATTAGAAAAAGAGAGTAACGATAAACCAACGGGGATGGGGGGAGTACCTCTAGGAAAGACGACATCCTTGCGGTGCGCAAGGGCCATCGCCCGCAGCTCTTGGGGAAGATCCGCATCCGGTTTCGCCTGTAAGCGTGCACTAGAGCGGATCTCCGAATCAGCCGCCGCGAGACCCCCATATGCCATCACCGCCGCCATCGAAGGACGCGGTGTCGTAGTCAACACAGCTGCCAACCCCAACCCGCCTGGTTGGGGTGAGCTATGACTGACCGGCACAGGGGTCTCCACCGTCGAAGCAGGCGCCATCGCCACCGTCAACGCCCCCACATCCAACCCGCCTGGTCGAATGCAGGGCATCATCGGTGGCACAGTAGTAGTCGAAGAAGATACGACGCCCTCTCCATCCAACCCGCCTGGTTGGAAGGAAGGCAAGCGTGCACCGTGAAACGCACCGTCGAGACACCGTGGCTCCAAAGCTCCGCTACCTCGCACGTGGCCGGAAGGCGAGTTGACAGATGGCGTTAGGTATCCGTTTGATACCAAAACCACCCGCCCAGCACCCGTCTCCCTCATCACCTCATCGGGGCAAGCACCCCCATCCGAAACTAGGATGTCCTCCATCCCCTCCGCCGAACCAGCATGAGGCCCCAAAGAATCTGAGACCGTGTCGACAACCTCCATATCGGAAAACTGTGAAGTTTCAAGCTGCGTGTTACTCATCGAAGTAAGAAAAAGTCGAGCCTCTCTGACAGAACTAGCCACGGATGGTGAAAGGACCACCCCGGGGGAGAACGCTTTCTTCACCCCTTTAACCTCTGTCTCCTTCCCAGCCGGTTCCGATGATCCACTGGTACCACTAGTGCTCGGTTTGGACCTATCAATGTCCATAGAACCAACAGCCGGTCCCTTTTGTTTGGAATTCGCACCATCATCCTTGTCGTCATCACGAGCATCATCTTTGGAGTCCACTACCATCTCATCCTCATTATCAGAATTAGGATTTTCCACCTGAAACTTCAGCTCATAGAAACCATCACGTATAAACACCGGCCATCCATCAGGAACAAGAGTATAATCCATACACCCCACAAGAACTCTCAGAACACCATGCTTACGAGTAAAATTCATATCCACTCTCAGGGTCTTACCGAATAAAGAGCCAAGACTCCACAGAAGTAAGAAATCACCTCGATGCTTAGGTGGGATATCGGACACTCTAATCCGGATCTCAGGCAGAAGCCACAACGGCTTCATCGCCGTAACCCAGGCCTCCACAGTGATGACACAGCTGGAATTAGGGATATGACACGCACCGAAAACGATCATACGATCCAACTCAGCTCTAGTAGGAAAAGAAACCTTATAAACATTGTCACTTACAGAAACTACCTCCCATCTGAACTGCTCGGAAGGCACTAATCTCTGGAGCTGAGAAATAACCTCATCAACAGAAAGCGATCCTCCTGTGATAGTAAGTTTCCCCAGCCTGACGGAGTCAATCTTCGGCTTGTACGAAGCCGTAGGCACTGCCTCATAAAACATCAGCCCCTCGTTAAGAAGACCATGTGTGATCACCTGTTGTTTAGCAACTGACAGAAGAGGACAATCATCGGGGGCATGCCCCATGCCCTCGCAATATTCACAGACCACTTGAGTACACGCCGCACTCACATGGCCTTGCACTCCACAAAGAAAACATTTTGCCTTCTCATTCTTTTTTGCCTTCTTCGCGTTCGGATCATCGACCTCTTCCGTCGAGGGGCCAACAATCGCCAACTCCTTGGGCTGCACCAAAACACCACCGGGTGCAGACGCGGCGGCAGCCCGCGCCGCGTGGTCTTTGCCCGTAACCGGCAGCGGTACACATACCGTGGCAGCGGTAGAGGAGCCGGCAGCCGCGGCAGAGATAGGCGCTGCCGTATGCGCCACGGCAGGAAGAATTGGCGCCGCGGCAGGCGCAACCACCGCGCGCGGTGCGGCCACGGCAGGGCCCGATGCTGCCGTCGCGGCCATGGCGGCCGGTGGTCGATTCACCGCCGACACTCCTTGCGCAAGAGAGCCTCCGTGACCCGCCGAACGACGGCCTCCACCGACGCTTCAGTGAAGCCCCCGCTGGTAGGGATCGCCGTCGTGGTCACACGCGGCACCACCGGCCCACGACCACGTCCTCTTCCACGATAGTTTCCTTGCTGCATGCCTCCACCCGCCGCATTACGATAGGGGTACCGGTGTCGATCACCACCCCCGCCGCCGTTGCCGTACCGGGCGCCGTTGAAGCCAGCGCCCGCGTTAAAACCGCCGAACGGCGCATCGTTCCCGGGACCAAAGTCCCCTTGACCTTGATTGCCTCGCCCGTTAAGGCCGCCACGGAAGTTCGGGCCAAAGCCACCCCTCGCCGGCGGACCACCACGAAACGGAGGAGGGCCATTGCCACGCTCACCACGGCCGTCACCGTAGTATCCCCTCCCTCCGCCTTGGTTGGCCATCGAGGACACGATGGGCGCAGCACCTCTGCTCCCGAACCCTAACGATCGTAGTCGAGGGTGGAAGGACCAGACGATGCGATCTAACCCCGTAAGGTTTCGATTCCGATCGGAATTCCTCCGTAGGCCCAAGCAAAGTCTGTGCAAGGGGCCCGTGTGGCCCACCGCATTGACCGCTTCGAAATTTGAACCTGCAGATCCACCGCGGGCGGCGATCAACGTCTTCTCCGGCGACGGTTCGCCGAGGAGGACCGAAACGCGACCCTTCTTCCCTACTACGAACCATGGAAGGTCATCATCTGAACTCTGTGTAAAATAGCTAGGAGGCATGGACGGGATCTTGAGCCGATGCTCGCGGTGTCCCTCCGTACGCCCCTTCGCCGTTGTCACCAAGAGAGGATCCGCGATCGGCTCCTCAGAATGCGGCGTGACCGCCAAGGCGATCGCCGCCAAACGCTGCTGTCTCCTCCTCTCCAATCTCTTACCTTGCCTACTCTCGGCCAAATCCCGCGAAGACGAGGGAGAAGGCGTCTTGTAGTACGCAGATCTTGGAGTCTCCGACGCCGCCGATGCCAGGGGGGTTGCGCCGCCGTCTTCATCTTCATCCTCCACGAGGAGAGTGTCGCACCCTGATTTCTAGGGGATACTCACCGTACGAACTGGATAGCAGATGCTTGGATTATGGGGCATAACTGCTCCCACGTCCCAGCTTCCTGGTAGGCCTGCGCTTATGCGCGACAACACAAGCCCTGCTATTCCATCGTCGATGTAAACTATCCACTAGAGATCAAAGGCACTTCCGTCGACGTACTTCAACCATACACACATGGTACGTCAACGGCGTTGAACAACTGATATCACAACAGATCTCTACGACACAAAAGATTGAAATAAGTTGCAAATGGCTCTCATTAGATCAGAGATAGCAAATACAATCATTCAGAGGGCACATGCCCCAACAATACATCATTACAATACAGCGGAAGCATTCAACATGTCTGAGTACAGACAAGAACCAAATAGGCCTAAGAGGCCGGAAACAAACAGACGGAGCCCATCCACGAAGTCTCGGATCCTGCCCGGGTCCGCTATCTACTCGTCAGCAGTCTCGTCATACTCCACGTAGTTGCCACCATGTAGATCTTCGGAAAACGTAGGTCTGCGTAAACCACAGCCCCAAAGGGGTCAGTACATAAACGTACTGGCAAGCAAGACTCACAGTTCACCAAAGTGTAACCCGTCAACACCAAGCACAGATGCCTTGGGTTCAACGGAAGAGAGGGGATATAAAAGATGCTGCAACTGGCTGCGCTAACCAACTACAGAGATTCTACCACTTCCGGCTAACAGAAAAGGAGATAAGATGGAGGATTGTAACCAACTGAAAGATAACTTCAAACAAACCCATCCTGGATCTCGCCCCTTATCCAAAGAAGCAATCCGAGGATAACTCACACAGTTGTAATAATGATGGTTCAAATTATTGTGTCAAAAAGCCTATTACTAGTCAAGTTATTAATCATTGGGTGTAAAGTTGTTGATCATTAGGTTTAAGTTGTCCTGAGTACTTGTTAGCCAGTACTTTCACCAAGTAATCCATAACCGCGGAAAACACGGCTTCTCGAGAAGATTATCCCTGCAGGGTTGCACCAATTTGGCCGTACACTCATGAATATCCCGCCAGATGGGATGCCTCCCACCAAGCGGGGCACTCAACACAACCAACCATTCTTCGCATCAAGCCCAAAGCACCTTGGGCGCACGGCTAATCGAGCCCAGAAGAAAATGGACCCTCATAGCACTCTAAGAACGTGTCCCCCTATATGCCGACTATGAAAGTTCCACCCTGGCCTGGGCTCGCAAAAACATGCATGCGGCAAATGGAAAACACGAACTAAATGAGGCGATTTGGACGAGATGCGAATCAGGTCAAGTTGAGGGGGGCGCCCATACTCGCTTCCCAAATGCGGGTAGTGCGCTCATCATGGATCAGTAGACAAGACCCTTTTCCTATTAGGGTCGACACTAGCAGGCTTCAAAACCTCTCATGGGCCTCCTGCCGGTGCCTTATCATCAAATTTATTATTATTAGTAACATTAGCATGATTGATTGATTAAACATCGAGCCCCCAGAACATAATAGATATAGTAACAGAAAGTAACGGATAACAGACTCGAGCAAAACAACCTAAGCATGCTAGTAAGGCACTGGCTCAAACAATGGGTGGTAGGAAGGGAGATGAGGCAATATCAGGTTTAAGGGATTCATGTGATAGGTTCGTAACAGAAACAACTACTACTAAGGCTAGCAGGAAAGAACAACGGAAAGTATCGGTAATCAATGTTGAAAGGAACACAGTGGTTCATGTGAGTGATAACTTGCCTGCAAAACCCAGTAGCCTGGTACTGAGCTAACTCCTTAGAAGGGGTGTCGTAAGGATCGTCGGTCTCAACGTCGTCGTTTATCCGAGAAGAAGCAAACAAACATTGCAGAAAGATAAGCAATCATTATCATGGCATAGTGCACAATCAAATATGATGCATGACAAGTTAAGGGTTGCTTCAAAATAAACTAGACAACATGATAACACAATTTAAATGGACCCATATGCAATTGGATTGCCTATGGCAAGAGTCCATGAATTAAGTGGAAACAAATGATCTACAATTAATTATTTATGTGAGAGTTATTAGCATGATGCATGCATGATGATAACAACAAAATAACAGCAAATAACAATGATAGATGCAAGTGAAAAAGGGATTTAACAAGGTTTGGAAATCATTTGTTAAGTTTAGCAATTTTGGTTACTTAAACATGTCACACAAACAATTATTGTTTTCATCAAGTTAAATTGTTCAAAAAAAATAACAAAGTTGATATTTGAAAAGGTTATCAAATTTTAGTTGGATTACATGTTTCACATTTTGAAATTGGACTTAGGATTATTTAATTATGAATTAAACAATATTAAACAATTTTTAATTGCATTAAACAAGAATTAAATGGTTTAGGCAATTTTAATTATTCAAAACAGAAAACAAAAATTATATTTGGATAAGTTATTAAAAATGGTATGGAAAACATATTTTATTTGCATTTATTGGATTAATAATGAATTAGTTATGGAATTTAAGAAATTGCATTTGAATTATTCAAATTTGAATTTTAAATGTATTTGGAAAATTCAAAACAAAACACAAATAGGTTATTTGGAAAGATTATTAAATTTTGAACAGAAAACATATACAACTTTTATTTTTTAGAGTTATATATTCAAAGATATTAAAGATTTAGTTTGGGTGTTTAATTCTGCCTTTTAATTGATTTATGAAATAACTGAAAAAGGGTTAAACAATTTGTTACCGCGTGGGTTTCCACCCACAGCCACTGCCAGTGGGGCCGCGGGCCTACGTGGTGCGCGCGCGCGCGCGTGGCAGTACAGCTGTCAACCAGAGGGGCTTACAGGTGGGGCTCTGCGCGCGAGGGGAAAAATCCCAAAAAAAAGGGGGGCCGCTGCGGGGATCGAACCCGGGTGCTGTCTCACTCGCGGACGGGACGGAACCAGTATGCCACTGCGGCTGCTTTGTTCAGATAGGGTGTTTGACTGAAGATATGGTATGTTGGGCAGTTAACTGAACAAACAAGCGCAGTTTTTCTGAACCTGCACGTCGGACTGGCAGAGGAAAAACACCGATGATTCTCCGGCACCTGACGGCGACCCCGGGCGAGCGGAGGCAGGCAAGCGAGGGACGTGTGCGTGGGTCTCGGTTGCGGTGAGCGTGGAGATGGAAAGGAGGGAAGGGAGAAGAAGATCGGGGCTCACCGGGTTCTGTCAGTCGTTGACGACTGCCTGACGGCAGGAGCAGAGCGGCTGCTCTCCGGCGACGGCGCGGGCTCCACGGCCGTTCCCAGCTAGCTTCGAGGGGACGAGGGGCGAGGGTGAACCACCACGGTTCCATTCCCGTGGTGGGTTCAGCCCTAGGACGGCCGAGGCGACGGGATGGTGGCGGTGGATTTCGGCGAGGAAGGCAGCGGTGGTTGCAGGTTCAGGAAGAAGCAGATGTGCGCAGTGAGAGGAAAGAAAATTCGGCGGCGGTGCAGGAAGGTGGAAGAGGGTAGGGTTGCAGGAGGGAACCCTAGGGGGTTTTGTAGATAGCTTGGACGTCGGGGACCGTTCACGGATGCCTTCGCCGACGTGGAGGCACCGATGCTTGGCCGTACTGCAGGAAGACGACAGAGGACAGCTCCGAACCGGTATGGGCCAAGGAGGGGGTAGGTTGGGCTGTAAGGGAAGATGGGCTGGGCAGGTTGATGATGGCTGTGTTTTCTCCCCCCTCTAAACCATTTCCTTTTTATTCTTTACTTCTGTTTTATTTTATTTTTTGCAGCAAACAATTGGAAGAAAAAGAAGGGATTTTGAGGGAGAGAAATTATGGAAAATTTTGGGTGGCTTAATTATTATATTAGCAACCATTTGACCACTTTTATTTTTCCAAGAATTCAAAACTTAAGTGTTGTTTGGAATTGTTTCAAATGTGGATGATTTGAGTATTGAAATTATTATTGAAACCAAAATTTTAAATAGGGTGACCCAAAAGAAATAAATGGAAACAAAGAATGAAGGAATGTTTTGGTTATTGTGTTTATAGTTTCAAATTGATTCTGTTTGGAAATATTTAATTTGAATTGGAATATTTTGTCAATTAATATAGAAACAACAATTTAATAGGGTGAACCCTATTATTAGTTGGATTAGAATTATTGGAATGGTTTGATATTTTATAATTTCCAAATGAGGTGTTGTTGAATTTGAGTTTGAGTTTGAAAACAATTTGGGAATTATTTATTTGAAATAGAAGCACCATTATATTTGTTGATCAATGTGGAAATAAAATGAGAATAATTGGGTTGTTTTTATTTGTTATTTTTATTCCAAAAGTTGTAACAGAACAAGTATGAAAACATTGTTTGAATAAGGTTTGAATTTGAGTTGTGAAAACAGTGAAAAACAATTGCAACAAATAAGAACAAATGCAAACAACATGGAAACAATATGATGACATGATACAATACTTTAATAAACAAGAAATCAATCATTCTAAGGGGAGTTTTCATACTTGGGATGTTACAGAGAGCCCAGAAACGACCGCCGGCGAGGGAAACCCCACGGTTCCCCTCCGAGTTGCCCCCCGAGCTCTCAGTCATCCCAAAGAATTATATACATACAACGCTAACGCTAGCCGGACTCGTCGTTCTCCAGGGCTACAGTTAGTTAGTAACTCACACCAAGTTGCCCATGGATATGCTTCGGTTAATAAATCTTGCTACCAGAAAGCGTGCCGCAACCTCGGTCCATGATAGAACCATCTTCTCTTGCTCAAGTCACACCTCCGGCACGCTTCTACGTAACTTGGAGTAGTGTGGATGCTTAGGTGGTCTGGGCCGACTCGATGTGTGCTGCTAAAACGTATATATACCGAAAAAATCGTCTAATATCAGTTATTTTAATGCTGATCTGATCTGCAGGATGTGGTGATCGTTGGTGCCAGCCCTCGCCTACGGATTTTCATGAATGTCGCCCATTGTCTAGTAGTACTGTTTGACTCTTCCTCCCGACAATGTTTATGCATGATTGCACGCTAGCTCCACGCCATCGTGTTTTTTTGAGCTATAAACAACAAAATATATGATTATTTATTTATTTATAGTATGTGGTTGAGGAGCTGCTTGTGGGACATACGGTCCATCTAAACGTGTCACAACCACAAAGCAATGATAGATTAAGCATTTTTCTTCCGAAATCAAATTTCCTAACTGGGACGCATGTACACAAATCAGAAAGGAGAGAGAGACATAGGAGGGAAAGGATGGCAGCGAGTGAGAGGGCAAGACACTGACCGGACTGTCACTCGCGCATGCTGCACGAGGGTCGGCGATTAGGCTGGTGCCAATGCACCGCCCACTATTCACGGGCTATAGCCCCCGCCACGTCACCTTCTCTCACCACTATCACCCTACTCTCACGGGCACGGTGCCAGTGCACGGGCTATAGCCCGGGCTGTAAGATTCTCTCTCTGCCACATCAGCTTTTCTCTCTCCTCCACGTCAACACATATTTTTGAAACGAAAACATTACAAATAATGCAAGGAAATAATTTTATTGAACTAAAATTGTTACCGATTACATACTAATTAATAAAATTGCATAATAAATTGTAAAAATTACATAAAAATTAAAAAAAATCTAATCATCGTGCTCGTCGTCGTCGTCGTCATCCTCCAGCAGCCCTAGGTCTTTTTCCACTATCTGTAGTGCCTTGTCATGTTTGCGCTTTTCAGCTTCGGTCATGCCGGCGGTTGAGCGGTCTTGCAATTTGTTACGGCGAAGAACCGGTATCCGACCGACGATGTGTGGGAGAGACATCTTCTATGTGAGTAGGTTGTGACCCGTCGGACTGCAAGAGATCCGTGAACGAGGTGTTATCTGGAGTCCAGCCCGACATGGCGGAGATGGTATGAGAGAAGAGAGAAAGAGAGGAGGGAAATGGTGTGAAGAGAAGGGATGGATATGGGGGGGTATTTATAGGATTGGAGATGGAAATTTGGGTCCAAATTTTTTTTTTTTTTTTTTTACAGCCAGCCACGCTCCCCCCCAACGGCTAGCTGACGTGGACCAATGGGGGGGCGCCACGTCAGCTAGCCGTTGCCCCCCCAACGGCAACCTGCTACCGCCCCTGCCCGCCAGCGCGCCGCCCGAGCCCCTCTCCCTCTCGCCCGCCACTACCGCCCCGGCCTCCCCCTACCGCCCCGCCAACGCGGGCGGTAAGCCCCGTGCTACCGCCCTGTCGACGGGCGCCCCGGCTACCGCCCGCCGCCGCCTACCGCCCGCCGCTGCCGCCCCCTCTCGCCCGCCACCGGGCGGTAGCGCCCCTACCGCCCCGCGCTACCGCCCGGGTTGGCACCAGCCTTATCCACACCTATCTTCTAGGTGTGACTTCGGTGACGTGCTACAGTGGCTTCGCGTCATCAATTCACAACCGTTAGATGGAAAATGGACAGGTATGGTTGGCAGAGAAATACTTTTTACAGCAACCCACCTAAAGATAACACCGCGGCAAAGTACTATTCACAACATTGTTTAGTATTGTACAATGGTTCTGTAGCGTAAGATTTTTACGATCGAACGGCTAAGATTTAACAAAGTTAGCGAATCTGAATCGATGTATGCCATCACGAACACGACTGCTACCACGTTTTTTGAGCTATAAGCAACAAAATATATGCTCACTTATTTAGTATGTAGTTGAGGAGTCTCTTGTGGGACAAACGGTCTATCTAAATGTGTTAGAACCACAAATTATTGATAAATTAAATATTTATCTTCTGAAATCAACTTTCTTAACCGGAACGTGTGTACAAATCAGAAAGGAGGTAGAGACATGGGATAAAAAAAGATGGTGGCGACTGAGAGGGAGAGACACTGACCGTACCGTCACCCTATCGGGCATGCTGCGAGCACGAGGGTCGCGACTGTCCACACCTATCCTCTAGGCGCAGCTTCGCTGACGCCTACAGTGTCATGACATGTACGGTTGGCAGGGAAATACTATTTATAGCAACACACGTGACGAGAACACCATGGCAAAGTGCTATGCATCACATTGTTTAGTGTTGTACAATGGTCTCATAGCGTAAGATTTTTGCCATTCACTTCCGATTGAACGGCTAAGACTTAAAAAGTTAACGAATCTGAATCGATGTCTACCATCATGAGCACCACGTTTTTTGAGCTATAAGCAACAAAATATATGCTCACTTATTTAGTATGTGGTTGAGGAGTCTCTTGTGGGACAAACGATCTATCTAAATGTGTTAGAACCACAAAGTATTGATAGATTAAGCATTTGTCTTCTAAAATCAACTTTCTTAACCGGGACGTGTGTACAAATCAGAAAAGAGATAGAGACATGGGAGGAAAAAGATGGCGACGACTGAGAGGGAGAGACATTGGCCGGACCGTCACCCTATCGGGCGTGCTATGAGCACGAGGGTCGCGACTATCCACACCTATCCTCTAGGCGCAACTTTGCTGACGTCCTACAGTGCCATGAACATGTACGGTTGGGAAATACTATTTATAGCAACACACGTAACGAGAACACCGTGACAAAGTACTATTTATCACATTGATTAGTATTGTACAATGGTCCCGTAGCGTAATATTTTTACCATTCACTTCCGATCGAACGGCTAAGACTTAAAAAAGTTAACGAATCTGAATCGATGTCTACCATCACGAGCACGACCGCTGCCACGTTTTTTGAGCTATAAGCAACAAAATATATGCTCACTTATTTAGTATGTGGTTGAGGAGTCTCTTGTGGGACAAACGATCTATCTAAATGTGTTAGAACCACAAAGTATTGATAGATTAAGCATTTGTCTTCTAAAATCAACTTTCTTAACTGCGACGTGTGTACAAATCAGAAAGGAGATAAAGACATGGGAGGAAAAAGATGGCGGCGACTGAGAGGGAGAGACATTGGCCGGATCGTCACCCTATCGGACGTGTTACGAGCACAAGGGTCACGACTATCCATACCTATCCTCTAGGCGCAGCTTCGCTGACATCCTACAGTGCCATGAACATATATGGTTGGCGTGAAAACACTATTTATAGCAACACACGTAACGAGAACAGTATGGCAAAGTACTATTCATCACATTGTTTAGTGTTGTACAATGGTCCCGTAGCGTAAGATTTTCACCATTCAATTCCCATCGAATGGCTAAGAATTAAAAAAGTTAGCGAATCTGAATCGATGTCTGTCATCACAAGGACGACCGCTGCCACGTTTTTTTTAGCTATAAGCAACAAAATGTATGCCCACTTATTAAGTATGTGGTTGAGGAGTCTCTTGACAAACGATCTAACTAGATGTGTTAGAACCACAAAGTATTGATAGATTAAGCATTTTTCTTCTAAAATCAACTTTCTTAATTGGGACATGTGTACAAATCAAAAAGGAGATAGAGACATGGGAGGAAAAAAATGGCGGCGACTGAGAGGAAGAGACACTGGCCGGACCGTCACCCTATCGGGCGTGCTACGAGCACGAGGGTCGCGACTATCCACACCTATCCTCTAGGCGCGGCTTCACTGACATCCTACAGTGCCATGAACATCTATGGTTGGCAGGGAAATACTATTTATAGCAACATACGTTAACCGTGGCAAAGTACTATTCATCACATTGTTTAGTGTTGTACAATGGTCCCGTAGCGTAAGATTTTTACGATTCACTTCCGATCGAATGGCTAAGACTTAAGAAAGTTAGCGAATCTGAATCGATGTCTGCCATCACGAGCACGACCGCTGCCACATATTTTGAGCTATAAGCAACAAAATGCATGCTCACTTATTAAGTATGTGGTTGAGAAGTCTCTTGTGGGGAAAACGGTCTATCTAAATGTGTTAGAACCACAAAGCATTGATAGATTAAGCATTTGTCTTCTAAAATCAACTTTCTTAATTGGGACGTGTGTACAAATCAGAAAGGAGATATAGACATTGGAGGAAAAAGATGGCGGCGACTGAGAGGGAGAGATACTGGCCGGACCATCCCCCTATCGGACGTGCTACGAGGACGAGGGTCGCGACTATCCACACTTATCCTCTAGGCGCAGCTTCGCTGACATCCTACAGTGCCATGAACATGTATGGTTGGCATGGAAATACTATTTATGTCAACACACGTAACGAGAACATCGTGGCAAAGTACTATTCATCATATTGTTTAGTGTTCCCGTAGCGTAAGATTTTTGCCATTCACTTCCGACCGAATGGCTAAGACTTAAGAAAGTTAGCAAATCGGAATCAATGTCTGCCATCACAAGCACGACCGCTGCCACGTTTTTTTTGAACTATAAGCAACATAATATATTATCACTTATTTAGTATGTGGTTGAGGAGTCTCTTGTGGGACAAACGGTATATCTAAATGTGTTAGAACCACAAAGTATTGATAGATTAAGCATTTTTCTTCTGAAATCAACCTTGTTAACTCGGACGTGTGTACAAAACAGAAAGGAGATAGAGATATGGGAGGAAAAAGATGGCCGACTGAGAGGGAGAGACACTGAACGGATGATAAGTCATAAACGTATCCCTAATTTCTGATGCTCCATGATCATATTATGCCAATTGCTACATGTTTTCTCCCTTATTTATAGCATTTTCATATGTTTTCCGGGACAAACCTATTAACAAGATGCCAAGTGTCAGTTCCCTGTTTTCTGCTGCTTTTGGTTTCAAAAAAGTTGTTCTGGAAACATTCTCGGAATTGGACCCCACAAAGCCCGAAGTGCCTATTTTCCCCGGAAGCATCCAGAACACCAAAGAGGAGTCGAAGACGGGCAACAGGGGGGCACACCATAGGGTGGCGTGGGTCCCCCTGGCCGCGCCAGCTATGGGTGTGGGGCCTCCTGGCCTCCACCGCCTCTGCCCTTTCGCCTATTTATCCCCCCGGATGGAAAACCCTAGGCACCCGAGCAAAAATCCCGAATAAGTTCCACAGCCGCCGTCATCGTCACTCCTAGATCAGGAGGGTTCTGGAGCTGTTTTCCGGCACCCTGCCGGAGAGGAAATCATCACCGGAGGCTTCTACATCACCATGCCTGCCTCCAAAGTGATGCGTGAGTTGTTCATGCATGGACTACGGGTCCATAGCAGTAGCTAGGTGGTTGTCTCCTTCTCATATGCCTCCATGTTTAGATCTCGTGAGCTGCCTATCATGATCGAGATTGATCTTATGTAATTCTATATACTGTGTTTGCTGGGATCAGATGAATATTGACCTTATGCCAAGTTGATTATAGTCTTTATTTCATATGTTATTTGTGATCTTACATGCTTTCCGTTGCTAGTGGTTGCTCTGGCCAAGTAGTTGCTAGTGACTCCAAGAGGGAGTATTTATGCTAGATAGTGGGTTCATGTCTCCTTTTCGTCTGTGCTCGAGTGACAGAGACGTGACGGGAGAGGATGTGTTGTAGGGAGAAAACATCGGTGAGAGTACCCACGTGTATAATCATTGCTTACATTACACACATTGCTTAATGCGATTATCTGTTGCTTGCAACTTAATACCTAAGGGGGTTCGAATGATAACATGAGGGTGGATTATTAGTCATAGATGCAGATGGATTTTGGTCTATGTATTTTGTTTTAATGCTCGCACTAAATATCATAGTAGTCATCATGTTATATTGTGCACTACGGTGCAACCTTTATTTGTCAAGTGCCCAGTTGTAATTTGTTCATCCAGCATGCTATTTTTATGGAGAGACACCACTAGTGAACCTATGAACCTCGGTCCATTTTCCACACTGTTAAACAAACCACAACAATTTCCTGGTCTCTTTACTTACTGCAAGCATACACTGTTTTCCACACTATACGTCTAATCTTGTTTTCAGCAAGACCGGTGAGATTGACAACCTCACTGTACCGTTGGGGCAAAGTATTTTGGTTGTGTTGTGTGCAGGTTCCACGTTGTTGCTGACACCGGTGAAGCGTCAGCACCACCGTCAGTGGCATCAACCTTCCGAAGGTCCTCTTTCTCCTACTGGATTGATAACCCTGGTTCTTAACTAAGGGGAAAATCCCTACCGTTCTGCTCATCACACCCTCCTCTTGGGGTCTCCCGACGCAAGCATCAAGGATATTTTCTGGCGCCGTTGCCGGGGAGGTACCTTTATGTCCATCACTTAATGCAATGCAACAAAGCTTCTTGATGATATGATGATAAATTATTCAGAGTAGCACACTGAGAACCTATTGGATTCAGCTGCTAGAGGTACCTTTATGTCCATCATTTAATGCAATGCAACAAAGCTTCTTGATGATATGATGATAAATTATTCAGAGTGGCACACTGAGAGAGCTCCACAAGGTAAGAAGGTAAATTCTGTTGAGGAAACCACCTCTTTGAGTGAAAGGCTTGATGCTATTATGTCTATGCTTGTTAATGGTAAAGCTCAAGTTGATCCAAATAATGTTCCTTTAGCCTCTTTGGTTGCTCAAGAAGAGCATATTTATGTAAACTTTATTAGAAATAATAATTTTAACAACAATGCTTATAGAAATAATTTTGGTGGAAACAATTATAAGCCCTATCCTCATAATAATGGTTATGGTAATTCTTATGGCAACTCCTACAATAGAAATAAAATCTCTACCTCTGATCTTGAAAACATGCTTAGAGAATTTATTAGCACACAAACTGCTTTTAATAAATATGTTGAGGAAAAGCTTGGTAAAACAGATGTTCTTGCCTCTAAAGTAGATAGCCTTGCTATTGATGTTTATTTTCTAAAACTAAAGGTTTTTCCACAAGATGTTAAACAAAGTAAAACTTTGAATGCCATCCAAGTTCGAATTGATAATAGTGTTAGGTTGATGGCAGAATTACATGCTAGTTGGGAAAGAGAAGATGAATTGGCTAGAAAGAATAATATTGCTAGAGTTTATACTATCACAACCACTAGTAAAAACTAAAGATCCAAGTGCTAGTAAACCTCCTACTATCAATGGTAAAGCAGTTGGTGTTAGTAAAGTCCCTACTCCTTCGGTGAAACGTGCTAAATTGTCTCAAATTGCTGAAACTGCTTCTAATAAAAGTGTTGAAGTTTTTAGAGATGTAGTAGATAATGGTCCCATTACTTTTGATGATAATAATTTTGATTTTGATGATTGTAATATCTCCGAAGTTATTATGTTTCTACAAAATCTTGCTAGAAGTCCCAATGCTAGTGCCATGAATATGACCTTTACTAAACATATTGCCAATGCTCTCATGAAAGTTAGGGAAAAAAAGTTGAAACTTGAAACATCTATCCCTAGGAAATTAAATGATGGTTGGGAGCCTATCATTAAGCCTCTTGGTGCTAGTATCTCTGTAATGCCTATCATGATGCTCCACACCCAATTTTAATTGGTGGTGATTTTAATATGCTAAGATTTCCACACGAGAAGTGTCGTGGACGGTTCGATGGTCACTGGCCTTTCAAGTTCAATGTTGTAATTGATAGCTTGGATTTGAGAGAGGTCTACATGACGGGTCGACAGTTCACTTGGGCAAACAGTTTTCCGGAGCCTACGTACGAAAAACTAGACCGCGTGCTGAAGAGTACCGATTGGGAAGATAAGTTCCCATTGGTAACGGTGCGTGCTCTTGAGCGTATTGAGGAATTGTCGGACCATGCTCCCCTCCTTCTCTCAACTGGAACAAAGAAACCACATTCACAACCGCAGTTTAAGTTTGAACTTGGATGGTTATTACGTTATGGTTTTGATGAGCTAGTTAAGAGAGTGTGGAGCAAACCGGTCGTTGGTGATAATCCAATCCGGAGATGGAATAATAAAATGCACAGTGTGCGTAAATATCTCCGTGGATGGGCTAGACATACGACTGGTATGCTCAAAAAAGAGAAAGAGCGTATTTGTTCCATTATTGATGAGTTGGATCGTATCGCTGAGACGAGGTTGCTATCAACGCAAGAGATTGAACTTAAAAGTCAATCAAACGCAAAGATAGCACAAATGTTGTGAGAAGAGGAACTCAAATGGTATCAAAGATCTAAGTCCCAATTTATTCTTGAAGGAGACTCGAACACTCGTTATTTTCATAATGTCGCCAATGGCAGACACATGAAAAAACGAATTCAATCTCTCCATCAGGATGAAGGGCTGATTGAGGGACAAGAGTGTCTCAAGGCGTACATCACAAAGTTCTATAAAGGTATGTTTGGGGCTCCTGAAGTAAGTAATATTACTATGGACGAGACCCGAACAGATGATATTCCCCAAGTTTCCAATGAGGAAAACGTCTTTCTTAATGCTCCCTTCTCGGAAGAGGAGATAAAGAAGGCGATATTCCAAATGGAGCATAATAAGGCACCTGGCCCGGATGGTTGTCCCGCAGAGTTTTACTAGCATTTTTGGGAGGTTATTAAAGATGACCTCATCGAAATGTTTGGTTGCTTATAGAGTGGACACCTAGAGCTGTATCGTCTTAATTTTGGGGAAATCGTTTTGTTACCTAAGGTTTTGGAGGCTGAAAGAATACAACAGTATAGACCAATATGCCTTCTTAACGTTAGTTTCAAAATATTTACAAAGGTTGCAACCATGAGGTTGAATTAGGTGGCAGATCATGTGGTAAAACCTACGCAGACTGCATTTATGCAAGGTAGGAATATCCTTGATGAGGTCGTGATTTTACACGAAACCGTACATGAGATGCACTCGAAAAAACTAAATGGTGTAATTCTTAAAATAGACTTTGAAAAGGCCTACGATAAGGTGAACTGGGAGTTTCTCCAATAAACTCTAAGAATGAAAGGATTCTCAGAGGATTGGTGTACTCTAGTTCGCAGTTTCGTGGAGGGAGGTTGTGTAGCTATCGAAGTCAATGACGATGTTGGCCGCTACTTCCAAACCAAGAAAGGCTTAAGGCAAGGTGATTCGCTATCGCCCATATTGTTTAATATTGTGGCAGACATGTTAGCGATCATGATTGACAGAGCTAAGGAAAGCGGTCATATTGAGAGTGTAATCCCACATCTTGTCGATGCAGGATTATCTATTTTTAGTATGCAGATGATACAATTCTTTTTATGGAACATGATTTGGAGAAAGCGAAGAACCTGAAACTAATCGGTGTTCGAGCAATTATCCGGATTAAAAATTAATTTCCGTAAAAGTGAATTGTTCTGCTTTGGCGAGACCCAGGATGCTGCTGCACAGTACGTCGAGCTTTTCGGCTATGTGCAAGGTCAATTTCCTATACAATATTTTGGTATACCAATACATTACAGGAGGTTGACTAATGCAGAATGGGGCCACGTTGAAGAACGTTTGCACAAGAGACTCGCTAGTTGGAAAGGGAAATTGTTGTCACTAGCTGGAAGACTGGTACTCATTAACTCGGTACTATCAAATATGGTACTGTATATGATATTTTTCTTTCAGTTGCCTAAAGGAGTCTTGAAAAAACTGGATTATTTCCGATCAATATTTTTCTGGCAGGGTGATAGCGAGAAAAAGAAGTATCGATTGGCCAGATGGGATGTAGTTTGTCGACCAAAGATCACGGGGGCTAGGTATTCATGACCTTCAAGTCAAGAACTCCGCCCTACTTGGTAAATGGTTGTTCAAACTATTAACTGTCGATGGCGTGTGGCAAACTCTCCTTAAACAAAAATACATAGGTTCGAAAGCAGTCTCACAGGTTATGTGGAAACCTGGTGATTCACACATTTGGGCTGGACTCATGGCGAATAAAAACTTATTTTTTCGCTATGGGGTATTTAAGATTAAGGATGGATCACAAATACGGTTCTGGGGGATAAGTGGTTAGGTAATACCACACTTCGAGAACAGTATCTGGCACTATACACTATAGCGCGACATAAGGATGATACGCTGGCTACGGTTATGCAAACATCACCTCCTAATGTTACGTTCAGACGAGATTTAATCGGGCCACGACTTGCTTCTTGGCAGACCCTGGTTAATAGGCTAACTATGGTTACTCTAACACCAGGCACCTATGAATTTCGTTGGAAGCTCACTAAGGACGGTCTATTCTCGGTGGAGTCCATGTATAGAGCTATGATCCAATCGGATATGCCAGTCGATATTTTTTAAAATGTATGGCATTTGAAGGTGCCGCTAAAGATTAAGATCTTTACGTGGTACCTTCGGAAGGGGGTCATACTTACTAAGAATAATCTTGTCAAACGTAATCGGCATGTGAGTTCTAAGTGTATTTCTTGTTCTCGTGATGAGACGATTAAATACTTATTCTTTGATTGCACTTTTGCGCGTTCTATATGGTCCGCTATCCAAATGGTTTCAAACCTTTATCAGCACACATCAGTTGCAAATATATTCGGTAACTGGTTGAATGGGGTAGATAAACGATTCAAGACTATTATTAGGGTAGAAGCGCTTGCCGTTATTTGGTCGCTCTGGTTTTGTATAAATGACAAGATATTCAACGATAAAAATTTCTCTCGTATGCAGGTTCTATTCAGATGCACAGGTATTCTCCGTTCGTGGTCCACATTACAGCGGGGGGGTTTCGAGACCTTTTTACGGAGACGTGTGCACGGCTGAAGCAGCGGGTGGCGAGGGATATTGTTATCCCACATGGATGGCCGCTTGATCTACGGATAGCAGCTCCATAGCATCTACGGTCCACGTCTTATGGATTTGTTTAGACTTGTCGTAATTTTTGTTCAGTTTCAGATTTCGGCTTTGTGCATTATAATGATGCAGAGGCCGGGTGTAATGCTTAATTTTTAAGTAATCAAAGCCCTTTATCCAAAAAAAAGAGCGATGGTGGCCATTCCATGAATCCCAACGTGTCCTTTGCCTCCTTTGCTTTGAGGTAATCGCGGCGACCGGCTTTTGTCCGCCACCGCCGTTCGTGCTCGGTGTATAACCAGTGCTCCCCGTCGTCTTCGTCACCGTCGATCAGAGGCGGCTGCGACGACTCACTGTCCGTCATGAAGAAGAGTCGTGCCACATTGAACACCGGAGGCGGCGGGCTGTCGGGTTCAGGGGGCTTGGGCTCGCTGGGAACCTCGAGATGCAGGAACACCTCGTGGTGGAGAGACACGGCGGGATCGAACACGAGGTACGCCGCCGAAGCGACGCCCCAAGGCTCCGCGCGCGGTGACGGCGGAAGCGTTGCCGACCGGCGCGTGGCCGGGTTGTAGACGAAGCGTGTACCCTCGGTGGCCTCGCAGAGGAGAAGTCCGTTGTTGTGGTCCATGAAGGCCGTGCACCGCCTAGTCGGCGTGTCGGCGAGACGGGCGTCGATGCCACCGGCGCCGCCCCGCGCGAAGAAGTACGTGCCGCCCCAGCCGTCGGCTATGAAGTTGATGAAGGCGCCGCGCGACGCGCCCGGCAGGAGGTGCGGGAGGACCAGCCTGCGGCCGTCGATGGTGGCGCGCCAGTAACCGCAGACGCCCCTGCACTCGGCGAGGTGGCGCGGCGGGACCACGCGGCGGAGGATGTCGGCGAGCAGCTCTTTGGGGAGATCCATCGGACGTTGACGCGGCTGCATGCCTACATCCGCCGCCGGTCTCTATCGATCGATCTGCGCAGGTATGTACTGAGCTAGAGACGGATCCGAAAGTTTTGAGACAAAGAAGGATCGGATCGGAAGGCACTATTTCTCGTTTAATAGGAGTACTAGTAGGACTCGCCCACTGCTATCTCAGATTGGGCCAGCCCATATTGGGTGTTTCTTTGTCTCCTTTTCCTTCGTCGTTTTCTTTTCTTTTTTCTTTTTATTTTTTTCTCAGTTTTATTTCTTTATTAAATCTAAACTTTTTGAAATATGAACCATTACTAAAAAAATCATCTTTAAATTGTGTTCATTTATAAAACTGTTTATTTAAAAAATTGTTTAGCTTCAAATTAGTACGTTCTCAAAAATTGTTGCTCCAACAATTTTCAACTATGAAAAAAAATCAGAACATTTTAAAGAAATGAACACTTTTTAAATCTGAAAAAAATTTATATCTGAATTTTTTTGAAAAATGAACATTCTCAACCATGAATAACTTTCAAATTGAACAATTTTGAAAAATGAACAAATTTTCAACTATGAACAACTTTTAAATTTGAACCTTTTTCAAATCTAAACAAATTTCAAAAACGTTTTTTAATTTGAATATTTTAAATATCAAAAGTTTCAAAAATACAAACATAACAAAATTAAATATGTAAAAGAATTTGTAAGAAGAATTAATTTGCAAATGTTAAAAATTAATACCTATATTGGGCCTCAAATCCGGCTGAGTAACAGAGACTCGGGAGCAGCCGTGAGCGAGGCAAGCGGAAACACTATGTCTCTCCCTTTGCGAGTGCGTGCACCGCCTCACCTGTAGAGGTCGGTTGCTTGAGCCGGCCCATTAATTCTTTCGCTCCTGTCACGTTAAGAGCATCGCTCTGTCACATTGAATACCTTGTTATTATTTCCTCATTCTTTTTGTTTTTCTTTTATGTTTTTTCTTTTTACTCAGTTTCCTTTTTTTCTTTTTATGTAATATTTTAATTTTTGTGTTCCTTTTTATTTTAGTTTTTTATTTTTCTCATATTTTCTTTTTCTGTTTTTGGTAATATATTTCCTTGAACCCTGAACATATTTTTAAATGTCGCTGAATGACTTTTATGAACCTATGAATATTTTCTTAACCCCTTGACCTACTGTTTCAATTCACTATTATTTTCAGGTCAACCAGAAACTTAGTTTTTTTGTTTACTATAATTCAGTTAACTATCATTGTTGGTTCACCGGCATTTTTTGGTTCACAATTATTTTTCCGTTCATTTTCTGTTCATTATTATTTTTTGCTCATCGATGTTTGTTAACTATTTTTTTCATTTCATCAGAATTTCAGTTCATTTTCTGTTCACTATAAATTTTTGTTTAGTGATATTTTTTGGTTCACTGCTATTTTGTGTTCATCGACATGTTTGTTTAATATTATTTTCTCATTTTATCAGAATTTTAGTTCATTTTTTGTTCGGTCTAATTTTCCGTTCAGTGGTATTTTCGGTTCACTAGTATTTTAAGTTCACCGCCATTTTTGTTCACTATTTATTTTCTGTTCGCCCGAATCTTGTTTCCTTTTATGTTCAAAATATTTTTTGAGTTCACTAGCATTTTTGGTTCACTCTAATTTTTTATTTAATAATATTTGTGGTCCGCTATTATATTTTGTTCATCGGGATTTTTGTTCACTATTATTTCCGGTTCACTCGAATTTTGGTTCCCTTTATGTTCAGTATTTATTTGCACCTTCCTTTAATTTTGTTAGTCAAGCTTTGTGTGTTAAAAAATTATATCATATATTTTTTAAATGTAAAAGAAGAATTTTTCTTACGCAACTACATCTGAAGTCAAAATTTTGAAGAAAAAAAAAGGAAACGCGCGTTTGAATTGGACAAGAAAAGAACCAGAACTTTCCAAGCTATCGTATCTTTTTTTTTCATCGTGTGCATGCAGGCCAGAGATTGACTAACGAGAAAACAGTCGGGCGTACGTCCGATAGATTGATTCCAACCAAACTCTCCTTCCGCGAGCAGGGCTGGGAGCGCTGGGCTAGTTCCTAGGCCCATGTGGGTGTAGCCGTGGCGCTCTCCGGGTGAGTCGCGGGTAAGACTCGCTAAAAGCGATGCATAGGGCGTCCTGGATCGGATGCGTGGTACCAAACCACCTGAGACTTCTTAGAATAAAGGCCCGTTTAGTTATAGAGCCCAATAGGCTAACCCATAGAGCTTTGCTCACCAACTTTGTTTTTTATTCTATAAGCCGCGACTCTGTTTCTTTCTCTGAAATAACAACTTTTGCGAGCTTTTTATATCTTGTCAATATTACTAGCAATCAGATATGTTCTCGTCTTGCGAACTCTTTGTAACCCTAGTCGCCACCGCCTGCCGTCTGTTGTCTCCGCCTTCTTCGTCTGGATATCGATGGTGTAAGGACCCCAGACCGGCAGTCTGAAACCCTCCGTATGCATACATTCACGATCCCAGAAAGATCAGTCGTGAACAACATACAAAGTTGGCACACAGAAATACATCATCCATTACACGAATACATAAAGGTATTACAAAAATGATCACATGATCAAGTCTAACACAACTGCCACAAGGGCAGGCAACTCAACAAACACAGCGGAAGACAATTAAAACACAACGTAGTTCAGCCCAAGTCACGCCTTAACCTACATGCTGCTGACCCGGAGAAGATCCTAGTTCGCAAAGTCGTCAACTCCGTACTTCCCTTCATAGATATCCTTCGAAGGATCCTTCTCAAAGTCTGGCAAGTAGATACCAGGGGCGAAACCATAATGAGTACATTTGAATGTACTCAACAAGACATCCATCATATCACTTACCAAACATGCAAATATGCTTATATGGTGGAATAGGTAGGCTATAAATAGGGTTCACTACCAATGGTGTTCATATATGATGACGCCACAGTTGCAGTCAGGTCAATCTGTATCTTCGTTGAAGAAGATACTTCAGAAGAAAATAAAATAATATAGTTTTATTTCTCTTGTAGATATCACATGTACCAGAGGTTTTGTAAAGCTTTGTTAAAGAATATTTTCTCTTTGCAAAACTTTTTGGAATCAGTTTCCAGAATTCTTGCTTAGAGTAGAAAAGGTTTTCTTTGCAAAACATTTTGTTTTGTATAACAACATCTGGCTTTTCATCATCGACGATACCTCCACGGTATAAGTTTCCATTCCTTTCCGAACTTCACAAGTTCAACACTTCCTTTCCAAAATTCCTTTTCAAAAACTTCCTCTTTTGAAAACATTGACACAATGCTAGCTACATGGCGATTCAACTGTCCATATCCGAGGACGCGGCTATCTCGAAATAGTTTTACTCTGCAGAGGTGTACACATTTCCACCAGATCTAGAATCCGCCATGAAACAACCATGGACTGTTCCCAACCTATGAGAACATCAGATAACTGATCTTGACTATCCACTATGTGCAAGCTAGTACATGACTATCTCTTCAATTGGGGTTACCCTCCCTGGCAAGCCGTGTCCCACACCGCCCAAACAGGAGACCCAACTGCTGCATCCGGAGGGAAAATTAATCCCACACTTTAGATGTCCCGTATTCTCCACTCCTAGCGACATTTCGGTTCGGAGGATCCAATCCCCTATAGCACTTGAGATAGCACACATGCTAACCATAACAAGTTTTTAATCAAGCCCCTACCCATATTGGGGTAAAGTGGCAGTACGGTAAAGGTTGTCCAGCGAAGACTAGGTTATGTGTCATTTTTGAAAACACCACTTTCTCAAAAATGACCACTTCCATATTCCTCCGGAGAACAAGGATCCGCCTTTTCTCCGGGTTTTTCCGTAAAGCCTTTGTTTTGTAGAATCACAATTTTAGGGTGTCCACTTAGGGACTAGTATATTTTTATGGTAATAAATACCATATGGTGGCTTATGGGCTTGGTATTACCAAGTTTAACTACTAGCATGATAGTAACCTATAATATAGTATAGTAGTAAATTCCACATCAAAAATAGTTTTGATAATCAAGTTTTTGTAAAACTTCAGAGGTAAAACATGCATGATAGATAATGATAAGTATTGTATCAGCAAGCATCAGGATGGCTTGCCTGGTATCTCCTTGTGTCCATGGTTTTGGAGTGACTGGAACTTGAAACAGAGCTTCACGACACTTCCTTCCCCTTCGTTTTCTAACGTCGTAAAGAGAATAAAGGACACACATTCAGAACCAATCAAGGCAAGAAACAATTCATAACCATACATACAGCAAGGAAATCTAATAATAACCAATCACACAATTATTAATGGAGACAAACAATCAAACAAACCTACTTGGCAGAAATGCCATTTAATAAGACAACTTAAGGTTGGAGGAACATATCTCACAACCTTAATATCATGGATTCAGTGGGTGTGCCACTCTCATACCAAGATATTAATAAACTCAAAATACACTTAGTTTCACAAGGGTGATACCACTAAAAGTATACAAAACATGCACAAAAATAATCATGGCAATGGGTCTATCAACCACACCACAAAAAGAAAAAGGTAGCTAATCTACTAAGCCTAAATTCCCATCAAGAATAAATAAGACACATGATTTGAAAAAGTTACTTTTACAAATCAGTGAGCCTACACAAGTGCAACAAGGAAATATACTCATCACAAAACACACAATTCTCATAGTGAGAACAATAGAAACAATGACTAAAAAGGAGGAATCCTACTGACATGTTTCTACTAAAATTTTGCTATGCAAGCAAGCATAATAAGTAAAGTACTAAAATGCAAAAAAGGAACCATTTTATCATAATGGGAATGAAAACATGTCCTCATGCAAGGATACACAAATATCTACCAAACACAAGTTGGCAGGAAAAATAATTCAATACAAAAAAAAACTGCTAAGGAAACTAGTGCTACTCAAACATGAAGAATAAATGGATGAATCTCAATCAAGTAATTGAAATACAACCAGAGGGTCCATGTCATAAAAACAGGAGTGAAAAAAATCTATACTTGCTATAACAAAAATATTCCATTTAACAAAACAATGCATCAATTTGGAGGGCAACTCCTACATACTAGTGGTAATAAAAAGGGCATTACTAGAGGAATCAAACAACACTCCAAATATGGATTTTTCCTAGCAAGCCACACATGATTAAAACCACTTACAAACAGAAGCATACACATTTTCATTTAGCATTAAAAATCCAAAGCAAAAATACTAGGCACTCATTAATTAGAGAACCATATAAAAGAAACACATCTAGTGTGGGGGAAATAATGTTTCCACCAAAAATGCAATGACACCAGTGGGTGTTCCACTAGCATATCAAGGCATTTAGAGGTCACAAGGCCTATGGTCACACTTGCTAAAAATAACAAAAGACTAAACTAGCATCTAGTGCAATAACAATACTAGTAGAAAATATCAGGATGCTAAAATAAGCAAGGTAATGATACTCATGCTATTATTTTCATACAAGTGAAAACTTTAGGGGTCAAGTACTCATAACAACATAAACAAAATGCTACTGGTCCTATGAACACAACACAAAAATATGTGGATACACAACCACAAATGTTCATGTAAAAAAATTCCACACATGAGGGAATTTTCCCATAACATTCTCATAGTCATGACAAAGCTACTCATGATTTTCTACCAATTCAAATGCAAGCTATTATAGGTGATAACAACACAAAATAAGTACCAACATGGTACTGGATCCAATCAACAATCCAAGTTCTTGCACATAAATTAATCACTCAAAAATACTATGCAAGTATTAGCTAGAGAATAAAACATATGCTATTCTTAAAATCCTATTTGTTCTCCACTCAAGTCCACACAATCTAACATGCTAAAAAGGCTAAGTACATCTTATAAAACAAGTTCACACAACTTTTACATGCTAGAAAACAACATTGCAACACAAAAATATAATCACACAATTTAATTCCCTAAAATGCCAAAATGGCAGAAACAAGCAATTTGAAGATCTGTCCACCAAATTTTATATGAGGCTCTAAAAATTAAACCCTTCTAGGTTTGGATAGACCTAAACATATAAAAGACCATCCAGTTGAGTTTGCATCAAAAATCATTTTTAATAACTTTATAAAAATCACCAAAGTGCTCTCTGGTGTTTTACCAAATTGCATGCCATTTCAAAAATACAATGAATTTGGAAGCAATGGTAATTTCTCATGTTAGGAAATTTCAAGGGCTTTCCAATTCAATTGGCTTCACTTAATTCTGAGTTGGGAAATAAAAATGGTGCTCATTTTGGTGTTTCTGGTACCTGTTGCCAAATCATTTTTCATTTCAAAAATATTCATCCAAATATAGATCTACAAAGTGGAGGTGGTTTAGATTTAGTTTAAGTACCACTGTGAATTTTGGTTTGGTCAAAATCATCTTTTAGCTTAGTTTTTAAGGCCCAAAGCAATCATGTAATGTTTCTGTAAAAATAAAATGGAAAACAAAGCATTATTGGGCTAGATTTACTGTTGTGCCGGCCAGATCTAAAGGCACCGTGAGGGGATCCATCCACTAGTCGCTGACCCGCGGGCCAGGCGCCACGGGGCTGCCACGTGCGCAGATCGCGGCCCCACGGGCCAGTTTGACCTTCCACGCGCGAGTCAAGGACGGCGGCGTCGGCACGACGTCACCCTGATTTCATCCGGCGGCGGAACAACTCCGGCGAGCTGCTAACCGACGATTCCGTTTGCCAAACCACGATTCAAACATATACGCGAGACGTACTCGACGCGGGCAAGCAAAAGGGAGGGGGCTCGTTTCCTGGGAGGGCGTCGGAGAGCGGCGGCGACGAGGGTGCACGGTGGCCGGACGGCCACCACGGCGCGGCCACGCTCCAGAGGGAGAGGGAGGGGGAAAAAGGCGGCGGGTGATTCGCCTGCTTACCATGAACGCGCGGGGGTGCTCGGAGAAGAAGGAGGTGGCTCGAGTCGCCGGGAATCCGTCGCCGGAGTGCGTCGGCCCCGAAGACGAAATCGGACGGCGCGGACTCTACGAGTCGTCTCCCTCCGATTCCATCCGCACCGAGTACCACCACGATGAGGCGGAGCGAATAGGCACCATGGCTGCCGCCGGTGAGCTCACCTGTGGCCAAATTCGACGGCGACCATAACTAGGGTTTTCGGTTTGGAGCAATTTGCACAGTGAGAGAGAGCTCGAGGGGGGGGGAGATAGAGGGGGCATGGGGGAGACAAGGCACATGGGGGGCCTCTTATCCCTCAAGGGTTCCTTCTCATCGAAGCAATGGCGTAGGGCTTCTGTATCTACAGAGAGGCTAGAGGTAGAAGATGACTCGGATTACATTTTGGTCCCTGGGTATTTACAAGAAGGTCCCTGTCCTCTCTAAAAAAGGATGTTTTCACCAAGCAACCAACATCAAAATTTAAATTCCTTTTGCCCAAAATTCTAATTAGTTTATATTCACAACATATATGAAAATTGGCTCAATTGGAGAAACTTGATAATTCAAAGTTTTTCAAATTTGAATTCTTACATAAATGGACATTGAATTTATTAGACTACTTAGGAGTTTCCAAAAATGATAAGTTTTAGCACACATTCCTTATTTGATGTGTTCCTTAAGTGGTAGAAAATTCAAGTCATTTTGAGTTACTTCATAGAACAAACTTGTTCAAATTTCAAAAAGGTGCTGTCAAGAAAACAGGTTTTTTTGGCAACTTAAATTATTCAAAAACTTGTGCCCTTTTGGTTTTCATCCTTATTTATGTTATAGAGCATGTGGTATTTATTTCATGGAATTTGGAAAAAGTTTGTAGAACAAACTTGTTCAAAATCCCAAATGTTGCTGTGGAGAAAAACCATTTTTTCAGGACTTTAATGGATTCAATTTTTGGTCTCCTCTTGTGTGTGTTCCTTATTTGACATAAGGAAGCGATGGTTTGAATTTCAAATCATTTTAAGAAAGTTTCCAATAGTAACTTGTTTTAGTTTTCTGTTTCTGGAAATATTGGAAATTCTATTTAATAAAGCACTTGGCTTTTCTTTAGCAATGCTTTGCCAAAATATTTATGTGACTAGAGATAGCAAGTCAATGCTCTCCAATACTTTGTTTTTAAGCTTGCAAGGTTGGAAAAACATTTGATAATATTTTGGTGAAGCATCTAAGAATGCCTCTTTTTCTGATAATCTTTTAGGGAAATTTATTAGTGTTTCCTCTTTCTTAATTTAGGCCTTGGAATAATATTCAACAAGTATGGGATTCATAAGATAGTTTTGGAAAACTCTTTGATCAATATTTACTTTATAAAAATATTGTCAAGGTCAATTGGAACAATATGTTGAATATTTTTAGATTACTGCTTTGCTATCTTTTTAAGTTTGCAAGTTTATAAATAGTTTGTTTGGTTGCACTTAAACAAACACAATCAAAGTTTAATTGTCAAGCAATTAGCAAAACAATTGTGTTATCAGGTATTCCAAAATTGGGATGTGACAAGTCTTCCCCCCTTAAAAAGAATCTCGTCCCCGAGATTCGCAAGCGAGGACTAAGGGAGGGCCAACAAACACAATGTTAGTGTTGGAGTGCAGGTGCTTCCCCCCTTTGACTTTTCTTGGGAGGTGGGGTACTCCCCTAAATTAGAAAATTCATTTTAAAAAGTACACCAGTACTGTGTTTTAGGTCCAAAACTTTTGTTTCTACTCACCTTGGGTTTTGGACGATTTAGAAACAAACAAAATTAAGGTTAGTGCAGAACTACCTGGAAACGTACCGTCAATTATTACATGAGTTCCTAGCTATATCCCACATATTACATACCACATATGGAGTGGTGTACCACTCTCATAACAAGGTATATAATAAGCTAAAAATATAGCTTGTGGGTGCAAAGGTTAGGTTGCTAAGGTAAAATAAACAGACAGAATAATACTCACGACAGTGGTTATTACTCACCACAAGCAACTATCACTTAATATGTTCATGATTTTAGTTGGATGTTTTTAGTTTCATAAAATACTCTTGAGCACAATCATAACACCAGTATAAACTCATGCTAAGGTAAAACATGTAAACAAAATCCAATAAGCAAGCAAACAACACCGCAGATGAATAGACTATTTATTCACTAGGTTATTGTTTATTAGAGGTTTTGGAATCTATCAATCATGAACAATTAGCAAACAACCAGTAGCCAAAAACCAATGAATCCAATCATAACGATACTCTAAAACACTATCTTCACACAAGATAAAACTCCTATTACACAGGCATAAAAAAACAGGACTGCACAAATAACACACTAGTATGAAAAATATACACCAGCATGCTATAAGAGATAATCATATCCTATAACCATAGAACATGCAACTAAATAATTCATGGCATGATAACAGAAGTAATAACTTCCTAAACATGCTATATCAACACATATACTCATAAAATAAAAAGAGGGTAATACTAGAGCAAAAATCACCATTTTCTAGTGGTGAAGCTAGTTTCACTCTAGAGAAGCAAACAATGCTATCATAACGTTTAAAACTAAACAAGCAAGTCATGAATATAAGTGTACTCAATAACAGTACACCAATCCTACTCATGTTAGTAAGCACAAGCACCAGAGTAATTTTATGAATCAACCATTAAGCATGCAGAAATTTCTTCTAGCAATTTCTGTTTTCTTTAACCAATTACTAGCAAACAAGCCAGGTATAACTCACACAACCAGTAGCTATGCAATTAATGAAAATTTATCTAAACCTCTTCAAAAATCCACACATTCAATTTAAAATTATTCACAAACAATCTACCAATCAAGAGGAATTTATTTTATTTGCGAACAATTTAATTTTAGCACATGATAGTGAAACATTTCTTAACATGATACCCCTAAGGAATATTATGCTAACAAAAGGATCACACCTAAACATATTAGTATTTACTAATAAGAAATAAACTTCTCACTTAGATAAGTGAAAAGAAACAATTATATTTTCCATGGTGGAAAATAAAAATCAATCACATAGTGAAACATGCTACTTTCACACATTTGTATGGTTGGGGATTTTTATCCTCAAGCCAAAATGCAATGGGACCAGTGGGCTATGGCCTATGAATACCAAGGAAAAATAGTTACTAAGCCTATGGTTACTCATGAAAAACTTTGCATACAAGATAAAATATAAGGCTATTTAATCTAGTGAAGCAATACCAGTGCATAATGATAGCAATGCTTACACATGCTTTACTATTAAGAGACATGCAAGCTAACCGAGGTACAAGCATCAAAATAACAGTACCTAAATGGTACTGGACTCAAAGAAAACATAGCACAAAAATCTACTAAGAAAGTATACACAGATCTAGCTCTCACAATTACCTCCAAATAATAAACTAGAAGGTAACAAATGCTATTTCATTTTTATTCGAGTTTCCAATCATGCACACACTTTCTAGGGTAGATTTATTGTAAGAAAACAACATAATAACAAGTCCGAACAACTCCATATAAGTTAGGAAGCAAGACTGAATAAAACACAAATTCATTTCAATCAAGAGCACACAAAGAAACAAAAACAGGAAAACTGCTATTTCCTAGATCTATCATAACCATTCCATAGTTCACTTAATTTCTAAACCCCGAATTTCATAGTACCTACAATGTCTATTAAGATTTTGTTTCCAAAGTAGATACACCCGATATCCTATTGACTAGTAAACGAATAGGTCATTGTTTTATTTTCTCGTGACTTCTCCTTTTTACCGACTAGATTAAAAAGTGTCTTAAGTCACTTAATTCTTTGGTTTAGAAAGAGTAGTTCACATGCTTTGGTTAGGTGTCAACCTAAGATTAGACCAAGCATGTTAGCCTTGTTAGTTTTCTAATTAATCATGTTTGTCCGACAAGATACGACTAGCGTCATACGTCGAATATTGAATTGTGCTCTTTTGATTGGCTTTTGAGGGGGTTGCGCATCATGGCATGTGAAGACTTCTTTTGAACCTTTCTCTAGAGGAGGGAGGTATATAACTTTTAAAAGGGTATTTCTCTTGTTTGGTCTTTTAAAAGGGAACATAAAAAGGTGCAACGTTTAGCCAACAGGGCAAAACGAGTCTTTCGCAAACAGACAAACATATAGGTTTTGGTCAGTAGTGGTTGGTGCATTCACGCCTTTTCTTCTTTGAGGGTTGTCGTTGTTGGAGCTTTATCTGTTGGAGTGCATCACTGGTAGCAATGCTATCAGCTCGTGTGGCTTGATGGTCCTCTATTTAGGCACAACGGTGCTTTCATTAATTATGGGGGAGATGGTGGTGGTTCACGACGGGTCGCATTATGAAGCGAAAACAAGTATAAGTCTAAGCAACAAATTCTTGTTTTTGAATACTATACAAACATTTTTTCTTGCAAAAACGTAACAAGAGGCAATTAAAAAACAAGAGCGGGGCAAGCACAAATCTGCAAATTTTGAGCACCCCACAAACATATAGAAGCCTAGATGAACCAAATTCTACACCACACAATAGCACAAAGTCCTACGGACACACATAAGCAAGCCATAACACACAAGCAAGACTCCATTGGAGCTACGTCAGGGGAGACGACTCATGGAGTTATTGCTAAATTACTCCAAACTAGACTGATCCAAAATCCTAGAAGTGGCTGAAGAACTATGTCTACTTCTGACCATCATCACTGTAGAGCTAGGCAAATATTTTGGTCTTCTCGGGACATCGGCAAGTATAAAAGTTTTTGGATGGAAACAAGATAATAGAAGTAAAGTTTCGAGAAAACTTTATGCAAAAAATTGTTTTTGAAACTCCAACTATTTTCTGGACAGAAAACTTCAAAGACGAGAGATGTTTCAAAAACAGAGCGGAGCAGTTGCAAACAAGTAAGAAATAAACTCTTAACCGAGAGAGATACCAATTCTGTAAGGCCCGCCCTTCGAACCACTGTTCAAGGACGCCCTTGATATGCATTTAGAATCTTTTGAAAAGATCTGAAGGAGGGAAAATATACTAAAATTCCCTTAGATATAAATAATTTAGATAGTAAATAGGTTTTTACTCAAAAATACTTTTCTTTCCTATCTGACGTCCATGCTAACTAAGGTCTCCTAAGGTCAGGATGGCTCTGATACCAACTCTGTAAGGACCCCAGACCGGCAGTCTGAAACCCTCCGTATGCATACATTCACGATCCCAGAAAGATCAGCCGTGAACAACATACAAAGTTGGCACACAGAAATACATCATCCATTACACGAATACATAAAGGTATTACAAAAATGATCACATGATCAAGTCTAACACAACTGCCACAAGGGCAGGCAACTGAACAAACACAGCGGAAGACAATTAAAACACAACGTAGTTCAGCCCAAGTCACGCCTTAACATACAGGCTGCTGACCCGGAGACGATCCTAGTTCGCAAAGTCGTCAACTCCGTACTTCCCTTCATAGATATCCTTCGGAGGCTCCTTCTCAAAGTCTGGCAAGTAGATACCAGGGGCGAAACCATAATGAGTACATTTGAATGTACTCAGCAAGACATCCATCATGTCACTTACCAAACATGCAAATATGCTTATATGGTGGAATAGGTAGGCTATAAATAGGGTTCACTACCAATGGTGTTCATATATGATGACACCACAGTTACAGTAAGGTCAATCTGTATCTTCGTTGAAGAAGATACTTCAGAAGAAAATAAAATAATATAGTTTTATTTCTCTTGTAGATATCACATGTACCAGAGGTTTTGTAAAGCTTTGTTAAAGAATATTTTCTCTTTGCAAAACTTCCTGGAATCAGTTTCCAGAATTCTTGCTTAGAGTAGAAAAGGTTTTCTTTGCAAAACATTTTGTTTTGTATAACAACATCTGGCTTTTCATCATCGACGATACCTCCACGGTATAAGTTTCCATTCCTTTCCGAACTTCACAAGTTCAACACTTCCTTTCCAAAATTCCTTTTCAAAAACTTCCTCTTTTGAAAACATTGACACAATGCTAGCTACATGGCGATTCAACTGTCCATATCCGAGGACGCGGCTATCTCGAAATAGTTTTACTCTGCAGAGGTGTACACATTTCCACCAGATCTAGAATCCGCCATGAAACAACCATGGACTGTTCCCAACCTATGAGAACATCAGATAACTGATCTTGACTATCCACTATGTGCAAGCTAGTACATGACTATCTCTTCAATTGGGGTTACCCTCCCTGGCAAGCCGTGTCCCACACCGCCCAAACAGGAGACCCAACTTCTGCATCCGGAGGGAAAATTAATCCCACACTTTAGATGTCCCGTATTCTCCACTCCTAGCGACATTTCGGTTCGGAGGATCCAATCCCCTATAGCACTTGAGATAGCACACATGCTAACCATAACAAGTTTTTAATCAAGCCCCTACCCATATTGGGGTAAAGTGGCAGTACGGTAAAGGTTGTCCAGCGAAGACTAGGTTATGTGTCATTTTTGAAAACACCACTTTCTCAAAAATGACCACTTCCACATTCCTCCGGAGAACAAGGATCCGCCTTTTCTCCGGGTTTTTCCGTAAAGCCTTTGTTTTGTAGAATCACAATTTTAGGGTGTCCACTTAGGGACTAGTATATTTTTATGGTAATAAATACCATATGGTGGCTTATGGGCTTGGTATTACCAAGTTTAACTACTGGCATGATAGTAACCTATAATATAGTATAGTAGTAAATTCCACATCAAAAATAGTTTTGATAATCAAGTTTTTGTAAAACTTCAGAGGTAAAACATGCATGATAGATAATGATAAGTATTGTATCAGCAAGCATCAGGATGGCTTGCCTGGTATCTCCTTGTGTCCCTGGTTTTGGAGTGACTGGAACTTGAAACAGAGCTTCACGACACTTCCTTCCCCTTCGTTTTCTAACGTCGTAAAGAGAATAAAGGACACACATTCAGAACCAATCAAGGCAAGCAACAATGCATAACCATACATACAGCAAGGAAATCTAATAATAACCAATCACACAATTATTAATGGAGACAAACAATCAAACAAACCTACTTGGCAGAAATGCCATTTAATAAGACAACTTAAGGTTGGAGGAACATATCTCACAACCTTAATATCATGGATTCAGTGGGTGTGCCACTCTCATACCAAGATATTAATAAACCCAAAATACACTTAGTTTCACAAGGGTGAGACCACTAAAAGTATACAAAACATGCACAAAAATAATCATGGCAATGGGTCTATCAACCACACCACAAAATGAAAAGGGTAGCTAATCTACTAAGCCTAAATTCCCATCAAGAATAAATAAGACACATGATTTGCAAAAGTTACTTTTACAAATCAGTGAGCCTACACAAGTGCAACAATGAAATATACTCATCACAAAACACACAATTCTCATAGTGAGAACAATAGAAACAATGACTAAAAAGGAGGAATCCTACTGACATGTTTCTACTAAAATTTTGCTATGCAAGCAAGCATAATAATTAAAGTACTAAAATGAAAACAAGGAACCATTTTATCATAATGGTAATGAAAACATGTCATCATGCAAGGATACACAAATATCTACCAAACACAAGTTGGCAGGAAAAATAATTCAATACAAAAAAAACTGCTAAGGAAACTAGTGCTACTCAAACATGAAGAATCAATGGATGAATCTCAATCAAGTAATTGAAATACAAACATAGGGTCCATGTCATAAAAACAGGAGTGAAAAACATCTATACTTGCTATAACAAAAATATTCCATTTAACAAAACAATGCATCAATTTGCAGGGCAACTCCTACATACTAGTGGTAATAAAAAGGGCATTACTAGAGGAATCAAACAACACTCCAAAGATGGATTTTTCCTAGCAAGCCACACATGATTACAACCACTTACAAACAGAAGCATACACATTTTCATTTAGCATTAAAAATCCAAAGCAAAAATACTAGGCACTCATTAATTAGAGAACCATATAAAAGAAACACATCTAGTGTGGGGGAAATAATGTTTCCACCAAAAATGCAATGACACCAGTGGGTGTTCCACTAGCATATCAAGGAATTTATAGGTCACAAGGCCTCTGGTCACACTTTCTAAAAATAACAAAAGACTAAACTAGCATCTAGTGCAATAACAATACTAGTAGAAAATATCAGGATGCTAAAATAAGCAAGGTAATGATACTCATGCTATTATTTTCATACAAGTGAAAACTTTAGGGGTCAAGTACTAATAACAACATAAACAAAATGCTATTGGTCCTATGAACACAACACAAAAATATGTGGCTACACAACCACAAATGTTCATGTAAAAAAATTCCACACATGAGGGAATTTTCCCATAACATTCTCATAGTCATGACAAAGCTACTCATGCTTTTCTACCAATTCAAATGCAAGCTAGTAGAGGTGATAACAACACAAAATAAGTACCAACATGGTACTGGATCCAATCAACAATCCAAGTTCTTGCACATAAATTAATCACTCAAAAATACTATGCAAGTATTAGCTAGAGAATAAAACATATGCTATTCTTAAAATCCTATTTCTTCTCCACTCAAGTCCACACAATATAACATGCTAAAAAGGCTAAGTACATCTTATAAAACAAGTTCACACAACTTTTACATGCTAGAAAACAACATTGCAACACAAAAATATAATCACACAATTTAATTCCCTAAAATGCCAAAATGGCAGAAACAAGAAATTTGAAGATCTGTCCACCAAATTTTATATGAGGCTCTAAAAATTAAACCCTTCTAGGTTTGGATAGCCCTAAACATATAAAAGACCATACAGTTGAGTTTGCATCAAAAATCATTTTTAATAACTTTATAAAAATCACCAAAGTGCTCTCTGGTGTTTTACCAAATTGCCTGCCATTTGAAAAATACAATGAATTTGAAAGACAGGTTAATTTCTCCTGTTAGGAAATTTCAAGGGCTTTCCAATGCAATTGGCCTCACGTAATTATGAGTTGGGAAATAAAAATGGTGCTCATTTTGGTGTTTCTGGTACCTTTTGCCAAATCATTTTTCATTTCAAAAATATTCATCCAAATGTAGAACTACAAAGTGGAGGTGGTTTAGATTTAGTTTATGTACCACTGTGAATTTTGGTTTGGTCAAAATCATCTTTTAGCTTAGTTTTTAAGGCCCAAAGCAATCATGTAATGTTTCTGTAAAAATAAAATGGAAAACAAAGCATTGTTGGGCTAGATTTACTGTTGGGCCGGCCAGATCTAAAGGCACCGCGAGGGGATCCAGCCACTAGTCGCTGACCCGCGGGCCAGGCGCCACGGGGCTGCCACGCGCGCAGATCGCGGCCCCACGGGCCAGTTTGACCTTCCACGCGCGAGTCAAGGACGGCGGCGTCGGCACGATGTCACCCTGATGTCATCCGGCGGCGGAACAACTCCGGCGAGCTGCTAACCGACGATTCCGTTTGCCAAACCACGATTCAAACATATACGCGAGACGTACTCGACGCGGGCAAGCAAAAGGGAGGGGGATCGTTTCCTGGGAGGGCGTCGGAGAGCGGCGGCGACGAGGGTGCACGGTGGCCGGACGGCCACCACGGCGCGGCCACGCTCCAGAGGGAGAGGGAGGGGGAAAAGGCGGCGGGTGATTCGCCTGCTTACCATGAACGCGCGGGGTTGCTCGGAGAAGAAGGAGGTGGCTCGAGTCGCCGGGAATCCGTCGCCGGAGTGCGTCGGCCCCGAAGACGAAATCGGACGGCGCGGACTCTACGAGTCGTCTCCCTCCGATTCCATCCGCACCGAGTACCACCACGACGAGGCGGAGCGAATAGGCACCATGGCTGCCGCCGGTGAGCTCACCTGTGGCCGAATTTGACGGCGACCATAACTAGGGTTTTCGGTTTGGAGCAATTTGCACAGTGAGAGAGAGCTCGAGGGGGGAGAGATAGAGGGGGCATGGGGGAGACAAGGCACATGGGGGGCCTCTTATCCCTCAAGGGTTCCTTCTCATCGAAGCAATGGCGTAGGGCTTCTGTATCTACAGAGAGGCTAGAGGTAGAAGATGACTCGGATTACATTTTGGTCCCTGGGTATTTACAAGAAGGTCCCTGTCCTCTCTGAAAAAGGATGTTTTCACCAAGCAACCAACATAAAAATTTAAATTCCTTTTGCCCAAAATTCTAATTAGTTTAGATTCACAACATATATGAAAATTGGCTCAATTGGAGAAACTTGATAATTCAAAGTTGTTCAAATTTGAATTCTTACATAAATGGACATTGAATTTATTAGACTACTTAGGAGTTTCCAAAAATGATAATTTTTGGCACACATTCCTTATTTGATGTGTTCCTTAAGTGGTAGACAATTCAAGTCATTTTGAGTTACTTCATAGAACAAACTTGTTCAAATTTCAAAAAGGTGCTGTCAAGAAAACAGGTTTTTTTGGCAACTTAAATTATTCAAAAACTTGTGCCCTTTTGGTTTTCATCCTTGTTTATGTTATGGAGCATGTGGTATTTATTTCATGGAATTTGGAAAAAGTTTGTAGAACAAACTTGTTCAAAATCCCAAATGTTGCTGTGGAGAAAAACCATGTTTTCAGGACTTTAATGGATTCAATTTTTGGTCTCCTCTTGTGTGTGTTCCTTATTTGATATAAGGAAGAAATGGTATGAATTTCAAATCATTTTAAGAAAGTTTCCAATAGTAACTTGTTTTAGTTTTCTGTTTCTGGAAATATTGGAAATTCTATTTAATAAAGCA
Source organism: Alopecurus myosuroides (assembly GCA_028641055.1). Taxonomy (NCBI): domain Eukaryota; kingdom Viridiplantae; phylum Streptophyta; class Magnoliopsida; order Poales; family Poaceae; genus Alopecurus; species Alopecurus myosuroides. Next base: position 302,406,687 of record CM054062.1, read on the forward strand.
CTTGGCTTTTCTTTAGCAATGCTTTGCCAAAATATTTATGTGACTAGAGATAGCAAGTCAATGCTCTCCAATACTTTGTTTTTAAGCTTGCAAGGTTGGAAAAACATTTGATAATATTTTGGTGAAGCATCTAAGAATGCCTCTTTTTCTGCTAATCTTTTAGGGAAATTTATTAGTGTTTCCTCTTTCTTAATTTAGGCCTTGGAATAATATTCAACAAGTATGGGATTCATAAGATAGTTTTGGAAAACTCTTTGATAAATATTTACTTTAGAAAAATATTGTCAAGATCAATTGGAACAATATGTTGAATATTTTTAGATTACTGCTTTGCTATCTTTTTAAGTTTGCAAGTTTATAAATAGTTTGTTTGGTTGCACTTAAACAAACACAATCAAAGTTTAATTGTCAAGCAATTAGCAAAACAACTGTTATCAGGTATTCCAAAATTGGGATGTGACAGATGGGTCCCTGCCTTCTCTATTTGTGTGCATACTCTCAACGGGGTAAGATGTTATACCCTCACTCTGCTGGTTACGGGACGTCGGCAGCATCCTTATCCACAGCCTTGTACGTGAGGATCTTCTACAGGCTTCATCGACATCGTCATCAACACCTCTTTTGCTACTACGGTGTTTGGTGCACGATCTCGGAAACTAGATTTTAGAATTTAAATTCACTTGTATCTGCATAGCAAGGTCTTGGTTGTTGCGTAGCAAGTTTAGAGAATATTTTAAATTCCCGTTGCGCAACCCAATAAGAGCATCATACTGACTAGTGGAAGTGGGAGAGTGTTGGAGATATGATCTAGAGGCAATTATATCCAGTTATTATTTATCTCCAAGTTTATTGTTAATTTTATATCTTTGTGCTATTACTGTGGTGGTACTTGGATAGTGAGTATGCAAAGGAAAACCTACATAGGTGTAATATATGAACCTAATCTTGCCGCTAAGATTATGTTGTATGTTGTGAGATGATCATGTTTTCCTGATCATGGACTTTGATAAGTGAGGTGACCCCGTCCACCACTACATGGGTAGTGCACAAGTCATTGACATAAAACTTACAGAAGTACTTCTCCATAAATATTGCATCCCTCAGAGAGTAGTACAACAGAAACATTGTGGGCCCGCTAGTTCACACTACTTATTATTATAAGCCAAAATTGAATAAACTCGTCAAACACTTCCTCAGTCATCCGAGGATTGTTAAAAGATTTGAAGTTAACCTGAGATAGTTGACGTCCTAATAAAAACAGCCACAAGATAACCATGATAGCTCAACAGCTTAGATCCTATGGCTGCTCGATTAGGTTCTTTTCTAGTACTAGACTAGACTCGCTTAACTATTCATCTGCTTCTTCTTATTTGTTGTCGTTAGGACCATACACAGTGATGTAGTCACCTCCTTCTGTTCCTCTTGATAAATCCGGAGCTTCATAGTATAACTCCTTTTCTTTGGTGTTCTGGTCGTTGATGTCATGGACGACCTCCTCAAATTCTAAGAAAGGGGTCAACATAGGGGTTGAGTAACGATCGCTACTCAGCAACCTCAAGAAAGAAAAAGTTTTGGGTTCTCATGCATTAGCTAATCTCCTGACCATTAGTCGTAGACATGATGCACGTTTTTGAAAAGTTTTCTTAAAAAGCTGGGTTTTAAGTCCAAAACCTATGTTCCTCGGCCTTCACGGGTTTGAGAATCAGCTAAGATTTCTTTCGCGCCGCGAACGTAGGTCCTTCCGGGAACACGAATGTAAATGTCACAATTTTATACACTCTGTAGAGGTTCGTCACTTTTCCCAAAAGCAGACTTAGCCTTGATACAAACACTTAGGTGTGTGGTTTGTCCAACATAAGGTTCTTAAGTTCATTCCGAGTATTCTTCAACCCTACAGATTCACCCTTGTTGTGACAAAACAGATCCTTGACACAATGAGGGCCCCGATCCATCTCTGCCACCCGACCGAGATACCACTACCTTTACCGAACCCGTCGCGTGAAATTTACACGGTGCTCCCACGCACATTAGTCGCATCCACGACCCAACCATGTAGCATATTCGAGAATATGTGATAATAAAAAAGGTACTTATGACCCCTCTGGCCCATACCAGAACCTTTGGTTGGACCATAAATACGGCGATGGAAAAGCTACGAGACAATTTTATTAGTCCTAGCTTTCCCATACGATAGAACCTCGACCACAATATACAGTCGGTGGTTCCACCGCCAACCAATCATTCATAAAAGAATTTTATTTTAATGTAGTAGATAAGAATACGATTTTTAAACTTTGGAAAGATAATCCATTGGACATGCAAGAATGAGCTTCCCTTGACTAAGATAAAGTGCAGTCTAAAACTTTGAGTGACTCGTAAACTTCTGGTTCTGAAAAGTATCATCATTGTATGATAAGACAATGTTTAAAAGCAACTGCGTGCTATTATGCATGAATAATATGCCCTTGCAAAACCCTCCAATTTTATTTGAAATCATTTTGATCAAATTCCGAAAATTAATGGGTAATATTCATTTTACATAGATTTATAATGAGGAATTAATTTATAATGATTTGAAACTCAAATAATTCATATATTTGAAATTTATAACACTTTCCCTATTTTAGGTTATGAATAATTTTTTTTTCATTCAACATCATATCCACTTAAGAATCTTTGAAACTTTATTTAATGTCTTTCAAAATCATTTCCAATTAAGGATATTTGAAATTTTATTTAAATTGTTTCAAATCATTTCCACTTAAGAATCTTTGAAATTTTCACTCAAAGAAAATGTTTTAAAAATCATATAAATTCATAATTGAATTCCTCGTATTTTTAGAAGTATGTGGAATATTTTATTTTGATTTTATCGTATATGGAACTCTTAGAAATAATTTTTTAAGTTCATGTATTATTCTGTTTATTTCGGTAATTAGAAAATTACCAAAATACGCCTCTCACAAGTGGGTAAGCTCACTTAAGTGAGCAGACACGGGTAAAAGGGCCCGGTCCAACCCGTTAGCCTCACTTCCTCTCCCCCTTCTCTCTCACTCACACATGGCCTCGATATCCCTCGATCCCGCGATAGAAATCGCCAGCGTGCTCGCCGCCGTCCTCCGGCGCGCTCTGAAAGTCTCACCGCCGTGGGGATCAATCATTTCGCCTTGCTCCTAGCTACCTTTTTGTCCAACTCGATCTTGGATTCTTCCCCAAAATAGATCACACACAACTCTACTCCCTGAGCTAGGGTTTTGGTGTTGGGTGTCTTAAATTATGGTGGTGCCTCTGGCTCGCCTTCGGGCTGGCTCTGGCGGTTTGTCTTGTGTTGGACGTTCTTCTAACGGATGTGCGGTGCTCTGATGTCCGACATGGTTGGTATCACCTACTCTGGTAGCAGATGGTGTCGCCATGTATGGAACACTACGGTGTGCTTGTTGACATGGAACACATGTTCGTTTGGAGACCCCAAGAGGAAGGTATGATGCAGTGTAGCATTAATTTCCCCAAGTTATGGAACCGGGGTTATAAATCGCAGTAGTACTTCGAAATCTCTCAATAGGTTGCTTTTATCTGGCGCTTCAATAAGCGTGGACCTGCATACAAACACAAATTCTCTCTTGCTTAAAACTACAGAATTGATTGTATCTAATGGTTGCAGAAGATTAAATGAAAACGGAACATCGAACAAGTGATGATGGAAAGCAAGTAAACGAGGTTGTAATCAATGAGGAAAATATGACCGGGGGCCATAGTTAGATTAGTGGTGTCTCTCCTAAGAATGTAAACATGCAAGGTAACAAATTACTGTTGGGCAATTGAATCATGAACGTATAATAATACTATTATGACGACATATAGTTCACGAGTTCTAGCATTATAGGCATTACGTCAAGATAAATAGACCATCATACGACATCATCTATTACTAAAATTCCACCTTGAGACAACTATCCAGCAACTAGCTGGTATTAAGTTGCAACAACGAAGTGATTCCTTTGTGCACAACAAACAAATGCATTAAAAATAGTAGTAATGTAATCAATAATTCCAATCCGTAGACAAAAACACTGTTGTTTTATCCCTAGTGCCAACAACACATCCCCCACCCATCACGTTTCTATCTCTCGAGCGCAGATGAAAAGGAGGCATGAAACCAATATCTAGCATATAAACCCTCCCTTGGAGGTGAAAACAACTATGTAGCCAAGGTAATCATAAACACCGGAGAGCATTGCAAGACAAGATTAAAACTCTCTACAAATATAAGTGAAGCATCTCAGATTGACATGAACAAAATAATCATAATCTCATTGTTCATCGTATCCAAGCAAACACAACATGCACAATTACATATAGTGGTCTCGATCATGTGAGGCAGCTCACAAGACTCTAAACTTGGTCAAGGAAATTATACACACCAGAGAGCATTGCAAGAAAATATTAAAACTTTCTAAAGATATAAGTGAACCATATCAATATTACATGAAAAAAATAATCATAATGTCATGGTTCATCGGATCCAGCAAACACACCATGTAGCAATTACATAATGGTGATCTTGATCATGTTAGGAAGCTAACAAGATCTTAACATCATGGCACAAAGTGGAGAGAACACCATCTAGCTACTTCTATGGACCCTTAGTTCTAGGATGAACTACTCACACATCTATCTAGAGGAAATCATGGCGATGTAGAGTCCTCCTAGGAAGATCCCCTCTCAGACAGGGTGCCGGAGCACGACTCCAAAAGCTCTAGATTGGACTTTCAAGCTGACAAGGCTATATATCTATTTTGTGGAAAACTTCTCCGTTACCCGATGTTTTTTTGGGTTAATGTGATTTTATAGAAGAAGAGACGATGAGAGGGGGTGCCGGGGGATACCATATGAGGCCTAGGCACGGCCTAGGGTCAGCCCACGCCTGGCATCTCTCTAGTAGCCCCAGACCACCTCTTCGACTCTCCTTTGGACTTAGTCTTAGTTCAAGTGAAAAATAAATGTCCGTAAATTTCAAGCCCATTCCGATAATATTTCTTGAAGAACTTTTCTGAAATACAAAAAGAGCAGAAAATAGGAACATGCTATGAGCATCTTATTAATAGGTTAGTTCATGAAAACATCTAGAAAACAAAGGAAAACATGTGGAAAATATGGCAAAACATGTAGAAAACATAGCATGGATCATCAAAAATTATAGATATGTTTGGGACGTATTAGCATCGACAAGCTTAACTCCTGCTCGTCCTCGAGTAGGTAAGTGACACCAAATATAATTTTTTAGGTGACATGTAGCCAACACAAACTTGATCAATCATTATATAAAAGCATTGTAAGCTGGAATCAACGCCCTTCAACAAAGGCATGATAAATGTTGTTTGAACAATGAAAACTTAGCGACTATGTTGCACATGAAAAGTAGAAAATATAATTGACAATGAGAAATAATGCATTGAAAGTGATATGTTTGTTCCATCATAATGAAAAACATGATAACGTGGTATCCCGCTTGTCCTTCGTGGAATAGAAAAACATAAATGCTAGGACACCTTCAAAGTTCAAGTTGTTACTAGATACAAATAATTTGAGACAAGCAATACCATAATCATATTCCAGTCAATAGTAAATTTTGGGAATATGCATATTATACTTAGAATGACAATTATGCTCTCTGAATTGGTACATAAAGTAAGAAGCTAAAGACTCATCCTATATCTAAAAGAAAGTCCCTTCAAAGAGGAAAGTAAGGATCAGCCATGTGCTACAGTTTTTTTATTTTATAAAATAGAGCATATTGAAAATATAAGTTTGAGAGAGGTGTATGTCTATGTCACCGAATGCTAATAAATGTTTTATTATCTTTTCATGTCAAATGGCTTCTAAGAGCGGCTCCCATAGAGGAAAGATAATATTCCTATTCTCCTTTGTTTATACAAGCTATGTATGAATTGATTTCTCCGGAAAAAAGTGTGAGGAGATTACTTGTCGTTATTGTTGTAATTTATCTTTTGTGGGATGGGAACCCATTTGCCAGCTCTTTTGCAGTATTAAGGACAAGCACATTATGCATGCAAGTCAAGAGGTGAAGCCATCCAACATGAAGTAATAATAAAGCATGTAATACTTCTTCATGAGCTAAAACAAGGAACACAAAACAAGGTCTACTAATTTTGAAAGTTTGAAAAGTAGCACACGAGGAATTTACTTGGAATGGCTCGGAAATACCAAGTATGGGTAGGTATGTGTAACATCCCAGTGTTTGGGAAGTTATAAGGATCTAAATTTAATATGTGCATTTGCAGAGCATGCATCTAAAAGTACGGGAAATTTTGGCGCGAAAGTTTAAACGAATCAAAGTGACCAATGTTTCACTTGACATGATGAAATAGATCTAGTTCATCTAGTCAAGAGTACAATTGGAGTGATCTTTATAACAAGTATCTTAAGAAACCTGATCACCTGATAAGGCAAACCATTGTTGGTTATGACCAACACTAAATTCCAACAACTTTAACCACAAGTCTATAAGTGACTTGGGATAGTTCACTAGGTATCTAGAACTCAAAGAGGGGTGAGTATCTAGATTACATAAGTGATGACCACACTTTCACAATTGAGTAATGCACAATTGAATCATCTCATCAGTAGAGATATTCTATTCTCTAATCATGAACTCCTTAAGTTATCAACTAGTCACACGACATCTTTCTAAACTATCTAATAACTATTAAGAGAACCTTCACAAGTAAATAACAAGGTTTCAATAGAACACAAGTGATACAAACAAGTGATAACTCAAACCCACAAGTGGGAAACGACATAATAATTGTATTAACATATTTATCGAATATGCATATATCTCATCAACCATAAAAGAAGTATCTAAAAGAAGAAATAAATCTTCTTAAACTACTGTTAAACCTAGATCATTACATATGATCTTTCCAAACCTCTATGTCTGCATTATGTTTACAAATGAAGAACATAAAATAAAAACATGACACCCTGAGAAAACATCTACCAAATCTGACTTAAATCATTAAACCCCAATCATCTTATCATGTTCATTGTCTTATTCATCTTATACAAGTGAGCATATGAAATCTCAACACACCAATGAACCATTGGATCATCTTACTATTAAGCCATCATTCCATAAGCATTTCACATTTCTATACACATAAAAATTCAACAACTAAGGTATCTCTGGATACAACTAAGGAATAACAACAAGTTATAACCTCTATTAGAGGAAGTAAATTGGAAACTAAGTAAATCAATCATGTATGATATAAGAACATATATTATGGGAAACAAAATAACAAGTATATTGAAGAAGAATAAAAGTTTAACTAAGTCTTAAACAAGATCTTTCTACTTTGTCTAGATTATCTTGTTTTCCAAACTTCTCTGAATCATTCCGCAAGAGAAGCACCCATAAGAAAAGAGGAACTACCACCAGAAGATCTTCAGGAAGATTCTTTAGGATGTTCTACAAGTGCTATTCTAACCTATGATAAGAGTACTTGGAAACTCTTATATCTTGGTATTATCTTATTAACTCTCTTGAAATAGTGTGATATTCCAATGTTAGTGTTATATAGAAGTAGTTTGGTAACAAGACTAAGTACCTTGTTAACAGATCACTTTTGTATACTCAAACAATTGAGTGTCATACACAAACAAACAGAAGGTTGAATAACCTAGTACATCTCAGTCTCTTGTATATGAAAAGTAATTTGGGAACAAGCCTTGCAAACTTGTCAACAAATTCTTCTTATATGCATAGGACAAATTGATGTCATAAACTATATCTACATTCCTTTTGCAATCAACCAAGAGAAAGAATAACACTAGGGAAACAAGAAACCACATTATAACTTGAACCACACCTACAAGTTATAAGTAAGGAAGAAACCAAGATAAGGAAGAAAACAAGCAACATGTTGAAATCCATGTGTTTGATGTTATATAAGAATAATTTGATTACAAGGTCAGATCAACCTTGTGAACAGAATATTCATGTAAGCATTAAAAAAATTGAGTTTCAATAAGCTAATCTTCATCATATAATTGAATACACCACAAGAATGAAATGGTTATTGAATCAAATGAATTCATTTCATCTGGAGTTACAAATTATTACTGAAGTTAGTATCTCGGAACCACCCCATATATATCCTATAAGCTTTAGTGGTGGATTTCTAAAGTCAAGAGACCAATAAGGAAGAGAAAACACTTAAGTAATTCCAGAGATGATCCTGCTTGCAAAGGACCAAGGTAATGTCTGAAGACAAGGGGCAACTACAGACAAGAACATCAAGCAACAGAAGACCACAAGAAGCAACACTGCCTCAGTAAGGGATCATAAGAAATTATCCAGTGAATCATTAGGATATATTAGAGAACCATTAACCTCTGTCAAACTCATCAGAGATGATGAGCTCATAATAATATCTTTAATGGAAATAATTATTAAGTATGAAATAGTAACCAGCCATTGCATCCACATGTCTTTGATATGTGGAGGTTAATGGTAAAACTCTTAATACCTTGTTTTCCATATCCTTTTCATACATAAGACTAACAGATGATAACAAAAATTCATCTACACATAACCAAGAAAATGATTACATGTTTTATAATAAACATGGGATAACATCCATCTTGGAACCTATGTGGAAAACAAGCATATAAGATCCCAAAACCACACATGTTTTCCACTTGATCAAGAACTGAAAATAGCAAACATAGAGTACACACACCTCAGTTAAATGCCAAAATTGCTAAGAGTTTTAACTATGAAAATAACATAGTATTATAAAAAGAAAACAAGTTCCTTCACCCATTAAAATCATTTGGTGTGACATGGAATAAAATTCCATATTACATGATTTTCATAATAGTGCATAGAACCAGTACCAAGTAGTTTTACTAAATTACTTTCTATAAGGAATTATACCTACAATTGTCCAATTAACTTATATCACCTTGTTAAACCACATGTTTATTGTGTGCTCATGATAATCATGCTAAAAAATAATTCTAAAGCCATTTAATCAATTAAATGGTGAGAAATAACAAAAATCACTTAATCTAGAAACCTAAATAAAAAAATACAAATATTGCTCATATTCACCATAACAAAACATGGTGAGGTTGCAAATTTGATGAGCTTTCCAAATATAATTTTAAATAATTTTTCTGTTCACAAAAGGCCCTGAAAACATTAATTTACTCTCAGTTTAATAACCAGGAGGGATTTGATGTAATTTGTAAAAAACTTTCAGGGGGTTATCCAGAAAACGTTTTAATCCTTTCTTCTACCTCGTGACACAAGGTAGAGGCGTGTCGCCGCCGTCGACTCGGCCGGCCACGTCCTGCTTACCGCCCTTCTGCACGGATAAGAGGAGGAGAAGCCTCCCACTTGCTCTCTCCCTCCCTCACTCGCTCACTCTCTGTCTCTCTTGCTCAGGAACCACGCGGAGAACCCTAACCTCACAGCCGTCGGCCATCATGGTTGCTTCCGGCCACGACGGAACGAATTGAGCCCACCAATCGAAGCGTCGAGTCCTCCTCCCTCTCCTCGAGAAGCCACACAAGCGGGGAAGGTTAGAGCTCACCGAATCGGAGCATCTTCTCCAAGTCCGGCCGCCGCAAAAAGGAGCACGCCGCCGGCGACCAGCACCTCCTATTGCTTCCCCAACACTACCACGAGCTTCGCGGCGAGGTAGGGAAACCTCTGGGTGCCCTCTGTTTAGAATTCCATCGTCGAATTCATCATCTCATCATGCACCGCCGCCGGCCACCACGAAACTACACGCCGGCGAGTCTCCGGTGACCTATTGGTCAAGCCGCTGCCACCCCTAGACTCCTCACTCCATCCTCTATCGAGTAGTACAAGTTAATCGGGCCAATTCGCATCAAATCAATCAATTGCAACACCACACTAGCAATCCCCTCTGGTGATGACTCAATTCCTACGCCAGCATGACGTCATAAATTGTTTTTTCCATTTAATTGAATTACATCTGCCACGTGGACCCCACATGTTAATTTGGATATTGGCAGAAAATGAATTAAAATTAATAAATCAATAACTAATAAAATAATTATCATAAAAATATAAAAAATATGGAAATGTTTAGAAAAATATAATCTAAATGTTTATTAACTTTTCAAAAAAAATTAATAAAGTTTAAAACAAAATATTTTCTTTAATTAAATTAAATCATTTACAATTGAGAAAAATAAGAAATAATTCATAAAATCAGAGAAACACAAGTTATATACCAAAATTCTCCAAATGACATATGCAACTCATATATGATGTTTTCAAAGTCATTTGACCAAGTTTTCATGTGTGCGATATTTTGCCTAATCATTTAGTTCATTTAAAATTAATAAATTAATATCTTATTCAAATATTTTCAGCACACTTCAAATGAGATACCAAATTAAAGAGAGAAAAAATTTCAACTCAAATATGTCAAACAAAAAAACATTTTGTTTAACTTATAAAATTGTTTTTAAAGGTATAATGGAATTCTATAATATTCCGTTATAACCAGCAATAACTACCTTAATATCATTTTCCTTATTAATAAAACCCACATGTTTTCACACCTACTAAACATATCATCACAAGTCATTAGCAAGTATTGTGATGATAGAGTTTTCTATACTAGTTCATCATTTTCAACTAAACTCATTGTCATTAGCTCTACACTTTTGGAACATAAAATCAAACATGTTTGTTACCTTTTCAATAATTGTTTTCCATGTGCTATTATCTTGTTACGTCACCAGGTAATCGACACTTCTACTTAAACATGATAACAATTGTTTGCTAAGTAAAAGTGAAACACATGTAAGTCCAAAAGAAGTAATAACCACATCACCACAAGTAATGAAACATTTCACCTAAAACCTGTGTGAGTAAGTTATTGTGTCAAACGTGGCTTACACTTCTAAACTGTGGTGTTTTCCAGGGTATTTTGTGATGCATATCATTACTATGCATGTATCATATTGCCAGTGTTTTCTGTAGTCCTTACTGGGGCTACTTTGCTATCTTTCATATGTCGAGATTTCTCTACGCGACCCTCGAACCCAAAGACATGGATTATTATTGTCATTGCTTCAACCTCAGGCAAGTTCATCACTTGCTCATATCCTTTGCAGTATCTCATAACGAACTATTTGCAAAAAACCTATCGTATTATCACCTACTCTCAAAAGAATGCATCATCCTATTTTTAGAATAATATGACTAATTGAATGACTACCCGAGTGGGAGTGTTCTGTTTGGTGGGCGGATGGGACCATGGTAAGATGAATAGGTCAAAGGAAGGCTCCATCTGCATGGGAATGTATTACCTAGGAATTAATCACAAATGTCGTCAGAACTCGATGCGCCGTAAATACCGCGTTGACCATGGGTCTTCTATGGGGGGAGTAAGTCAGCTGTGATCTTCTCTCGTTCGCATGTCAACAGGCTGCCAGAGACGTAAGCTGTAGGTCTTGCAGGACTACATGCACATGGGTGGGATCCCTTACGTCCCACGGACTTTGGGGTCTATGAGTGTGTGCCAGGGGCGCCTAGGTCTCCATCGTGAGGGGTGGAATCAGGGGTTCAACCTGCTGGTGGAAATGGGTGGGCATGCGTTGTGCAGAGAAACACGGTTTTGCTTGGACTAACAACCGGGCCCCACACCTGAGTGGGAGTGGACAGGAATGTACACCTGGTTGTGCAACATGGTCTTGGTTTCCCATGGGTAAAGTAACGCACCTCTGCAGAGTGTAAAAGAATGTGGCATGTTACCCCCTGTTCCGGGAAGGAACTGCGAATGCTACAGGAAAGGCAGCTCCATGAAGTTCTAGTCATGTGATGGTCTGCGGGCATACTTTTTGGAATTAAAAGCAACCTCTTGAAGAAAGTTTTACAAAACCTTGCATTAGCTTATGACTCTTTCGAGTCTAAAGTTGTAGTTAGTGCATCAAACTACCCACTATATATCATGACCTTGCTGAGTAACGCTCGTTACTCATTCGTTCCCGTTTGACCCCCTGCTTAGAGTTGAAACCCTACGAAAGTCGTCATCGCGAAGCCATCGCTACCTCATGAAGCTAGGTGGAGTATTATACTACTTAGCCATTAAAGCATCGTCATCAACAACGCTGGTGGAGGAGAAGCTATCAAGGTGTAGGTGAAGACCATTCGTGGACTTAGTTGTTACAAGCCATAGTTTAGGGCTGACATCAGCCGTAGCGGATTAGTTTTGAACTAGATTTCTTCTCTGGCTTGGAGCTTCGAATTGCTTCTTCTGATGTTTTATTTGTATGAGATATTTTTGATTCATCAAAGAGATTCTCCCGATTTTGTAATGAAAGTTTGAATCCTATAGCTTTGCTTGGACCCGCTGTGTTTCTGCTGTACCACTCTGAGAGATATAATATTCACGGATAAGTCCTTCTGTGAGTATTATGTCACCGACTTGCACACTACACATGCAGTGGTGTGCTAGGTCACCACAGTATGGTGGAAAATTTTGAATAACTTTGCTTTAAGGTAGTTTCATGCACGATTAGATCTGACACTTAGTATAGGTGAAGGCTAGCAAGAGATTAGGAGCAACCAACTAAGAGAGCAATAACGGCCATAATCATGCAGAGATACAAAACATCATTGATCAAAGCATAAAGTGATACTACGAGTCTAAAAATAGATGACCATCAAGGCTAGAGGTGACCTTTTATATTCATATCACGGTGTGGGCATGCGCCAAGTCAATCCAAATATATATTCAAAGGAGAGTACCACGATAACATGCTTCATTATGATCAAGAAAAACACATGATTTAATTTCAATAGCACATTAAACACTATCATTTATTGAAAACTAGTCATAATGCATCATAAATTACTAATTACACAATTAAAATAACATCTAACGTGACATGTCAAAGCCTAACCATAGTCTAAACAAGCTTACTTTGCACCACTATAAGCATGAAATATTTTCTCCCATCCAATACCAATCAAATTATGTGAAACAACTCTCTTAAAAAGTATTTATTAAAGACCAGAGAGATATTCATATATAAATATAGCAAATTGAAAAGCTCTGAACAAAACATGAAAGGAAAATAAGAGATAAAAAACGGCAGTAGAAAACACCAACCACTCAGAAAAAAATAAGAGTGAAAACTAGAGTGTTTTAAACAATATAGTGGAGCGTGTTTCTCTCCAAATAAGAATGCTAGGATCCAACCATTTATTACCGGAAAGCACTAAAAATAAAACAAAACTGAAAGAAAAATAAAATGACGCTCCAAGAATAACACTATGTGAAGCAATAAAAATTTAGTGTCCTGAATGGTGGTGTGATAATTATGTTGATGAAGAAGGGGATGCCTTGCGAATCCTTAAGATTTGATGCTTTTAGTTCTTGGATATTTCTTGGGGGTGACGTTGGCATCTAAATCTTGATATTTTTTCCATCATTCATCTATTCATATCATCCTCCTCTCCGTACACTTAAATCTTCCTCCACACAAAACTTCGCACGATGTTCATTAAAAAGGGTTAGTGCATCAAAATACATCCACTTGGTTCAATTTTAACACAAGAAAAACACTCAATTTAAACATTAGCTACTGTCACAACTTATTTTATATCTCTCCCCCAAAGAGAACACAAAAATAGAAATATTAACAGGAAAATGCAAACAAAGGCATAAATCTGTCAAAACAGAAATGACTATAAAAATTAATATTTTCAAGGCACTTCCGTGGATCAATTAAGAAATCTTTCAACTAATGAAAGTTAGATGACAACCTAGGAAAATGCCCATTTTGTTTCAGAATTTTCTCGCACTCTGGCTGAGATATACGAGTTTTTTTTTGGTGTGGTGCAAAAATCTGAACAGAAAACAACAAATTTCACTTCCTTTCAAATAAAGGTTACTCTTGGTACAATAAACAAAAAAATTAACAATGAGCAGTTGCTACAAATGTAACAACTTCCAAGGCTCAAAAAAACAAAACAAAACATAGGGAAAACAAGACACAACAAGGTGGGTTGCCTCTCACAAGCGCTTTTCTTTAACGCCTTTTAGCTAGGCATAAAGTAAGAATCAAGTATTATCAATAAGACCATCAAAAAGTTCTTATATAGTGCAACCAGTCCTTCTAGGAGGACTTTATGAATTCAATTTGTCCAAAATTCTACGAGAATCAAGAATAGTGCTTTTATCATTAAGATAATCACTTTTTGTTTTGCTCAAATTAGGGAATTCCCCCACAATTTTAGAAGTTCCTTTCCTATCGAAGGATTAATTAGTTTTTGGTTGTGGGTTCTGAGGAACATACATAGGTTTATTACCTGACTTAGCTTCCATTTTTTTAGTCTTGAGTGAGAACAAAGTGGCTCCTAAAGTTTCTATAACCTCTTCAATTTTGTCTATTCTAGAAGGTTGATTTTCGCTAGCCTTTTACAGTTTAAACAATTTTAATAATCTTAAAAATATTGTTTATAGAGCCATATAGCTTATCTACGTGATCAATAATTATTTTTATCTATCTTATTTTGCTTCCAAATATTAGATATATTCTTCTCCATAACATCCAACCTATCTAAAACATGTTCCAAAGTAATGTTAGTTTTAATTTTATCAATAGGAGGATTTCCCACTAACCTTTCAGTAACATTAAGAACCTCCAAAGTGTAAGCTCCTAAGAAGTTTCCACCCATTAAAGTTTCAAGGATATATCTATACCAATTTGTGACACCCACATAAAAAATTCTAAGAAGGATAGTGGTGATTTGCTTTTTGGTAGACTTATTTTGAGCATCATTAATTCTATACAAAGCATCTTTTAAAGTTTCCCAACATATTTGTTTAAAGGTAGAAAAGCTAGACATACTAATAAAACAAAGATAAAAGCAAACTAAAAAACCAAGTAAAAGAATAGAAATTAGAAAACTATTTTTTGGGGGATTTTTTATATAAGGAAAACAAAGCTAAAAAAAGTAAACTAAGCAAGAACCAAAAAACGAGAGAAAGTGGAAGTTTGTAACTCCCCTAGCCGAGAAGCTTGAAATCCCTGGCAACAGAGCCAAAAAAAAACCTTGCTTGTTGACGTGGACCACATGTTCGTTGGGAGACCCCGAGAGGAAGGTATGATGCAGCGTAGTAGTATTTTACCCTAGTTATGGGACCATGGTTATAAATATAGTAGGACTTTGAAGTCTCTCAGTAGCTTGCTTGTTTTATGGCACTTCAACAAGTGTGGACCTGCACGCAAACATAAACTCTCTCTTGCTCCCAACTTTCCGAGAAGGTTGTCAATCTTCGTGTCTTGCTAAAAACTAGATAATTAATTGTATCAAATGGTTGGAGAAGATTAAATGAAAACGGAACAGAGAGCAAGTGATGAAAAAAGCAAGTAAACAAGGTTGTAATCAATGAGGAAAATAGGACCGGGGGCCATAGTTTCACTAGTGGTGTCTCTCCTAAGAGTAGTAAACATGCTGGGTAAACAAATTACAACTAGGAAATTGACAAATCATGAACGTTTAACAATACTATTATGACGAGATGTGGTTCATGGGTTCTAAAATTGTAGGCATTACGTCAATATAAATAGACCGCCATCCGACAACATCTATTACTAAAAGTACACCTTGAGACAGTTATGCAGCAAATCTTGCTGGTATTAAGTTGCAGCAACGAAGTGATTGCTTTGTGTGCAATAGAAAAATTCATTAAGAATATTCCGTAATGTAAGCAACAATTTCCATCCGTAGACAAGAACACCACTATTTTCTCCCTAGTGGCAAAAACATACCCCCCCCCCACCTGTCACGTTTCTGTCACTCGAGCACTAAAGAAAAAGAGACACGAACCCACTATCTAGCATATAAACCCTATCTTGGAGGTGCATACAATAACTTGGCCAAAGAAATCATACACACCGGAGAGAACGGCAAGACACTATTAAAACTCTTTAAAGATATAAGTGAAATATTTCAATATAACATGAAAAAATAATCATAATCGCATGGTTCATCGGATTCTAGCAAATACAACATGTACCAATTAAATAACGGTGATCTTGATCATGTTAGGAATCTCACAAGTCTAAACATGGTAGCACAAAATGGAGAGAACACCATCTAGCTACTGCTATGGACCCGTAGTCCCGGGTGATATACTTACACATATGTCCGTAGGCAATTATGGCGATGTAGAGGCCTCCGGTGATGATCTCCCTTGAAAAGACACGCATGTCGCATATAGGGGGTGAATAGGCGATTAAAAATAATTATGGTTAAGGCTTGAATAAATGCGAAATAAAACTAGTGTTTAATTTATCAAGCCAAAATCTAAACAAACTAGGTTCACTTATGTGCACCAACAACTTATGTTACACAATTCAAGCAACTATGTGATAGCAAGATATGTTACTTCAAGCTCGATGGCTGTCATAAAGTAAATTGCATAAGTAAAGAGACCGGGTCTAGAAATAACCAAGACACTTGGAGACGATGATTTATCCCGAAGTTCACTTTCCAATGGAAGCTAATCTTCGTTGGAGAGGTATGGAGTCACAATGACTCCAAGCTCCCAATGGCCCACCATATATATTCTCCTCGTGCCTACACTAATGCGTAGTGCCACTATCCACTATGGGACCTTTGAGGGTGGTCACCGATCCCATACAAGGTTGCGGAAATCTCCACAACTCAATTGGAGACTCCAAACAATATCCCGCGAGCTACCAAAGCTCCAAGTTAGAAACAAGGCCTCGAAAGCTTCCAAAGCTCTGAGGCAACAATCAACGGTCTAGGGAACTCCAAGTGCCCAAGAGGACAATCTCAAGGGCACTCCAAGAACCCAAAAGTAACAAGCTTCTCAACCCTTCACTCGAACGAATCCTTGTAGAGAACTCAAACCGATGCAACCTGTGCAATGGAAAGAACACAACAAGTGCTCAAATCCTTCACTCTCAAATTACACCGATGCAACAAATGCTATGGGGGAGAAGAGAGGAATAAGAAGGAAGAACTCAACAAATGAATCCACAAGATCTAGATCCAAAGACCTCTCCTCACTAAGAGGAGATATGGATTAGTGGAATAGTATATCTAGATCTTCTCTCTCCTTTTCCATTAATTTTAGGGAAAAAATCATGGAGGAATATAGAGAAAGCAACATCCAAGAGGTCTACAATGGTGGAAGAAAACTTGCTTAAGAGGTAGGAACCCATTGGGGAAGAAGACCTCTTATATAGGCTCCCAAATCAGCCCGTTGGGGGCATTCTGCGTGTCCCCGGCCTGGGAACGAGCCAGACTGGCCTCTAGGCCGGACACCTAACAGAACTGGCCGTCCGAGGGGTGCCTAGGCCAGCCTCAGCCCGGCCTCCCAGTTTTCAGAAAAGTGTTGATACTAAAACGCGATATCTTTCGCCTTCGGACTACGTTTTCGATGATCTTGGGCTCGTTGAAATCACATCAACAAGCACTACGAGATTATGCAAAGTAAAATCATAGTACATCATTGGAGGATAAAACCAAATGATGAAATGTTTGACCTCTCTATAAAGGAACAATCGGTGAAATCTTCAATATCAAAACCCCAATAAGTTTTTAATGAAAACATGTTTTTGATGAACTTGAGTTTGTATTGAAGCACATTAGAAGCTCTAAAACCACACATGGAGAAAACACAAATAATAACCAAGAAATATGATGCAAGTATGCAAAAATTTAAGCTCTCTCCGAATGATGCGGTCAAGTTGCTAATATGAGAGCCCCTCTTGATAGTACGGTTATCTATTCTATAACTCGGTCTCCCAACTAATGTTATGAGACCGGTAAAATAGAAAACATATCAAGATCATACCTTTGACTTAAGCATTCCACTTGAGCTAGATGATCAAGATCTTGACCTCCTCAAGATGGAGCATCTTTCTTGATTTCGCTTTGCTTGGTGAAGACACATAGATTGCTAACCCATACGAGGATCATTTAAGTCCATCTTCACTTGGACATTATCTCCAAAAGGTTGGCAAGATATAAGCATGTGATCTCTTTGATATGCCCCCCTTGGACTTGCACTTCTTAAACTTGATGACGACCACAACTTGATGTCATCTACCATGGACTATATGAAATATTCCTTTTGATGCAAGCACATGGAAAGATACCTAACCCCACATAGATATACCACACACACACATATAGTGGGTTAGAACACAAATCTTTATGAAAAAAATACTTACCATACCATGATACCACGTGGTACATCTTCTAGTTTTATGAGTTGATCAATATTAGCCATCGCTTAGCATTTTGCCTTGATCAACCGTGTATATTTTCTTCTCTCTTCATAATAATGATGTCTTGAAGGTAAAGATGAATGTTCACACAATATTCTCCTTGAATATATACTTGCAATATGCTCAATTCTCTCATGACCAAACTTGTGATATTCACTTGAATATTACCTTCATCTCTTGACCATCTTGAATCCAACAAATGGACATCAAGCATTGCCTATGGAAAAACTCTACAAGTATAGCTCAATGCAACCATTAGTACATAGTTATTTTCATAAATTACCAAAACCATACATGGGGCACCATGCCCTTTCATCACTCTCCAGCAAGGTGCCGGAGCAGGACTACATAAGCCCTAGATTAGACTTTCGAGGTGATGGCGCCTCTATATCTGTTTTAGGGAACATTTCTCCGTCCCCTATGTTTTTAGGGTTGATGTGATTTTATAGGCGAAGAGGCGACAGGAGGGGGTGCCAGGGGGCACCAGATGCCCCCTAGGCGCGTCCTAGAGTCAGCCCGCGCCTGGCACCCCTCTGGTGGCCCCAGGACACCTCTTGGGCTCTCCTTTGGACTCAGTCATCGTTCTGTTGAAAAATAAATATCCATGAATTCCATCCCATTCCGAGAATATTTCTTTAAGAACTCTTCTAAAATACAAAAAATAGCAGAAAACGGGAACTGGCTCTAGGCATCTTTAGTGCAGCACACCCCGTTCCACCAAGCCCAATACCCAATGGACATATGAAAATATCTCAAGCAAAGGCGATACATGACAAGGTGAATTCTCTCCTCTCCCGCTTTATTTTCGATGGCTGGTGAATGGTGCGCTACCTCATGGAACAACCCTATGCGTGCTCAGGTTTGACCCCACCATGGAGGCCCAAGAATGCGCCCAAGATGATGCCCCAGAAGCAATGGAAGAAGTTCGAGAAGACGGCATCGAGGAAGAAGAAGAGACAAGGGAAGAAATAGGGGACCCGGCCTCAAACCCCGACCAGGCCGGCCCCCAGGATGGACCCCCCAAGGAGAAGTACGGCCTCCACCCCGGCCTCAGGCCATCCCTTCCGCGCGCTAGGCCGGGAGGCCACCCGAAGCTCCCGGCCTCCACCCCGGTCTCAAGACAGCTCCTAGGCCGGCCTCCCCGCACCTCCACACTGGTCCCAGGCCAGCCTCTCCTCGTCTCCACCCCGGCCCCAGGCCGGAGCGCCAGCAACCGACGCCAGCCTCGCGCCCTCTTCCACCCTGACCTAAAGGGCCAGCCTCCCAGGCCGGACCCTCTGAAGACTGCGTGATTTGGGGAAACCCCATTTTAACACCTCACCTACCACTTTGGCTATTTAAGGAACCCCTTTGGCTAGATCTAGGTTTAGAGATGAATTTAGAACTTTGAGCTTTGCTCTTGTACCCTCTTGTGAGGCTACTCCTATCGTTTGTACCTAGGACTGTATCAAGGTTAGTCCTATGGTTTGTACCTAGGATCGTATCAAGGATCATCGGGTTTATTATCCTTTCCCCTTGGGATTCAGTTAGGGACTTTCCAACCTTCCTCAACTAATCCTTGAGGTTCTATTGTCGTGGTGGACCAGCCACAGGTGTGAAGCGATTTGTGATAAGGTGAGTTCGATTATCGTCCCGTAGGTGGACGTTGTGGCTTAGTTTACGGGAGATTGGGTGCTTCAGTTCTTACTAGTTATCTCCCCCTTGTTTCCCCGTGATTTCCCCCTTGTTTCCCCTCGATTCCCCCTTTGTGTTCGCCGTTCGTTCTTCGTGTTCTTGGTCGATTCGTGAAGATCGGGCCACCCAAGAGGTTAAACCCTCCATCATCTGGTATCAGCAGCTAGATTGACATGAATTCCACCCCCACAATCCCCCTTTCCACCAAAAGTTTTCTTCCCCATACCCTAAATTCGAAAATTTCACCAAAAATAGGCTCAAAAGGGATTTCGACCAATCTGTTGATTCGTTGAGTTTTTCGTGGATTTGTTCCGTGGATTTGTTGCCTAAGACCATTTCCCACATCTCTATTAATCCACTTTCCTCGAATTTGTCCAAAAAAATTCTTGGATTTCAAGAAATTTCGAATTTGAGCAAAAATCACAGAAAATTTCAGCTCCTCGATTCTTGGACAGATTTTCAAACATGTTTTTCTTTGTCGTTGTTGCTCCGATTTGAGTGATTCAAGTTTCCATGCAAAGCTCACAACACAATCTACGCAACTACGCCAATGGATCAACATGACATCGACAACCCTCGGCCGCAAGTTCGTGATCATCAACCAAAGAGGTATAACTTGCTTCCGCTCGAACTAACCCTTCCTTCGTGTACCTTGCCCATTCGGACTAGCTCTTTTATATTTTTTGGTATTGCACTAGTGGCACAGAGAGTGCGTGGTTTGCACTTGTGTGGGCATAGGTCGATTAGGCTTGGCATTTTTATCCCCATATAGCAAAAAGTGAAAAGAGAAAAACAAATTGATGCCAAGTGCTATCCTTTGTAGGAACGTGTAGCTTCGCGTTGCAAAAGATAAAAGAGTGACCGGTTTCCACGGTGCGAAACTTGTTGCCTCTTATAGTTTGCAATTTGAGTTAGCGTCCTCCTTGTGTTGGTGTGGCATTGATCTTAGTCTTCGATAGGTATATTTCGTCTCCGCTCGTCCATTGGCCGCACTAACCCCATTAATCACTTATGTGTGTGTGGTCCATATTCTTTTCTCCACTAGGATCTGGTTCTTTTGCTAAAATTTCATTTCGGTTCTCCTCCACATTTTACAAAAAACTTTTCTTCGGATTTGTTGATGTTTCCTTACCAGTTTCCTCGCCCATTTGAGCTCCACATATAGCGTGTGTGTTGTCATTTGCATTTTTTCCTTCGATCTTTTTGGACTCACTTTGGACATATCGCCCTACACCTAGGATCATCCACTAGCCTCAATACGACCAAAAAAGGTAACGTTGGGTAAGTGAGACTTCATTTATTCATATCACACGTGTGTGCGTGTTGAGATGGCTAGGGAAGGAGTATTCTCATGTCCGATCTCGGAGGATGAGAGAAACCCATTCCACAACACCAACGATCGCAACTTCGTCACCCACAACGACCACTTCCAACTTCGTCAACTTTTGCAAGACGGGTTGGAGCGCTAAGACCGTCGACTCCAAGCGCAAGAGGCTAGATTGCTTGATCAAATTACACGCATCAACATCAACTTGGTTAATCTTGCCAATTGCCATGGATCATCATCGTCCTCAAGGACAAACTCAAGGTCATCACCATGCTCGTCTCCATGATCACCACCCCAACATGGAAGATAGTGGACAACAACAACAACCACCACCACCACCTCCTCCACCACAAGCTCCTCGACGAAATTGGTATGACGATAGATCGCCATCACCACCTCCTCGACACCGACAAGGTCGTGGTGACCCTCTTCAAGAACTCCCTCAACAACCTCGCAATGAACAAGAGCATCCTCAACAACGCAACCATGACAATGATGATAGTGAACTCTGTGAAGCACGCCTACATCATCATCATCCTAATGACCACCAGCTTCATCCTCCTCATCATGACCGCCAACGCCAAGCTAATGACGATGACCCATTTGATCTCTCACCGCCAATCTATGATGAATAACAACATGAGTGACCTCGCCAACAACAAGAAGATAACAACATGAGTTCCCTTCATTTCAACATCCCAAAATTCAATGGTGAAAATGATCCTGAAGAATATCTTTCTTGGGCTCTCAAGGTGGACAAGATCTTCGGCATCCACAACTTTAGTGACAAGAAAATTGTTGCTATGGCATCATTGGAGTTTGAAGGCTATGCACTCTTATGGTGGGATCGTCTCCAAGATGAACGAGTCAAGAGCCGGATTGCTTGGAATGAGATGAAGCAATTCATGCATGCCCGTTTTGTTCCACCTCACTACAAGTGCGACATCTTCAAAAAGCTTCAAGAGCTTCAACAAGGGTTGAAGTCTGTTGATGAGTACTACAAGGAGATGGAGACCGCTTTGATAAGAGTTCATGTGATGGAATCTGAAGAACAAACAATGGCACACTTTCTAAATGGCCCCAATTACCCAATAAGGAAGATTGTTGAGTACCAACCTTATGACGACATTGTTTCACTTGTCCATCAAGCTCTCAAGGCCGAGCGTCAAATTGTGGAAGATCTCAAGTACAACAAGCAAAAGGCTTTCTTTGCATCAAGGTCTTCTTCTTAGTCTCAAATACCTCAAGCACCAACACCGCGCAACTTCAAGAGCGCCTCTCAAGTGTCCAATGCTCCCAACAAAACTCCACAACCATACAAGAAACAAACATCTCCAACCACCTCTTCTAATCCTCCTCAAGTCAAGTTGAGCATGATCACTTGCTTCAAATGTGGTGGAAGTGGACACAAATCCTTTGAGTGCTCCAACAAGATGATCATGATTGTCAACCAATATGGTGAACGAGACTCAATGAGTGAAGACGAATACTATGCCTTGCACCAATTTTCTCTCAACTTCTTGGACGTCCAAAATGATGAAGACGAGAGTGTCTATTTTGATGAGGACAAGAATCCATCACTAGTTGTCACACGTGTTCTTACAACCTCCACTCAAGATGAACATGACCAACGGTGCAACCTCTTCCAAAATAGAGCCGGCATCAATGTCAAATCGATCAAGGTTATCATCGATTGAGGGAGTTGCCATAATTTGGCTAGCAAAGAACTTTTTGATAAACTCAAATTGACTTACAAGCAACACCCACACCCCTACCACGTTCAATGGCTTAATGACTCTAGAACCTTCAATATTCAACACATGGTCACCATTAACTTCAATATTGGTCGCTATGAAGACACACTGGAATATGTCGTTGTGCCTATGACCGTGTGTCATCTCCTTCTTGGATGACCTTGGAAATATGACAAGAGTGCTCTTCATGATGGACGTACCAACCACTATAGCTTCAAGTGGAATAACAAGACTTTTGTGCTCCGTCCAATGTCTCCTAGCCAAGTGATTGCCGACAACGCCAAGACCCTTAAACACATACAAGAAGATATCAAATCTCGTGAGATGAGTGGTGAGAGAGTGATCCACCTAAAGGAGAGTGAGAGCCACAAGAAAAACATGAGTGGAAAAATTTCGAGTGCTCCCGAAGGCCTTGCCTTACTTGCCACAAAAAGGGAGATGCGAGAGTTACAAGATGACCCATCCATACTTCACTTTGTCCTCGTGTGCAAAGGAGAAGCACTTGAAGCTAAGCCCATAACAAGCTTTCCTTCGTCTTTGTTGCCCTTATTACAGGAATTTGAGGATGTGTTCCCCGACGAGCTCCCACCAGGTTACCTCCCCTACGAGGCATCAAACACCGCATTGACCTCATCCCGGGTGCGCCACTTCCAAACCGCGCACCATATCGCACCAACCCCGAGGAGACTAAGGAGATTGAACGCCAAATCCAAGAACTTCGTGAGAAATGTTTTATGCATGAAACCCTTAGTCCTTGTGCCGTTTCAGTTATCCTTGTCCCCAAACAAGATGATACTTCTCGCATGTGCATGGATTTTCGCCCCATCAATGCTATCACCGTTAGATATAGACATCCCATTCCCAGGCTCGACGATATGCTTGATGAATTAAGTGGTGCTACTATCTTTTCCAAAATTGGCCTTAAAAGTGGATATCACCAAATTCACATGAGCATAGGAGATGAATGGAAAACAGCTTTCAAAACAAAACTTGGTTTGTATGAATGGCTTGTCATGACCTTTGGTCTTTAGAATGCGCCCTTGATGCTACGTGTTGGGAACCCCAAGAGGAGGGTGTGATGAGTGTAGCGGTAGGAATTTCCCTCAGTTAAGAACCAAGGTTATCAATCCAGTAGGAGAAAGAGGATCTTTGGAAGGTTGATGCCACCGACGATGGTGATGGCGCTTCACCGTATCAGCAACAATGTGGAACCTTCACACAACACAACCAAAATACTTTGTCCCAATGGTACAGTGAGGTTGTCAATCTTACCGGTCTTGCTGAAAACAAAGATTAGACGTATAGTGTGGAAAATAATGTATGCTTGCAGTAAGTAAAGAAAGCAGGAAATTGTAGTGGTTTGTTTAACAGTATAAGAAAATGGACCGGGGTTCATAGGTTCACTAGTGGTGTCTCTCCATAAAATATAGCATGCTGGGTGAATAAATTACAGCTAGGCAATTGACAAATAAAGGTTGCACACCGTAGTGCACATCCATGACATGATGACTACTATGGTATTTAGTGCGGGCATTACAACAATATACATAGACCGTAATCCAACTGCATCTATGACTAATAATCCACCCTCAGGTTATCATCCGAACCCCCTTAGGTATTAAGTTGCAAGCAACAGATAATCGCATTAAGCAATGTGTGTAATGTCAGCAATGATTGTGCACGCGGGCACTCACACTGTTGTTTTCTCCCTAGTGGCAACAACACATCCTCCCCCGTCACGTTTCTGTCACTCGAGCACAGGCAAAAAGGACGCATGAACCCACTATCGATCATAAATACTCCCTCTTGGAGTTACTAGCAACTACTTGGCCAGAGCATCACTGGCAACTGAAAGCATGCAAGATCACAAATAGCATATGCAATAAAAGACTATAAACAACTTGGCATAAGTTCAATATTCATCGGATCCCAGCAAACACAGCACATAGAGTTACATAAGAACAATCTCGATCATGTTAGGCAGCTCACGAGATCAAAATATGGAGGCATAGGAGGAGAAGACAACCATCTAGCTACTGCTATGGACCCGTAGTCCAAGGATGAACTACTCACACATCACTCCGGAGGCAGGCATGGTGATGAAGAGGCCTCCGGTGATGATCTCCTCTCTGGCAGGGTGCCGGGAGAAGCTTCAGAATCCCCCCCCCCCCAATTTAGAGTTGACGACGACGACGGCTGTGGAACTTTTCGGAGATTTTTGATCAGGTATCTAGGGTTTTCCATCCGGGGGGAATAAATAGGCGAAAGGGCAGAAGCGGTGGAGCCCTGGGGGGCCCACACCACCCCTGGCGCGGCCAAGGGGGGCGCCATCCCATGGTGTGGGCCC
Source organism: Alopecurus myosuroides (assembly GCA_028641055.1). Lineage (NCBI taxonomy): Eukaryota > Viridiplantae > Streptophyta > Magnoliopsida > Poales > Poaceae > Alopecurus > Alopecurus myosuroides. Next base: position 302,432,134 of record CM054062.1, read on the forward strand.
CCCGTGCCCCTCTTCGACTCCTCTTCGGTCTTCTGGATGCTTCCGGGGAAAATAGGACTTCCGGGCTTCGAATTTTCCAATTCTGAGAATATTTCCAGAACAACTTTTCTGAAACTAAAAACAGAAGAAAACAGGGAACTGGCTCTGTGGCATCTTGTCAATAGGTTAGTCCGAAAATCGATAAAAATGACATGAAGAAGGGAGAAAACATGTAGCAATTGGCATAATATCATCATGGAGCGTCCGAAATTATAGATACGTTGGAGACGTATCAAGCATTCCCAAGCTTAGTTCCTACTCGTCCTCGAGTAGGTAAGCGATAAAAAAATAATTTCTAAGGTGACATGTTACTAACATAATCTTGATCATAAAAATGTAAAAGCATATGTAAGCTGAGATCATAGAACTTTTAACACAAACATGATAAATAGAACTTTAATAATAAAGCATAGAAATCACTTTTCATCATGAGAAGTATCTCAAATAAAAGGTCATGAATAACAATGCAAAGAAAGATATATGTTTGTTTCAGGTATAGAGAAAGCATGGCAAAGTGATATTTCGCTAGTTCTTAAGAGTGGGGCAAAACATAAATGCCAGGACATCTTCAAAGTTTATGAGGAAGAATAGAGAAAATAATTTGAGAACAAACAATAACACATATGAATCAATTAATAATGTTTGTGGGACAAATGCACATAAAACTCAGAATCGCAAAAAATGCTCTGTCAACTGTGCATAAAGTTAGAAGATGGAGACTCAACATAAAAGTAAAAGAGAGGCCCTTCGCAGAGGGAAGCAGGGATCACTCATGTGCTAGAGATTTTTATTTTATTAAACAGAGGTATTAAAAGTTTGACACTCCCCCATCCATCTTTCAAAAACCATGGCTAACCGAATCCTCGGGTGCCTGCCAACAATCACATACCTTGGAGGAGTGTCTATATTTTGAGAGAGATGTATGCTTATGTCAACGAATGATAAACAGAAAATACAGTACGTCACAAGCCAACAGGATTCACAAGAGTGGCTCCCATATGAAGGACGTATCTGGGTAGAAATTCATCCCTCTTTATATTTACTTTACACAATTATGCTTTGACTGATAAATCAGGGAAAAAATAGTGAAGAGGTTTTGTGTGTATTAATTTGGGACTGGGCACCCCGCTGCCAGCTCTTCTATCATTTGATAAGCGGATCAAGACACTATTCCAAGGTGTGAAATCCAATCAACAAGTGAGATAAAGATTCTCTATTTACGTCGTCATGAGCTAAAACAGGAACATAAAGCAGGAGTAATTTTGAAGGTTTTAAAGGTAACACATGAGCAATTTACTTGGAGTGGTAGTTAAATACCACATGTAGGTAGGTATGGTGGATACAATGGGAAAACTTGGTTTTAGGGAGTTGGATGCACGAGTAGAGCTCATACTCAGTACAGGTGGAGGCTTGCAAAAGACTGGGAGCGACAAATCAAGAGAGCAAAATAAGAGCCATAATCATGCATAACGACATAAACATCATTAATTAAAGCATAAGAGGTATCACATGTTCAAAAACTAATTGATCATGGAGGCTATTAGTGACTGGTTCATAGTCATAAACATGGTGTGAGCATGCGCCAAGTCAACCAAATAAAACATTCAAAGGAGAATACCATAAATTTATGCTTTAACATGACAAGAACAACTCATGAATCTTTCAATGGCACATTAAACACTCTCAGATATTTGAGGCTAATCATGCTACTCAATAATCACAATGATTTAAAACTAAAATAACATCTAGCATGATACGAAAAAGTTCTAGCCACAGTCTATACAAGATTCTACTTGCACCATTAAAAATTCTACTTTAAACAACAGTTTCTTCTCCCAACAAGCACCATACAAGATATGTTTTAACAAAAACTCTCCAGATGCTACAGCAAGCAAACATGAGAGTACTCACATAACACTACTATAACTAACAGCTCTGATAAGAGATGCATGCAAAACAGGAGCTAAATAAATGCAGCAGTCAGACAAAAGTTAAGAATACAAAGTATTCTCATGAAAAAACGGAGCGTGTCAATCTCCAATAAAATAATGCTGGGGTCCAACCAAGATTATTGCAAAAAAAAAAAAACTTAAAGCAAAAAAAAAGACCCTCCCAGTAAAGCACATAAGATGTGACCGAATAAAAATATAGTTTCACTAGAAGTGACCTGATAATTTGTTGATGAAAAAGGGGATGCCTTGGGCATCCCCAAGCTTAGACGCTTGAGTCTTCTTGGAATTTGCTTGGATGTACCACCGGGTCATCCCCAAGCTTAGGCTCTTCACTCTTCTTGATCACATCATATCATCCTCTTCTCTTGACCCTTGAAAACTTCCTTCACACCAAACTTCTCACAATCTTCATTAGCAACGTTAGTGCAATCAAAATAATAAATTCACATGGTTCAGTTTCAACACTAGCCTAACACTGAAAACACATTAGCTACTTTCACAACTTCTTTTAAAACTCTTTTTCTCAAAAGAACACCAAAACAAAGAGATTAAGATGCAAATGCAATCATTGGCAGAATTCTGTCAAAACAGGACAGCAGGTAAAGATGATTTTTTTCGAAAATCTTCTCTTGCTCAAATCAAAAAGTCGTAAACTAAGAAAATTTGTGTATACAGCCCAGGATTATGCACAAACAAACACTGGTCATTTTGAATTTTATGTGAGTTTATACGGAATAAACAGTGGATGGCAGATATCTGTTTCCTGTGCAGAAATCCGAAATATAGCCTCAACTTTCCACTAGAGGCTTTACTTGGCTCAACAAAGACACAAAATAAAAGATACAGCGGGGTTGCTAGGGGAATAAAAAACACCCAGGTGCAAAGAAAACAAAATAAAACGAAGGAAAACGGGTTGAAAACGGAGAAATAAAATGGGTTGTCTCCCGGTAGCGCTTTTCTTTAACGCCTTTCAGCTAGGCAAAGAAAGCAACTCAAGTATTTTCAAGTGAAGAAGCATCAACATCATAACTTGCTCTAATAATAGAGTCAAAAGGTAGCTTCATTCTCTTCCTAGGAAAGTGTTCCACACCTTTCTTGAGTGAGAATTGATATTTAATACTCCCCTCTTTCATATCAATAACATCTCCAACAGTTCTAAGAAAAGGTCTTCCCAAAACAATAAGACAAGAAGCATTGCATTCAATGTTCATAACAAAAAAATCAACAGGGACAGGGTTATTGTTAACCATAATAAGAACATCATCAATTCTACCTAAAGGTTTCTTCTTAGCATTATCAGCAAGATGAACATCCAAATAACAGTGTTCCAACGGTGGTAGATCAAGAATATCATAAAGCTTTTTAGGCAGAACATAGATACTAGCAACAAGATCAGACAAAGCATTGCAATCAAAATCATTTAGTTTTATCTTAATAAATGGGTTCCCAACCATTATCTAATTTCCTAGGGATAGATGTTTCAAGTTTCAGCTTTTCCTCTCTAACTTTCATGAGAGCATTGGTAATATGTTTAGTAAAGGCCATATTCATGGCACTAGCATTGGGACTTCTAGCAAGCTTTTGTAGGAACATAATAAATTCAGAGATATTGCAATCATCAAAATCAATATTATTACCATCAAAAGTAATAGGACCATTATCTCCCACATCTCTAGAAATTTCAACACTTTTATCAGAAGCAGTTTCAGCAATTTGATGCAATTTAGCACGTTTCACTGAAGGGGTGGAGACTTTGTTAACACCAACTAATTTACCATTGATAGTAGGAGGTTAACTAGAACTTTGAGCTTCAGTTTTACTAGTTGTGGTGATAGTGCAAACTCTAGCAATATTATTCTTTTTAGCCAATTCATCTTCTCTTTCCCACCTAGCACGTAATTCAGTCATCAACCTAACATTTTCATCAATTCGTACTTTGATGGCATTCAAAGTTTTACTTTCATTAACATCATGTGGCAAAACCTTCAGTTTTATAAAATCAACATCAATAGCTAGGCTATCTACTTTAGAGGCAAGAACATCTATTTTACCAAGCTTTTCCTCGACAGATTTATTAAAAGCAGTTTGTGTGCTAATAAATTCTCTAAGCATGCTTTCAAGATCAGAGGTATAGATTTTATTATTATTGTAGGAATTGCCATAAGAATTACCATAACCATTATTAGGAGGATAGGGCTTATAATTGTTTCCACCAAAATTATTTCTATAAGCATTGTTGTTAAAATTATTATTTCTAATAAAGTTCACATCAACATGCTCTTCTTGAGCAACCAAAGAGGCTAAAGGAACATTATTTGGATCAACTTAAGCTTTAGCATTAACAAGCATAGACATAATAGCATTAAGCCTTTCACTCAAAGAAGAGGTTTCCTCAATAGAATTACCCTTCTTACCTTGTGGAGCTCTCGTAGTGTGCCACTCTGAATAATTTATCATCATATCATCAAGAAGCTTTGTTGAATTTCCCAAAGTGATAGACATAAAGGTACCTCCAGCAGCTGAATCCAATAGGTTCCTTGAGGAGAAATTCAATCCTGCATAAAAGGTTTGTATAATCATCCAAGTAGTCACTCCATGAGTGGGACAATTCTTCACCATAGTTTTCATTCTTTCCCAAGCTTTAGCAACATGTTCATTATCAAATTGTTTAAAATTCATTATGTCACTTCTCAGGGATATAAATTAGCAGGAGGATAATATTTTCCAATGAAAGCATCTTTACACTTAGTCCATGAATCAATACTATTTCTAGGCAAAGATAGCAACCATTCTTTAGCTCTTCATCTCAAAGAGAAAGGAAATAATTACAGTTTATAATATCTCCATCCACATCTTTATATTTTTGCATCTCACATAGTTCAACAAAATTATTAAGGTGAGCAGCAGCATCATCAGTACTAACACAAGAAAATTGCTCTTTCATAACAAGATTTAATAAAGAAGGTTTAATTTCATAGAAAGCAGCATTAGGAGCGGGTGGAGCAATAGGTGTGCAAATAAAATCATTGTTGTTTGTGCTAGTGAAGTCACACAACTTAGTATTCTCAGAGGAACTCATTTTAGCAGAATAAAAGCAAGCAAATAAATAACAGTTATAAAGAAAACTATTTTTTTGTGTTTTGATATAAAGAAGCAAAACAAGACAAAAAATAAAAACAAGACAATAAACAAAATAAAGAGGTTGAGAGTGAGAGACTCCCCTTGCCAGAAGACTTCTTCCTCCCCGGCAACAGCGCCAGAAATTTCCTTGATGCTACGTGTTGGGAACCCCAAGAGGAGGGTGTGATGAGTGTAGCAGTAGGAATTTCCCTCAGTTAAGAACCAAGGTTATCAATCCAGAAGGAGAAAGAGGATCTTTGGAAGGTTCATGCCACTGACGGTGGTGATGGAGCTTCACCGGTATCAGCAACAACATGGAACCTGCACACAACACAACCAAAATACTTTGTCCCAACGGTACAGTGAGGTTGTCAATCTCACCAGTCTTGCTAAAAACAAAGATTAGACGTATAGTGTGGAAAATAATGCATGCTTGCAGTAAGTAAAGAAATCAGGAAATTGTAGTGGTTTGTTTAATAGTGTAAGAAAATGGACCGGGGTTCATAGGTTCACTAGTGGTGTCTCTCCATAAAATATAGCATGTTGGGTGAACAAATTACAGCTAGGCAATTGACAAATGAAGGTTGCACAGTAGTGCGCATCCATGACATGATGACTACTATGATATTTAGGGTGGGCATTACAACAATATACATAGATCGTAATCCAACTGCATCTATGACTAATAGTCCACCCTCGGGTTATCATCTGAACCCCCTTAGGTATTAAGTTGCAAACAACAGATAATCGCATTAAGAAATGTGCGTAATATAAGCAATTATTGTGCACGCGAGCACTCACACCGCTGTTTTCTCCCTAGTGGCAACATCACATCCTGCCCCGTCACGTTTCTGTCACTCGAGCACAGGCGAAAATGAGGCATGAACCCACTATCGAGCATAAATACCCTCTCTTGGAGTTACTAGAAACTACTTGGCCAGAGCACCACTAGCAACGGAAAGCATGCAAGATCACAAATAGCATATGCAATAAAAGACTATAATCCACTTGGCATAAGTTCAATATTCATCGGATCCCAGCAAACACAGCACATAGAGTTACATAAGAACAATCTCGATCATGTTAGGCATCTCACGAGATCTAAACATGGAGGCATAGGAGGAGAAGACAACCATATAGCTACTACTATGGACCTGTAGTCCAAGGATGAACTACTCATGCATCACTCCGGAGGCAGGCCTCCGGTGATGATCTCCTCTCCGGCAGGGTGCCGGTAGACATCTTTAGAACCCCCCTGATCTAGGGTTGATGATGACGACGGCTGTGGACTTTTCGGGGATTTTTTATCAGGTATCTAGGGTTTTCCATTCGGGGGGGAATAAATAGGCAAAAGGGCAGATGCGGTGGAGCCCTAGAGGCCCCACACCATCCCCTGGCGCGGCCAAGGGGGGGCTCGTCACCCCATGGTGTGGGCCCCTGGTGCCCCTCTTCGACTCCTCTTCGGTCTTCTGGATGCTTCCGGGGAAAATAGGACTTCCGGGCTTCGAATTTTCCAATTCCGAGAATATTTCCAGAACAACTTTTTTGAAACTAAAAACTGTAGAAAACAAGGAACTGGCTCTGTGGCATCTTGTCAATAGGTTAGTCCGGAAAATCGATAAAAATGACATAAAGAAGGGAGAAAACATGTAGCAATTGGCATAATATCATCATGGAGCATCAGAAATTATAGATACGTTGGAGACATATCAGCCCTCAACTTTTATGCGTCTCATGAATGAAATTTTGCGTCCTTTCATTGGCAAATTTGTTGTGGTTTATTTTGACGACATCCTTATCTATAGAAAATCTTTGGAGAGACACCTTGAACATATCTCTCAAGTCTTGTTGGCCCTTCGCAAAGCAAAACTTTTTGCAAATCTTTCAAAATGTAATTTTTGCACCAACAAGCTTGTTTTCTTGGGTTTCGTGTTTTCCTAAAATGGAATTGAAGTTGATGAGAAGAAATTATAGGAAATTAGAAATTGGCCTAACCCTACTTCCGTGGGTGAGATAATATGTTTTCATGGTCTTGCTGGTTTCTATCGCTCCTTCGTGAAGGATTTTTCCACAATTTCTTGCCCTTTAAATGAGCTTACAAAGAAAAATGTATTGTTCGTTTAGGGAAATGCCCAACAAAAGGCTTTTGATACCCTTAAGAAATGTTTGACCGACGCACCTTTGCTTGTTTTGCCGGATTTTGAGAAAACTTTTGAAATTGAATGTGATGCTAGTGGCATAGACATTGATGGCGCTCTTTTGCAAAATGGACGCCCCGTTGCTTATCATAGTGAAAAATTAGATGGTGCTAGACTCAATTACCCAATATATGACAAGGAACTATTTTCTTTGGTTAGAGTTTTGGAAGTTTGGCAACACTATCTTTGGGCCAAAGAATTTATTATTCATTCTGATCATGAATCATTGAAATATTTGAAAAGCCAAGCCAATTTAAACAAACAACATGCAAAATGGGTCGAATTCATTGAATCTTTTCCTTATGTCATTAAGTACAAGAAGGGTAAAGAAAATGTTGTAGCAGATGCTTTGTCTCGTAAAGAAGGTCTGCTCACCCGCCTTGAAATCAATGTGCTTGGTTTGGATTAAATCAAATACTTATATTATTCCGATGTTTTCCTTGGTCCCATTTTCAAGAAATGCTTGCCCAATCGAGGTTTTGATGACTATTATCTCACAAAGGATTCTTGTTTAAACCTAACAAATTGTGTATTCCGGGGTCCTCTGTTCGTTTGTTATTATTGAAGGAATCACATGAAGGAGGTCTCATGGAACAGTTTGGAAGGGACAAGACATACGCCATGCTCTCCAACCACTACTATTAGCCTAAGATGCGGCACCAAGTTGAACGCCTTGTCAAGAGATGTCCTACATGCCTCCGAGCTAAGACTACTTCCAACCCTCACGGTCTTCACTTACCATTGCCTACATCGCATAACCCTTGGAGTGACATTAGCATGGACTTCGTGTTAGGACTACCTCGCAATAAAACCAACATGAACTCAATGTTTGTCGTTGTTGATCGTTTTTCTAAGATGGCACATTTCATCCCGTGCAATCGAACGGACGATGCTTCACATGTTGCTACCTTGTTTTTTAGAGAAATTATGCGTCTACATGGTGTGCCCAAGGCAATTGTTTCAGACCAAGATATCAAGTTCACCTCCTACTTTTGGAACACTTTGATGGCCAAGCTCGGCGTCAAGCTACTTTTCTCCACCGCCTATCACCCGCAAATGGATGGCCAAACTGAAGTGGTGAATCGAACGCTTTCTTCACTCCTACGAGCATTGATCAAACCCAACCTCAAGAATTGGGAGGAATGCATTCCCCATGCCGAGTTCGCCTACAATCGGGCACTTCACAAAGCTTCTAAGAGAAGCCCCTTCGAGATCGTCTATGGTTTCGACCCCAACACCACTCTCGACATCCTATCGTTGCCTCTACGTGAACAAGTCCACATGGACATCGACAATCGCACCGAGTACATCAAGAAGCTACATGAGTCCACAAGGGCTACACTTGAGAAGCATTCCGAGCACCACACATCCATGATGAACAAGAACAAGAAGCCCATGGTGTTAAAGGAAGGTGACCTAGTTTGGCTACACCTACGCAAAGACCGCTTTCCACAAGAACGCAACTCCAAGCTCAAGCCACGAGGTGACGGACCTTTCAAGATCATCAAGTGCATCAACTACAATGCCTACAAACTCGACTTACCACCCTCCAAGTACAACGTGCATGACTCCTTCAACGTCAAGGATCTCTCTCCCTTCCATGGATACCCAAGTGATGAGGAAGATCATGAGTTGAGGTCGACTCTTTTTCAAGGGGGGAGATGATGCAGGACACCGTATTCCACCAAGCCCAACACCCAATGGACCCATGACAAAATCTCGAGCAAAGGCGATACGTGCCAAGGTGAATTCTCTCCTCTCCCGCTTTGTTTTTGATGACTTGGTGAATGGTGCGCTACCTCATGGAACAACCCTATGGTGCTCAGGTTTGACCCCACCATCGAGGCCCAAGAACGCGCCCAAGATGATGCCCAAGAAGCTATGGAAGAAGTTCGAGAAGACAACATCGAGGAAGAAGAAGAGACGAGGGAGAAAGGGAGGAAACATGGGACCCGGCCTCAAACCACAGCCAAGCCGGCCCCTAGGCCAGACCCCCCACAGAGAAGGACGGCCTCAACCCCGGTCTCAAGCCGACTCCCAGGCCGGTCTCCCCGCACCTCCACACTGGCCCCAGGATCGCCACTCCTCATCTCCACCCCGGCCCCAGGCCGGCGCGCTAGCAACTGACGCCAGCCTCGCGCCCGCTTCCACCCTGGCCTAAAGGGCCGGCCAGGCCGGCCTCCCAAGCCGGACCCCTTGAAGACTGCGTGATTTGGGGGAAAACCCCCATTTTCACCCCTCACCTACCCCCTTGGCTGTTTAAGGAACCCCTTTGGCTAGATTTAGGTTTATAGATGAATTTAGAACTTTGAGCTTTGCTCTTGTACCCCTTTGTGAGGCTACTCCTATGGTTTGTACCTAGAACTGTATCAAGGCTACTCCTATGGCTTGTACCTAGGATCGTATCAAGGATCATCGAGTTTCCTATCCTTTCCCCTTGGGATTCAGTTAGGGACTTTCCAATCTTCCTCAACTAATCCTTGAGGTTCTATTGGCGTGGTGGACCGGCCACGGGCGTGAAGCGGTTTCCGATAAGGTGAGTTTGGTTGGATCGATCGTCCCATAGGTGGCCGTTGCGGCTTAGTTGACGGGAGATTGGGTGCTTTAGTTCTTACTAGTTATCTCCACCTTGTTTCCCCGCGATTTCCCCCTTCTTTCCCCTCGATTCCCCCTTTGTGTTCATCATGCTTGTCATTTGTTCTTCGTGTTCTTGGTCAGTTCGTGAAGATCGGGCCACCCAAGAAGTTAACCCCTACATCAATCTTGTTAATAGGTTAGTCCATGAAAATATCCGGAAAACGAAGGAAAACATGCGGAAAACATGTAGAAAACATAGCATGGAGTACAAAAAATTTATTGATACATTTGGGACGTATATCGGTGTTGTCCCTGCACTAATCCGCTCTTCACTGTGACGCCATGAACTCCGTAACGGGCACCATATACGCATCCCCTTCTCCCTCTCTCTCCCTCTGAATCTTTTTCTCATTGTTCTAGGGATTCAGTAGAGATGAACTCGGGTTTTAGTTTGGTTCCTTTTATCTTTAGGCTTAGTCTGTGCATAGAACACCACTTACAAACTGTTAGAGCTCTCGAAGCTTGGTTCCTTCGATTATGCTAAGTTTCTATCTCTGAATTTTCTGAACTTCTCAAGTGTATGTCTCTATAACTATCACTCTGGTTCCTTCGACTATGCTAAGTTCTTGTTCTACACTTTGATATGTATGAATTAATAGGAAATTGGAAAAAAAACTCAAAAGGAGCCTTGTTGGAGCTGGACTCTAACTTTCCTGAAATATGTCCACATGTACAGATTTTAGAGATCGTAAGTTTGACCTCCAAGGACGACGTCAAATGAAAACTCAACTAAAGAGATAATTTATGGAAATTTCTATAGCTTTCATTTAAGCCCACGAACAGCCCAACAGGAGTTCGTACGCGACCTGTGTACCAATTTTATTGGAGCATAAATACCTGATTACGGGAATTCAAATGTTTATGACGTGATTGATTCCAACTCTTATCAAACGTGTTGCATTCAGTCGGTAGACAGGACTCTGGGGCCTCATGGGTGATGAGAGGTATCCCTAGGAAGGTTCTAGAGGTTCCCAAGATCCCTTGGATCAAAGGGACATCCATCGGAAGGCCATACACATATAAGGAGAGGAAAACCGTAATTTGCCGCCAGCCACCAAAAGCCAAGAATTTGCCTCCCCATGTCTCTCATATCCATGGGAGAGGGCTCATCTACAGCAGCAAGAATCCATGGAGGAAGGGGCTAAGGAGCAGCGCTCATCCATGATGGGTGGTCGACGCAGGAGGAGCCCCCCGCACCACCGCCGGCTGCTGGCGCCGCCCTGCACCTGAGATTCTGCCCCTTCTTCGTCCTCTCTGTCTTAACCAACACCTTCATCATCATCTCCTCCATTTCTATAGCGGTCTAATCTCCCACAAACCTCGGTAACCCCCAATGTAAATATGGTGTTTGATGTTATAAATTATTTGCAGATGACCTATTGCATCTATGTCATGTTTGTGTAGTTCCCTTTTGTCATATGATTGATTGTTGAGTCTTTATGATTGGTTTGAGATATATATTGATTCTTTTTATAGTCCTATGGTATCGGTAATGAATCAGATAGATCTAACTTGGCCCGTACCTCGATAGTAGATCTTGTGTGCTGCATATGATGAATTTTTTTAATTTCCGAGTACAACAATAATATAAGTACCATAATTCTTCTACAAATAATACGAGGTTCCATATTTACTCTCTACCCTCCATTGTTGAAGCTTGAAATTTCAACTCTTCTTGATTCCTCCAACCAAATCTCAATATGTTTGAGGAAGGGAAAGATGGTGAGATATGGATCTAAAAAGAAACACCAATCCAAATTCGACCCTCCGTTGATTCCATTGTTGTGCTTGTTACTCTGATTCTAAGGGCTTCTAGGTAGTTGGAGTCACCATAAGCCTTTGAGCGTGTGAGGTATTGGAGGTCAGACTAAGGCGTCCAGTAGTGATTGGGGTCGTTGTTTGTGCAGCAGGATCAAGGAGACAAACATAAGAATTCTATGGTGCTTGGGGATCTTTCGTTGTAACTAACACCACTCTAATGGTGATTAGCTTCCACTCAAGAAAATGAGCGTCATGATACAACTTCCATCTGAGCTATCTCACATGTTATTTATCTTTGTGATAGCCTTCGTGCTTGAAGTATATTATATCGCCATGTAGTTGAAATGATTAAGTTGTAGGAACCTATTCACCACTTCTAGGTTATCGATCTAATCTTTCACCTACAACCCCTAGGGTCGTCAAGACCCTTCCATTATCATTATTATCTTCGAGGCAACGATCAAAGTCGTTGCCCCGAGTCTTAAACCAAACCATATTTTATTAAAGGACACAACATTTTAGATGTTATCGTTATGTTTCATGAGGTCGCTCGACTCATTGATGAGTTACGTAACAACTTCAAAACTGACTTGGAGAAACTCTTCTCTATGATTTCCTCGAGCGATCATAACATGCTCCCTTTGATCCATATTAATTGTCGCAAATTTATTATAAAGTTGCACTAAATCTGTGTAAATTAATATAGACCGGAGGAGTAATAAATCCTAAAAGTTGTGGCGAAACAAATGTAGTTTTGATTGTCAAAATGTTATGCAGTGGTATTCAGCCCTTTAACCTGATTTCATGATTTTTCTGGGCGATTTGTTTTGCAGGATTGCCTACAAAAATGTGTTGAAAGACAAAGTTTAACGTGATTTCTCTGACAACTTGAAGGTTTTTGAACGAGTTTACTTGTTTTTCGATAAAAACCGAGAAGCCAAATTTGAAACCTGTATCTTTTTTCCTATACCTATATTCATGGAACGAGCCCATAGTCGTCACCCGAAAAATTGAAGAGCCAAGATTCTCCTCCAAACACACCTCCTACATCGATCATGTATCCCCTCACTGTTGTAGAACAACAAAACCCAAGCAAGGGTATGAAATGACAAGGGTATAAAATCGTTGGTGTATGGTATGTCAGTGGCGCCGAAGCCAGGAACTAAAGACTGCGATGTCATTTCAAATATGTGATGTCAAATCTCTACTATATAATAGGGCTTATGTTTCTCCTTCGTCCGTTTCTTTGGTTCGTTGGTACGTCTTCCGTGAGTCGTTTCCTCTCGTAGTACGTCTCCACGTTGGTTGGTAGAGTACGTCCTATCCTCCTTGGACAGATCGTGAAAAAAAAACCGATCTGTAATTGGCACGGTCGCATTAAAAACGGTACCGTATTAGTTCAGATTTGATAATACGCATGTCACGTAAACGAAACCAACTCCACGATCATCGCCTCGTCGCCCTTGTCAGCACGTTTGCCCGCATGTAAAAGCCCCGATCAAACCCACAATCATCGCTCAAAAAAAAAAACCACAATCATCGCTCCTCCAGATCAAACAAAACCTACAACGCGAACACCACCCAGTTGGCCAGTCCAAGGTAGGTCGCCATAGGCCGTCCCGTTCTGCGCTAGACGGCCATAGCCGATCGTCCAGTTCCACGCTAGATGAATATAGTGCTGTCGCGGCGTCGGCCAGCGCGATCCCTCCATGCTCCACAGCCGCGCCACCGGCCCCCGCGATCCCGCCACGCTCCGCTGCCCCGGCTCACAGGACACGATCAGTGTTGCCGTGCGGCCGGCCGGCCGGCGCGATCCTGCCTGGCCACATTCTACTGCACCTGAACTGTAGGTACATTCCATTTGCCATCTCAAACAACAATCATCCAGCTACATATAATATAGTATCACGATTTTCATGTAAACCAGATTTCTACGGTTCCCATGGCTAGGAGTTTTTTCCTTAATACGCAGACTGAAGTCGACCTTAATTACCTTTATCACGGCTGATGCGTCTCAATCTGTTAAGGCAACGTTCCATCAGTTAGTGGTATGACAAAGCTGACAAAGGGCCAGGATGTTGTTTCTCACATATTCGGCAAATGACCGATCGAGCAACTTATTTTTTCCAGTAGCAGCTTCAATACAAAATAGTTTAATTCAGAATCATTTATTATACCGGACATGACAATAGCAGGCACTAATCTTACATGGGAACAAGAATATTGATAGAAACAAGCATGCAAATTGTTCTCATGAATTTCATCTCAGAGATTCAAGTTTCACCATGACCATAGTTGTATGATTTACAGATGTTTTTTTATCTTGAAATTTTTTTTACATGCATCACTATCCTCTTGCATGAGTGCTACAACCAACTGTTCAGTTATTGCATTTCATACAAAACTTGCAGAAAGAGAAGCTTACCTGGGCTTCAATCTGCAAATGTATGCACGCTACTCTCCAGTAAAAAGCAGTCTCAACATGATTCATCCATCAGCTGAAATCTGAAGACACGGGATTTGGGATGGGCAGAAGGCCGTGCTCGAACGCCTCCTACAGGTGGAGGCCGCCGCCGTTGTCGGCATCTCCTGCAACAAATACTTGAGCAGCGGCGCCGAGGATGCATAGGAGAAGTGCGGCATGGAGAGATACTCGCGACCGCGGTTGCGGGGACGAGCTCCGATAGGGCGGACAAGAGTGGATAGCAGATGAGGCTCGGCAGAGTTACATTTTGGATTTTGCTGTCCTGCTTGCTCTGTCTACGGTGCGGTACAATGCTCACCGCGGAGTGCTGAACTGCTGACTGGATAGTGGACTAATAAGACTGTAAATAATTATTTGCACTCATGAAAGTTTATTAAATAGAAATAAAAATGACTAGAAAGAGTAGAAAAAATATATAATGATCGACTCCTGGACAAACATGAAATGCAACACGAGCGCGCAAGCTATGAGAATTTAATAAATGATTGCTTGCCAAATATGAAAAGAGACAATTCTTATATGATTTTTATTCCTTTTATGATTCTTATGTTGTTTTACGGATTTATTCAAATTTAAGCTATGCTAGGTTCAAACAATGAACTTCCATTAGTTAAGTTGTTGGAGCTTCGACTGTCTCAAGCGTATGGCCCATGACACAACCCGATATCTCGGTTTTCCTTCATTTGCATATTATCGACGTCACTCTTCCACTCCACTACTCCATATGTACAAACAATGCTATAAGTGAACAATGTAAATTTCATATTTTAATCATTTTCTATTTGTTTGCATCTACTGTTGCATATAAATAATGTTATCCCATATAAATTGACATGCTCCACCATTCATCATAAATGTTGTTTTTGTAGGTTTAATTTTTTCTCAATGGTATTATTTTCTTCTACGCTGATGTATGATGCAACGCACGGGCATTGTACTATACACATAAACTTTGTCATAGCTCAGTTTTGGTTTCTTGGAGCCTGTAGGTGTCTCTCTACATAAAAGGCTTCGAAAAAGCAATAAGGGCACAATTGGGCATGAATCAATTAAGGCATACACGCACGTCAGCTCAGAGTATCATAGAAATAGAACCTCACGAAGAAGCGAACAACAAATGGAACATGTCTCTTAGTGCGTCTTTCATTTGTTGTCGAATGTCACACTATTCTTATTGGTCAAAACAGTTACACTTCAGCCCAATGCACAAATAATACAAACACAAGCAAGAAAATTATATGAAACAATTGTATGCTTACAAGTTCCCTTTTTGTCCATATTTTTTTTAAAAGAAAAAAAACTGGTTTTGACACTACGGTGCCCTTATTGCCTTCCACTCGTGCTCTGTTTGAGAAGATATAATGGAAGTGGGTGGGAGGGGGGGGGGGAGGATATGGTTAACATTACACGGGGTCTATAAAATTTTGGAGTAAACTTTGTTTCGATTTTTCATCTAATTTTTTCCCCCGTTGCAACGCACGGGCACGTTTCCTAGTACATTATAGTTTTACTAATTTTTTCTTCATGATTTGTGCTTATATACACAGGATTTTCTAAAAACATGTGTGATCACCTGACCACACTGTCGTATGTGTATCTGAACATCTGTGCGTGTGTAGTGTGTTTCACACAAAAAAATAAGCAAGGTATAAAATGATCCAGCAACCCTTAAAATGGATCGCCCGTTGGGTCGCCCCAACGGCTCTGTTGTTTGGTCGCCCTCTCCACGAAGGTGATGACTTTTGCATGGCTTGACGCGTTTTGCATGTTAGAAGAATCTTTGAACACAAGGTTTAATGGGAAAGTGAAAGACCCTTGAGCACCGGTCGGTGTATATATTGCTATATACAACAACAACCGCCTGTGCAAATATGTATACTAAAAGAAGAATCAAGTCCTATTGACTAATACGGCGCTTTATTCCCACTTCATGTGCACTGTGGCCACTGGCGAGCACTGTATCTATAAAATCTAGCTTAGCGTTCTTCTCCTCTCATATCGACTTCGTATCAGCCATCACGAGCTTCCTTAGCTACAGCGGATTTAGCAGGAGCTCGAGTGTACTTCCATGGCGCACAACGGCTGCTTTGCTTCCGCGGAGGTACGTATGCCACGACAGATTTTTAATCTGTAAGTTTTAGCAGTAGTAATGCTTTATTTCGGTGTATATATCATGTCTGTGTAAAGCTTTTGCATAAACAAATACTCAGGATTTCTTAGTAACGTGCGAGGTTTTTTTTTAGATAAGGGGTTTGCCCCCATTTCCATTAATAGAAACCATATATAACTAGGTACAAATTTACAGGAAACGTAATGCTGAAAAGTGATTTTGTAACCTTTGTTAGGAGTGTATCTTTCGAAATTTACTCTAGTGAATTCTTAGAAACTTTTGTTGAGAGAAGCTGCCAGAAAAGTCCCAATTTTGCAAACCAATCTGTGGTTGGATGGTTAGGAGGAACCTCCAACCCAGCAGAGTTCAAACTCCATGTTTGACATCTGTGTGTTGCATTAGATGGAATATTCTTTTAGTCGGAAACGACGTTCCCGTCGACAGCGAGGCGTCTGTGGTGACTTCGTCAATCTCAAGACCTGCCAGCTCAGTCCCTCGGATGTACTCATAGGGGTAACGTGTGCGTGTGTCCGTTAATAGGGATGAGTGTATGCGCGTGTACGTGTTTCTAAAAAAAATCCCAAGTTTTGTTTTGGACAAAGCAAAGTATTTTTTTTGTTTTTGAGAAAAAAGACACAGCAAAGTGCTGAGGAGTTGCACAACGTACTCAAATACCCCGGTGCCCGGCCCAGCCTAGCCCAGACAACGCCTCCGGTCGAACAAGGTCGAATAATAGACCCCCTACCGAAGTCTCCGGCCCACAATAACAGAGTCACAGAGCAAGTCCTGCCATGTTCTCAAAAAAAAAAAGCAAGTCCTGCCACTTAAAAAAAAAACTGACCTGTTAAAAAAAACTTACTTGTGGGTCCCACGCCGAACCTGTAGCGTGGGGCCAGTTAGTCAGCGTAGGATAGAGCGTGGCTTGTTCGTACTAAATTCAGACAGCGCCGCCGCCAGGATTGACCGCCGCCGCATCCGCTCTCCCTCCGCCTCGCCGCTCCACCGGTAGCCCCCGCTATTTTGGTTTCGGTCGCGGAGCTCTCCCCCGCGGCAATGGAGCTCAGACTCGCCTCCTCCCGCGCCGCTCCTCCGCTCGCCAGCCAGCGGAGGCGGCCCTCGCTCTCGCTGTCGCCGCCACCCCCGTTCCCCCTTTCGCTTCAGGTAGCTGCTGCTCCCGCTGTTTAGGACTGAGCTGCCAAACGCCGATGCATCGCAATGCCTTATACAATTTGTAAATGCTTGTTTAACTGGCCAATTTGTAAACTCAATGTGTGGTCGAATCTGGCTGAGAAAGCTGCCGACTAGGACGGCATTGTTATGCCCAGTTAAATGTCACCGGCCTTGTGATATACTAATAGACTGTCTTTTTCTTACTGTTGCAGATACAGAATCACATTTATTCAATGCCGAGTCTCCATCACAAGCCTCATACCACAATTGGGTGCCAAGCTTCTCTAGCGACCAAATACATGTATGCAAATGTGAACTTTATACTATATGTGTCACTGTCACCGCGATCGTGTTTTGACTATCAACCTTTTCTTTCCGGTGATGGTTCTGAACTTTTGTTCTGATGGTGTGATTTCTTACCAGGGAGACATCTGAGATAGTTGACTTGGACTGGGAAAACCTTGGGTTTGGCCTTGTCGATACCGACTTTATGTACATGGCAAAATGCGGGCCAGACGGGATTTTCTCCAAAGGAGAAATTATGCCGTTTGGACCTATAGCACTAAGCCCGTCTGCTGGAGTCCTAAATTATGGGCAGGTTAGTGAGTGGAGTTGGTGGAACTTGGAAGACCTTTTTCTTATGTGCGGTGGAATAGGAACTTTGTAGTAATGATAGCCGAAGAATTTTGTTTATTCTTTGAGAAGGCCTAAGAGTGTCGGGCCTGCTGAACAATGGTTATTTTGCCATGTAGGGGTTATTTGAGGGCCTCAAAGCATATAGGAAAACTGACGGGTCGGTCCTATTGTTTCGCCCGGAAGAGAATGCCATAAGGATGAGAAACGGTTCAGACAGGATGTGCATGCCTGCACCAACCGTTGAGCAATTCGTGGACGCAGTCAAACAAACTGTTTTGGCGAATAAAAGATGGGTAAGCATTTTTTTATGTCTTCTCAAGCCCATCTCATTAGCTCACTAATCCTTGTTATGTTCAATGATCCCCTAACTTCTTTTTTAATCTACTTTGTTTTTAGGTGCCTCCTACTGGAAAAGGTTCTTTGTATATTAGGCCACTACTTATTGGAAGTGGGGCTATTCTTGGTCTTTCACCTGCTCCTGAGTACACCTTTATTATTTATGTGTCCCCTGTTGGGAATTATTTCAAGGTTTGTACTGAGCTTTCACCTTTTACTCACACAAGGCATTCATTAAAAATAGGACTCAGGACCTTACTAAATCATCACAAGTAGTGGTCTTACCTTCTTAGTAATATAGTATGGATGAATAGTAATTGTGCCATGAGAATAGTTGCATAAGTATAACGTCATCTTCTGTGATTTATCTGGATTCCTTTTTTTTTTTTTGCAAATTAAGGCTTAGACTAGGTGTTGAGTATGTTTGTCAACTTTTTTCCTACAGGAAGGCTTGGCTCCTATTAATTTGATTATCGAAGATAACTTCCACCGCGCTGCCCCTGGTGGAACTGGAGGCGTGAAAACCATTGGAAACTATGCCTCGGTAACTTTCTACAACAGCATCTACAAAGCTATATTTTCGTATATTTAACCTGAAACTTTTTTAGGCACCATTTACATAATCATTACCTTTGCAACTATGCACTCTCTACCAATCATTTGTTAGACCTTTGGATAATGCCTTTTTATGTGTTCAATGCTCAGAACTTTATGGGATGCATATAATCGTACTACAGCAAATGATTGTATGTACATCCACAATATAACAGGGATATATAATTGAAAAAATAGAAATGATTGAACTTAGAGTATAGTAACATTGTTCCTAAATACTTTCTTTAATGATTTATTGAAGCTTGTTTCAAATTAATTATTGGAGGAACTTAAAGTTGGCACCCTTTTTCTATCAATTAAGATGCTAGATCTCAGATGTTTACATGAATTATTTTTTCTACTGTGCTAAATGCTCATGTCACCTATTATTTTCTACTTTCTCATTATAACTTAGTGTAAAATGTTGTTGGTCAATTTACCCTGAAATTGAAGTCAACGAGTGTGTGATGAGTTGTTAACTGTACCATTAAATATAAAGTTCTTAGTACTAGTGCCCACGTTGTTTTTGCTTCTGAATCTGAAACTATTTTAACTTAATTGTCACATTTGTCATCACCATGTACTTAGGTGCTGAAAGCGCAGAAGACTGCGAAAGAGAAAGGATATTCTGATGTTCTCTATTTGGATGCCGTCCACAACAAATATCTGGAAGAAGTTTCTTCATGCAATATTTTTGTTGTGAAAGTAAGATCCTTCACACAATTCTTGTTATTTTGGTAACTCTGTTTCAGTGTCTGCACTTCTGCAGTTAGAAGTAGTATTTGTGATCAACACCTTTGAGGGTGGTAACCACATTACCACACAATTTGGTCACTATCCTAGTTATAAACAAATTTCCCTCTCTTCTATAAACTAAGCAAGTTGAATAAGAATGATAATTTAAGCAACAATCTTGGTTCAGCAAACAAAACTGCAGGATTTAAGATGCGAAATCTGATTTGTCTATCAAAAAAGATGTAAGCGCAGTTAGGTTCTTTTAGTTTGTTTCTCACCTTACTTGTATAGAACATTGCTTGTTATTTTCGTGAAGGATTAATACTCATTCTAAATCTGAACTTATACCTGACTTTATTGTCTAATACTATTTCCGAGGAATTTTATTTCCGCCAAGTTATGGCCTGAAGAAATATTATTTACATTTGTTATGATCTTCTGCACCAGGGCAATACTATTTCTACACCAGCAATAGAAGGAACCATACTTCCTGGTATAACAAGGAAAAGTATTATCCAAGTTGCTGAGAGCAAAGGCTACAAGGTAAATCATTCATCTTTTTCACGGGTTGCAGTTTCCAAGTATTTGAGGAAGAAATGGTGGCCTGCCTAGAACTATGAATTTTAGTTGCAAATTCAAGTTGGCTGTGATTGTAATGGCCACGCCTTCAACACTGCAATTCTATAATGTGTTGGTATGGTTAACACTAGAAGAACTGTGGAGCAGGCTGAATTCTAATAAACTTATTTGACTAGCTAGATCCAACTTTCTGCCCCATCTGCTGAGCCTTGAAGGGTTATTGTTAGCTCATCATAGGGTCATTTATCAGACAGGGAAAAGCGTTATTATTCACAAAAGAATTAACAGTTGACCAGTGACCTGCAGTTGACAGGAACTAGTAAAATTTGCTGCTTCTTATTTTCACCTGTCTTAACTCAGGGAGTTTGCTTCTTTGAAGGTGGAGGAACGCCCCGTGTCAGTAGATGAATTGCTTGATGCTGATGAAGTTTTCTGCACGGGAACAGCGGTTGTGGTTTCACCTGTGGGGAGCATCATGTATCTGGGGAAAAGGTGAAGCATCTGCTCTGCATCATTGGAACTGTCTGTTTTTACAGTGTTCAGAACTTGGTTCGTTTGAAGACTGATAAATAAGCCATATGGTACTGCTAGATCTCAGCCCCTTGGCATTCTTCTGCTTTTCAGGGTAGAATACGCCGGCAACCAAGGAGTCGGCGTGGTGTCCCAGCAGCTATACGCATCTCTGACGAGCCTCCAGATGGGTCAGGCGGAGGATCGGATGGGCTGGACCGTGCAACTGAACTAAGCATCGCATCACCGGTCTACTCGACAAATTTCCAGAACATAGATCGAACTCTTCAACCTCGGTCCAGCGAAAGCTAATGTGCAACTATTTTTGTTCACTGCAAATCGCCTTATGTAACTGCTCAGCTTTTTTGTTGTTGAAGGAATGTAACTGCCCAGATAGTCATAGCACAAGACAAGGACACTGTGTTTTGTCCTCTTTTTTTTCAGAATAAAAACTGTCGCACGCTTGTATCGAGCGATGTAAAGCTGAACACATTATTTTGTGATGTAGCTTGACAATGTATCTTTCTGCTCGTGATGATAGCTCCTTTTTTCTATCTTGTATATATGCTGAGTACAGCTTGAGTGTGCCATGTATGTTTTTTTTAGAGAGTGTGTGCTATGTATGTTGTGTCGACAGCATAACAGACATATTGGCCCGGGCCTGATGCTGAGTACATATGTATCTAAAGTGCTCAAAGTCTATCGCTATACCAGCGACACTTTTAACGGATCAGAGGGAGTAATATATTTGTATAAGTTCTCATTGGAAGGACTTGTCTAGTCATCCAACCCCTAGATATGGTGATGATGTCGGACCCTCACCGCTTATGAGTACGTTACTAGGAAGAAATCATTTCGTACATGTCTTGTCCTTATCGTTATTATTAACTAACTTTGGTATATATATGTACAGCCTCTGATTAGGGAAGAAGACTTACCATACCAAATCATCATGAATGAGGGAGTACTGATTTTTCCTGAACCTCCTACCGATGAAGACATAGCTATTAGGAAGTCGTTTGTGTATCTCCAGAAATCGGATAATTGGGTCTAGTACACCACTATCTATCAATGCCAACTTCAGATGTGGGTACTACACGAGGCATCCTAATCTCATCTAGAGTTGCTGCTAAAGCCTCACTCATACCTTGTGCACTCTCTTCTTCGGCACTATCCTCGATAAAACCACAAAGATACAGTACCCACGTGTCCCATATCTTACACAACCATGGGGATGAAGGACAAGACGACAAAGGAGATTATGGATGGGATTTTCAATGGTGATAGTGAGAATGGTTCAGAGGAAGAAGGAAAAGGTGAAGGATTAAGCGAAGGTGAAAGAGAAAATATTATCAATATGCGCATACATTTGTGCGGGTACCATCCCAACAAAGAAATTAACTTTTTTCGCATCAATGATTTCTATGGCTTCACCTACTGCCTAGATACCTCCAAGTTGCGGTACTTGGGATCACTTTTAGCCAACAGGGTGTCATGATTCTTAAGTGACCGCCGCACATGAGTCGTTCATCTACAATCCTTGCGAGGATGATCTGTTTCCGGCATACTCATTCTCTGATGAATCTGATAATGAATGTCTACAATGAACTAGATGCCACCTCATTTTAGTGTTTATGGGGTATTTTTGCTTAGAGAATCGTCTTGTTCATTTCACATCAACATATACCCTTGTTTCTTGGACATTATGCAAGGTAATTGGAAGAGCTTCATGTCTCAGCTAGCTGAATTTTTTTTTGAGGGACAGCTGAATCTGTTGTTTCAGAAACACCTTTATTTGCTTGTTAACCATTGCTACTTCTTAGTTGCAAGTGTATTGACGATCAAACTCAAATAAAATCAAGTGTATCTGTTTTTTCCTGTTTTGCGTAACCGGAGCAATGTATGCATGGTGCATTTTTCCATGAGTGCACCCTCATCCCTGTTCTTATTCTCGAAATTCAATAAAAATAAATTCGAACGAAATTTTTTTTGAGGGATAGCTGAATCTGTTGTTTCAGAAACACCTTTATTTGCTTGTTAACTATTGCTACTTCTTAGTTGCAAGTGTATTGAGTATTGATGATCAAACCCAAATAAAATCAAGGGTATCGGTTTTTTCCCTGTTTTACGTATGACCGTAGCAATGTATGCATGGTGGATTTTTCTATGAGTGCACCCTCATCCGTGTTCTTATTATCGAAATTCAATACAAAAAAATTCAAACGATTTCAGTTCCTAGTAATTGAAAATTTAACAACATGTCAAAAAACAATTACAAAGTTGTTTTTTCATAACAAGAAACAAAGTTGCATGTGGGTCTGCCTACCGACGCCAAGGTATCACAAGAAGAGGTGGTGGTCTCATGGCCTTTTGTTTTGTAGAAACTTAAATTTGTATATCTTGGGGGCCATCTATGGCTGCCGATGAGGGTTCGGCTACACTCGGTGGTCCACTTGTTAGTGAATCGGGTTTTGGCCATGAACAATATGACAGATGACTTGTATAATGAGGTGAATATTGTAGGATTTGACATCCTTCTTTGTTTAATTTTTAGTTTGTGATTGAATGATTGTTCATCTAATGTCTTCTTTGCCCGAGAGTTGGTGTCAGCCAGTCGCGTCGAACCATTGGAAAGGTTGTCGGTAAGGTGGTTGAGAAGGACATTGGCGATGTGGAGATTGTTGTTTTGGCGATGCCAGAGACCGTTCAAGCTAAGAGGAGATGATCTTGGGTGGCTATGACCACCGATGAGTTCTGCTTCATATCTTTCATGTGGTCTGTATTTTCAGGTCGATGGTCATGATCAGAGCATTGCATTATTTGAGATAATTGGCTCTACTTTTGAGGATATTTGTCTGCTCCATGTGGTGGCTATTTTATTTTAAACGAGGCATTGCCCTTTATTTTGTGTGAGTTGGTATCTATAGCTGAATTCACGGAAGTTTTTACAATGTTCTTTTAATTTTGGTTGAATTTACTCTTGGTTCGTAGAATTCTCTCGCATGTGGTTTTAGTTTATGTTTATAGCAGCCTGAACATACATTGCGCTACGTACAGGGTCATGAACCTTACTGCTGCTGCATCGCTTTCGTACCATAGTTTTCAATCTTAAATGGACTATCTCCACAACACCTCAATATTCGGTCGCTCAACCTGATATGTGTTTACGTTGACATCCACAACTGCCGGGCAGGTGACGTTGCCTGCACCCGAAAACTTTAAAAAGAGAAACTGTGGTTATGATTTTGATCTCATAAAAAATAATTACAGACTTGAGATTCTGGATGAAAACGAAAAGTGGTAGAGAAATGGCAAGAACAATCAACGTGTTACAGTATTCTGAAAATGAGTACAAATGGTTACAATCATTCACACAGGATCTAGGATAGTAAGTTCATTTGTAGGTTCATTTTCTGTACTATGTTGAGACGATGGGTGAATAAATTGCCAAGATTAGACGCGCGTTGCACTTTACTAGTACGAAAAATGAACGCCTGCCCGCTCTAACTAAACGACCTGCTAATTTGCTTTTCCTCGTGCAAACCACGACGACCCTGAAAAGTCCACGCCCGACTACCGAACACGGCACTGCGAGCTGGCGACGCCGCGTCCTGAGAACCAAGCTCACCCTCCGCCCATGTCACGATTCCAGCTGTCTCATGATTTGGCCTCAGCGCTTCCGATTCCCAACGCCGGTCACCTCGCCGCCCTTCCCCAACGCCATGGCCATGCCAAACTGCAACGATCGTGCAGTAGGTCTCCACTCCACCTGAAGCGAGACTCTGCGTGCCAACCAAAGCCGACTAGTGCAGCGGCGGCGTCTGCGTCTGATGGATCTCCCCGAAGAGCTGCTCGCCTACATCCTCCGCCGTGTGGTCCCGCCGCGCCACCGCGCCGAGTGCAGGCGCGTCTGCGGTTACTGGCGCGACACCATCGACCGTCGCAGGCTGGTCCTCCCGCACCTCCTGCCGGCCGCGCCGCGCGGCGCCTTCATCAACTTCAAAGACTACGGCTGGGGCGGCACCTACTTCTTCGCGCGGGGCGGCTGCGGTTGCGTCGATGCTTGTCTAGCCGACGCGCCGACCAGCTGGTGCACCGTCCTGGACCGCCGACCAGCCGAGGCCACCGAGGGCCCGCGCTTCCGCTTCGGTTGCGCGCGATTCGTCTACAACCCGGCCACGCGGCGGTCGGCGACGCTTCCGCCGTTGCCGCGCGCGGACCCCTCGGCTGCCTACCTTGTGTTTGATCCCGCCGTTTCTCTCCACCACGAGGTGTTCCTGCTCCCCGAGATGCCCAGCAAGCCTCAGTGCGCGCCCAACCGGACGACCTGGCGCCGCTTCCGCCGTCCAACGTGTCAGGGCTCTTCTTCACGGCGGACGGCGAGTCATCGCAGCTGCCTCTGATGGACAACGACGAAGTCGACGGGGAGGACTGGTTATACACCGAGAACGAACCTCAGTTGAGTACAAGACCCTCTCGCCGCGAGTACCTCGAGGCAAAGGAAGCAAAGGACACGTTGGCCCCAGTGATGGAATGGCCACCGTCGCTCTACGTGGCCCAAGTGTTCTCCTCCATGACCGGCCGGTGGGAGGAGAGGGCGTTCGTCCGGGAAGGCGGTGCTGTCGGTGCCGTGGTCGACATGTGGTCTGATCCACTATCGCCGAACGACAGACCGCGCCGCAACCGCTGCGCCGCCTACTGGGGGCAATCACTTTACGTACATTGCCAGGGCAGTTTCATCATCAGGTACATGAACCAATTATCACAGCAAAGGTGTCATAAGAAAAAAAAAAGAATCATCATCGCAACATCACATTATCGGCTTCTATATATACTGATAATTTTCTTGCACAACAAAAACAATCTGATCTGATAATTTTCATGCAAAACAAAAACAATCTGATCTGATAATTTGCTTGCTAAATCAAGACCCAATTAATTAATCTGCCGTTACAGGTTGTCGCTGCTGACGGGAAAGTATGTGGTGATTAAAACCCCAGAAGTTGTCAATATGGACGAGCATTGGCGGGCTACGCAGCACCTGAGCAAGTCTCAGAAAGGGGTTTACTACACAGCAGTCGCCGGCCTGGAGCTCTGGGTATGGGTATTGAATGAAGAATCGACGACGGCGCCTTCAAGGTGGGAGATGGTGCATCATGCCGACCTCATGCCGTCCCTGAGGCAATTGTTGTTCCTAACCATTCAAGAGAAGAAGAAGTCTTGGATCCTGGATGACCCCTCAATAAGGGAGTCGACGAAGCAGGGATACTGCGAATGGGACTCCGATGACGATGGTGGCGCCAATGTCGCGGAACAAGGCGGCAACGAGATCATAGACCAGTGCATGGGTTGGTTGGATTTCTTGGGGTACCATCCTGACAAGGAAATTGTCTTCTTCAGTTACCAATACGAGCATTGCGCATTTGCCTTCTACCTGCGCACCTCCAAGCTTGAGTATCTGGGTGATCTTGTGCCACGATCATGGAATCACTCGTTTCCTACTTACGGACAGGAGTCGTTTGTGTATACTCCATGCAGGATCGATCTACTTTCTGATCAGAATGGCACTTCTGTTGATTTGAGTAAGTGGGTCTGATAAGCTAGCTAATGAAACAATGGCATATGCCATATGGTGTTCCTCCCTGTTCTTGTATTTGGTTTTGTTTTCGGAAGATACAATACCTATTGTATGCTGTGATGCTGTCCCATGAAAGGCATGTGTACACATTGCCTAGGCGTCTGTGATTTGTGATTGAAGACTTGTTGTGCTGATCCGGGACAGGTCTTGAGGGGAAACTAATCACCTTTGCAGAGGTGTGGCCTACAAGGAAGGACCCAAAATGCCGCCGAAGGCTCACGTTCTTCCCCTTAAGCCTCCTCCACCAAGTACGGCTTCAATCAATATTGGAGACCTTAGTGAGACCTCCGATCCCTCATAAACCTTTGAAGGACACATAAACTCTGAAGCTTCGAGTGACTCCTACTGCCTAGGAGCCATCAAACTTCAAAAGTAACAAGCACAACAATGGAATCAAGGGAAATCGATTTTTTTCTTGGTGGGGCTTTGTAGATACATATCCCCTCTTTCTTTTCCGCAAAGATCCCGCGATTAATTTGGTTAGAGGAAACAGATGACATTATTCCTTTATGCCATTTAAAACAGGGAAAATGGTCTATGAAGTTATTCTAAAAATAATTATTTTGGAGTGAAAATGTAAGTAATATCATGTTGATATTACTTAAGATTTTTAATTGTTATATTTATGAAACAAATCTTTGCTTCATAAGCATAGACTTTTGGGGTTTTGACCCAAACAGAGTTTTAAATAGGTTTTGGTCAAAATAGATATATATAATAAAATATCTTAAGAGTTTCACAAGACATGTAAAAATAAATTTTAAGATCTATAAAAAGGAAAAGGTACAAAAGGACTTATTTACTGGGCCTCATTTGATGTGGCATATGTGAAATGCTGCTCTCCCTGGCCTCCCAGTAACCATACAGTTCTGGGTTCCTTTTTTTGGTTGCCAAATGAGTTAAAATGGTCCATATATAGCCCAATGGAGAACTACACATTTGGAGGCCATTACGGGACAGGGACAGGGACATGAACGACACACTCCAAGCTCAGGGCCGTCATTTGGCACGTCGGAGCGAACGCAGTACAAAATATATGTACATGTAGCAGTTCTCATTAATTACTAGGTACTGTACGAAAAATCAACACCTGCCCGCTAATTGCTCTCTCACGCCTCGGCCTAAGGAACCACGACGACGCTGAAAGTCCACGCCCGGCTACCGAACACGGCACGGCGAGCTGGTGACGCCGCGTCCTGAAAATCGAGCACACCTCCGACCATGTCATGATTCCAGCTTCCCCCTGATTCCGCCTCAGCGGTTCCGCTTACCGGTCCTGTGGATCTCCACCACCGCCGGCGCATCCGGCCGCCCAGGTAACCTTACTGCTGCAGCATCGTCAGCGTCCGATGGATCTCCCCGAAGAGGTGCTCGCCGACATCCTGCGCCGCGTCGTCCCGCCGCGCCACCGCGCCGAGTGCAGGCGCGTCTGCGGTTACTGGCGTGCCACCATCGACCGCCGCAGGCTGGTCCTCCCGCACCTCCTGCCGTCCGCGCCGCGCGGCGCCTTCATCAACTACTTGGCCGACGGCTGGGGCGGCACCTACTTCTTTGCGCGGGGAGGTGGCGGCGGCGTCGACGCTCGTCTCGCCGACGCGCCGACCAGCTGCACCGCCTTCGTGGACCACCACAATGGGCTACTCCTCTGCGAGGACAACGAGGGTGCGTGCTTCGTCTACAACCCGGCCACTCGGCGGTCGGTGACGCTTCCGCCGTCGCGGCGCGCTGAGCCCTGGGGCGTCGCTTCGGCTGCGTACCTCGTGTTCGATCCCGCCGTGTCTCTCCACCACGAGGTGTTCCTGCTCCCAGTGCTGCCCAGCGAGCCCAGGCCCGCCCAACCCGACGACCCGGCGCCGCCTCCGCCGTTCAACACGTCATTGCTCTTCTTCACCACGGACGGCGAGTCGGCGCAGCCGCCTCGCATGGACAGCGACGAAGACGACGGGGAGGACTGGTTATACGCCGAGAATGAGACGCGGTTGCGTACAAGACCCTCTCGTCGCGATTACCTCGAGGCAAAGGAAGCAAAGGACACGCTGGGACTGATGGAATGGCCACCGTCGCTCTACGTGGCGCAGGTGTTCTCCTCCCACACCGGCCGATGGGCGGAGAGGGCCTTCATCCGGGAAGGCGGCGCTGCCGGTGCCATAGCCGACATGTGGTCCGATCCGCCATCACCCAACTACGGAGGGCCGGTGCATCAATGGGGGCCGCGCCGCCGCTACGCCGTCTACTGGAGGCGATCTCTTTACGTCCATTGCCGCGGCAGTTTCATCATGAGGTACATGAACCAATTATCATCGCAAAGTTGTCATAGTAAGAAAAGAAACACTAATCGTCACATTGTCGGCCTATATATATACTGATAATTTGCTTGCAAAACAAAAACAATTTGATCTGATAATTTGCTTGCTAAATCAAGACCCATTTGATCTTCCACTGCAGGTTGTCGCTGCTGACGGGAAAGTACTCGGTGATCAAAACCCCTGAAGCTGTCAAACTCGCCGGGCCTTGGTGGGCTACGCCTTGGCAATACCTGTGCAAGTCTCAGAAAGGGGTTTATTACACAGTTGTCACCGGTGTGAAGCTCCGGGTATGGACACTGAATGATGAATCGACGACGGCGCCGCCTGTGTGGCAGATGGTGCATCATACCGACCTCAGTCTGTCCCTAAGGAAATTCTCGTTCATAACCAATCAAGAGAAGGACAAGTCTTGGATCCTGGACGATCCCTCAAGAACGGGGTCGACGGAGCAAGGATGCTGCGAATGGGACTCCGATGATGATGGTGGCGCCAATGTCGCGGAACAAGGCGGCAACAACACCAGAAGCATGGGTTTGTTGGATTTCTTGGGGTACCATCCTGACAAGGAGATTGTCTTCTTCGGTTACCAGCACGAGCATTGCGCGTTCGCCTACTACCTGCGCACCTCCAAGCTTGAGTATCTGGGTGATCTTGTGCCACAATCATGGAATCACCATTTTCCTGCTTACGTACAAGAGTCGTTTGTGTATACTCCGTGCAGGATCGATTTACTTTGCTAATGAAACAATGACATATGGTCTTCCTCCATGTTCTGGTATTTGGTTTTGTTTTCGAAAGATACAATACCTATTGTAAGCTGATGCCTGTGTACACATTGTCGTGCTGATCCAAGACAAATGGCAAGTATTGAGCTTTAAATGGATGAAACTCTTAAGTCTATAAATTTAGGTAGAGCCAGTGCTTTTACATATACTTGTAAACCCTGAAAATACTTGAGCCTGAAACTACTATACAAAATAAATTTACACTGGTACAGAATAGCCTGAAACTGAAACTACTATACAGAATAAATTTACACTGGTACAGAATAGCCTGAAACTACTATACAGAATAAATGTACACTGGTACAGAATAGAGAAGATTAGAGAAGACGGCATATTAACATCATATGGAGGCACACCTCGCAACAGAGACGTTTAGTGTTAGGTTAGCAGAAGTGCAGAAATCATATGGAACCAGCAGGAAAGCTTCTGCAGGGTGCACACCACCCCACTCTTTTATATTTGTGACAGAGGCGTTCAGTTGCAGGCAGTTTTCAGGTTTCCCCTTGCTAGCTACTTTAATTTCATAGGAGAACTTCCAGTTCAGATCGCCGGTCCTGAGGCAAACCACTGTAAACGCATGCCCGAAGGGCATCATGTTCTTGTTCAGGAGCAGGAAGAGGTGATCATCCTCTCCAAGAAGAACCAGAAAAGGCAGGGACACATCCAAATTTACTTCGAAAGATTGGCCATAGACGAAATGCAAGCAGTCAGCGCTATGGTCGACGAGGAAGTGGCCTGACCAACACCCCGTGAAGCCTCTGTATCCACAGCCAGGAATAGGGCACGTCGAAGGAGCAAAAAGGCAAGCTTCTTCATGCGTGTTTCTTTGTGCATAGCTAACCAGCCTACAACAACCCCACTTGGCGTACGCGCAGGACGACTTGATCGACTCGACAATCTTCTCCAATGCAATGTTTCGTGTAAAGATAGCATGATGAGAACAGACGTGGCACTTGTTGCTGAGCCTGGACCAGCAGGAAAAGCATGCCACATGGCCATTTTGGCACTGGAAAATTCACAAAACAAGCTGTGATCATGTAAGGGCAATCCAAAAAAATCGAACATTACGAGGTGACTACCTTAGCAAAAGAGGCTAGCGGCATGGACCGGAAGGGGATGGACTCCTAGGACTAACAGTAAACTTTAGGCTGGTGTCATATTTCTTTCCCTCTTTTTACGCGATAACATGACAATGGCCATAGAACAAAAAAGGCAGAAGCTATAGAAGGAAATTATATGGACACCCAGGACTAACGGGAAACTTTAGATTGGTCTGATATTTGTTTTGCTCTTCTAACATGACAATGGCCATGTTATATCGAGGTGTTAGAAGCTATAGAAGGAAATTAGATAGAACAACTAACTGGATACTGCTTGTCTTCAATCCATATAAAAATTAGAGTTGCTTCCATATGCAGGATTTGTGCCTGTGTGCACATGACAAATGACGAACAGACAGCTGATATGAGTGTCAGGTCAGTTGGCAGCAATGCTGAGGATTTGCGCTCCAACATATGCATTTCTAGAAAATGGTTTATCGGTCCTTTGGAAGCTCTATACAAAGCAGAAAACTAATTGTGGAGTCCAGATCTTGCTCACGCATGCTCCGTCGCCACAGCAATGCCGTGTGCATCTCCCTATCTTATCCCTACGCGTCTCTGTCCCTATCAATTAGCTCAGCGGATGAAGGACGAATTCCTAATTCCAATCGAAATCGCACAGCAGATGAACAAATGTGGGAGAGCGAGGAGCAAGTCAATCCCTTATTCCGCCTAATAATTTTACCTGGTAGAGCGGAGGGCAGAGGGGCTCGAAGCAGATGGAGCAGTCTAGCAAGTCCGGGTCGATCCGCATGCTGATCCCTGCGTCGCCATCCCCGCCGAACCGCCGCATCTCCCGGCCGTCCGCCACCACCGCCCGCTCCCCGCCCACACCCGCCAGTTTCCGGGCCTTGGGGGGTGGTCCTCCATCGCCCGCGCCGTCGTCAGGGCCGCTGCCGTCACGCTTCCTCTTGTCGTCGATGGTGGCAGTAGTGGTGGCGGGGGCGGGAGGATGGTATTCGTCGGCGTCGGCGTCGGCGTCGGCGTCAGCGAAGGAAAACTTGGCCATGGATTTTCGGAGGAAATGAGTAACTGTCGGTCGATGGCTTGATTTCTTCTGTTCTGCAGCAGCGAGGGGATGCACGAGCACGATGCAGGAGGTGGTTGCGGACAAATCTCGGGGTTTTTTTTTTTTTTTTTTTTGAAATTCTCGGCTCTTTAATATTTGACGGTTATTATTGTGATAGTCCAACACAATTTCCTGCAAAACAAATCGCCCACATTGAAATCTTAAACGAAATGTTCGTGCCTCCTCCACCCCTTCTCCTTTCCCCTTTCTCGTGTTACCCTAGCTGCTCTTGCTAGGTCGGCCCGGTGCCGTAAAATTGTGCCTGCTCCTCTCCCTCTCTTCTCCGTCGGCGTCGCCGGTGGGAGTGGAGGGAGAGGGGTTGTGTCCACCGTAGTTTAGGTTGGTGTTGTGCTAGTGGTGTTGTGGTGATAATGGTGTTGCTAGGTGTCGAAATAAGTTATGTGGCATTTTCCTTGTGATGTCGTCAACTTCTCTAGCGACGGTGGTGGGCTTGTGGAGGTGGGTGTGCCGGATCTGGTCCTCTTGATCTTCGCTCCCTAATACATGAGTCAGGCTCAAGTCTCGCAGGAGTTCGCCCGCGATGACTTCGAAGATAACGGCTTCTTCTTCGGGGCGTAGGTCCTATGAGGCCTCTAGCTTGAAGGACTTCCAGCTGCTGGCCTTGTCAAAGCTCCTTTTAAGCCATGATGGAAGCGGTTGTCATGTTATAATTTTTTTGTTTTTTCGGGGGTGTTAATTTCTTAATAGATTGGGCTTCTATGTCAGAAAAAAAAAAACATCACTGCATAGTAGTCTGGGTTGGACGAAGCACATTTCGACCGTAAAAACTACATTTTCTTGGCCACTAAACACTTATTTCCATAGTTAATATACGTTCTCATCGCTTGTGGGGAATAAAGTGACAATTTTCTTCATGTCAGTTTTGAATATGAAGGCCTCCACTAATCAGGGAATCGTTTCCGACCCTCAGGCTCTACGGGAGCACATCTACTCATTCTACCGTGAGTTGCTTGGGGAGGAAACCCTTCGCGGGCCGTTTCCCTCTCGGTTGATCTCTGGGACGCGCAGGGGCGCGTGTCAGATGCTGAGAATGATTCGTTGATGCTCTCTTTTACCGGAGAGGTGCTCGACGAGGTCCTCTCCGGCATGAAGGTGGACACTGCTCCGGGGCCAGACAGGATCCTAGTGATCTTCTTTAAGCAGTTTTGGTCGCTCATTCAGCCTTTTGTGCTAGCAATCCTGAATGGGTTCGCGCTTGCGAGAGTGGACGTGGCCAGACTAAATTTTGGGATTCTGACGCTGATCCCTAAAATCCAGGGGGCGACGAGATTCGTCAGTTTAGACCCATTGCGGTTATCAATGTTATCTTTAAATTTGTCGCCAAAGCCTATGACATTAGACTTTCCCCTATTGCTCGAGCACCCTCCCGTCGATCACATTGCACGATAGTGTGTGATAATATCCGCAGAGTCTCGATAGTGCCCAAAATTTCAGTAACATCACATCGAATGGTAAGAGTTATGAAAACCCTTACTAGTATTTTTTTTGTAATGAAACATAGCAGAATATATTTGTAATGTGATTTTTTAGACTTGTAAAACATTTTTTTTCTATTTTTCTTGCATTAATTGAATTTGAAGATAATATTCTTACAATAATTTATATAATATCTAAAACATGTCAGAAAACCATGAAACTTGATGTGTATTCGTTATATGACAGAACTACGATGTAGTAGTTATATTAGATATTTTCGTAAAACTTTCGATCAATTCGCATTGTATCGAGAACACTGTGTACGAAAATCCGTACCTTCTTGTGTAATCACCAAAGTTTGTACTAGATGATATTATCATGTCAACTTATACACTTATTATGTTGTCTTTGAGATGATATGCGAGTAAAAAAGTATATATACACCTTCCATTCTTTTTGTTTTCCATATTTTTGAATAATTTCATTGTTTCTCTTAAAACAAAATCTGGGGTGCACGAGTATGTTTAGATGGCCGGCAAAGTCAATTTTTTTTGGATCAAATTATAAACTGGATGGAGGGGTATTTTCCCCATTTTCCGCCCTTGCCACTCCAAATCCCTAGCCTCGCCACCACTCCATAGCCACTCCTTCTCCTCCAAACTCGTAGCCTCGCCGCACGATGATACTTTGCAAATGTATCTATAATTTTTGATGCTCCATGCTTGTTTTCTATCCAATGCCCTTATGTAATTATCATGTTTTCGTATGTTTTCATTAGTTTTCCGGATGATTTGATACACTAACCTATTAACAAGATGCCCCAGGCCAGTTGTTGTTTTTCTATTTGAGAAAGTTCTGATGGAAATGTTCTCGCAAATGGCTGAAAATTCACGGAGATCGGTTTTTACCCGGAACGAAGACGAAGTACAAAGAAGAGACGGAGATGGGCCATGGGGCCCCCAGTGGGTGCCAGGTGTGGCCCCACCCTAGGCCGCGCCTAGTGGGCTCCTGGAGCCCCTGGCCATAGCCTCACTCCGTCTTTTCGCCTATAAATTTCCTTTAACACTAAAAACATTGGGGGACGGAGTTATTTTCCACGAAACATATAGAGAGGCACCGTCACCTCGAAAGTCCAATCTAGGGCTCTTGGAGCCCTTGTTCCGGCACCCTACCGGAGGGAAAATCGTCACCGGAGGCCTCTTCATCGCCATAATCGCCTCCGGGCAGATGCGTGAGTAGTTCATCTCTGGACTACGTGTCCATAACATTAGCTAGATGGTTGTTATCGCCCCTATGCCTCAATGTTTAGAATATCGTGAGATGCCTCACATGATCGAGACCACAGTTATGTAATTGTGCATGTTGTGTTTGCTGGGATTCGATGAACCATGAGGTTATGATTATTTTTTCATGTCAATCTAAGATGCTTCACTCATATTCGTAGAGAGTTTTAATCTTGTCTTGTAGTGCTCTATGGGATTTATGATTACCTTGGCCATGTAGTTGTTTTCACCTCCAAGAGAGGATTATATGCAAGATGGTAGGTTCATGCCTCCCTTACATCTGTGCTCGAGTGTCAGAAACGTGACGTATGGGGGATGTGTTGTTGCTACTAGGGAGAAAACAGCAGTGCTCTTTTCTATGGACAAAAAATGCTTACATTACGTATTTTTCTTAATGCATGTGTCTGTTGTACACAAAGCAATCACTTCGTTGCTGCATCTTAATACAAGAGAGATTTTATGGATAACATTCTTGAGGTGGAATTTTAGATATGGATACATGATGGATATCGGTCCATATACCTTGACGTAATGCCTACAATGTTAGAACCCGTGAACTATATCTCGTCGTAATAGTATTATTATACGTTCATGATTTTTCAATTATCCGGTATAATTTATTCACCCAACGTGTTTGTTTTCTTGGGAGAGACAACACTAGTGAACTTATGGCCCCTGGTCCTATTTTCCTCACATTTACAACCTTCTTTAAAGAACTTTCATAATTGTTTCCTTGATAATCCATTTTTATTTCTTTTTTTCTTTTCAAGACACTATAATTTAATTCTCTAGTTTTTAGCAAGACCGGAAGAATGAAAACCTTCCGGAAAGTTGGGGCAAGAGAGAGTATGTGTTTGTGTGCAGGTTACACGCTTGTTGACGTGCCAGACAACAAGCAACCTTCTCCAAGACTACGAAGTCCTACTGGTTCGATAAACCCTGGTTCCTTAACCGGGGGAAATATTTCCTCTAGACTATATCATACCTTCCGCTTGGGATCTCCCAACGAGCGTATGATCTGATGCTAAATGGATGGTGCCTTGACTGGGAGGCTTCTTGATGATGATTAAGTCCCCCGCAACGGCACCGGAAATTCCTTGATGCCTGCGATGGCTGTGTTGGAAACCTCAAGAGGAGGGTTTGATGAGCAAGCGGTAAGAATTTCCCTCAGCTAAGAACCAAGGTTATCAATCCAGTAGGAGGAAGAGGATCTCGGGAAGGTTGATGCCACTGACGTTGGTGATGGCGCCTCACCGGTGTCAGCAACAACGGGGAACCTGCACACAACACAACCAAAATACTTTGTCCCAACGGTAAAGTGAGGTTGTCAATCTCACCGGTCTTGATGAAAACAAAGATTAAACGTATAGTGTGGAAAATGGTGTATGCTTGCAGTAAGTAAAAAAAGCAGGAAATTGTTGTGGTTTGTTTAACAGTGTGGAAAAGTGGACCAGGCTTCATAGGTTCACTAGTGGTGTCTCTCCATAAAGATAACATGCTAGGTGAACAAATTACAGCTCGGCAATTGACAAATAGAGGTTGCACCGTAGTGCACATTATAACATGATGACTACTATGATATTCAGTGCGGGCATTACAACAAAGTACATAGACCGAAATCCATCTGCATCTATGACTAATAATCCACCCTCAGGTTATCATCCGAACCCCCTTAGGTATTAAGTTGCAAGCAACAGATAATTTCATTAAACAATGTGTGTAATGTAAGCAATGATTGTACACGCGGGCACTCACACCGCTGTTTTCTCCCTAGTGGCAACAACATATCTTCCCCCGTCACGTTTCTGTCACTCGAGCACAGGCGAAAAGGAGGCATGAACCCACTATCTAGCATAAATACTCCCTCTTGGAGTCACTAGCAACTACTTGGCCAGAGCAACCACTAGCAACAGAAAGCATGCAAGATCAAAAATAACATATGCAATAAAGACTATAATCAACTTGGCATAAGTTCAATATTCATCGGATCCCAACAAACACAGCATATAGAATTACATAAGATCAATCTCGATCATGATAGGCAGCTCACGAGATCTAAACATGGAGGCATATGAGGAGAAGACAACCATCTAGCTACTTCTATGGACCCGTAGTCCGGGGACGAACTACTCACGCATCACTCCGGAGACAGGCATGGTGATGTAGAAGCCTCCGGTGATGATTTCCTCTCCAGCAGGGTGTCGGGAATCTGCTCCAGAACCCCCTGATCTAGGGTTGGCGACGACGGCGGCTGCAGAACTTTTCGGGGATTTTTGATCAGGTGTTTAGGGTTTCCATCGGGGGGAATAAATAGGCGAAAGGGCAGAGGTGGTGGAGGCCTGGGGGCCCACACCTGTAGCTGGCGCGGCCAGGGGAGAGCCACCCTATGGTGTGGCCCCCCTGGTGCCTGTCTTCGACTCTCTTTCGGTGTTCAGGATGCTTCCGGGGAAAATAGGCACTTCGTGCTTTGTGGGGTCCAATTCCGAGAATGTTTCCAGAACAACTTTTCTGAAACTAAAAACAGCAGAAAACAGGGAACTGACACTTGGCATCTTGTTAATAGGTTAGTCCCGAAAAACGTATAAAAATGCTATAATTAAGGGAGAAAACATGTAGCAATTTTCATAATATGATCATGGAGTATCAGAAATTATAGATACGTTGGAGACGTATCAAGCATCCCCAAGCTTAGTTCCTACTCGTCCTCGAGTAGGTAAACGATAAAACACAATAATATCTGAGGTGACATGCTACTATCATAAACTTGATCATTATAATGTAAAAGCATATTATGCTGAGATCATAGAACTTCAAACACAAACATGATAAATAGAATTTTAATAATAAAGCATAGTAATCACTTTGCATCATGAAGAGTATCTCCAATAAAGGATCATGAATAATAATGCAAAGAAAGATAAACGTTTGTTTCAGGTATAGAGAAAGTATGGAAAAGTGGTATTTCGCTAGTCCTTAAGAGTGAGACAAAACATAAATGCCAGGACACTTTCAAAGTTCATGAGGAAGACTAGAACAAATAATTTAAGAACAAATAATATCATATCATGAAGTAATTATTGATGTTTATGGGACAGATGCACATAGAACTCAGAATGGTAAAAATGCTCTCTCAACTGTGCATAAAGTTAGAAGATGGAGATTCAACATAAAAGTAAAAGAAAGGCCCTTCGCAGCGGGAAGCAGGGATCACTCATGTGTAGAGCTTTTTTATTTTATTAAAGAGACGTATTAAAAGTCTGACACTCCTCCCATCCATCTTTCACAAACCATGGCTAACTGAATCCTCGGGTGTCTGCCAACAATCACATACCGTGGAGGAGTGTATATATTTTAGGAGAGGTGTATGTTAATGACAACGAATGGTAAACAGACAATACAATACGTCACAAGCCAACTGGATTCACAAGAGCGGTTCGCATGGTGAAGGACACAACTGGTGTAAAAGGTCATCCCTCTTTCTCTTTTGTTTACACAATTATGCTTTGACTGATTAATCAGGGGGAAAATAGTGGGGCTGGGCACCCCGCTGCCAGCTCTTCTATCATTTGGATAAGCATGTGAAGCCACTAGTTCAGGGTTTGAAATCCAATCAAAAAGTGAGATAAATATTCTCTATTAATGTCCTCATGAGCAAAAACAAGAACACAAAACAGGAGTAATTTTGAAAGTTTTAAAGGTAACACATGGGCAAATTACTTGGAGTGGCAGTTAAATACCACATGTAGGTAGGTATGGTGTACACAATGGGAAAACTTTGGTTTAAGGATTTTGGATGCACAAGTATAATTCCATACTCAGTACAGGTGGAGGCTAGCAAAAGAATGGGAGCGACAAATCAAGAGAGCATAAGAGCCATAATCATGCACATAGACATAAGCATCATTAATTAAAGCATAAGCGGTATCACAAGTTCAAAAACTAAGTGATCATGGAGGCTATTCGTGAATGGTTCGTAGTCATAAACATGGTGTGAGCATGCGCCAAGTCAACCAAATAAAACATTCGAAAGAGAATACCATATATTGATGCTTTACGATAACAAGAACAACTCATGAATCTTTCAAGACATATTAAACGCTCTCAGCTATTTAAGGATATTCATGCTACTCAATAACCACAAGGCTTTAAAACTAAAATAACATTTAGCATGGCATGAAAAAGTTCTAGCCATAGTCTATACAAGCTTCTACTAGCACTGTTATAAATTCTACATCAAGCAACAATTTCTTTTCCCAACAAGCATCATACAAGATATGTTTTAACAAAAAATACTCTTTATGAAACACCAAGAAAGCATGAGAGTACTCATATAATACTACTAAAACTAATATCTCTGATAAGAGATGCATGCAAAACATGAGCTAAATAAATGCAGCAGCCAGGCAGAGACTAAGAATACAATGTATTCTCATGAAAAAGCGGAGTGTGTCACTCTCCAATAAAAGAATGCTGGGGTCCAACCAAGATTATTGCAAAAATAAAAGCAAACTAAAAGCAAAAATAAAATAATCTCCAAGTAAAGCACATAAGGTGTGACCGAATAAAAATATAGTTTCACTATAAGTGACCTGATAATTTATCGATGAAGAAGGGGATGCCCAAGGTTTTCCATCTGGGGAGGGATAAATAGGCGAAAGGGCAGAGGCGGTGGAGGCCTGGGGCCCCACACCTATAGCTGGCACGGCCAAGGGGGTCGCGCCACCCTATGGTGTGGGCCCCTGGTGCCCGCTGATACGTCATAAACGTATCCCTAATTTCTGATGCTCCATGATGATATTATGCCAATTGCTACATGTTTTTTCCCTTCTTTATGTCATTTTTATCAATTTTACGCACTAACCTATTGACAAGATGCCACAGAGCCAGTTCCCAGTTTTCTGCTGTTTTTAGTTTCAGAAAAGTTGTTCTGGAAATATTCTCGGAATTGAAAAGTTAGAAGCCCGGAAGTCCTATTTTCGCCGGAAGCATCTAGAAGACCGAAGAGGAGACGAAGAGGAGCATCAGGGGGCCCACACCATGGGGTGGCGTGGCGCCCCCTTGGCCTCGCCAAGGTGTGGTGTGGGGCCCCTGGGCCTCCACCTGCCCTTTCGCCTATTTAATCCCCCCGGATGGAAAACCCTAAACACATCGACCTTTTTCGCCAAATACATCCGTAGCTCCGTCGCCGCCACCGACAAGTTTCGGGGGACAGATCTCTGTTCTGGCACCCTGTCAGGACGGGGAAGTGCCCCCGGAAGCCATCTCCTTCAACTCCACCGCCATCTCCATCGCCGTTGTTGTCTCCTATGATGAGGAGGGAGTAGTTCTCCCCTGAGGCTGAGGGCTCTACCGGTAGCTATGTTGTTCATCTCTCTGTCCCATGGTGTGATCTATGTGTGATCATGAGCTTTGTAATCTAGTTGAATATGTAGATTGATCTTCATCTGTTATGCTACTCAAGTGGTTTTGTTATCTCCGTAAACAATGTGATCACGGTGTAAAGGTGATAGTGTGTGCACCGCGTGGTTTAGCATGATATTTATATCTTGTGTTGGAAGATGAACCTATGAAATTGTGGCGTTTGTTTAGTACTAATCTAGGGCACTCAAGGTGATAGTGTGGGGTGCCCTAGAGAGGGAATATATACTTGAGGAGTGTTGTTAAATCCCTACGCAATGATTAGTGTTTATTATTCGACCGGAGAGTGGTTCAGAGTAGCATAGTGAAGAGATGATATTTATGCATTCAATTATGTGATCATTGTTGAGAGTTTCCTCTAGTGAAAGTAGGAGCCCTAGGCCTTATTTCTAAGCATCGAAACACCGTTTTCCGCCTGTTCTGCTACATGTTTGCTTGATGCCATATTTATTTCAGATTGTTATTATCACTTATAATCATCCATACTGCTTGTATTTTACTCTCTCTTCGCCGAAATAGTGCACCTATATACCTGACAAGTATATTGGGTGTTTTGGAGACACAAGAGACTCCTTGTATCTTAATTGCAGGGTTACTTGAGAGGGATATCTTTGACCTCTGCCTCCCTGAGTTCGATATACCTTGGGTGATCCACTTAAGGGAAACTTGCTGTTGTTCTACAAACCTCTCCACTTGGAGGCCCAACACTGTCTACAAGAATAGAAGCGTGCGTAGACATCAAGATCTTTTCTGGCGCCGTTGCGAGGGAGGTAAGGTAAAAGGTACTCACATCCTCGGGTGTGAGTGCTCGAAGTTATTTCATTTAGATTCTGCAATTATATCTTTTTGTTTCTTGTTTTCACTAGTTAGGCTTATTTTTACTTGTTGCTTGTTTTTATTTTTACTAGTTAGGCTTAATGGAAAATAACAAAAATATGAGAGAGCTTTATAATATTTATCTTGAGTTAGGACATGAAGTGTTTGAAGAGAAAATTAAAAAACCTATGGAACTTTATTTGCATGCTAATAGCAATGTTATTAGTATGAATGCTTAGAACACTATTATTTCTAATGCTATGGAAAAGTCTAAGCTTGGGGATGCTAGTTTATATGAAAATGGTCTTTTAGTTCCCCAAGCACGAAGGAGAAAATTTGCTTTGATGATGAGCCTATGACTGTTACATGTAGTAGTGATCATGATTGGGAAGAGCACGCTACTTTTGATATTGAAAATGATGATATAGAAAGCTCTAAACTTCTGGATGATGTGTTTGAAAATCCTTTTGCTACTGATGATTATATGCTTGATACATCTCCTCCTACTAAAAATCATGATATGTTTACAAATGAACACATTTTGGAGGATAACTATTCTATTGCTTATGATGATATTATTCTTCCTATATATGATGATTACAATGATGAATATGATATTTTCAGTCCACCTACTATGAGGAGAAAATTTATTTTGATGATACTATTTCTCCTATATTTGATGATTATGCTGATGAGAATAATAATGATAGCTATTTTGTTGAATTTGCTCCCACTACTATTAATAAGAATGACTATGCTTATGTGGAGAGTATTAATTCTTTTATGCATGTGGCTCATGATAAGAATGTTATATCTGATAGTTATATTGTTAATTTTATTCATGATGCTACTTAAAGTTATTATAAGAGAGAGAAACATGGTTTTATGCATCTCAACAATATTAAGTTTCCCCTCTTTATGTTGAATTTTTTTGAAGTTGCACTTATTTTGCTTTCCTATGCTTGTTGCTTTGTGCTTTCATGACTTGTTTTTCTACAAGATTATTTTTCATAGGAAGTGGGTTAGACTTAAATGTGTTTTATATTTGCTTCTTGATGCTCTCTTATTGTGCTTCAACTTTTATTCTTATGTGAGCATCTTTTAAAAATCATTGTGCCTAGCAGAAAGGCGTTAAAGAAAAGCACTACCGGGAGACAACCCGTTTTATTTCTCTGTTTTCATTCGGTTTTCCTTTGTTTTATTTTGTGTGCTTTGCACCTGTGTGTTTTCTATTTCCTTAGCAACCCCTTTGTATCTTTTCTTTAGTGTTTTTGTTGAGCCAAGTAAAGCCTCTAGTGGACAGATTTCTGTTGTCCACTGTTAATTCCGTTAAAAATCACAGAAAATTCAAAATGACCTGACCCCCTGTTTGGATGTAGGAAAAACTGGCCCGGAAATGAATTGGAATGGAATTCCAAATCCAAGATGGAAAGGAAATGACCTTCAATTCGAATTCTGTTGTTTGGATGTGCTTGGTATTTTTTGTTGGAATCAAAGGGTGGCAACCAATTCCAAATCTTGTTTGGATGTGCAAACCATGGAATTGGATGATTTGTTGAAATGTATACAAGTATGAATGTTTATATATTTTATTTTCACACATAATAACATTAACATATACCAAATAAGGTTAAAACAACAACATATTTAGGAATAGTCATCGCTGTAAATTTATTTTCAAGTGCCAACAACACATTGATGCAATCACACACAACAGATCCAATTTTCAAGTGACAAAAACACATCGATGCAATCATACACAACAGATCCAATTTTCAACTACCAACAACAGATCAACACAACATAATTAGGAATAGTTAAGAATAATCATCGCTGCAAATCACAAAATAATTTGATGACACATTGAACATGAAGATCCCCACTGTATGTGGAAGAACATGTTTCCTGACACGGATATGCCGGCGGTGGCAGAGGTCGAGTAGGTGGATGTCTTTCCGAGCTCCGGCGTGAGTTGCCGGCTCCACGCAGCCCCTGGCCATGGATTTGAGGAGGATGCCCAGGCTGAGTAGGCGGCTTGGCGGCAGGGTCTCTAGGCGGAGCAGCTGTGGCCATATGCGGGAGCGGAGAAGCTATGGCCAGATGCGGGGGCGGAGACATATGGATGCGGGGAATGGGGGCGCGGAGGTGGCCGGATGCGGGAGCGGAGGTGGCTTGGTAGCGGCGGCGACCGGATGCGGGGGCGGAGGTGGCCGGATGCCGCAGCGGTGGAGGTGACTTTGTGGCGGCGGCGACGAGCGAACCCTAGGTGGCGGGGGCTTCCGGTAGCGCTCAGGGATGGAGGACCATGGCAGAGAGGGAAGGATGGGAAGC
The DNA here is from genome assembly GCA_028641055.1 of Alopecurus myosuroides. Lineage (NCBI taxonomy): Eukaryota > Viridiplantae > Streptophyta > Magnoliopsida > Poales > Poaceae > Alopecurus > Alopecurus myosuroides. The sequence goes on from CM054062.1 coordinate 302,475,179, forward strand.
TCACTGGTTCCGCCGCCGGTCTCTTCCCAGGACGGTGCTCGAGCATGGAGCGGTGTCGACCGAGGAGCGGGCTGGGCAGGAAAGGTGCGAGCGAAGTCGTACTAATTTTTTCCACGCGATTCCTTGGTGAGGACCTCGGAAACTCTCTGCAAGGCGCGGCCACTGGGGTGGGCCTCGCGCGGAATTGCTTTCCGTTTCCGTAGGCCAATTCGTGAGCCGGTCCAAACAATGGAAAGCGGGCAGACAATTCCAAATGAGTGATTCCGGGACGTTTTTCCTACGTCCAAACAGGGGGTGAGCGTTTTTGTGCTTAATCCTGAGTCATATACGCAACTTTTATTAGTTGACCACTTTTTGATTTGAGCAATAGAAGAGTTTCGAACAAATCGATCTCTGCCTGCTGTTCTGTTTTGACAGATTTCTGCCAATTATTGCATTTGCATCTTAATCTCTTTCTTTTGGTGTTCTTTTGAGAAAAAGAGTTTTAAAAGAAGTTGTGACAGTAGCTAATGTGTTTTTGATTTCTAGTATTGTGTTGAAACTGAACCATGTGAGTTTATTATTTCGATTGCACTAACGTTGCTAATGAAGATTGTGATAAGTTTGGTGTGAAGGAAGTTTTCAATGGTCAAGAGAAGAGGATGATATGATGTGATCAAGAAGAGTGAAGATCCTTAGCCTGGGGATGCCCTGGTGGTACATCCAAGCATATTCAAATAAGACTCAAGCATCTAAGCTTGGGGATGCCCAAGGCATCCCCTTCTTCATTGACAAATTATCAGGTCACTTCTAGTGAAACTATATTTTTATTCGGTCACATCTTATGTGCTTTACTTGGAGCGTCTTTTATTTTTGTTTTCAGTTAGTTTAGTTTTATTTTCTGTAGTTTATGGTTGGATATTATCATACTTTTGTGGGAGAGAGACAAACTCCGTTTTCATTGCTTAGAACACTCTAGTTTTCATTATTATTGTTGTGTGAGTGTTCACTTTTTGCTAGTACTGCGTTTAGCCTTTGTTTTAATGCATCTTTATTTAGAGCTGTTAGTTTTTGTAGTGTTATGTGTGTACTCTCATGTTTTCTTTCTGTATCATGCAGAGAATTTTTGTTAAAACATATCTTGTATGGTGCTTGTTGGAAAAAAAAAACTGCTGCTTGATGTAGAATTTATAACAATGCTAGTAGAAGCTTGTATAGACTGTGGCTAGAACTTTTTCATGCCATGCTAATGTTATTTTAGTTTTAAAATCTTGTGGTTATTGAGTAGCATGATTAGCCTCAAATAGCTGAGAGTGTTTAATATGTATTGAAAGATTCATGAGTTGTTCTTGTCATAGTAAAGCATCTATATAAGGTATTCTCTTTCGAATGATTTATTTGGTTGACTTGGCGCATGCTCACACCATGTTTATGACTATGAACCAATCACGAATAGCCTCCATGACCACTTAGTTTTTGAACATGTCATACCGCTTATGCTTTAATTAATGATGCTTATGTCTATGTGCATGATTATGGCTCTTATGCTCTCTTGATTTGTCGCTCCCAGTCTTCTGCTAGACTCCACCTGTACTGGGTATGGAATTCTACTTGTGCATCCAAACTCCTTTAAACCAACGTTTTTCCATTGTGTACACCATACCTACCTACATGTTTTATTTAACTGCCACTCCAAGTAAATTTCTCATGTGCTACTTTTAAAACCTTCTAAAAATTATTCCTGTTTTGTGCCCCTGTTTTAGCTCATGAGGACGTGAATAGAGAATCTTTATCTCACTTGTTGATTGGATTCCACACCCTGGACTAGTGGCTTCATCCACTTATCCAAATGATAGAAGAGCTGGCAGCAGGGTGCCCAGCCCTAAATTAATACAAACAAATTCTCTTCACTATTTTTGCCCCTGATTTATCAGTCAAAGCATAATTGTGTAAACAAAAGAGAAAGAGGGATGACCTTCTACACCACTTGCGTCCTTCACCATGGGAGCCGCTCTTGTGAATCCAGTTGGCTTGTGACGTACTGTATTGTCTGTTTACCATTCGTTGACTTAAGCATACACCTCTCCTAAAAATTAGATACTCCTCCACGGTGTCAAACTTTTAATACCTCTGTTTAATAAAAAAAAAGCTCTAACACATGAGTAATCCATGCTTCCCTCTGCGAAGGGTATTTCTTTTACTTTTATGTTGAGTCTCCGTCTTCTAACTTTATGCACAGTTGACAGAGAAATTTTGCCATTCCGAGTTCTATGTTCATTTGTCCCATAAACATCAATAATTACTTCATGATGTGATATTATTTGTTCTAGTCTTCCTCTTGAACTTTGAAAGTGTCCTGACATTTATGTTTTGTCCCACTCTTAAGAACTAGCGAAATACCACTTTGCCATGCTTTCTCTATACCTAAAACAAACATCTACCTTTCTTTGCATTATTAAAGTTTTATTTACCATGCCTGTGTTTAAAATTTTATGATCTCAGCGTGCATATGGTTTTACATTAGATTGATCAAGTTTATGTTATGTAACATCCCTCTTTTGCTAACAAAGTGTTGTGGTGATGTGCTCATCTCATACATGCATGAAACAAAAATTTAATCATGTTTGAACCAATTTAAGTTGTGAGTTAAAATGGAAATTAAGAAAATTCCACAAATACTACTTAATGTGGGTTTCAAAATTTTGAAAAGAAAAATATTTCAATTTCACCATAAGGTTTCCAAAAGGTCTTTTTGCAAAAATATTTCAATACTACATGCTGAGGTTGGAAATTTTGTCAGGTTTCCAAAAAGTATTTTTTGCAAAAAAAATTGTTTACAAAAAGGTCCTCAAAATTGCCGACGCCTTTGCCACCTCCTGCTTCCTTCCCCCGGTGAAGATAAGATGCAGGGGAGACGTACGCATCTCGCCCACCCCCTCACCCTTCCCCTCGCGACCCTCCTCTTCCTCTCTGTCCCAGCGGAAGCCGAAACCCTAGCTCGCCCGTCATCCAACGCCGCCGTCGCCTCGAGCCTCACCGAGCTCCTCCAAGCACACTGTCGTGGTCGCCGTCCTTCATTTTCCCTCCTCGCTGCCGGAATCGAGCCGAGGCGCCGTATTTCACCGCCGCCATCCTCTTCTTCCTCACGGCCGGCCGAGCACCATCGCCGCGATTCGCCGTCGTCGAGCTCCCTCCGGCCTCCCCAACCGCTCCATCGGGCTCATGGTGAGCTCCTGCACCTCCCGGTGCCCTCCAATCGCCCTCTTTCCCTCCGTACCGTCCCGGCTACGTGCGCTGCTGTCCGCCACCGCGCCGGTGGACGGCGTGGTTGCTCCGGCGACCCAAAAGGAGAAGAGCCGCCACGTGTGTGATCACCGTCACCTCCTCTCGCCTATGCACGAGTTTAATTTGTGAATCCCTCGCTCGTTCGCTCGATTGCGCGGAGGCAGAACCTTCCTGGCCTAGGCTGATGCCAAGATGACATCACGATGATGTCATAATCATGTTTTATTTGTTTCCCAGAAAATCTTTAATAATTACTAAAATTGAATTAAAACGGAATATTGAATATCTCCTGAAATATTAATCAGAAAAATAAAATAAAGTTATGGTTTCGTTCAGAAAAATAAACTCTACATGAATATTTCACTTCAATACATGTTTGACGAAGTTCAAAATGAGCATTATTTAATATTGTTTAATTCATTTAAAATAGAGAAAATAAGTTTTTAATCAATAAAACTAGAAAATTGAAAGTTATATACCAAAAAGCTCAAAATGACAAATGCAATCCATTTACGGTGCTTTCAAACACATTTGAGCAATTAAAATTGTACTCACTTCCAGTTTTGCCCGAAGTGCCCCTCCGGGGTCTATTTTGGGCTAATTTCAGTAAAATTGCATAACTAACATACGAACCCTAGAAACATGTGACGCCCTGAGATCGGGCACTATGCAGATTTCAGCATTTCCGCCAAAATCCACATAATAACCGATTTCAGGTTGCCACTTGTGATAACATTACAACAGTTCACGAATAATCCACAACAACAACAGAGGAGGTATGTACAAGACGACTCAAACGAGTCAAGGATACAACTGATACAATACAAAGATCCAAATAACAGCGGAAGAAACAACATAGTGTCCGACTACGGACAAGATACAAATTGGACTAAGAGTCCTAAAGATAACCGATGGCGTCCAATCCCTGCCCAGGCCAAGCCGGAGGGATTCCCAAGCTAACTTCGTCAGACTTCAAACCTGTTGACTGAAATGTGGAATATGCAGCCACGAAAGGGATTCGTGGGTCAGTACTATTAAGTACTGGCAAGTGGATAAACCATACTCACAAGATACCAGCGTAACCAATCATCACAAGATACAAATACTTTGGGTACAACGGAAAGGAAGGGATTATTGCAAAGAAGCGGCAGCGGGCTGCACTAACTAACTACAGAGACGCGCTACAACATCCGGCTAAAAGAAAGGGATAAGATAGCGCGACACAACCAACTGTAACTACTCACCAAACAATACCCATCCAGGGTTACCCCCTACTAAGGAAGCAACCCAAGGAAACTCACATTGTTGATTAAGGTGACATTCATTTTTATGGTGGAAGTAATCTATATTACTAGTCAAGTTATCAACGTTAAGTGTAAGTTGTCTGAGTGCTTGTTAGCCAGCACTTTCACCAAGTCATCCATAACCGCGGACAACACGGCTTCTCGAGAATATTAACCCTGCAGGGATGCACCAATTTGGCCGTACATGTAAGAATGACCCGCCAGATGGAAAGGCCCTTCCACCAAGCGAGGCACTCAACACAACCCAACTCTTCTTCGCATCAAGCCCAAAGAACCCCGTGCAATTGAGCGCACGGCTAATCAAGCCCCACGAAGAAAAGGGGACCCTCATAGCACTCTAAGAACGTGTCACCCTAAATGCCGACTACAAAAGTTCCACCCTGGCGCCAAGGGTTCGCACCTGCATATGTATGCGGCAAATGGAAAACCCGAACTAAATGAGGTGATTTGGACGAGATGCGAATCGAATCAAAGTTGCGGGGGGCGCCCATACTCGCTTCCCACATGCGGTTAGCGCGCTCATCATGGATCGGAGGACAAGACCCTTTTCCTAATTAAGGTCGACACTAGCAGGCCTCAAAACCACGTCGGGCCTCCTGCCGGTGCCTTATCATCATATTATTATTACCCCAAGCATGAACATGTTGTTGATTAAGTTGAAACCCAACTATCAAACTAAACAGGTGATAAGACGGACATCAAGACTTGAGCGCAAACAACACTAAGCATGCAACTACGACACGAGGGCCAACAAGGTAAACAAACAACAGGTAATAGGAAGTGGAAGGAAGGCTATCATGGTTGCAAGGTAAAGATATGATAGGATCGAGACACAAGCATCGAATCATAAGGCTAGAATAAAGACAATGGGAAGAATCGGTAACAAGTGAGGAAAGGCAACATAGGTAGCAAGTGAGTATACTTTCCTGGAATCCAGCAAGTAGAGGTACATCCGAACTTGTCGTTGCTCACATCATCTCAACATCCTATCCGAGAAGAAGCAAGGAACTAGAACAAACACCGGATGCAACAATTACTTTTACGGCAAAAGATCCAACATGATCATATTTTATATGCACGACATGGCAAGATGCAACGGGGAAACAACTTAGGCAATTTAATCGGAACCGGAGTCCGGACAAATAATTATTGGTTCAAGTTGTTTATCTAGCCATCATATTAAATGTTGTTTAACATGGAAAACAATAAGTAGGTGAGCTAAACAAGATTAAATGGAATAGGGCAATATTTAGTTAATACCCCAACACATTCCATATTTATTTATTAGGTGACATGCAAAACACAACTAAGATGCAAGAAACAATATGAAAACATGAGCATGGATGGCATGAACAGATTAAGTGCATTTTTCTGGTATGAAAACATATTTTATTTGTTGGATTTGGAATTAAAATGAGCAAGTTATTAAATTAGCAATTTTAAATGCATTAACTAAATAATTAGTTGTTTTCAGCAATTTAACTTATTTAAAATAGAAAACAAAGTTGATATTTGCAAAGTTCATGAAAAATGGGATGGAAAACATATAAAATTTGTATGATTGGAGTTGTGGTTTGAAAGATAGGGCCAAAAGAAGTTTAGGGGGGTTTCTGGAATTTGCAGGGACCTGCTTGTGATGGAAACAGAATGTGGAAGGGCTCTGGTGCGAAACAGGAAAGAGTCAGGGGGCTCGGTGCAAAAGCGCCAGATCCAGATCTGGTTCTGGACTTTTCTCACCGCAACGCGCCCTAGCCACAGGGACTGACGCGCGGGCCCGAGGCCACGCGGGCGCTGACGTGGCGGGTGGAAGCCACGCGGGCACGCAGCGCCACTGACAGGCGGGCCCGGGTGCGCGGGCGGAAAATGCAAAAGGAAGCCATCCCCAGGGATCGAACCCTGGTCGCGGGAGAGCGCGCGGAGGCCCTTTGCCACTGGGCCGGTGCGCTGGTTTGATTGGATCTGGATGCGCGCATGTTTTGACGTGGGTCGGTGGTGTTAACTGAACCCAAAAGGGTTCAAACTTGCTCGTGCCTGACAGGGAACGGCGACGAGGCAGATGCGGTGGCGCTGCACGAAGGCAGTCTCCCAATGCAAGGAAGAACGAAGGGGAAGGGGTCCAGGAGGTCAGGGTTCTCACCTCCCTTGCGTAGAGATAGCAGATGGTGACGGAGGCAAGACGGGGCGTCGTGCTGTTCTGCTGGAGACGAATAAGCGGTGCACGGCAGAGAGTTCGTCGGAGAACGCGGACGCGCAGCGCCTCCCTAGCGCGGCTCCGGCTCCGATCTCCCGTGACGACGAAGGTGTATGCGTGGGGAACCCATTCCCGTGGATCCCGTGTCTCGAGGAGGGCCGCAGAGACGACGCGACGATAAGCTCTGACGGCGCAGCGACTGTGGAGTCGACGGAGAGGAAGAAGAAGCTCCCAGCCTCCCTCTTGCGTTCCCGACCCGGATCTTCCGCGGGGAGGGAGCCTAGGGTCTCGGGTTTCCATTCCCGGCCCCGGTACCGCTCGAGGCAGCCCAGGGAGACGACGGCATCGACGATTCTGCCGGAGGGGGCCGCGGTGGTTAGGATTCAGAGTTTCAGAAAAGAAAAACGAACAGAAGGAGAAGGAGATCGACGGGGACAACCTGGGTAGCTCCAACCTCGCATCTTCTGCGATGACGGCGAGGGAGGCACCGGGGTTTCATTCCCGTGGTCAGCCAAGGTCGAGGTCGAACATGGCGGCGCGGGAACGCCCGGTTCTAACGACGTTTGCAGTTCGGTGGGGAAAAATTCAGAAAAGGTAGAAGAAGAACAGAGGAGAAAAACGAGATCCAGCGGCGCAGGAGGGGAAAGGAGAGGGAGTGGTTAGGGTTTAGGATCCAGGAGGAGGGTTTTATGGAGGAGGGGAAAGGGAAGGAGCAGGTGGGGAGAGGGGACCGATGGTGAAAGCGACAGCAGGGAGGATCACGCACGTTCGTGTGCTCTGTACGGAGAAGAAACAGGGAGGTGGGCCGGGTGGAGAGGTGGTGGGCTGGGCTTGGTGGGCTGCTGCACGGGAGAGGGCTGCTGTTGTGCTTCTCTCCATTTTTCTCTTTAAAACCCTTTTTTTTTTCTAGTGCTACATTTTCGACACAAGGAAAATAATAGGAAAGCTAAGAGAAGATGTTTTGAGAAAGAAAAGTAGAACAGACGATTTAGAGGCTTGGACAAATATGCAAATTGTTTATTAATGCAAAAGGTGACATGGATGATGGAATGATGACATGATGATGCAAAAGGAAAACAAGCAATTCTATTTGAGGGAAAACCCCCGGGTGTTACAAAACCCATCGAACATGCTTAGGGCTTTATTTCAGTGCATTAACTTGCTCATGCTTACATGTTGTGCATTGCATCGATTCCATGTCTTTATTGTTATTTCTCTTTCGGTGTTTTGATTCTGATCGGTAGAACGTGACTCCGAAGAGAAGATCGACAACGCCATTGACAAATACTTGATCTTAACCGACAAGTAAGGCACTTATTCCTGAAGCCTCTATCTGGTTTTCTTATAACAAAGGCAAGAATAACCTCTGATCTGCTCATATATGTTTTCGAACAACAATTGATTCTCGTACTTTGCATTTGGTTCCAAAGTTGATGTTAGTAGATATAGGTCACCTATATACTGCATTGCCTCAATACCCTGATCCACTGCTCCTAGCCGCCATATATTTTCTTGTGCGCATCGCTAGAGCCTCATATCTGCTCCGCTTAGTCATTCATGTTTGTTACCTCTGCTCCATCCGGTTGATGAATCAGAGCTGCGATAACCTAGTATGATATGATGACGTGGTAAGATGAGAATTGTGTGGTTAACTTGACTAAGGCTTGGACGGGAGGCCACTTGGGAAGTGGTTATTCGTTCCGTACTTGCCAACCCTAGGAGTAAGATCGGGCGCAGAAGCCAAGACTGAGCGTACAACCACGCGCGATGGCCATGAGCCTCGCCAACCGACTAACTTATTTGGCTTTATCCATGAGTCACGTAGTTTGAGATTTCCATTCGGCAACGCAAATAAAACATTTTAAACGGTTTTGAAAACAAAATCCTCCGCTAGGGCGTGACCGGGGCCAAGTGATGGACGTACACGGATCTTGACCCCGCCTCACAAAGACAGGTGCCGTTAGGAGGATGGCCAACTCCCTGTTGACGGGGTGGCCCTGTTTTGGGTTGACTCATGGATAAGGTTGGGTAAGGTAAAGGTCGTGGCCAGCCACCCTCTGCCGCGTTCCATGGAAGAGCGTACATGTGGCGCTAAGAGTCGGATGGTACGTGTGGGTAAAGTGTACCCCCTGCAGAGATAAATATTTTCGAGAAGCCGTGTGTACGGTTAAGGACGACTTGGTGAAAGTAGTTTGGCCATAGATAACTTGAACATGACGTAAAATATGTTGACAAAGCATGGAGTCAATGTTTGAAGGGTGCCTCCTCGGAGATGCCGAGAGGGGCGATCCTTGTAGCATGTGAGATGCCGGGAAATGATGTTGGTGGTTTGAAAAGATGATGATTACAATAGTTGATTTTCTCGTCTGTTTTGAAAAAATTCTATGAGACATGCTATTCTTCCTCGATTTGGAGAAATAAATCTTGCTTTACAAAAAATAGCCTCATAAAACCTCTCTGGAGATAGCAGATATATAATAGGTTAACTAAGTCTTGTTGAGTACCTCCCGTACTCAGGTTTGCTTAAATTTGGTTCAGGTGAAGATCTCTCATCGGTGGTGTTTCAACGTGGACATCGACGAGTAGTTTGGGGTTCTCAGGTAGCAGCCTGGAATCTATGGGCTGGGATGTCGCCTTATGTTGCGGCCTCTTAGGCCTTTTGGTTCTTGTTGATTAGTTCCATAATTTTCCTTTCGTTGTCTGATGTAATGTTGGGTCATGTGACCTCTGTTTGTAAAGCTATACTCTAGTAATACCTGTTTGTTACAGCTTCCATGTCTAGAGTGCTGCTTCGATTGGTTGTTTGTTTCAAGCTCATTGTTATACAGTTTTGGCTATGCCTATATATTTGTCGCAGTCGAGGGGTTGTGGAGACGATGATCCATTTCCGAGCACGCCTGCCGATGTGATTCGGCCTGGGGCTTGGTAACCCCAGTAACCCTCGATTGTTGTTGCACTTTCTGGACACGTAGCATGTCTGTATAGCTTTGTCCCTGTTCCTTTGGTTTCATAAGATTCATGGATGCTTTGATATGCATAGTTGGTTATGACTAGCATGGACACAACGAGTAGTAATACCGTGGTGATCCGGCCTGCGTGCCGATGAATCCGGTCTGCCTGCCGTTGTTGCGGCCGGGGCTGGTAACCGTGAAGCCCTTGTGGGTCCATGACTAGGAGCGCATAATAGTATGTATACCTCTCGGTCCGGGGTTGTGCCAAGTCATGGTATCAGAGCAGGACTGCTTGTAGGAAAACCTTACTGCTTGGTCGATGTTGAGTCTAGAGTTTATGAAAACTATTTTGAAACTTCAAATGGATTGTGAAAATCTCTTTAGGATTCTTTTTACTCCTTATCTGGTATCGCTCTAACTCTGGGTCATCTTACCTGTTTTGATTTGAAAAGGTTTTGCTATCTCTTCTAGTCATTCAAAACCTAGTTGCCTTCGTTGGCAAGGACGTCTTTTACCCAAGTTGACCTAGTGTTGAGTTTCTAGAGCCGTGTGTGTTCCATACTCCGTTATATCTTGGGTCATCTGGGAGATTCCTTCCCTCATAATCTCTCATAGTTGTTTGAATTCCACATTCCTATGTTTTTAAGTTTCAACTACAGAATCTCGAGATTTCCTTTCCATCAGCTATCGTTGTCCTTTGGAAGATACTTCATAATTGCAATTCGTAGTGTACTTTAAGGCACTCAGATAGTTGTTATTCCTTTCTGAGTGTTTTCATCCTTGGACTTGAACCGAAGGTCCCGGAATGTGCTGGATCGAAGTGTGCTGAATCATGTGGTTTCTTAATCATGTGATGTGTATGCTACCAGCACAGGATGCTGACCTTTAACCCAAGTTCTGTTCCTTTGGATCCTGAAGAATCTGTTCTACCTTAGGATGGCTAGGTAATCTCAATTCCAACAGCTATAGGTTCTCCCTTGGAATAAAAAGGGATCACAACAAGAGTGGTCATCTTGAGTTCCACATTTTTGTTCTTGATTCAGCTATACCTCTCTGTTTAGCATGGGTTTTACAAATGAGTATTACCCTGTGCAATCAACATGATCCTAGGAATTCTCCTGAGCATGTTCCTATCTTCTAGTTGCTCTCAAATCTTCATCCATTGTTTTGGACACCAAGTTGCATATCTATGTTGGAGTCTTCCAATGCACTTGCTTTTGTGTACCGTCAGAGCATTCCACCTTAGAATATGAGGAGAAACAAACTCCAGTACCTCGTTCATCTCTAGTACCAGGTCAAAGTTTTTTTAACTCACAGATTAAAGAAGATTCATTAGCTTCTGTTCTGTTCTATCTTGAGTATCACACTCTTATATATCAAGAGGTTGTGTTGAGTTTCATGGCTTTCTTGACGAAGTGACGCTCTTACACGTCTTCACTCTCCCTTCTTCCAAGCTTAAATGCTTGAGGATGTTGGGTGTGTATTGATGTGTGTATTAGATATTCCTAGCAATTCTTATCGCTTAAAAAAATCTAAGAAACATAAGTATCTTTCTTAGCACTATTGTTCACTCGGTCTCTACTTAAAGTTAACCGTGTTATCAACTCCGTTCATTCTGGTGCACATTCTTGGTCAGAGAGTTAGGTTCATGATGAAGCTCTAAAGATCATATCGGTTGCTTTGAAAAGCAAGATCCCTTTCAAACTCTGAGACATATCGGTAGGATGTGATATTCTGGTCGTCTTTCTAGAAGTATCACCAGGTTTGTTACCTAACAGTGATGTCTAAACAAGGGGTAATTTGAAATACTCCTTTCTCCAAGAAACTTCGCTGGATATCCTGGACTAGTTGGTTGAGCTTAAACAACAACTTGGAGGGTTGAAAGATAAAAGCTTAGCCTAACTTCATCCTTTGTTAAGGGATGTCCAGTTTCCTTTGTGTTGAAGCAGGATAGTATCTCTGTAGTGGACATGCTATCATCCTACCTTGATTTGATTTGGGATATCATCAGATCAAGTTCAGACACAAGGAATATCTATATGGTGTTTATATCCATGGTGTTTCACCCAAGTACACCTTCATGTCCTCTGGTAGGATCAATATTCTGCCTTGTTCATATATCATATGAATCCCTCTTCTTGGAGTGTTTTGATAAGCGTGTTGTCGAGCCCATCGATGCCATTCCTGTTTCCCCAAGTTGCAAGAGGTTCATGTTGAACAATCAGAACTAATGTTGGAAACTTTCGAGAACCAACTTTGTGTCATCGCGAAGTTGTGTTCTGGATGTTGGAGGTGAATTCTCGGGTTCGTGTGCTTATGGTGAAAGTTGTTGCCATAGATCCGAGTAGAGTTTTTTTGTTTCTTCGGGAATAATCCCAAGTCAGTCAAGCATGTGTGGACCATTCTTGAGATGGTAGGTTGTTGCCTTGATTTCCTCCATAAGTTCGCATCCAGACCAAGCCACCGACTGATTGTTCGTACAAGAGAAGAAGTCCAAGAATTTCCTTATCTTTGTTATCATGTTCCCAACAATGAATCCGATGTGTTTCGTTGCAAGTAAACCATGTAGGTGCAACCTACTTTCGCAAGTTGCTAATACATGAGTCCTGCAATCTCGCTCATTCTTTTGAGCTAGACATCATAGTCCATGTCTTGAGAATCTAGTAAATGTATCTTTTTGGTAACCGGTGCAACCTTTGTGGTCAAACGTGCTGATTCTGAATCATCCTCCCACTAATCAGAACCGAATCTCAAGCAGCAACGATGGTTGGTGTTCCTAAAGGGTATTGACTTAGGTCCTTTCGAAAATCCGGCATGGTTGATGTTGTGGTTGACACAATTAGCCGGAAGGCCTAACATTGTAACCCTTTGAATCCGTAAGAACAACCACTCTTTGTGAGAGTGATTGTGTGACACATTCTAACAAATTTTCCCTCCCCGTTTTTCCAAACTGAAGTTCCACTTCCACTTGATGACCTATTGAAGGCTTATGTAAGCTGGACATTGATATCAGAAACGTCAAAAAGACCTTGGAACATACTATGTGCAATGTCTCTCTACCAATCTTCCAAACCTTTGTTCTAGTGGAAGCTAGTGCATCAGGAGAACCATCTCGTGGTGTTTTTTAACCTCCATTGATCACTTCCTTTTTTCAAGTTGTTGGTACTTGAAGTTCTTTTTCATCTCACACATTGTGTGAATTTGTCAGTCACTTCAACCAGGGGGTCTTAACCATGTGGTAGATGTATTGCTACGTCAAATCCACAATAGGAAAGAGATTCCTTAATTCCTTCCGGTGTTCCAACCCCGATGGTTACTCATATTCTGTTGTGAAGTAACATCCTGATCTTTGAAAAGTATTTCAACAAACTCTGATGGACGAAAGTTCTGTTATCTTCTGTGTCCACTCTGAAGAGTGAACATGATCCTATATCAAATTTTCTCTGACGCACGATTATAGTGTTTTCTCGTGTTCTTCCTCGTCTACGGATATTACATTGTGATATTCAAGACCATTCTTCCCATCTTGGTATTCTAGTTCGAAGAAACTTTGATGTCATAAGTTGTCCAACCTTTCTTTTCCAAAAAGGATTTAAAGTCTTGTGCAAAGCTCATATTCTAAATCCTTTCAAGAACCATCACCCACAAACTTGAAACCTTCTCCTATTTCCCCCGTTAGCTTGATGTGTTTCATGCACGATAACTCAATAGTTCTTTATGACATTCATGTCATGAGTTAGCCATGAGATACTCGATCTTCGTAAAGATCAATTCCTAAGAGTTTTACCTCCAACCTAAGGTGTAGCCGTTGGATATCTTCGCAAGTGCTATGGATCAACCTCTTCAATAAGAATACCGTAAGGTTCGAGAAGATCATTCAAACCGGTGTTCCTTCTTTCTTTCTCCTTCGGGAAACTCGGGACGAGATTTTTGTAGGGGGGTAGATTTGTAACATCCCTCTTTTGCTAACAAAATGTTGTGGTTTTGTGCTCATCTCATACATGCATGAAACAAAAATTTAATCATGTTTGAACCAATTTAAGTTGTGAGTTTAAATGGAAATTAAGAAAATGCCACAAATACTACTGAATGTGGGTTTCAAAATTTTGAACAGAAAAATATTTCAATTTCACCAAAGCAAAACATGGTGAGGTTGGAAATTTTGTGAGGTTTCCAAAAAGTATTTTTGCAAAAAAAATTGTTTACAAAAAAGTCCTAAAAACAATGTTTTTTTTCCTGTTTTTAAAGAGAAAAGGACCTCTCTGTGGTTTCTAGTTTTTCCACGGAGTTTTCCATAAAACCGCCGTTTTGTTTCTTCCTCCTCCCGAAAGTAGACGAACTGGCCGCCACCGACGCCATTGCCACCTCCTGCTTCCCTCCCCCGGTGCGGATAAGATGCAGGGAGACGTCCGCATCTCGCCCACCCCTCACCCTTCCCCTCGCGACCCTCCTTTTCCTCTATGTCCCGGCGGAAGCCGAAACCCTAGATCGCCCGTGATCCAACCCCGCCGTCGCCTCGAGCCTCACCGAGCTCCTCCAAGCACACCGTCGCGGTCGCCGTCCTTCGTTGTCCCTCCTTGCTGCAGGAATCAAGCCGAGGCGCCGTATTTCACCGCTGCCATCCTCTTCTTCCTCACGGCTGGCCGAGCGCCGTCACCACAATTCGCCGCCGTCGAGCTCCCTCCGGCCTACCCGACCGCTCCATTGGGCTCATGGTGAGCTCCTGCACCTCCTGGTGCCCTCCAATCGCCCTCTTTCCCTCTGTACCGTCCCGTCTACGTGCTCCGCTGTCCGCCACCGCGCCGTTCGACGGCGTGGTCGCTCCGGCGACCCAAAAGGAGCGGCGCCGCCACCTCTGTGATCACTATCACCTCCTCTCACCTATGCGCGACTTTAATTTGTGAATCCCTCGCTCGTTCGCTCGATTGCGCGGAGGCAGAACCTTCCTGGCATGGGCTGATGCCAGGATGACGTCACGATGACGTCATAATCATGTTTTATTTGTTTCCGAGAAAATGTTTAATAATTACTGAAAATGAATTAAAATGGAATATTGAATATCTCCTGAAATATTAATCAGAAAAATAAAATAAAGTTATGGTTATGTTCAGAAAAATAAACTCTACATGAATATGTCACTTCAATGCATGTTTGACAAAGTTCAAAAATGAGCATTATTTAATATTGTTTAATTCATTTAAAATAGAGAAAATAAGTTTTTAATCAATAAAATTATAAAATTGAAAGTAATATATGCTCAAAATGACAAATTCAATCCATTTATGGTGTTTTCAAACACATTTGAGCAACTAAAATTGTACTCACTTCCAGTTTTGCCCGAAGTGCCCCTCCGGGGTCTATTTTGGGCTAATTTCAGTAAAAATGCATAACTGACATACCAACCCTAGCAACCCATCGAACATGCTTGGGGCTTTATTTCAGTGCATTACCTTGCTCATGCATACATGTTGTGCATTGCACCGATGCCATGTGTTGATTGTTATTTCTCTTTCGGTGTTTTGCTTCTAATCGGTAGAACGCGACTCCGAAGAGAAGACCGACAACGCCATTGACGAATACTTGATCTTAACCGAAAATTCAAGCACTTATTCGTGAAGCCTCTATCTGGTTTTCTTATAACCAAGGCAAGCATAACCTCTTATCTGCTCATATATGTTTTCGAACAACAATTGATTGTCGTACTTTGCATTCGGTTCCAAAGTATTTGATGTCAGTAGATATAGTTCACCTATATACTGCATTGCCTCAATATCCTGATACACTGCTCCTAGCCGCCATATATTTGCTTGTGCGCATCGCCAGAGCCTCATATCTGCTCCGCTTAGTCATTCAGGTTTGTTACCTCTGCTCCATCCGGTTGATGAATCTGAGCTGCGATAACTTAGTATGATATGATGACGTGGTAAGATGAGCATTGTGTGGTTAACTTGACTAAGGCTTGGACGGGAGGCCACTTGGGAAGTGGTTATTCGTTCCGTACTTGCCAACCCTAGGAGTAAGGTCGGGCGCAGAAGCCAAGACTGAGCGTACAACTACGCGCGATGGCCATGAGCCTCGCCGACCGACTAACTTATTTGGCTTTATCCACGAGTCACGTAGTTTGAGATTTCCATTCGGCAACGCAAATAAAACCTTTTAAACGGTTTTGAAAACAAAATGCTTCGCTAGGGCGTGACCGGGGCCAAGTGATGGACGTACACGGATCTTGACCCGCCTCACACAGATAGGTGCCGTTAGGAGGATGGCCAACTGTCGCACCCGGACTTCTAGGGGATACTCATCGGGCCGAACTGAATAGTAGATGCTTGGATTACGGGGCTTATCTGCTCCCGCATCCTCTTACAAGTAGGCCAGCACTTATGTGCGACAACCAAACTCTACTATTCACCGTCGATGTAAACTATCCCATAGAAATCAGGACACTTCCATTGACGTACTTCAAACCATTCACACATGGTACGTCAACGGCGTTGAACAAATGATAACACAACAGATCTCTACGACACAAAAGATTGAAATAAGTTGCAAGTGGCTCTCATTAGAGCAGAGATAGCAAATACAATCATTTAGAGGACACATGTCCCAACAATACATCATTACATCACAGCGTAAGCATCCAAAATGTCTGAGTACAGACAAGATCCAAATAGGCCTAAGAGGCCGGAAACGAAAAGACGGAGCCCATCCACGAAGTCTCGGATCCTGCCCGGGTCCGCTATCTACTCGTCAGCAGTCTCGTCATACTCCACGTAGTTGCCACCATGTAGATCCTCGGGAACGTAGGTCTGCGGAAACCACAGCCCCAAAGCGGTCAGTACATAAACGTACTGGCAAGCAAGACTCACAGTTCACCAAAATGTAACCCGTCAACACCAAGCGCCGATGCTTTGGGTTCAACGGAAGAAAGGGGACATAAAGATGCTGCAACTGGCTGCACTTACCAACTACAGAACATACTACAACTTCCGGCTAACAGAAAGGAGATAAGATCGCGTATCGTAACCAACTATAGCTAACTCCAAACAAACCCATCCTGGACCTCGCCCCTTATCCAAAGAAGCAATCCGAGGATAACTCACACAGTTGAGTTAATGATGGTTCATATTATTGTGTCAATAAACCTATTACTAGTCAAGTTGTTAATCATTGGGTGTAAGGTTGTTAATCATTAGGTTGAAGTTGTCCTGAGTACTTGTTAGCCAGTACTTTCACCAAGTAGTCCATAACCGTGGAAAACACGGCTTCTCGAGAAGATTATCCCTGCAGGGTTGCACCAATTTGGCCGTACACGCATGAATAACCCGCCAGATGGAAAGGCCCTTCCACCAAGCGGGGCACTCAACACAACTCGACTCTTCTTCGCATCAAGCCCAAAGCACCTTGGGCGCATGGCTAATCGATCCCAGAAGAAAATGGACCCTCATAGCACTCTAAGAACGTGTCCCCCTATATGCCGACTACAAAAGTTCCACCCTGGCCTGGGCTCGCAAAAACATGCATGCGGCAAATGGAAAACACGAACTAAATGAGGCGATTTGGACGAGATGCGAATCGAATCAAATTGAGGGGGGCGCCCATACTCGCTTCCCACATGCGGTTAGTGCGCTCATCATGGATCAGTAGACAAGACCCTTTTCCTATTAGGGTCGACACTAGCAGGCCTCAAAACCACACAGGGCCTCCTGCCGGTGCCTTATCATCAAATTTATTATTAACAATAACATTAGCATGATTGATTGATTAAACATCAAGCCCCCAGAACATAATAGAGATAGTAACAGAAAGTAACGGGTAACAGGCTCGAGCAAAACAACCTAAGCATGCTAGTAAGACACTGGCTCAACCAAAGGGGTGATAGGAGGGGAGGTGAGGCAATATCAAGGTTAAGGGATTCATGTGATGGGTTCGTAACAGAAACAACTACTACTAAGGCTAGCAGAAAAGAACAACGGAAAGTATCGGTAATCAATGTTGAAAGGAACACAGTGGTTCATGTGAGTGATAACTTGCCTGCAAAACCCAGTAGCCTGGTACTGAGCTAGATCCTTAGAAGGGGTGTCGTAAGTATCGTCGGTCTCAACGTCGTCGTATATCCGAGAAGAAGCAAACAAACAACGCAGAGAACAAACAATCAATAAGATGGCATAATGCACAAACATGGGATGATGCATGACCATTTAATTGAGGCATAGAAATAAACTAGTTGACAAGATACATAACATGATTAAATGGACCCACATGCAATTGGATTGCATATGAAAAGCCCATGAATTATGGTTGAATTAATTGTTTTTCAACTAATCATCATATGAAAGTGGATTAGCATGATGCATGGATGAGAGAAACAGCAAGATAACAACAATAGAACCAAATGGAAATAAGGTTTAACAAGTTTGGAATTTCAGTTATTAAGTTAGGAGATTTTGGTTACTTAAAGGTGTTGCTCAAGCATTTGTTGTTTTCATCAAGTTTAATTGTTCAAAACAGATAACAAAGTTCATATTTGAGTAAAACACAAAATTTTAGGTGGATTACATGTTTCACTTGTTGAAAAAGGATTTGGAATAATTTATTTATGAATTAAACAAGTGTAAGCAAGAATTAAATGAAATTAATTCAAACATGAACTTATTTGAATTTTTATTTGTGCAAAACATTGAGTGAAGTTCATATTTGAAAATCTTACACTTTTGTGGGTTGAAAACATATTTTATATGTCCCAAAAGAATTTGTTTTGATCAAGTTATGAATTTGACAATATTAAATGATTTAAACAAGGTTTAAATCATTTAACCAATTTTAATTATTCAAAACATGAAACAAATTTTATATTTGGAAAGGTGGTTTAATTTTGCATGGAAAACATATTTCATTTGTTGAAATTGGAGTTAAAATGAGCAAGTTATTATTTTGGCAATTTTAAATGCAATAATTAAGAAACAGTTGTTTTCAGCAATTTAAATTATTCAAAACAGCAAATAAAATTTATATTTGGAAAGTACATGAAAAGTTGATTGGAAAACATATTTAGTTTGTGGAATTTGGAATTTTTATGCCCAAGTTATGATTTTTGCAAGTTTAAGTGAATTTGACAAGTTTTCAAATATTGCACCAATTTAAAATATTCAAAACAGTAAACAAATTTTATATTTGGATAGAACATTTAATTTGGTATTTAAAACATATTAAAAATGTTAAAATTGGAGTTAAAATGATTTTCTTATGCAATTTACAAGATTTGGGGTGAATCTGCCATTTTTACCTTATTAGGGACTTAGGAAAAATATTTCGGGGGTCTAGAAATAATTACCAGGGGCCTAGCTGTGATTACTGAGAAGGTGAGGTAGCAAAACATTGCAAAACAAAATGTTTGTTTTATTGTGGGAGGGGGGGATTCGATCCCCCCACCTCCTGCTGCGCCAAGGGGTGAGGGACCAGATGGGCTGCTGCTGTTTGGTTGGCAGGAAGGGAACTTTGGGGGGTTAAGCTGTTGGTTCGGGTTGGTTTTCTGAATTTCTGAATCGGTAACTGACCCCGATCTCTGTAACTCGACAGGGAACATACAACAGCGAAAATGGCAGCGACGCTCGCCGTGGTTGGGGAAGGGCGCCGTGGGCGTGGGCGTGTGGGTGGCCGGGTGCGGTGCTGCGGCTGCCGGTCGGTGTGTGAGGGCAGAGAGGGAAGGAGGCGAGGGAGGGTGAGCTCACTGTGGGGAAATCGGAGGCGAGGCAGAGTCGATGCAGCTGGTGGTTGGCCGGCGATTGGAGGCGACGGCGGCGGCGCATCCGGTGGTCCCAGCCCATGGCGTGGTGACGAGGAGGAAGAGGGACGAGGGGGGATTCCATTCCCGCCCTCTCCCTGGCCGGAGGAGGACCGGGTAGCCGGCGATCGCCGGAGCAAAGGAGGGTGGCGGCCGGTTTTCAGAGTTTAGTGCATACAGAGATACAGAGAGGGAAGATGGCGGCGCTCGAGGATGAGGGAGGAGGAGCTAGGGTAGGCCTCGAGGGGAACCCTAGGGTTCGGCCTAGGTCTTATAGAGGGATCGATGGAGCTGCAGCCGTTGCTCCCTTTTCTCTGAATACGTGGACACCATGGATGTCCCTCCGTACAGAGGAGGAAGAAAAGGGGAAGGGGTATTGGGCTCTGGTTTTTGGTGGGTTGAGCCTAGTTGGCTATCTCTCTCTCATCCCTTCTTTTTATTAATTGCTTTGGTTTTATTTTTTTTTGCTGAAAATAGAATTGGAAGAAATAGATGGGATTTTGAATTTGGAAAATTTTGGAAAAATTTGGGTGGGTTAAAATGGTCAACAACAACCACTTAGCAACTTTGAATTTTCAAAATTCTCAAATAACTTGATGTTTGTATTTAACTCAAAATTTGGATGATTTTTATATTAATTGAACCTTAATGAAAACAAACCTTTTAATAGGGTGAACCCTATGTTTAATTTGATTAAATGATTATAATTATTGGGTGATTTTCATATATTCAAGTTGGGTGCTGTTTGGTGGTTTGTCTTGAATTGGAAAGCAATTTGGAATTAATTAATTGAAATAAAAGCACCATTTTATTAGTTGAAACATTATGGAATAAATGGAAACAAAAGATTAGAAGCCACAAATTTAAATAGCTGATCCTTAGATTAATGGAAACAATTGGTTGTTTTATCTTGAAATGTCATTTTGGAAAATTGTAACATCACAAGGATGAAACAAAAGGTTTGAATTTTGGTTTGAAATTCAAATAGAAAACAAAGGAAAACAAATGAAAACAGTTGGAAAACAAATGAAAACAGAGGAAAACAAAAAGAAAACAAGCAAAACAATTGCAATCAACATGATGCCATGATGCGAAACATAAAATAACAGAGAGCAAAACATTCTAAAGGCTATTTTTCAGACTTGGGATGTTACAAAACGCCCCCCCTTGAAGGAATCGCGCCCCGAGATTCCTACTGAGAAAAGAAAAGGTCCGGATACTTCTTGCGAAGATCCTCTTGAGCTGTTACACGTGAACACATCGTGCACATTGGATAGATGTCAGGGAATTTGGAAACCACCGGAACATTTTCGAGTAGAGGTAGAGGTTTTGTACGGAGGGTGTATGTCTGGATGGAACTTGATTCATTTAGAGAATAGATTATCTGGTCAGAATGGTGGAACAGAGTTATTGACATCAATCCAATACCAAGAATGACATTAATGTCAGAATTGCCAAGTAGCATGAGAGAAGCAAGGAATATGTGGCCTTTAATTAGAATTTGATTTCTGTGACTGAACTTGGAAGTCAATATTTGAGATCCCGAGGAGTGAACGGTGATTTGATTGCTTAGTGGAACCAGAATTAGGTTGTATGTTGTGGAAAAGATCTTTGACACAAAGGAATGCGATGCTCCGGTATCAAACAACACTTTAGCTGGAATAGAGTTTAGCAGATGAACGGGGAAACTTTGATTAGACGCCGGTAGAAGAATTGAAGTGGAAACAACAACAAGATTTCAACGGACGAAAAGGTTCTTTAAAAGAACAGGATATCAACATCGGGGAAAACGAGAACAAAACTCCTGAGGTACTACAGAAAACCCATCCGGGCTTCTAAAGGATCAATATCTACTGCTTAAGGAATAGAGGATCTGCTTCCGGGGCTTACACGCCTCCGTTCTCAATCGTGAGTAGGCAACATGATAAATCACGTCACAACCACCTCCATTCCTATGGTCTAGTAGATATAACCATCCTAGAGAAACCAGAATACGTGAAATCCTAACTTGAAAGTTTAGATGAGAAGAGAAAAACAACGTTGCACTTCCTTACCAGAAAAGGGAGGGTGGGTGGGGAAAGAAGAAAAAGAACAGAATTCCTACTCTCACGTTTTATTTTTCCTATATAGCTACAAAATAGTTTCTAGACTCAACTGCGACCAGTATAAAGGGATCCTACAGGCAGACAGGCTCTGATACCATTTGTCGCACCCGGACTTCTAGGGGATACTCATCGGGCCGAACTGAATAGTAGATGCTTGGATTACGGGGCTTATCTGCTCCCGCATCCTCTTACGAGTAGGCCAGCACTTATGTGCGACAACCAAACTCTACTATTCACCGTCGATGTAAACTATCCCATAGAAATCAGGACACTTCCATTGACGTACTTCAAACCATTCACACATGGTACGTCAACGGCGTTGAACAAATGATAACACAACAGATCTCTACGACACAAAAGATTGAAATAAGTTGCAAGTGGCTCTCATTAGAGCAGAGATAGCAAATACAATCATTCAGAGGACACATGTCCCAACAATACATCATTACATCACAGCGGAAGCATCCAAAATGTCTGAGTACAGACAAGATCCAAATAGGCTGGAAACGAAAAGACGGAGCCCATCCACGAAGTCTCGGATCCTGCCCGGGTCCGCTATCTACTCGTCAGCAGTCTCGTCATACTCCACGTCGTTGCCACCATGTAGATCCTCGGGAACGTAGGTCTGCGGAAACCACAGCCCCAAAGCGGTCAGTACATAAACGTACTGGCAAGCAAGACTCACAGTTCACCAAAATGTAACCCGTCAACACCAAGCACCGATGCTTTGGGTTCAACGGAAGAAAGGGGACATAAATATGCTGCAACTGGCTGCACTTACCAACTACAGAACATACTACAACTTCCGGCTAACAGAAAGGAGATAAGATCGCGTATCGTAACCAACTATAGCTAACTCCAAACAAACCCATGCTGGACCTCGCCCCTTATCCAAAGAAGCAATCCGAGGATAACTCACACAGTTGAGTTAATGATGGTTCATATTATTGTGTCAATAAACCTATTACTAGTCAAGTTGTTAATCATTGGGTGTAAGGTTGTTAATCATTAGGTTGAAGTTGTCCTGAGTACTTGTTAGCCAGTACTTTCACCAAGTAGTCCATAACCGCGGAAAACACGGCTTCTCGAGAAGATTATCCCTGCAGGGTTGCACCAATTTGGCCGTACACGCATGAATAACCCGCCAGATGGAAAGGCCCTTCCACCAAGCGGGGCACTCAACACAACTCGACTCTTCTTCGCATCAAGCCCAAAGCACCTTGGGCGCACGGCTAATCGAGCCCAGAAGAAAATGGACCCTCATAGCACTCTAAGAACGTGTCCCCCTATATGCCGACTACAAAAGTTCCACCCTGGCCTGGGCTCGCAAAAACATACATGCGGCAAATGGAAAACACGAACTAAATGAGGCGATTTGGACGAGATGCGAATCGAATCAAATTGAGGGGGGCGCCCATACTCGCTTCCCACATGCGGTTAGTGCGCTCATCATGGATCAGTAGACAAGACCCTTTTCCTATTAGGGTCGACACTAGCAGGCCTCAAAACCACACAGGGCCTCCTGCCGGTGCCTTATCATCAAATTTATTATTAACAATAACATTAGCATGATTGATTGATTAAACATCGAGCCCCCAGAACATAATAGAGATAGTAACAGAAAGTAACGGGTAACAGGCTCGAGCAAAACAACCTAAGCATGCTAGTAAGACACTGGCTCAACCAAAGGGGTGATAGGAGGGGAGGTGAGGCAATATCAAGGTTAAGGGATTCATGTGATGGGTTCGTAACAGAAACAACTACTACTAAGGCTAGCAGAAAAGAACAACGGAAAGTATCGGTAATCAATGTTGAAAGGAACATAGTGGTTCATGTGAGTGATAACTTGCCTGCAAAACCCAGTAGCCTGGTACTGAGCTAGATCCTTAGAAGGGGTGTCGTAAGTATCGTCGGTCTCAACGTCGTCGTATATCCGAGAAGAAGCAAACAAACAACACAGAGAACAAACAATCAATAAGATGGCATAATGCACAAACATGGGATGATGCATGACCATTTAATTGAGGCATAGAAATAAACTAGTTGACAAGATACATAACATGATTAAATGGACCCACATGCAATTGGATTGCATATGAAAAGCCCATGAATTATGGTTGAATTAATTGTTTTTCAACTAATCATCATATGAAAGTGGATTAGCATGATGCATGGATGAGAGAAACAGCAAGATAACAACAATAGAACCAAATGGAAATAAGGTTTAACAAGTTTGGAATTTCAGTTATTAAGTTAGGAGATTTTGGTTACTTAAAGGTGTTGCTCAAGCATTTGTTTTTTTCATCAAGTTTAATTGTTCAAAACAGATAACAAAGTTCATATTTGAGTAAAACACAAAATTTTAGGTGGATTACAGGTTTCACTTGTTGAAAAAGGATTTGGAATAATTTATTTATGAATTAAACAAGTGTAAGCAAGAATTAAATGAAATTAATTCAAACATGAACTTATTTGAATTTTTATTTGTGCAAAACATTGAGTGAAGTTCATATTTGAAAATCTTACACTTTTGTGGGTTGAAAACATATTTTATATGTCCCAAAAGAATTTGTTTTGATCAAGTTATGAATTTGACAATATTAAATGATTTAAACAAGGTTTAAATCATTTAACCAATTTTAATTATTCAAAACATGAAACAAATTTTATATTTGGAAAGGTGGTTTAATTTTGCATGGAAAACATATTTCATTTGTTGAAATTGGAGTTAAAATGAGCAAGTTATTATTTTGGCAATTTTAAATGCAATAATTAAGAAACAGTTGTTTTCAGCAATTTAAATTATTCAAAACAGCAAACAAAATTTATATTTCGAAAGTACATGAAAAGTTGATTGGAAAACATATTTAGTTTGTGGAATTTGGAATTTTTATGCCCAAGTTATGATTTTTGCAAGTTTAAGTGAATTTGACAAGTTTTCAAATATTGCACCAATTTAAAATATTCAAAACAGTAAACAAATTTTATATTTGGATAGAACATTTAATTTGGTATTGAAACATATTAAAAAAGTTAAAATTGGAGTTAAAATGATTTTCTTATGCAATTTACAAGATTTGGGGTGAATCTGCCATTTTTACCTTATTAGGGACTTAGGAAAAATAATTCGGGGGTCTAGAAATAATTACCAGGGGCCTAGCTGTGATTACTGAGAAGGTGAGGTAGCAAAACATTGCAAAACAAAATGTTTGTTTTATTGTGGGAGGGGGGATTCGATCCCCCCACCTCCTGCTGCGCCAAGGGGTGAGGGACCAGATGGGCTGCTGCTGTTTGGTTGGCAGGAAGGGAACTTTGGGGGGTTAAGCTGTTGGTTCGGGTTGGTTTTCTGAATTTCTGAATCGGTAACTGACCCCGATCTCTGTAACTCGACAGGGAACATACAGCAGCGAAAATGGCAGCGGCGCTCGCCGTGGTTGGGGAAGGGCGCCGTGGGCGTGGGCGTGTGGGTGGCCGGGTGCGGTGTTGCGGCTGCCGGTCGGTGTGCGAGGGCAGAGAGGGAAGGAGGCGAGGGAGGGTGAGCTCACTGTGGGGAAATCGGAGGCGAGGCGGAGTCGATGCAGCTGGTGGTTGGCCGGCGATTGGAGGCGACGGCGGCGGCGCATCCGGTGGTCCCAGCCCCTGGCGTGGTGACGAGGAGGAAGAGGGACGAGGGGGGATTCCATTCCCGCCCTCCCCCTGGCCGGAGGAGGACCGGGTAGCCGGCGATCGCCGGAGCAAAGGAGGGCGGCGGCCGGTTTTCAGAGTTTAGTGCATACAGAGATACAGAGAGGGTGGCCGGTGACTGAGAGGGAAGATGGCGGCGCTCGAGGATGAGGGAGGAGGAGCTAGGGTAGGCCTCGAGGGGAACCCTAGGGTTCGGCCTAGGTCTTATAGAGGGATCGATGGAGCTGCAGCCGTAGCTCCCTTTTCTCTGAATACATGGACACCATGGATGTCCCTCCGTACAGAGGAGGAAGAAAAGGGGAAGGGGTATTGGGCTCTGGTTTTTGGTGGGTTGGGCCTAGTTGGCTATCTCTCTCTCATCCCTTCTTTTTATTAATTGCTTTGGTTTTATTTATTTTTGCTGAAAATAGAATTGGAAGAAATAGATGGGATTTTGAATTTGGAAAATTTTGGAAAAATTTGGGTGGGTTAAAATGGTCAACAGCAACCACTTTGCAACTTTGAATTTTCAAAATTCTCAAATAACTTGATGTTTGTATTTAACTCAAAATTTGGATGATTTTTATATTAATTGAACCTTAATGAAAACAAACCTTTTAATAGGGTGAACCCTATGTTTAATTTGATTAAATGATTATAATTATTGGGTGATTTTCATATATTCAAGTTGGGTGCTGTTTGGTGGTTTGTCTTGAATTGGAAAGCAATTTGGAATTAATCAATTGAAATAAAAGCACCATTTTATTAGTTGAAACATTATGGAATAAATGGAAACAAAAGATTAGAAGCCACA
Source organism: Alopecurus myosuroides (assembly GCA_028641055.1). Taxonomy (NCBI): domain Eukaryota; kingdom Viridiplantae; phylum Streptophyta; class Magnoliopsida; order Poales; family Poaceae; genus Alopecurus; species Alopecurus myosuroides. The sequence goes on from CM054062.1 coordinate 302,501,252, forward strand.
AATTTAAATAGCTGAACCTTAGATTAATGGAAACAATTGGTTGTTTTATCTTGAAATGTCATTTTGGAAAATTGTAACATCACAAGGATGAAACAAAAGGTTTGAATTTTGGTTTGAAATTCAAATAGAAAACAAAGGAAAACAAATGAAAACAGTTGGAAAACAAATGAAAACACAGGAAAACAAAAAGAAAACAAGCAAAACAATTGCAATCAACATGATGCCATGATGCGAAACATAAAATAACAGAGAGCAAAACATTCTAAAGGCTATTTTTCAGACTTGGGATGTTACAAAACGCCCCCCCCCCCTTGAAGGAATCGCGCCCCGAGATTCCTACTGAGAAAAGAAAAGGTCCGGATACTTCTTGCGAAGATCCTCTTGAGCTGTTACACGTGAACACATCGTGCACATTGGATAGACGTCAGGGAATTTGGAAACCACCGGAACATTTTCGAGTAGAGGTAGAGGTTTTGTACGGAGGGAGTATGTCTGGATGGAACTTGATTCATTTAGAGAATAGATTATCTGGTCAAAATGGTGGAACAGAGTTATTGACATCAATCCAATACCAAGAATGACATTAATGTCAGAATTGCCAAGTAGCATGAGAGAAGCAAGGAATATGTGGCCTTTAATTAGAATTTGATTTCTGTGACTGAACTTGGAAGTCAATATTTGAGATCCCGAGGAGTGAACGGTGATTTGATTGCTTAGTGGAACCAGAATTAGGTTGTATGTTGTGGAAAAGATCTTTGACACAAAGGAATGCGATGCTCCGGTATCAAACAACACTTTAGCTGGAATAGAGTTTAGCAGATGAACGGGGAAACTTTGATTAGACGCCGGTAGAAGAATTGAAGTGGAAACAACAACAAGATTTCAACGGACGAAAAGGTTCTTTAAAAGAACAGGATATCAACATCGGGGAAAACGAGAACAAAACTCCTGAGGTACTACAGAAAACCCATCCGGGCTTCTAAAGGATCAATATCTACTGCTTAAGGAATAGAGGATCTGCTTCCGGGGCTTACACGCCTCCGTTCTCAATCGTGAGTAGGCAACATGATAAATCACGTCACAACCACCTCCATTCCTATGGTCTAGTAGATATAACCATCCTAGAGAAACCAGAATACGTGAAATCCTAACTTGAAAGTTTAGATGAGAAGAGAAAAACAACGTTGCACTTCCTTACCAGAAAAGGGAGGGTGGGTGGGGAAAGAAGAAAAAGAACAGAATTCCTACTCTCACGTTTTATTTTTCCTATATAGCTACAAAATAGTTTCTAGACTCAACTGCGACCAGTAAAAAGGGATCCTACAGGCAGACAGGCTCTGATACCATTTGTCGCACCCGGACTTCTAGGGGATACTCATCGGGCCGAACTGAATAGTAGATGCTTGGATTACGGGGCTTATCTGCTCCCGCATCCTCTTACGAGTAGGCCAGCACTTATGTGCGACAACCAAACTCTACTATTCACCGTCGATGTAAACTATCCCATAGAAATCAGGACACTTCCATTGACGTACTTCAAACCATTCACACATGGTACGTCAACGGCGTTGAACAAATGATAACACAACAGATCTCTACGACACAAAAGATTGAAATAAGTTGCAAGTGGCTCTCATTAGAGCAGAGATAGCAAATACAATCATTCAGAGGACACATGTCCCAACAATACATCATTACATCACAGCGGAAGCATCCAAAATGTCTGAGTACAGACAAGATCCAAATAGGCCTAAGAGGCCGGAAACGAAAAGACGGAGCCCATCCACGAAGTCTCGGATCCTGCCCGGGTCCGCTATCTACTCGTCAGCAGTCTCGTCATACTCCACGTAGTTGCCACCATGTAGATCCTCGGGAACGTAGGTCTGCGGAAACCACAGCCCCAAAGCGGTCAGTACATAAACGTACTGGCAAGCAAGACTCACAGTTCACCAAAATGTAACCCGTCAACACCAAGCACCGATGCTTTGGGTTCAACGGAAGAAAGGGGACATAAAGATGCTGCAACTGGCTGCACTTACCAACTACAGAACATACTACAACTTCCAGCTAACAGAAAGGAGATAAGATCGCGTATCGTAACCAACTATAGCTAACTCCAAACAAACCCATCCTGGACCTCGCCCCTTATCCAAAGAAGCAATCCGAGGATAACTCACATAGTTGAGTTAATGATGGTTCATATTATTGTGTCAATAAACCTATTACTAGTCAAGTTGTTAATCATTGGGTGTAAGGTTGTTAATCATTAGGTTGAAGTTGTCCTGAGTACTTGTTAGCCAGTACTTTCACCAAGTAGTCCATAACCGCGGAAAACACGGCTTCTCGAGAAGATTATCCCTGCAGGGTTGCACCAATTTGGCCGTACACGCATGAATAACCCGCCAGATGGAAAGGCCCTTCCACCAAGCGGGGCACTCAACACAACTCGACTCTTCTTCGCATCAAGCCCGAAGCACCTTGGGCGCACGGCTAATCGAGCCCAGAAGAAAATGGACCCTCATAGCACTCTAAGAACGTGTCCCCCTATATGCCGACTACAAAAGTTCCACCCTGGCCTGGGCTCGCAAAAACATGCATGCGGCAAATGGAAAACATGAACTAAATGAGGCGATTTGGACGAGATGCGAATCGAATCAAATTGAGGGGGGGCGCCCATACTCGCTTCCCACATGCGGTTAGTGCGCTCATCATGGATCAGTAGACAAGACCCTTTTCCTATTAGGGTCGACACTAGCAGGCCTCAAAACCACACAGGGCCTCCTGCCGGTGCCTTATCATCAAATTTATTATTAACAATAACATTAGCATGATTGATTGATTAAACATCGAGCCCCCAGAACATAATAGAGATAGTAACAGAAAGTAACGGGTAACAGGCTCGAGCAAAACAACCTAAGCATGCTAGTAAGACACTGGCTCAACCAAAGGGGTGATAGGAGGGGAGGTGAGGCAATATCAAGGTTAAGGGATTCATGTGATGGGTTCGTAACAGAAACAACTACTACTAAGGCTAGCAGAAAAGAACAACGGAAAGTATCGGTAATCAATGTTGAAAGGAACATAGTGGTTCATGTGAGTGATAACTTGCCTGCAAAACCCAGTAGCCTGGTACTGAGCTAGATCCTTAGAAGGGGTGTCGTAAGTATCGTCGGTCTCAACATCGTCGTATATCCGAGAAGAAGCAAACAAACAACACAGAGAACAAATAATCAATAAGATGGCATAATGCACAAACATGGGATGATGCATGACCATTTAATTGAGGCATAGAAATAAACTAGTTGACAAGATACATAACATGATTAAATGGACCCACATGCAATTGGATTGCATATGAAAAGCCCATGAATTATGGTTGAATTAATTGTTTTTCAACTAATCATCATATGAAAGTGGATTAGCATGATGCATGGATGAGAGAAACAGCAAGATAACAACAATAGAACCAAATGGAAATAAGGTTTAACAAGTTTGGAATTTCAGTTATTAAGTTAGGAGATTTTGGTTACTTAAAGGTGTTGCTCAAGCATTTGTTGTTTTCATCAAGTTTAATTGTTCAAAACAGATAACAAAGTTCATATTTGAGTAAAACACAAAATTTTAGGTGGATTACAGGTTTCACTTGTTGAAAAAGGATTTGGAATAATTTATTTATGAATTAAACAAGTGTAAGCAAGAATTAAATGAAATTAATTCAAACATGAACTTATTTGAATTTTTATTTGTGCAAAACATTGAGTGAAGTTCATATTTGAAAATCTTACACTTTTGTGGGTTGAAAACATATTTTATATGTCCCAAAAGAATTTGTTTTGATCAAGTTATGAATTTGACAATATTAAATGATTTAAACAAGGTTTAAATCATTTAACCAATTTTAATTATTCAAAACATGAAACAAATTTTATATTTGGAAAGGTGGTTTAATTTTGCATGGAAAACATATTTCATTTGTTGAAATTGGAGTTAAAATGAGCAAGTTATTATTTTGGCAATTTTAAATGCAATAATTAAGAAACAGTTGTTTTCAGCAATTTAAATTATTCAAAACAGCAAACAAAATTTATATTTCGAAAGTACATGAAAAGTTGATTGGAAAACATATTTAGTTTGTGGAATTTGGAATTTTTATGCCCAAGTTATGATTTTTGCAAGTTTAAGTGAATTTGACAAGTTTTCAAATATTGCACCAATTTAAAATATTCAAAACAGTAAACAAATTTTATATTTGGATAGAACATTTAATTTGGTATTGAAAACATATTAAAAAAGTTAAAATTGGAGTTAAAATGATTTTCTTATGCAATTTACAAGATTTGGGGTGAATCTGCCATTTTTACCTTATTAGGGACTTAGGAAAAATATTTCGGGGGTCTAGAAATAATTACCAGGGGCCTAGCTGTGATTACTGAGAAGGTGAGGTAGCAAAACATTTCAAAACAAAATGTTTGTTTTATTGTGGGAGGGGGGGATTCGATCCCCCCACCTCCTGCTGCGCCAAGGGGTGAGGGACCAGATGGGCTGCTGCTGTTTGGTTGGCAGGAAGGGAACTTTGGGGGGTTAAGCTGTTGGTTCGGGTTGGTTTTCTGAATTTCTGAATCGGTAACTGACCCCGATCTCTGTAACTCGACAGGGAACATACAGCAGCGAAAATGGCAACGGCGCTCGCCGTGGTTGGGGAAGGGCGCCGTGGGCGTGGGCGTGTGGGTGGCCGGGTGCGGTGCTGCGGCTGCCGGTCGGTGTGCGAGGGCAGAGAGGGAAGGAGGCGAGGGAGGGTGAGCTCACTGTGGGGAAATCGGAGGCGAGGCGGAGTCGATGCAGCTGGTGGTTGGCCGGCGATTGGAGGCGACGGCGGCGGCGCATCCGGGGGTCCCAGCCCCTGGCGTGGTGACGAGGAGGAAGAGGGACGAGGGGGGATTCCATTCCCGCCCTCTCCCTGGCCGGAGGAGGACCGGGTAGCCGGCGATCGCCGGAGCAAAGGAGGGCGGCGGCCGGTTTTCAGAGTTTAGTGCATACAGAGATACAGAGAGTTTGGCCGGTGACTGAGAGGGAAGATGGCGGCGCTCGAGGATGAGGGAGGAGGAGCTAGGGTAGGCCTCGAGGGGAACCCTAGGGTTCGGCCTAGGTCTTATAGAGGGATCGATGGAGCTGCAGCCGTTGCTCCCTTTTCTCTGAATACGTGGACACCATGGATGTCCCTCCGTACAGAGGAGGAAGAAAAGGGGAAGGGGTATTGGGCTTTGGTTTTTGGTGGGTTGGGCCTAGTTGGCTATCTCTCTCTCATCCCTTCTTTTTATTAATTGCTTTGGTTTTATTTTTTTTTGCTGAAAATAGAATTGGAAGAAATAGATGGGATTTTGAATTTGGAAAATTTTGGAAAAATTTGGGTGGGTTAAAATGGTCAACAACAACCACTTTGCAACTTTGAATTTTCAAAATTCTCAAATAACTTGATGTTTGTATTTAACTCAAAATTTGGATGATTTTTATATTAATTGAACCTTAATGAAAACAAACCTTTTAATAGGGTGAACCCAATGTTTAATTTGATTAAATGATTATAATTATTGGGTGATTTTCATATATTCAAGTTGGGTGCTGTTTGGTGGTTTGTCTTGAATTGGAAAGCAATTTGGAATTAATTAATTGAAATAAAAGCACCATTTTATTAGTTGAAACATTATGGAATAAATGGAAACAAAAGATTAGAAGCCACAAATTTAAATAGCTGAACCTTAGATTAATGGAAACAATTGGTTGTTTTATCTTGAAATGTCATTTTGGAAAATTGTAACATCACAAGGATGAAACAAAAGGTTTGAATTTTGGTTTGAAATTCAAATAGAAAACAAAGGAAAACAAATGAAAACAGTTGGAAAACAAATGAAAACAGAGGAAAACAAAAAGAAAACAAGCAAAACAATTGCAATCAACCTGATGCCATGATGCAAAACATAAAATAACAGAGAGCAAAACATTCTAAAGGCTATTTTTCAGACTTGGGATGATACACCAACTCTCTTTGACGGGGTGGTCCTGCCTTTGATTGACTCATGGATAGGGCTGGGTAAGGTAAAGGTCGTGTCCAACCACCCTCTGTCGTGTTCCATGGAAGAGCGTACATGTGGCGCTAAGAGTCGGATGGTACGTGTGGTTAAAGTGTACCCCCTGCAGGGATAAATCTTTTCGAGAAGCCGTGTCCGCGGTTAAGGACGACTTGGTGAAAGTAGTTTGGCCATAGATAACTTGACCGTGACGTAAAATATGTTGACAAAGCATGGAGTCAATGTTTGAAGGGTGCCTCCTCGGAGATGCCGAGAGGGGTGATCCTTGTAGCATGTGAGATGCTGGGAAATGATTTTGGTGGTTTGAAAAGATGATGATTACAGTAGTTGAGTTTCTCATCTATTTTGAAAACATTCTATGAGACGTTCTATTCTTCCTCGATTTGGAGAAATAGATCTTGCTTTACGCAAAATAGCCTCATAAAACCTCTCTGGAGATAGCAGATATATAATAGGTTAACTAAGTCTTGTTGAGTACCTCCCGTACTCAGGTTTGCTTAAATTTGGTTCAGATGAAGATCTCTCATCGGTGGTGTTTCAACGTGGACATCGACGAGTAGTTTGGTGTTCCCAGGTAGTAGCCTGGAATCTATGGGCTGGGATGTCGCCTTATGTTGCGGCCTCTTAGGCCTTTTGGTTCTTGTTGATTAGCAACATAATTTGCCTTTCGTTGTTTGATGTAATGTTGGGTCATGTGACCTCTGTTTGTAAAGCTATACTCTAGTAATACCTGTTTGTTACAGCTTCCATGTATAGAGTGCTGCTTTGATCGGTGTCGGGGGGCTACCCTCGAGTTGGCATAAGGCAGGGGATAGAACGGAGATCAGAGTACTATTTGCCGGGTAGGCGGCTACCCGGGTATCTGTATCCGGTAGACGCTACTCGGTAGTAAGTACTGAAGGCCCGGAGAGGATAATGAGGAAGATCATAATCATCCGGGTAGAGATCAGGTGGTCCGAGTCGATGGGTTGCAATCCTACTCGGGCACAAAGTTAATGGAGACGTTCTGACAAGATCCCGCGTATCACGCAGCCGTATAGGCGTGCGGTTCAACTTACAAGGAACATGATTATACGCGCTACGGCGTGGGTACAGTGGGGTAGGCGCGTTTCACGTCCTGTCACTGACAAGGGGGACATGACATGTTAGGGACCTACTCTGTGAGACTGACAGGGTGGACAAGTCCTGTCAGCCGGACGGTGCAGCGAATTCTCGCAACAGCGTCAGCGGGAACACGGAGGCGTGCTCCAAGTCACAATAGAGATGTCACTTCGTGTACCTTTAATCGTTGTTTACTCGACTGGGTACCAGTATATAAGGTGCACAGCCCCCTCCTGCGCGAGGGACGTTGCCCTGAGAGCATTTATTGCGAGACTTAGCACTAGACACAAAGAGAGAGAGAGCAAGCAGCCGGCTACTCGGCAGAAAGAGAATTTGTACTGTGGCTACTCGGTCGATACATATACAGAGAGATAGGCCGGAGTAGGGGTGTTACCTCCACACGAGGGCCCCGAACCTGGGTAGATCGAGGTGTTTGCAGTGCTTCTAAGCGTGTCTACTCGACGTGCGATCCCTCCCTGAATACCTACAGCGTCCATCGGCCCCAACACTTTAGCCATCCCATGGCATCTGTCTTCACCACTATACAATAGTTGGTGCCCATCGTGGGGCCAGAAGCGGCGCTGGCTGGGGTTCATATTCGGACGGGACCGGTTTCTGCATCGGGGGAATGCGTGGTCTGTGGCCTTGTCCACAGATTCGGCTCCTTCGACTTCGTCACTGATAACGCCGGTGATTTCGGTGACAGGCCCGTGCCTGCAGGCGGTTCTGTCCTCCCCTTCGGCGCGCACCTGGTGTACGTCGCCACCACCGTCATCCGCGAGTTCCCGGAGGAGATGCTCATCGCGGATGATCCTCCTGCTGTACTTGCTGCCCGCGGGAAGCCGGCTGGCTGCTCTGCGGACAACGTGGAGGTGATGATGACGGGCTCGGCTATCGATGCCGGGAAAAGCGCGCCCGCTGCGCCTGAAGTGGTGGACGAGCAGGCGCCTCGCAAGGTCCACAAGCCCTACGACATGCCCCGGAACATTGCGGGCTACGTGGATCCTTCCACGTCCACGGTTATACCGGCTGCTCGCGTTGTCGCCACCGAGCATCTGGGCATGCCGCCACCCGCCGACGTGGACCTCATCGCGTTGAAGGCGCAACTCGAGCAGCAGCGTCAAGCGCTACTCGTGGAGGCCCAGGAGCTGGAGAAGGTTAGGCTTGAGCTTAACCTGGATCAAAATGAGTACAATAGGGCGCATGGTTTTACTCCTGTTTCTAGGCTGCCTAGCAAGATAGGCGTTATTCGTCGCAACCTAGGCTGTAACATCCCAAGTATGAAAATCATCCACTTAGAATGTTTGTTGCATGTTTATTTAAGTATTGCATCATATCATCATTTTGTTCCATGTTGTTTGCATTTGTTTCTTAATTATTGCAATTGTTTTCCACTGTTTTCATAACTCAAATTCAAACCTTTTTCAAACATTGGTTTCATACTTGCTCTGTTACAACTTTTTGAACAAAATTCACAAATAATAACAACCATTTTGGTTCCATGTTTTCCTTAGTGATCACTTGTGAAAATGATCCTTTTAAATCAATTATTTATTTTCCAAACACAATTTAAAATTCAAATCCAAGCACCCAAACAGAACCATTTTTGAAATTATGTTGTTAACAAATCAAATCAACTCAATTTGCTTTTTACCATAGGGGTTACCCTATTTGAATAGTGGTTTTTATTAATGTTTATTAATATTAACCATTTCACTCAAATTTGGTTCAAATTTCAAAAAGCAATCAAATGTTTAAATTTTGAAAATGAAAGTTGCCAAATGGTTGCATTTGGCCTAAGGAGTCTATCTGAATTTTTCCAGATTTTTATCTAACCTAAAACCTAAGTTTTTCTTCCAAAAGCAAAAGATACCAAAAAAAAAACAGAGAGCAAAAAAAAAATAAAGCAAACGCAACGCGCGCGCAGCAGAAAACAGAACCCAACCCACCTATCTACCGCGCGCGCCAGGCCCAGCCCACCCTAGCGCAACTTACCGCTTGGAGATTCGTGCGGAGCTTCTAATCGTCTTCGTCCCGCGGTACGGCAGCGCATCGGAGGCGCCACCGCACCCCCGCAGCGACTCCGGCGGCCAGCGACGCCCTGCCGCGCCTATAAGAAGCCCCCAGGGCCCCCGCACCTAACCCTAGCCCTAGGTTTGCCTGCTCCTCGCTCCGCCGCCGCCGATCGTTTCTTCCCCGATGATATTTCCTCGCTGCTCCACCTCACCGGCGGCAGCTACTCTGAAGATTCCGATGGCGCCGCCACCTCTCTCACCTACTTAGCCACCCACCACCTGCCATCGCTTCACCGCTCCTTCCTCTCCCCCTTGGACACCAGAAACAACACCGGTGAGCCTCAGATCGACGCCGCGATCTCTTCCCTCTCCGGCCACCGTGCCACCTTAACTGAATCCGACGTGCTCGTCGACGTTGCAGGGTCTCTCTCCACCGTTCGTTTCCTGGAATCGCTTCGCCACGTCGTCCTCTACTCGTTGAACACCTGCGGGAGCCCGGAGCACTGCTGCTTCCTCGCCGTCGTCTTCGACATCGCCGCGGCCACCGTCGTCAGCTAACGTCATCACCGAGCCGCTGCTTCGATTACTCCGGTGGTGAGCCCCGTCCTCCTCCAATCTTTCCCTCCTGTGCATCGCCACGCATCAGTGCATCTGCCCAGTCCAGCATCCACTCGTGCACGTCCACGATCACCGCAACACCGGCGAGCCCCTCTGTTCTGACGGACGAGCAAGCTTTTGTTCGTCAGATTCAGTTAACGCTGTCGATGAAAGATAACCTGTATGCGTCCCCGTATCTGTCAAACGACTGAACGCAGCGCAGCTGGTTGCGCTTCTCTGAACTTTGCGGCAGGGCGCGGGTTCGAGCCGCAGCGCCCCCAAATTTTTGCTGTTTTTGCTTCCAGCGCGAGCAGGCCCACCTGGCATGGACTCTCCCTGCCACGCAAGCATGCGCGCAGTGCCACAGTGGCCTGTGGCCCACTGGTTAGTGGCTAGGGGTAGAGGGCCAGTGGGTAACAAATGTTTCTGTGCGAATTCCTGTAAATTCCAAAAATCATTTCAATTGGCAGATTTAAACAAAAACTTCAAAAGTTAATAACTTCCAATTTATAATTCCAATAAATAAAAACTTTATATGAATTCTGATCCAAATTTCCTAATCTTTCCAAATATTCAATTTGTGTACTGTTTTTGAGATTACAAATGTTTTTAAAATTCAAACTTAACTAATTCAAATGTTAATTTGTAAATTCCATAACTAATTATTTATTAATCCAATAAATGCAAATAAAATATGTTTTCCATACCATTTTAAATAACCTATTCAAATATAATTTTTGTTTTCTGTTTTGAATAATTAAAATTGCCTAAAGAATTTAAATCTTGTTTAATTCAATTAAAAATTGTTTAATATTGTTTAATTCATAATTAAATAATCCAAATTCCAATTTCAAAATGTGAAACATGTAATCCAACTAAAATTTGATAACCTTTTCAAATATAAACTTTGTTATTTGTTTTAAACAGTTTAAATGGTTGAAAACAACAAATATTTGTGTGTCACCTTAAGCCACCCAAAAATTCCCTAAATTGATAATAAAATTCTAAATTGCTACACCCTATTTTAATTTGATTCTAATGTTGTTATTTTGCTGTTTTCCTTTTGCATGCATCATACTAAACCACTAGCACCTGTTGTTTAGTTGGAAAACAAATAACCTAACCAAAATCTTTGGGCTTTTCATATGCAACTCAAAGTTGCATATGTGTCCAAATCAAATTGTGTTGTCATATCAATTAGTTTATTTGATGCATCTATTAACTTGTCATGCATCATATTTGATTGTGCACTATGCCATGATGATGATTGTTTATATTTCTGCCTTGTTTGTTTGCTTCTTCTCGGATAGACGACGACGTTGATACCGACGACCTTTACGACACCCCTTCTGAGGATCTAGCTCAGTACCCGGCTACTGGGTTTGCAGGCAAGTTATCACTCACATGAACCACTGTGTTCCTTTCAACATTGGTTACCGATACTTTCCGTTGTTCTTTTTCTGCTAGCCATAGTGGTAGTTGTTTCTGTTACGAACCTATCCCATGATACCCTAAACCCTGATATTGCCTCACCTCCAGTCCTAACACCCCTTTGGTTGAGCCCGTGTCTTACTAGCATGCTTAGGGTTGTTTTGCTCGAGTCTGCTATCAGTTACTTTCTGTTATTATATTCTGTTATAATCTGGGCTCGATGTTAAACAACACCTGTTAATTTGAGGTAATAATAATTTGCTGATAAGGCATCGGCAGGAGGCCCGACGTGGTTTTGAGGCCTGCTAGTGTCGACCCTAATAGGAAAAGGGTCTTGTCTACTGATCCATGATGAGCGCACTATCCGCATGTGGGAAGCGTGTATGGGCGCCCCCCTCAATTTGACTCGATCCGCATCTCGTCCAAATCACCACACTTAGTTCGGGCTTTCCATTTGATGCACGCATATGCAGGTACGAACCCGAGGCCAGGGTGGAACTTTTGTAGTCGGCATTTAGGGCGGCGTGGTCTTCCAGTGCTATGAGGGTCCTCCTTTTCTTCGGGGGGCTCGATTAGCCGCGCACGCACAGCACGTGGTGCTTTGGGCTTGATGCGAGGAAAGGTTGAATTGTGTTGAGTGCCCCGCTTGGTGGGAAAGGCCTTCCCATCTGGCGGGTTATTCTTACGTGTACGGCCAAATTGGTGCACCCCTGCAGGGATAAATCTTCTCGAGAAGCCGTGTTTTCCGCGGTTATGGTTGACTTGGTGAAAGTACTGGCTAACAAGTACTCAGAACAACTTACACCTAACTAATGATAACTTGACTAGTAATAGGTTTATTGACACAACAACTTGACCCATCATTAATCCAAATGTGTGAGTTATCCTTGGATTGCTTCTTTGGATAAGGGGCGAGATCCAGGATGGGTTTGTTTGGTGGTTAGCTATAGTTGGTTACGATACGCTATCTTATCTCTTTCTGATACACCGGAAGTTGTAGTATGTTCTGTAGATGGTTAGTGCAGCCAGTTGCAGCATCTTTCATACCCTTTCCTTCCGTTGATCCCAAGGCATCTGTGCTTGGTGTTGACGGGCTACACTTTGGTGAACTGTGAGTCTTGCTTGCCAGTACGTTGTTGTACTGACCCCGTTGGGGCTGTGGTTTACGCAGACTACGACTACGGCTACGATGACCACCAGGATGGCTACTTCGTGGAGTTCGACGAGACTGCAGACGAGTAGATAGCTGGACCAGGGCTGGATCCAGGACCTACGTGGATGGGCTTCGTCTTCTTTATTTTCTCCGGCTTCTTAAGCCTGTTGGATTTGTCTGTACCCAGACACCTTTGATTGCTTCCGCTGATGTAATGAATGCTATGTTGGGACATGTGTCCTCTGGATGATTGTATTTGCTATTTCTGCCTTAGTGAAGGCCATTTGCAACTTTATTTCCATCTATTGTGTCTTAGAGGCATGTTGTGTTATCCTTTTGTTCAAAACCGTTGACGTACCCTGTGTGTATGGTATGAAGTACGTCAATGGCAGTATCCTGATTTCTACAGGATAGTTTACATCGACGGTGAACGGTAACGGTTGGTTGTCGCACATAAGTGCTGGCCTACCCGTAAGGGGACGCGGGAGCCGTTAAGCCCCGTAATCCAACCAAAATACTGTTCAGTTCGTACGGTGAGTATCCTCTAGAAGTCCGGGTGCGACAAATGGTATCAGAGCCTGTCTGCCTGTAGGATCCCTTTTTTTACTGGTCGCAGTTGAGTCTAGAAACTATTTTGTAGCTATATAGGAAAAATGAAGCGTGAGAGTAGGAATTCTGCCATTTTTCTTCTTTCCCCACCCACCCACCCTTTTCTGGTAAGGAAGTGCAACGTTGTTTTCTGTTCTCACCTAAACTTTCAAGTTAGGATTTCACGTGTTTTGGGTTCTCCTTTGTACCTCAGGACTTTTGGTCTCGTTTTCCCGATGTTGCTTCGATATCCTGTTCTTCTCAAGAACCTTTTCGTCCGTTGAAACCTTGCTGTTGTTTTCCACTTCATTTCATCTACCGGAGTCTAATCAAAACCTCCCAAATCATCTGCAGATGGATCTCAGGTTCTACCCGCAGGTGGTTCGGATGACTCGCTGCGAGAGCACCGCCGGTTATCCGGAGATGCTGAGAGACATGGTTACCTATCTGGGGTTCCATTGGGCACCAGAGTACCAGGTCTACGAGCAGCAGCGAGAGTTTGACCAGACCTGCTACCGGGCTATCGTCTACATTCTATCAGATGATGGCAGGAGCGTTGTCCACCGCTACGAGGCAGTAGGTTCCACAGTGGATATGGCTGTGCAGCAGGCCGCTTACGTGAGTCTCACCGTCCTCCGTGCTGACTACTGGGGGTTTGACGATTCTATCTATCGTCACATCCCCTGTGGTTACATCACGTCGGCGGGAGTTCACTTCACTCTCCACAGCAACCTGGATACCTACGAGTCTGATAGCTCCAGGCTGCACACCACTGCCCAGTTCGTGAGGCACAGTGACGCAGTTGCTTCCACACTTTCTCAGGAGTTAGCCTCAGTCAGGGAGCAGCTCCACCTTGCTCTCACTCGTCTGGCGACGTACACCACAGACTTTGTTGGAGATGAGCGCTTTGCACGTTGCGTTCAGACAGCTGGGTTACCGCTGCCAGATGCTGGAGGTTACGAGCCGATCAGAGGCCCACTTCTCGACCTCGGAGCTGGTTACACAGGGATTCCCCGCTATGGAGCACAGGGAGACGACGCTTTCTACTTCACCACCCCGAGAGTTGCTCTCAGAGAAGTTCCTATCTACAGGGATCGTCGTGATACCTACTTCCGTGGGATTCCTCCGCACCGTATCTCTCGTCGTACTACTCGCCGCCGTCCTGCGTGATGAGCATGGGAGTACCGATGTATCCGTTCCTAGCTATGTTTAGTTATCCTGTGGCATTCGAACCATGTATTGGTCTGTTGGATATTCTGATGTATTTGAACATGTGATGATGTACCTGTTGGTTATCTATTCATGCGTCGGAATAATCTCTCTTTCGGTTACCAAGTCTATCCTTGCTGTTATTGTGCTAAAATGCATTTCTGTTCAGGATGCCTCCAACCAGGAACACCATGCCTGAACCACCTCCGCTCACGGAGCTGTTGACTCAGATGACTCAGGTCGTGGCTCAGATGGCCCAGATCCAGGCTAACCAGAACAACAACCAGAATGCTCCGCGAGTCAGCATCAAGGAGTTTCTGAGCTTGGGGCCGAGAGCTTTCGTGGCAACACGTGAGCCTCTCGATGCTGATGACTGGATCAGGGAGATGAACAGGGCTCTGGAGATTGCTCATGTTGCTGAGGAAGATAAGGTCAAGTATGCCACCTACCTACTGAAGGGTCAGGCAGCTACCTGGTGGGAGAACTACCAGACCATGAGAGCTGGCTATCCTATCACCTGGGGTTGTTTCAAGGATGCCATCCTGAAGCACCACATCCCAGATGGTCTCATGGAAAGGATGCGTGAGGAATTCTGCTCTCTCAAACAGGGCAAGCTGGATGTCCTCGGCTACCAGAACGAGTTCAATCGTCTCGCTCGATACGCCGGTGACGAAGTGTCCACTGAAGCCAAGAAGATGGCAAGGTTCCGCCGAGGTTTTAACCCGGAACTGAAGTACGCTCTCACCAACATCAAGTGCAAGGACTTCGTGGAGCTCGTGAACACCGCGCTCAATGAGGAGAATGGGCGCAAGGCGTTCGAAGAGTCGCACAAGCACTCGCGTGAGGGTGGTTCCTCCTCCAACATGACCACCCCTCCGCAGAAGCGCCGCATCTGGGTGCCAAACAGTGCTGTCACTAGGGCTCCAAATGCCCAAGCTTCTCCAGGCTTTGGTCCCCGCCCACCCAACCCATCTCAGATGCAGGGTCAGAGGTTTCCAATGGGGCAGCAAAGGCCAGGTCCTCCTCGTGTCGTCACTTGCTTCAAATGCAAGGAGACTGGGCACTATGCTGATAAGTGCACTCAGAAGCAGCTACCTCCACCACCTCCTCGCCCCAACACCAACCAGGCAATGGTTCGTGCTCCCCCGGCTAAAGCCTTCAACTCCAACAACAGGCCTGTCGGGAGGACCGCGAGGGTGAATCATATCAAGGCCGACAAAGCTGAGGAAGCTGCTGACGTCGTTCTCGGTACAATCCCCGTAAACTCTAACCCAGCTAAAGTGTTGTTTGATACCGGAGCATCGCATTCGTTCGTGTCAAAGATCTTTGCTACAGCAGTTAAGCTACCTTTTGTTGGTTTGGGTTCCCCGCTAGTAGTAAACTCCCCTGGAGCAACTATGCAAACTTCCAAGATCAGTCATGAGAATCAGATCTTGATTGGAGGTCACATATTCCTTGCTTCCCTCATTCTGCTTGGCAATTCTGACATTGATGTCATCCTTGGCATGGATTGGTTGAAGGCCAATAAAGCTACGATTGACTGTGCTAAGAAGTCAATAACTCTGTTCCACCCTTCCGGCCAGATAGTCTATTCTCCAAGTGAATCAAAATCTGTTCAGCTGTACACCCTGGATGCTAAAACTCTACCTCTACTTGAAAATGTTCCGGTGGTGTGTGAATTCCCTGACGTCTTTCCAGAAGAGTTGCCAGGGATGCCTCCGGACAGAGCAGTTGAGTTCGTGATCGAGCTAGAACCAGGTACTGCACCAATCTCTAAGCATCCATACAAGATAGCTCCTCCTGAACTGAAATTGTTGAAGGAGCAAATCGATATGTACATGGAGAAAGGTTACATTCAGCCTAGTTCCTCCGCTTGGGGTTGCCCAACTCTGTTTGTTGCCAAGAAGGATCAAACAAAAAGACTCGTGGTTGACTATCGTCCTCTCAACGAGAAAACCATCAAGAACAAATATCCAATTCCTCGTATCGATGATCTTTTTGATCAACTTGCTGGAGCCTCAATATTCTCAAAGTTGGACTTGAGGATGGGTTACCATCAGATAAAGATCAGAAAGGAAGATATTCCAAAAACAGCTTTCACCACTCGGTACGGTTTATATGAATACACCGTCATGTCCTTTGGTCTCACAAATGCACCGGCAACCTTCTCAAGACTCATGAATTCTGTCTTCCATGAATACCTCGACAAGTTCGTTGTGGTATATCTCGATGATATTCTAGTCTACTCAAAATCCGAGGAAGAGCATGGAGAACACCTTCGTCTCACTCTCATGAAACTTCGCGAGCATCGTCTGTATGCCAAGTTTTCCAAATGTGAGTTCTGGATTCCAGAAGTTGCATATCTTGGTCATATCATCTCAGCCAAAGGCATAGCCATTGACCCGGAAAAGGTTAAGGCAATTGTTGATTGGAAACCCCCTAAGACGGTGAAGCAAGTCAGAAGTTTTCTTGGCTTGGCTAGCTATTGCCGTCGTTTCGTCCAAAACTTTTCCAAGATTGCCAAACCTCTCACTGATCTCACAAAGAAGGACAAGAAGTTCGTTTGGACTCCACAGTGTGATGAGAGTTTCAACCTCCTGAAGACTAAACTCACTTCCACCCCAGTTCTGGTTGGCCCAGATACTACCAAGCCTTTCCAGATATTCTGTGATGCATCTCTCCAAGGACTAGGAGCAGTTCTTATGCAAGAACGCCAAGTTGTGGCTTATGCTTCACGTCAGTTGAACCCACATGAGCAAAACTATCCCACACATGATCTTGAACTTGCAGCAGTTGTGTTTGCCCTCAAGAAATGGAGACAATACTTGTTGGGTAACAAAACTGAAATCTTTTCCGATCATAAGAGTCTGAAATACATCTTCACTCAGCCAGATCTGAACCTCAGGCAAAGGAGATGGATTGAAAAGATTAAAGACTTTGATCTCACCATTTCTTACACTCCAGGCAAGGCTAATGTTATGGCCGATGCTCTCAGTCGCAAGTCCTATTGCAATAATCTCATGATCATGGAAAGCCAACCTCCACTTCATGAAGAATTCCAGAAGCTGAACCTTGGTCTTGTTCCTCAAGGCTACCTTGCTAGCTTGACAGCCAGTCCAACTCTCGAGGACAAGATTCGTTCTGAACAACTTCGTGATATTGAAATCAAGAAGATGGTTGAGCACATCAAGGAAGGCAAGGAGAAATTCAAGTCCTTCTCAGTTGATGATAAAGGAACTGTGTTCTTTGAAGGACGCATTGCAGTTCCTCAAGTGCAAAGTCTCAAAGATATCATTCTCAAGGAGGCTCATGAAACTCCTCTCTCCATTCACCCTGGAAGTACAAAGATGTACCAGGATCTCAAGACTCTGTATTGGTGGCCTGGCATGAAACGTGAAATTGCTCAATACGTTTCTGAATGCGACGTTTGTCAACGTGTTAAGGCAGTCCATCAGAAAACAGCAGGTCTACTCCAACCTCTGAAAATTCCTGAGTGGAAGTGGGACATGATTGAAATGGACTTCGTTACTGGGTTTCCAAAGTCCAAAAAGGGCAACGATGCAATCTTCGTTGTTATTGATCGTCTCACTAAAGTAGCTCACTTGTTTGCTGTCAAGGAAACTATCTCAGCTAGCCAGTTAGCAGAGCTCTATACAGCAAAGATTGTTCCCCTTCATGGTGTTCCATTGGAAATAAGCTCAGACCGTGGAAGTATCTTCACTTCTCATTTCTGGAAGAGCTTTCAAGAAGCATTGGGCACTAAACTTCTGTTCAGCACAGCTTATCACCCTCAGTCTCAGGGGCAGGTCGAAAGAGTCAATCAGATTCTAGAGGATATGCTCAGAGCATGTGGTATCTCCTTTGGCATGAAATGGGAGGATTGCCTTCCATATGCTGAATTCTCCTACAACAACAGCTACCAGGCAAGCCTAGGCATGGCACCATTTGAGGCACTGTATGGTCGCAGATGCAGGAGTCCAATCAATTGGTCTGGAGCTGGTGAACGTTCACTCCTAGGCCCTGATATTGTTAAGGAAGCCGAGGAGAAAGTTCATATCATTCGTGACAATCTCACGATTGCTCAGTCTCGTCAGAAGAGCTATTATGATAGCAAGCACAGGGATATGATCTATGCACCTGGTGACAAGGCATATCTCCGTGTAACTCCCCTCAGAGGCACTCATCGTTTTGGTGTGAAAGGAAAGCTGGCACCAAGATACATTGGTCCTTTCAACATTCTCTCAAGGCGTGCAGAAAATGCTTATCGTCTTGAACTTCCAGAAAAGCTATCCAAGGTGCACGATGTGTTCCACGTGTCACAGCTCTAGAAATGTTTCAAAGATCCAGATCGTGCAGTTGATCATGATTCCATCGAACTGCAAGATGATCTCTCTTATGAGGAGCACCCTATTCGTATTCTCGATGAGACCGAGCGTAAGACTCGCAACAAGAGCACCAAGTTCTTGAAAGTGCAATGGTCGCATCATTCCGATAAAGAGGCAACGTGGGAGACCGAAGAGGATCTTCGCAAGAAGTATCCGGACCTTTTCACTTCTCCGTAGGAATCTTGGGGCGCGATTCCTTCAAGGGGGGCGTTTTGTAACATCCCAAGTATGAAAATCATCCACTTAGAATGTTTGTTGCATGTTTATTTAAGTATTGCATCATATCATCATTTTGTTCCATGATGTTTGCATTTGTTTCTTAATTATTGCAATTGTTTTCCACTGTTTTCACAACTCAAATTCAAACCTTTTTTAAACATTGGTTTCATACTTGCTCTGTTACAACTTTTTGAACAAAATTCACAAATAATAACAACCATTTTGGTTCCATGTTTTCCTTAGTGATCACTTCTGAAAATGATCCTTTTAAATCAATTATTTATTTTCCAAACACAATTTAAAATTCAAATCCAAGCACCCAAACAGAACCATTTTTGAAATTATGTTGTTAACAAATCAAATCAACTCAATTTGCTTTTTACCATAGGGGTTACCCTATTTGAATAGTGGTTTTTATTAATGTTTATTAATATTAACCATTTCACTCAAATTTGGTTCAAATTTCAAAAAGCAATCAAATGTTTAAATTTTTGAAAATGAAAGTTGCCAAATGGTTGCATTTGGCCTAAGGAGTCTATCTGAATTTTTCCAGATTTTTATCTAACCTAAAACCTAAGTTTTTCTTCCAAAAGCAAAAGATACAAAAAAAAAACAGAGAGCAAAAAAAATAAATAAAGCAAACGCAACGCGCGCGCAGCAGAAAACAGAACCCAACCCACCTATCTACCGCGCGCGCCAGGCCTAGCCCACCCTAGCGCAACTTACCGCTTGGAGATTCGTGCGGAGCTTCTAATCGTCTTCGTCCCGCGGTACGGCAGCGCATCGGAGGCGCCACCGCACCCCCACAGCGACTCCGGCGGCCAGCGACGCCCTGCCGCGCCTATAAGAAGCCCCCAGGGCCCCCGCACCTAACCCTAGCCCTAGGTTTGCCTGCTCCTCGCTCCGCCGCCGCCGATCGTTTCTTCCCCGACGAGATTTCCTCGCTGCTCCACCTCACCGGCGGCAGCTACTCTGAAGATTCCGATGGCGCCGCCACCTCTCTCACCTACTTAGCCACCCACCACCTGCCATCGCTTCACCGCTCCTTCCTCTCCCCCTTGGACACCAGAAACAACACCGGTGAGCCTCAGATCGACGCCGCGATCTCTTCCCTCTCCGGCCACCGTGCCACCTTAACTGAATACGACGTGCTCGTCGACGTTGCAGGGTCTCTCTGCACCGTTCGTTTCCTGGAATCGCTTCGCCACGTCGTCCTCTACTCGTTGAACACCTGCGGGAGCCCGGAGCACTGCTGCTTCCTCGCCGTCGTCTTCGACATCGCCGCGGCCGCCGTCGTCAGCTAACGTCATCACCGAGCCGCTGCTTCGATTACTCCGGTGGTGAGCCCCGTCCTCCTCCAATCTTTCCCTCCTGTGCACCGCCACGCATCAGTGCATCTGCCCAGTCCAGCATCCACTCGTGGACGTCCACGATCACCGCAACGCCGGCGAGCCCCTCTGTTCTGACGGACGAGCAAGCTTTTGTTCGTCAGATTCAGTTAACGCTGTCGATGAAAGATAACCTGTATGCGTCCCCGTATCTGTCAAACGACTGAACGCAGCGCAGCTGGTTGCGCTTCTCTGAACTTTGCGGCAGGGCGCGGGTTCGAGCCGCAGCGCCCCCAAATTTTTGCTGTTTTTGCTTCCAGCGCGAGCAGGCCCACCTGGCATGGACTCTCCCTGCCACGCAAGCATGCGCGCAGTGCCACAGTGGCATGTGGCCCACTGGTTAGTGGCTAGGGGTAGAGGGCCAGTGGGTAACAAATGTTTCTGTGCGAATTCCTGTAAATTCCAAAAATCATTTCAATTGGCAGATTTAAACAAAAACTTCAAAAGTTAATAACTTCCAATTTATAATTCCAATAAATAAAAACTTTATATGAATTCTGATCCAAATTTCCTAATCTTTCCAAATATTCAATTTGTGTACTGTTTTGGAGATTACAAATGTTTTTAAAATTCAAACTTAACTAATTCAAATGTTAATTTGTAAATTCCATAACTAATTATTTATTAATCCAATAAATGCAAATAAAATATGTTTTCCATACCATTTTAAATAACCTATTCAAATATAATTTTTGTTTTCTGTTTTGAATAATTAAAATTGCCTAAAAAATTTAAATCTTGTTTAATTCAATTAAAAATTGTTTAATATTGTTTAATTCATAATTAAATAATCCAAATTCCAATTTCAAAATGTGAAACATGTAATCCAACTAAAATTTGATAACCTTTTCAAATATAAACTTTGTTATTTGTTTTAAACAGTTTAAATGGTTGAAAACAACAAATATTTGTGTGTCACCTTAAGCCACCCAAAAATTTCCTAAATTGATAATAAAATTCTAAATTGCTACACCCTATTTTAATTTGATTCTAATGTTGTTATTTTGCTGTTTTCCTTTTGCATGCATCATACTAAACCACTAGCACCTGTTGTTTAGTTGGAAAACAAATAACCTAACCAAAATCTTTGGGCTTTTCATATGCAACTCAAAGTTGCATATGTGTCCAAATCAAATTGTGTTGTCATATCAATTAGTTTATTTTGATGCATCTATTAACTTGTCATGCATCATATTTGATTGTGCACTATGCCATGATGATGATTGTTTATATTTCTGCCTTGTTTGTTTGCTTCTTCTCGGATAGACGACGACGTTGATACCGACGACCTTTACGACACCCCTTCTGAGGATCTAGCTCAGTACCCGGCTACTGGGTTTGCAGGAAAGTTATCACTCACATGAACCACTGTGTTCCTTTCAACATTGGTTACCGATACTTTCCGTTGTTCTTTTTCTGCTAGCCATAGTGGTAGTTGTTTCTGTTACGAACCTATCCCATGATACCCTAAACCCTGATATTGCCTCACCTCCAGTACTAACACCCCTTTGGTTGAGCCCGTGTCTTACTAGCATGCTTAGGGTTGTTTTGCTCGAGTCTGCTATCAGTTACTTTCTGTTATTATATTCTGTTATAATCTGGGCTCGATGTTAAACAACACCTGTTAATTTGAGGTAATAATAATTTGCTGATAAGGCACCGGCAGGAGGCCCGGCGTGGTTTTGAGGCCTGCTAGTGTCGACCCTAATAGGAAAAGGGTCTTGTCTACTGATCCATGATGAGCGCACTATCCGCATGTGGGAAGCGTGTATGGGCGCCCCCCTCAATTTGACTCGATCCGCATCTCGTCCAAATCACCACACTTAGTTCGGGCTTTCCATTTGATGCACGCATATGCAGGTACGAACCCGAGGCCAGGGTGGAACTTTTGTAGTCGGCATTTAGGGCGGCGTGGTCTTCCAGTGCTATGAGGGTCCTCCTTTTCTTCGGGGGGCTCGATTAGCCGCGCACGCACAGCACGTGGTGCTTTGGGCTTGATGCGAGGAAAGGTTGAATTGTGTTGAGTGCCCCGCTTGGTGGGAAAGGCCTTCCCATCTGGCGGGTTATTCTTACGTGTACGGCCAAATTGGTGCACCCCTGCAGGGATAAATCTTCTCGAGAAGCCGTGTTTTCCGCGGTTATGGTTGACTTGGTGAAAGTACTGGCTAACAAGTACTCAGAACAACTTACACCTAACTAATGATAACTTGACTAGTAATAGGTTTATTGACACAACAACTTGACCCATCATTAATCCAAATGTGTGAGTTATCCTTGGATTGCTTCTTTGGATAAGGGGCGAGATCCAGGATGGGTTTGTTTGGTGGTTAGCTATAGTTGGTTACGATACGCTATCTTATCTCTTTCTGATACACCGGAAGTTGTAGTATGTTCTGTAGATGGTTAGTGCAGCCAGTTGCAGCATCTTTCATACCCTTTCCTTCCGTTGATCCCAAGGCATCTGTGCTTGGTGTTGACGGGCTACAGTTTGGTGAACTGTGAGTCTTGCTTGCCAGTACGTTGTTGTACTGACCCCGTTGGGGCTGTGGTTTACGCAGACTACGACTACGGCTACGATGACCACCAGGATGGCTACTTCGTGGAGTTCGACGAGACTGCAGACGAGTAGATAGCTGGACCAGGGCTGGATCCAGGACCTACGTGGATGGGCTTCGTCTTCTTTATTTTCTCCGGCTTCATAAGCCTGTTGGATTTGTCTGTACCCAGACACCTTTGATTGCTTCCGCTGATGTAATGAATGCTATGTTGGGACATGTGTCCTCTGGATGATTGTATTTGCCATTTATGCCTTAGTGAAGGCCAGTTGCAACTTTATTTCCATCTTTTGTGTCTTAGAGGCATGTTGTGTTATCCTTTTGTTCAAAACCGTTGACGTACCCTGTGTGTATGGTATGAAGTACGTCAATGGCAGTATCCTGATTTCTACAGGATAGTTTACATCGACGGTGAACGGTAACGGTTGGTTGTCGCACATAAGTGCTGGCCTACCCGTAAGGGGACGCGGGAGCCGTTAAGCCCCGTAATCCAACCAAAATACTGTTCAGTTCGTACGGTGAGTATCCTCTAGAAGTCCGGGTGCGACATAGGCGCTGAGCTAGCTAGAGATGGTAGGGCTGTTAGTCTATCTGCTAGTTTGAACACTGCTAGTAGGCCAAAATATAGCTCCCCTGCCAAAACTCTTAGGGCTGCAGAGGCAGTCGCTGCCGAGTTGCCGCATCTCACTGGCGACGCTCGCGCTAGGCGGTAGGATAGGCTTAATGAGCTAGTGCTCGAAGCTGGCAGACAGAATGAGGCGTTCCAGAAAGCCAATCCGGGTGCCGGTGCTTCCCATGTTGTTCACTCACATGGGGGGAGATCAGTGGATCAGGCCTCATCGCCGCTTCCCGGCACTGAGAGGGCTCACAGTGTGAACTCTGGGAGAAACAAACAGATGCAGGTGTACGACCCGACTCTGGGAAAACAGCACGCTGTAGAGCGATAGCCCGGCCAGAAACACAACTCTGCAGGAGCCGGCTATCAAGCCACCAAAGCTCGCGGCAAGGGGCAAGGAGAAAACCGAGATGGCCCATCTCGGCGTCAGGATGCCAACCCGGTTCAGCAGGGGGTGCAGCCGCAAGCAGCAGTGCAGCCGCAAGCGGTTGTGGCAGCGGCCAACCCGGTTGCTCAACCCGGTCCTGTGCAGCAGGACCGCTATGATGATGGGTACTCGGCAATGGAGCAAGCCGGGTACGCTGATCCGAGAGATGTCATTGATCGTCTGGGTGGAAGGATGCTGGAGCCCAGTGATGCAAGGTACAAGTTGGACCGGATTCACTGGTCCGAGCAGATAGAGGAGAAGGGGCCACCCGGCCCAAGCTGCTTTGGGCATAGAATCATGGGAGAGCCTGCTGTGACCAAGTTCCAGTTGGCCAGGGGGACCAAGTCGTATGATGGGAGCACCAAGTCGGGTGACTGGTTGAATGACTATGTCACCGCCGTACATATTGCAGGCGGCAACCGGAGATGGGCTGTGAGATACGTCCCACAGATGCTGGAGGGCCCTGCCCGGATCTGGCTGAATAACTTGCCCAAGGACAGCATCAACTGCTGGCTGGACTTCTCGGAAGCTTTCATCATCAACTTCACCAGCACGTACAAGAGGCCGAATAGGCCGGAGCAGCTCTCAGCTTGCAAGAAGCGGGAAGAGGAGACTGCCCGAGAATACCTTACTCGGTGGATCACATTGAGGAACACCTGTGAGGGTGTGAATGAGTCGCAGGCAATCACCTGGTTTGCTCAAGGCTGCAGGCACGGCAACATGCTGTGGCGGAAACTGCAGAGAGAGATGTCGAGTACGCTCGCCGAGACAATCAAGATAGCTGACATGTATGCACTCGGTGACCCTACTCAGCCTTTGCTCGATGCTTTCGAGCCGAGAAGGAGAAACAAAGATGGCAAGAGACTCCAAGACCGCCAAGACTTCCGCAACAAGCGCAGAGATGGCCGTCCTGATAGTCTGTACGACTCTGAGCAAGTGAATGCTGTGAACCAAGACACTGCGGCTGCCGGGAGCAGCTAAATGCAAAAAACTGCTGGAGCCCAATACGGGCAGAACCAGAATCAGGGCCAGGGCTTCAAGAAGCAGTACAATGCCCCCCCAGCAAGGCAACAGCAATCCGGATGCCGGAGATGCTCAGAGATTTATATTTGAGAACATGAAGGATGGGCCGTGTAGCTTCCATACTCGGCATCTGAGTAGGCCAGCCAACCACACTACCCGGCAATTCAGCTGGTGGGACCGCATCAAGAGTGAAGGCTTTGGTCAGCTGCCCCCTCCTCCTCCTCTGCCGCATGCGGGTGCCAATGTGCAGCCTATCCGGGCAGCTCCTCCCAGGCCGGCTGAGAATCCGAGAAGGGAGAACGTGAATCAAGTGGCTCAGGGAGCCAATCGCAATTACAACAACCGCAACTTCTACACCCGCAACAACAGCAGGAACAACAACAACAACAAGAACAACAATGGAAACAACAACAACGACAATGATGGTGGTGGAGACCAGAACCAGTACCAGGAGCATCACGAGAGCTACATGGTGTTCACCACCGAGCCGGATGACAAGCAGTCGCAGCGTAGGCGCGCGATGGAGGTAAATGCAGTGATCCCGGCTGTGCCACATTACTTGCAATGGTGCGACCAAGACTTGGTCCAAGGATGATCATCCCAGGGTGATGCCCAATCCGGGTACATATGCACTTGTGGTGGATCCCACCTTCCTGGGGACCAAGAAGAATGTCAAGTTCAGCAAGGAACTGATCGACAACAGCAACAGGATCAACATCATGTACCGAGATACACTCGAGAAGCTCGGCCTTGCCGAGAACATGCTCCTACCCAGCAGGACTACTTTCCATGGCATTGTGTCGAGGGTGTCTTGCACTCCAATCGGCCGCATATGGATAGACGTGCTAGTCGGTACCAGGGAGAACTCCCGTACCGAGTGCGTGCAGTTCGAAGTGGTTGATCTTCAAAGCCCCTATCATGCTCTACTCGGTAGGCCTGCGCTCACCAAGTTCATGGCTTCAACCCATGCGGCCTACCTGAAGATGAAGTTACCTGGTCCCAATGGTTTCATCACCATCTCGGGTGATTAAAAGAGCTCCCTGGATTGCGCGTCTGCTGGATCTCTGCTGGCAGAATCTTTGGTTATTGCTGCGGAGAAGAAAAATATACATGAGGTGGTGGCTATGGCTCAAGCAGCTCAAGTCGGTATGCATGGCATGCTGAGTTCTCAGTATGGAGCCACTTTCCAGGCCTCCCAGGAAACCAAGAAGGTGCAGATTGACCTGAGTTCCCAGACCGTGTTGCCATCATTGGCGTCGGGTTGGGCGATAAATAGGAAAGCGAGCTCATCCACTTCCTCCGTGAGAATCGGGATGTCTTTGCATGGTCCAATGAGGACTTTCCAGTGTCCCGAGGGAGTTGGTTGAGCACTCGCTACATGTGCGCCCAGACGCCAAGCTGATTAATCAGGCAATGCGCCGCTTTGCGGCAGAGAGAAGGAAAGCTATCGGTGATCAGATCACTAAGCTGCTGATAAGTGGATTCATCATGGAGGTGCTGCATCCGGATTGGCTGGCCAATCCGGTCATGGTTGAGAAGAAGAAGGAGGACCCCAATGTAACACCCGGGGATTTTCCCCAATTAGAACTTGTGTGTTTGTTTTTCCTTTTCGCATCATCATGCATCATGCCATCATGTCATTAACTCACCCAATATTTAATTGGTTGTAAACCTTAAATTTTCATAAAAATCAAAGTTGAGTTTGTGGCCTCAAAAATTATTTTCAATAGTGCAAACACAATCTCTGGAAATTAGTAAAAGAAACAAAAAAAAATGTTTGAGTGAGAGAGAGAAATCAGCCCAACCACCCAGCCCACCTAGCCAAGCAACCCACCTAGCTGGCCCAACATCCAGCTCACGGATGGCTTCTTCTTCATCCGTACAAACACACACGAGGAGAGCGACCTCCCCCTGTCGCTTTCTTCACAGAACCATCTCCTGGTCCCCTCCCCTCCGTGGCTTTCCCCTCCATAAAGCCGCCTCCGGCTCCTCCTCACAAACCCTAGCCATCTTCTCCCTCTCACCGCCGCCACATCCCTCCTTTCTCCTCTCCTTCCTCCTTTCTGAATTTTGTTATTGTTCTGAACCGAGGGAGCCAAGAGCAGCTCGCTATTGCAGACATCGCCATGTCCTCCGCCGAGCCAAGCTGGGTGCGGGAACGGAAGCGCCATGGTCTCCTCCATCTCGGTGCTGAAGATCGGGAGTCCGAGCTTCCCGAGACATCGTCGCCGAGCTCGTCGTCCTCTTCGTCAAGTATTGTCCGTGCGCACACCGTCGTCGTCTACCCCGTCTTCGTCACCTCCAATCGTCCCGCGTCTCGATCGACTACAGCAGGAACTGCCCAGTGAGCTCATCTTCCCCTTCATGTCGTCTCGCACCTTGTGCCCTTGCAGCAGCACCACCACGTTCTCTGTCAGAACCATCCACCATGGACGTCATGTCCGTAAGCTGAAGTTTGGTTCGCTGCACACACGAGCAGAACCACACCCGCACACTCCGTCCACACAGCAGCACACCGGAGCACGTCTATTCGTACCTGTGTATGAACGTTCAGGTCATGCCTGTGAGACAGGAACACCGTTTCCGGCCGTGGTCGCCGTTGATCTGCCACTTTTATCAAGTTTGAAACTGTTGCCGTCCAAAACTTCAGTTAACAGCTCAATACGTGTTCATGGTTAGTCAGATCGGAACTGCACCACAATCGCCGATCGATCACACCCACCCGCACCTCGTACCCACACCTATTCCACACCCAGCAGCACCCTGAAGACGCCAATCGCCGTCTGCTTCTGGTAGTCACCGGCCGGTCTCCTGTTCGTTCGCGTCGATCGTCACCCTGCAAGCGTTCTTCTCTTCAGTTCCGTCAGGAAAACACCCGCGACATCACTTCAATTCGTTTCACTTCTGTATCTTCAAACAAGCACGCTCACATCCCAGTGGCTAGCGCATCTCTGCGCGCGCACCTTGCGGTCGCGGGTTCGAATCCCCGTCCGGCCGAAAAGCCACCCCTTTTTTTTTGTCCATTTTCTTTTATTCTCGAAAATCCAGAAAGACAGAACTAAACCTTTATTTGTAAAATCCTTAACAAATTGAAAAATACTCCAATTTCAATGATTCAAGTTTCTATGGATTCAGCATCTTGTGCTCTTTCTGTTAGTAACAAAGTTGCAACATGTTTCTGTAATAAATTTTGCACTAAATAATTAAATACAGAAATGGCTATTAAAATTTTGAAACTTTGGAAATTCATAACTTGAGTTCTATTCACCCAAATTGAGCAAACTTGGGCTCTAAAATTTTGTCTTAACAAACTCTACACAGTGGTATTTTATTTGGTCACAATTGAATTAAATTTGAACATGTTTCCCTCTGTTTACTAAAAGGGGCAGAATAAAAATGCTTATGGAAAAATGCGTAATAAATTCAATAATGATCCAAAAATTGTGTTTAATAGCTCAAACTGTTCATTGAAACATTTTATACATGTTTTCAACCTTTTCAATACAATTTGTTTACTGTTTTTCCTAATTAAAATTGGTGCAATAATTCAATATTTTAAATACACCTTTTAAATTGCCAAATGCATAACTTGCTCATTTTAAATCCAAATTCAACAAATGAAATATGTATTCCATCTAAAATTTTGTGTTCTTTCCAAATATAAATTTTGTTATCTGTTTTGAACATTTAAAATTGGTGAAAACAACAAATGTTTGTTTAAATCATTTAAAATGCCAAAGTTCATAACTTAACAAATAAAATTCCAAACTTGGTAAACAACATATCAAACTGAAGCTATTGTTGTTTTCTTATTGTTTTCATCATCCATGCATCATTATAATCAACTTTCACATGATGGTTATTTATAGATCATTTAATTCAACATTAATTCATGGGATTTTCCATATGCAATCCAAATTGCATATGGGCCCATTTAAATATGTTTACCATGTCAATTGGTTTACTTTGATGCATCAATTAATTGTCATGCATCCATATCTTGATCATGCTGGATCTTTTGCCGTAGAAGTAATTGTTGCATCCGGTGTTTGTTCTAGTTCGTTGCTTCTTCGCGGATAGGACGTGAGATGATGTGAGCAACGACAAGTTCTGCGGATGTACATCTACTTGCTGGATCTCAGGCAAGTATACTCACTTGCTACCTATGGCTGCCTTTCATCACTTGTTACCGATTCTTTCCGTTGTTCTTATGCTAGCCTTATGATTCGATGCTTGTGTCTCGATCCTATCATATGTTTACCTTGCAGCCATGATATAGCCTTCCTTTCACTTCCTATTAACTGTTATTTGTTTACCTTGTTGGCTCTCGTGTCGTAGTTGCATGCTTAGGTTTGTTTGCGCTCTAGTCCTGTTGTCCTTTGTCCTATCACCTGTTTAGTTTGATAGTTGGATTTGTCCTAATCAACAACATGATAATGTTTTGGGTGATAATAATTTGATGATAAGGCACCGGCAGGAGGCCCGACGTGGTTTTGAGGCATGCTAGTGTCGATCTTAATTAGGAAAAGGGTCTTGTCCTCCGATCCATGATGAGCGTGCTAACCGCATGTGGGAAGCGAGTATGGGCGCCCCCCGCAATTCTGATTCGATTCGCATCTCGTCCAAATCGCCTCATTTAGTTCGGGTTTTCCATTTGCCGCATGCATATGCAGGTGCGAACCCTTGGCGCCAGGGTGGAACTTTTGTAGTCGGCATTTAGGGAGACACGTTCTTAGAGTGCTATGAGGGTCCCCTTTTCTTCGTGGGTCTTGATTAGCCGTGCGCTCAACTGCACGGGGTTCTTTGGGCTTGATGCGAAGAAGAGTTGGGTTGTGTTGAGTGGCCTGCTTGGTGGGTTTGCTCCCCGCCTGGCGGGTCATTCTTACGTGTACGGCCAAATTGGTGCATCCCTGCAGGGTTAAATCTTCTCGAGAAGCCGTGTTGTCCGCGGTTATGGATGACTTGGTGAAAGTGCTGGCTAACAAGTACTCAGACAACTTACACTTAATGATTGATAACTTGACTAGTAATATAGATTACCTCCACCATAAAAATGAATGTCACCTTATTCAACCGTGTGAGTTTCCTTGGGTTGCTTCCTTAGTAGGGGGTAACATTGGATGGGTATTGTTTGGTGAGTAGTTGTAGTTGGTTTTGTCGCGCTATCTTATCCCTTTCTTTTAGCGGGATGTTGTAGCGCGTCTCTGTAGTTAGTTAGCGCAGCCCGCTGCCGCTTCTTTGCAATAATCCCTTCCTTTCCGTTGTACCCAAAGTATTTGTATCTTGTGATGATTGGTTAAGCTGGTATCTTGTGAGTATGGTTTATCCACTTGCCAGTACTTAATAGTACTGACCCACGAATCCTTTTCGTGGCTGCATATTCCACATTGCAGTCAACAGGTTTGAAGTATGACGACGTTAGCTTGGGAATCCCTCTGGCTTGGCCTGGGCAGGGATTGGACTCCATCGGTTATCTTCAGGACTCTTAGTCCAATTTGTATCTTGTCCGTAGTCGGACTCTATGTTGTTTCTTCCGCTGTCATTTGGATCTTTGTATTGTATCATTTGTATCCTTGACTCGTTTGAGTCGTCTTGTATATACCTCCTCTGTTGTTGTTGTTGTGGATTATTCGTGAACTGTTGTAATGTTATCACAAGTGGCAACCTGGAATCGGTTATTATGTGGATTTTGGCGGAAATGCTGAAATCTGCATAGTGCCCGATCTCGGGGCGTCACAAATGGTATTAGAGCCTGGTTTCCGATTCCCGATGTTGTCTCGATACGAATGGTTATCGAAGCAACGGGTCCGCAAAGCCTGTAGGATAACCTCGCGAACGGCCGTGTTCTTAGAGTGTCAAAAACTATTTGTGCAAAACCTGTTTTGGAAACATCTCAATAGGATTCTTGTTTTCTCCTTATCTCTATTCTATTTATCCTCCTACCTTATTTGTTTTGGAGTCTCTCTCCCTCTCAATCTTTCAAAGTTTTAGGATTCTACGTGGGTGGACGTTTTCTGGGCCTTTTAACCTACTAGGTTCGAACTTCGGAAGGTTCTCAGTGGAAGAGCATCATCATCAACACGAGCAAGAAATCCTTGTTAGTGGTGTCGAGAAGTCTTGTTAGTGGTGTCGAGGAGATCAACAATATGGCCGAAGACTCGATAAATCTGACTTCTTCCCTCTCCCGTGGTTGTGATTGGATTGCGAGGGCGCAATCCCTTGTTAGTGGTGTCGGCTGTAACACCCGGGGATTTTCCCCAATTAGAACTTGTGTGTTTGTTTTTCCTTTTCACATCATCATGCATCATGCCATCATGTCATTAACTCACCCAATATTTAATTGGTTGGAAATCTTAAATTTTCATAAAAATCAAAGTTGAGTTTGTGGCCTCAAAAATTATTTTCAATAGTGCAAAAACAATCTCTGAAAATTAGTAAAAGAAACAAAAAAAATGTTTGAGTGAGAGAGAGAGAAAGCAGCCCAACCACCCAGCCCACCTAGCCAAGCAACCCACCTAGCTGGCCCAACATCCAGCCCACCGATGGCTTCTTCTTCATCCGTACAAACACACACGAGGAGAGCGACCTCCCCCTGTCGCTTTCTTCACAGAACCACCTCCTGGTCCCCTCCCCTCCGTGGCTTTCCCCTCCATAAAGCCACCTCCGGCTCCTCCTCACAAACCCTAGCCATCTTCTCCCTCTCACCGCCGCCACACCCCTCCTTTCTCCTCTCCTCCCTCCTTTCTGAATTTTGTTATTGTTCTGAACCGAGGGAGCCAAGAGCAGCTCGCTATCGCAGACATCGCCATGTCCTCCGCCGAGCCAAGCTGGGTGCGGGAACGGAAGCGCCATGGTCTCCTCCATCTCGGTGCTGAAGATCGGGAGCCGGAGCTTCCCGAGATGTCGTCGCCGAGCTCGTCGTCCTCTTCGTCAAGTATTGTCCGTGCGCACACCGTCGTCGTCTACCCCATCTTCGTCACCTCCAATCGTCCCGCGTCTCGATCGACTACAGCAGGAACTGCCCAGTGAGCTCCTCTTCCCCTTCATGTCGTCTCCCACCTTGTGCCCTTGCAGCAGCACCACCACGTTCTCTGTCAGAACCATCCACCATGGACGTCATGTCCGTAAGCTGAAGTTTGGTTCGCTGCACACACGAGCAGAACCACACCCGCACACTCCGTCCACACAGCAGCACACCGGAGCACGTCTATTCGTACCTGTGTATGAACGTTCTGGTCATGCCTGTGAGACAGGAACACTGTTTCCGGCCGTGGTCGCCGTTGATCTGCCACTTTTATCAAGTCTGAAACTGTTGCCGTCCAAAACTTCAGTTGACAGCTCAATACGTGTTCATGGTTAGTCAGATCGGAACTGCACCACAATCGCCGATCGATCACACCCACCTGCACCTCGTACCCACACCTATTCCACACCCAGCAGCACCCTGAAGACGCCAATCGCCGTCTGCTTCTGGTAGTCACCGGTCGGTCTCCTGTTCGTTCGCGTCGATCGTCACCCTGCAAGCGTTCTTCTCTTCAGTTCCGTCAGGAAAACACCCGCGACATCACTTCAATTCGTTTCACCTCTGTATCTTCACACAAGCACGCTCACATCCCAGTGGCTAGCGCATCTCTGTGCGCGCACCTCGCGGTCGCGGGTTCGAATCCCCGTCCGGCCGAAAAGCCACCCCTTTTTTTTTGTCCATTTTCTTTTATTCTCGAAAATCCAGAAAGACAGAACTAAACCTTTATTTGTAAAATCCTTAACAAATTGAAAAATGCTCCAATTTCAATGATTCAAGTTTCTATGGATTCAGCATCTTGTGCTCTTTCTGTTAGTAACAAAGTTGCAACATGTTTCTGTAATAAATTTTGCACTAAATAATTAAATACAGAAATGGCTATTAAAATTTTGAAACTTTGGAAATTCATAACTTGAGTTCTGTTCACCCAAATTGAGCAAACTTGGGCTCTAAAATTTTGTCTTAACAAACTCTACACAGTGGTATTTTATTTGGTCACAATTGAATTAAATTTGAACATGTTTCCCTCTGTTTACTAAAAGGGGCAGAATAAAAATGCTTATGGAAAAATGCATAATAAATTCAATAATGATCCAAAAATTGTGTTTAATAGCTCAAACTGTTCATTGAAACATTTTATACATGTTTTCAACCTTTTCAATACAATTTGTTTACTGTTTTTCCTAATTAAAATTGGGGCAATAATTCAATACTTTAAATACACCTTTTAAATTGCCAAATGCATAACTTGCTCATTTTAAATCCAAATCCAACAAATGAAATATGTATTCCATCTAAAATTTTGTGTTCTTTCCAAATATAAATTTTGTTATCTGTTTTGAACATTTAAAATTGGTGAAAACAACAAATGTTTGTTTAAATCATTTAAAATGCCAAAGTTCATAACTTAACAAATAAAATTCCAAACTTGGTAAACAACATATCAAACTGAAGCTATTGTTGTTTTCTTATTGTTTTCATCATCCATGCATCATTCTAATCAACTTTCATATGATGGTTATTTGTAGATCATTTAATTCAACATTAATTCATGGGTTTTTCCATATGCAATCCAAATTGCATATGGGCCTATTTAAATATGTTTACCATGTCAACTGGTTTACTTTAATGCATCAATTAATTGTAATGCATCCATATCTTGATCATGCTGGATTTTTTGCCGTAGAAGTAATTGTTGCATCCGGTGTTTGTTCTAGTTCGTTGCTTCTTCGCGGATAGGACGTGAGATGATGTGAGCAACGACAAGTTCTGCGTATGTACATCTACTTGCTGGATCTCAGGAAAGTATACTCACTTGCTACCTATGGCTGCCTTTCATCACTTGTTACCGATTCTTTCCGTTGTTCTTATGCTAGCCTTATGATTCGATGCTTATGTCTCGATCCTATCATATGTTTACCTTGCAGCCATGATATAGTCTTCCTTCCACTTCCTATTAACTGTTATTTGTTTACCTTGTTGGCTCTCGTGTCGTAGTTGCAGGCTTAGGTTTGTTTGCGCTCTAGTCCTGTTGTCCTTTGTCCTATCACCTGTTTAGTTTCATAGTTGGATTTGTCCTAATCAACAACATGATAATGTTTTAGGTGATAATAATTTGATGATAAGGCACCAGCAGGAGGCCCAGCGTGGTTTTGAGGCCTGCTAGTGTCGACCTTAATTAGGAAAAGGGTCTTGTCCTCCGATCCATGATGAGCGTGCTAACCGCATGTGGGAAGCGAGTATGGGCGCCCCCCGCAATTCTGATTCGATTCGCATCTCATCCAAATCGCCTCATTTAGTTCGGGTTTTCCATTTGCTGCATGCATATGCAGGTGCGAACCCTTGGCGCCAGGGTGGAACTTTTGTAGTCGGCATTTAGGGAGACACGTTCTTAGAGTGCTATGAGGGTCCCCTTTTCTTCGTGGGTCTTGATTAGCCGTGCGCTCAACTGCACGGGGTTCTTTGGGCTTGATGCGAAGAAGAGTTGGGTTGTGTTGAGTGGCCTGCTTGGTGGGTTTGCTCCCCGCCTGGCGGGTCATTCTTACGTGTACGGCCAAATTGGTGCATCCCTGCAGGGTTAAATCTTCTCGAGAAGTCGTGTTGTCCGCGGTTATGGATGACTTGGTGAAAGTGCTGGCTAACAACTACTCAGACAACTTACACTTAACGATGATAACTTGACTAGTAATATAGATTACCTCCACCATAAAAATGAATGTCACCTTATTCAACCGTGTGAGTTTCCTTGGGTTGCTTCCTTAGTAGGGGGTAACATTGGATGGGTATTGTTTGGTGAGTAGTTGTAGTTGGTTTTGTCGCGCTATCTTATCCCTTTCTTTTAGCGGGATGTTGTAGCGCGTCTCTGTAGTTAGTTAGCGCAGCCCGCTGCCGCTTCTTTGCAATAATCCCTTCCTTTCCGTTGTACCCAAAGTATTTGTATCTTGTGATGATTGGTTAAGCTGGTATCTTGTGTGTATGGTTTATCCACTTGCCAGTACTTAATAGTACAGACCCACGAATCCTTTTCGTGGCTGCATATTCCACATTGCAGTCAACAGGTTTGAAGTCTGACGACGTTAGCTTGGGAATCCCTCCGGCTTGGCCTGGGCAGGGATTGGACGCCATCGGTTATCTTCAGGACTCTTAGTCCAATTTGTATCTTGTCCGTAGTCGGACTCTATGTTGTTTCTTCCGCTGTCATTTGGATCTTTGTATTGTATCAGTTGTATCCTTGACTCGTTTGAGTCGTCTTGTATATATCTCCTCTGTTGTTGTTGTTGTGGATTATTCGTGAACTGTTGTAATGTTATCACAAGTGGCAACCTGGAATCGGTTATTATGTGGATTTTGGCGGAAATGCTTAAATCTGCATAGTGCCCGATCTCGGGGCGTCACACCCAAGGCCGAGGTGGCATGGCGCATGTGCGTGGACTACACCGACTTGAACAAGGCCTGTCCCAAGGACCCGTTTCCGCTACCCCGCATAGATCAGGTGATCGATTCCACTGCCGGGTGCGAAATTTTGTCTTTCATTGATGCCTACTATGGTTTTCATCAGATACCTCTTAACCCGGCTGATCAAATAAAGACTGCTTTTATTACCCCATATGGGGCTTATTGCTATCGTGCCATGTGATTTGGGTTGAGGAATGCTGGGGCTACTTATCAGAGGTGCATGCAGAAATGTTTGCATGACCAAATCGGAAAGAATGTGCAGGTGTACGTAGATGACATTGTCATCAAAACAAAAGAAACACATACTCTGCTTAGTGATATTGAGGAAACATTTGCCAGCTTGCGCAAGTACAGGAATAAATTGAATCCGACTAAGTGCACATTTGGCGTCCCGGCTAGCAAATTACTCGGTTTCTTGGTATCCAGTCGGGGCATTGAGGCCAATCCTTCAAACATAAAAGCTATAGAGAGCATGTCGTTGCCGAGATCATTGAAGGATGTGCAGAAATTTACCGGATGTCTGGCGTCCCTTAGCCGCTTCCTGGGAAGAATGCACGAGAAGGCCTTGCCTCTCTATCAGCTCATGAAGAAAAGTGACAAGTTCGTCTGGACACCACAAGCTGATGTAGCCTTCAAGGAACTCAAAACCATGTTGGGTAGCGCTCCCATCCTGGCGAGCCCTCTACCCAAGGAGCCAATGTTGCTCTATATCGCAGCTACCAACCGGGTAGTCAGCGTGGTCATAGTGGTGGAAAGAGAAGAGGAAGGCAAAACTGTGCAGCGGCCAGTGTATTATCTCAGCGAGGTGCTATCCAGCTCCAAGCAAAATTACCCGCACTATCAGAAGATGACATATGGCGTATACCTGGGTGCCAAGAAGCTCAAGCATTATTTCCAAGAGCATCCCATCACGGTGGTGAGCACCGCTCCCATCTCGGAGATCATGGGCAACAAGGATGCGAGCGGCCGGGTAGCCAAGTGGGCAATTGAGCTTGCCGCGTACACCCCTCTATACGCGAGAAGAGAAGCAATCAAGTCACAAACTCTGGAGGATTTCTTGGTGGATTGGGCCGAGATGCAGTATGAGCCTCCCTTGTCAGAAACCAACTTCTGGAAGATGCATTTTGATGGCTCCAAAGTAAAGGAAGGGCTTGGTGCTGGCGTAGTGATCACGTCACCCAAGCGAGACCAACTCAACTATGTGCTGCAGATACACTTCAAGGCATCCAATAATGTGGCCGAGTATGAAGCCCTGGTACATGGCCTGAGGGTAGCCAAGGAGATCGGAGTTCAGCGCATTGTCTATTATGGCGACTCGGATTTGGTGGTTCAGCAAGTTTCCGGCAATTGGGATGCCTTGGATGCCAACATGGAGTCCTACCGGTTTCTGGTGCAAACTATGCCAGGATTCTTTGATGGGTGCAAGTTTCATCACATAGACCGAGCTGAGAATGATGCAGCTGACGCACTCTCCAAGTTGGGGTCTTCTCGGCAGTTTATCCCGGTTGGGATTGCCTTGGAGCATTTGAGAAAGCCGTCCATCAAGCCATCCCCCAACTTGGAATCCATCTTCAGTCCATCTCTGCCAGGATCGGAGGTTGTTCCCATGGAGTTTGATTGGGAAGCTACAAAGGAAAACCCGGGGACTGCCGTCTCGAACCCGGGGACTGGCACCTACAACCCGGGGATTGTCCCTCCTGACTCGGGGACTGTTGCATTCATCGAGGGGATCATTTCTGAGTACTCGGGGACTCGTCCTCAACTCGGAGCAAGTAATGGTGGCGGATCCAATGGAAATAGATGAACCTGCGTTCCCTGTTCGGCCCACGCCGAGCTGGGCTATGCCTATCGTGTCCTTCCTTATGGATGGTACTCTGCCAAGTGACGAGGTCACAGCCCGGCAAATACAAAGAAGATCCAAGAGCTATACCATCTTCAACAAGGAGCTGCACCGAAGGAGCCCTACTGGCGTGCTGTAATGCTGCGTTGAGCCAGAGGAAGGAGAAGAGATCCTCAGAGAAATACACCAAGGAGAATGCGGGCACCATGCCTATTCTCGGGCTCTAGTAAACAAGGCTTTTCTGCATGGATTCTTTTGGCTCACTGCCTTGCGACAAGCTGAAGATATAGTGAGAAAGTGCAATGGTTGCCAGAGGTTTGCAAGCAAGATTCATATGCCAGCATCCGAGTTGAAGACCATTCCCATCACTTGGCCATTTGCTCTCTAGTGCTTGGACATGGTGGGTCCTTTCAAACCAGCTACAGGTAATATGACTCACATCTTGGTCATGGTGGATAAATTCACCAAGTGGATTGAGTTCAAGATTATCCGGAAGTGTGATGGAGTCACGGCTGTGAGCTTCCTGAAGGACATTATTCTGAGATACGGGTACCCGCACAGCATCATCACGGATAATGGCACAAACTTTGGGGAAGGTGCATTTGCAAGATTCTGCAAGGAGAAGCGGATCCAGCTAGATGTTGCATCAGTTGCGCATCCGGCCTCCAATGGGCAAGTTGAAAGAGCAAATGGCATGGTCCTATCCGGGATAAAGCCAAGGCTAATTGAGCCATTACAGCGAACCCCTGGTTGTTGGCTAGACGAGTTGCCGACGGTGTTGTGGAGTCTAAGGACTACCCCTAACCGATCAATCAGATACACACCATTCTTCCTGGTATATGGAGCTGAGGCTGTGTTGCCCACTAACCTAGAGCATGACTCGCCCAGAGTAACACTCTACACTGAAAAAGAGGCGAGAGAAGCTCGAGAAAATGATGTTGACCTGCTAGAAGAAGCAAGCGAGTTAACTCTGTCACGATCAGCCATATATAAGCAGAGTCTGAGGCGATATCATAGTCGGAAAGTAAACCCAAGGGTTTTCCGAGAAGGAGACATGGTCCTTAGGCTCGTGTAGCGCATAGCCGGGATGCATAAGCTATCCCCTCCGTGGGAAGGGTCTTTCATTGTGAGCAAGGCTCTGCACAATGATGCCTACTATCTTGTTGACGCACAGGCGCCACAAAAGAACAGGCCGGATAGAGCCGGAGAGGAATCTAAGCGTCCCTGGAATGTAGCTCTACTCCGCCGTTTTCATTCATGAGCAAACATTGTATGTATTTCCTCAACCGAGTTAAAATTATAGTCGGCACTCCGAATTCAAACTCGGGGACTGCCCTTACCAAACTTGTTTCTGTTATTCACTCTGCTTTACTTTGTCTACTCGGTTAGTCTACTTAGAATTTCATGCGCATATCTAGTAATGTGTTTAAACTCAAGGGTCAACTCTTCGACTCTGCTGCTGTCCGCAACCCGGCTTCATGGCAAGCAAGAAAACAAGCCAAAGGTCAATAAACACATGAAATATTGCTAAGGAAAAGAGAAGTGTAGCAACCGAGTAGGGTGTTTTTACTTCTCTGTTTTCTTTTTGGCTAAATGGTGGGCAGCGTTAACATGCAAATCTCAAAGTAGTTCAGTATCTGAAACTTGGTTTTTGAAATCTTGTGACTCAACTACCAAAAAGCCACAAGTGGAAGGTAAGAGCAAAGAGAAAAATACTAGTGGAAGAGAAATGCAACTCGGGGACTTGCATTATAACGCAATCCGGCATTAAGCCAACATTGCTAAAAGTAAATCAAATAAAACTGAGTAGCATAAGGGACCATAAGAGTATTGGTTAGATATGCGTCCGGCATCCCGGGGATCTGATAAATTGTTCAAGGATGAAAATGTAGGATTTAGACAACAGTTGATGTAGTGTTGTCCGTCGCGGTACTGGTAGGCGCCACTGGATCAGTTGTAGGAGTTGTAGAAGCAGCTTCTGGCGTGGATGAAGTTGGAGTAGCGGATCCTTGCTCGGAGGCAACTGTGGTGTCTTGACCAGTAGAGGCACCAGGGAGCGGATAGGCACCAGAGGCAGCGTTCTCGGTGGCGGCTTCACTTGAGCTCAGCTCGGGAGCGGGGTCTTCGATCACCATTTCGGTGGTGACCGCCTCCTCCTGCGTTGTGGGTTGCGACTCTACTCGGGCCTCGTCAGAGCCAGCTGCTGGCTTGACGATCTCCGAGTCAGTCTCAGTCCCGGGCTCCTCTTCAGTGGCGCGCTGCTTGGCCTCCTCGTCCTCCCTTGCCTCGTGCTCTGATTCCTCATGCTCTTCATCCTCTGCACCCTGGCTACGGTCTTCACCGGCATCTTCTTCGAACTCGGCTTCTCCTTCCTCCTCTTCTTCTTCGATATCAGTATCCGGCTCGGTGGGGCCGTCGATGTACTGATTCGTTTCATCCCAGGAGGCGAGCTTGTATGCTACTTGTTTCCGGCGCAGGACGCACTCTGGCCGCGCAATCCATTTGGAGCCATTTCGGCGAGTACAGATCCTGTCAAGGTCAAGGTTTTCGTACCAGGATAGGATGAAGTGGAGGGTCTCGTCCGCTCCTGCCCGGGCTACGGAAGCGCGCCACTTCTTCAATTCTTCATTGACATGATCTAGGTTGGCCACCATATCGGTGATGGTGTCAGGAATTTGGCGCTCTGGCCAGAACAGCTTATGCAGCTTCATCGCAGTAGACACCATGGAGGTGCCCAGGCCCTTGAGGGATTGTACCCGGGTCATGATGTTGACAAGGTGGTCATCAATGCTGGAGGTTTCATCAACATTCAGACCGGCTGCTGCTCTGGCTCTTCTCGCTTTCTCCATGGTGGTCTCAGTAGTAGAACTGAGGTCCGGGAAGATATCTGGGTTGGGACATGCTGGTTTGAGTCAGAAAAGGAAACCAGGAAGAGGAGGAACTGAGTAGAAGAAAGGCAGAAAGTTAAAAACCAAGTGAAAGCAAGGGGAAGCGGCAACTCACAAGCTAGTTCCAGCACGAGAGCACCCAACTTGGTCCTCCAGTCTTCCGCTTCTCGGAGGTTCTTGTCCTGGATACGACGCGAGTCGTTGACGATGCCCTCCAGAGTTGTGTTCCTATCTCGGAGAGATTGGATCTCCCTCAACAGTTCTTGCTTCTCAGCGGCAGCCCGTTTCTCCAGTTCATTCTAATCATTCACAGCTGTGATTGCAGTCTTGAGCGCTTCTGTAAGTTCAAGTTGGAGCTTTTCAAACTCCTCCTTTTCGTCCTTCTGCTGCTTCTGCAATTCGGCCTCACGAACCTGCACTTGATGATGTGCTTCGGCTGGGGTGAGGCACTCCAGATGTTCCTCCCGGAATTCCTTGTACTCTTCTGCGGGTAGAACAACGTTGTTAGCAGAGTAGCCAAGTGAAGGAAAGAATGTAGAGAGAAGAAATAAAATTGGCTCACCTTCCAGAGAGGGTATGGTGGTTTGTGCTGATGCAACCATGACTTCACAGTCTTGGTGCTTTTCAACCAGCGCCTTGAGCTCACCTGTAGAGAAGACAGTAGTTAAGAAAAAAGCAAAAACCGGCGTAAGTGAAAAACGCACAAACCGAGATGCTAGAGGCTTACTTTAAATAGAGGATAGCTTGATGGCGTTGTCCAGGGCGTTCTTCTCTAGAGCGTCCTTCTCGCTCTTCTCAAACTCCAGAGCCCGATTCCGGTCTCTGACTTAGCGATGTGACCATAAAAGCTGGCGAAAAATCTTGGTCCTTTCCTGGACACTATCCTGTAGAGAAGAAGAAAATTGTGTAAGTTTGGAAGATTTGGCCCGAGTAGTTGGAAACTCAGTTGAGCTTCACCTACTCGGCCCGAATCTCGGGGACTGGGCAGTGGCTAAAAGAGAAGAGAGATGAAGAAGAAAGCTGGCAACTCGGAAAACTCAAAAAGAGGAAG
Source organism: Alopecurus myosuroides (assembly GCA_028641055.1). Taxonomy (NCBI): domain Eukaryota; kingdom Viridiplantae; phylum Streptophyta; class Magnoliopsida; order Poales; family Poaceae; genus Alopecurus; species Alopecurus myosuroides. The sequence continues at coordinate 302,542,301 of CM054062.1, forward strand.
AACACTTACCACGTAGCTCTGCTCGATGTCCTTGATAGATTTGCACAAGACAAACGTCTTGCTGGCCAGAGTACTGCAAGGTCCGGCTACAGCCATACCAACAGGGCCGATGTCGGCCTTGTTCCACTCTGTCCGGTAGTTGTCGAGGTTTCGCAGCTCGGTACCGTCCCATGCGGCGTGGCTGAGTCTCTTGCTATCCCAGAACTTCTCAATGAAGCCCACTCGGTCAAGGATAGCTGCTACGCCTTCTTCGGGGAGCTCCTCGTCCTCCTCATCACGAGAAGAGAATTCTTTGATGATCAAGGAGTCCTTTTTCCCCTTGGACTTGGAGCAGGTCATGGCCCTACGCTCTTTCAGAGCGGCTATCCGTTCAGCTTCTTGCGACATATGAATCTTGTGGCGCTCCTGCAGCTGAGTCCAGTACTCGGGGAAGGTTGGAGCAGTCTTTTCTTCGCTGGAGCCTGCACCGGGATCCTGCTCCTCTGAAGGAGCGAAGATGACATTGGCCGGGACCAGCTTGATGTTCGGATTGGGGGGCTTCTTCTTATGGTTGAGTGCCCATTTGGTCTTCTGGGCCTATTGCGCGGCAAGTCCATCTTGCGGCGTGCCCGGCTGCCCAGCCTGCCGCTTCTTGGTTGACGGTGCACCAGTCTGCGCTGCTCCTCGCTTGGGCTGATGGCGGGTTGGCTGCGCAGCTGTCTTCACCGCGGAAGCCGCTGGCTGCTTCTTGGAGTTGGGCGCGGGAGCTGACTGTGGTGGCGGAGGCACTTGGCGGGTTGGCGGCGCCTGTGGCTGGCTAGCCGACGCTGCATCCGACTTCGTGGTGTCCTGACGCGGTGGCTGCTCCTCAGCCTGGTTCTCTGCTGGTGGGGTCCTTGGCACCTCCACCGCAGGATCTTCTACCCGCTGCTCGGCAGCAGGGTCTGGCTGCGCTGCAGCAGTATCTTCATGCTGCTGCTCGGCAGCAGGATCTGGCCGCTCTGTGGCGGTGTCCTCTTGTCGCTGCTCGGCAGCGTGATCAGTGGTCTCCTCAGCTGATGCAGCTGGAGGAGTTGGTTGTTCTCGGTGTTGGTGGCATCCTGAGCAGCGTGCTCCGTGGTAGGCTGCGGCTGCTTGGAAGTACGTTCAGTATCCATCTCGGCGCATGTGTTATCGGCGCCAAGGTCTTGTTCTTCTCGGAGGGGAGAGGATGCTTGCGTCCTGTCCTCCGGTATCTGGTCCCCTTCATCGTCAGAGAGCTCCACGAGTTCTTGGGGAGCACCTCTCTTCCTCTTGGGAGCTGGTACGTTGGTGGCATCGGCATCAAGGGCCTCACTGAAGAGAAATGAGCAAAGGAAGAACAGGGTCATAAGGTACGCAGAGAAGGGAACCAGGAAGAAAAACAGCAAAGAGCCAGAATCTACTCGGAAGTACTTACCCGTCAATGGTGGGGCGTTCCCTGCATGGGTTGGGCTTGTTTACCGGCTTGTTTCTCGACCTCTTCTTGATCTTCTTGGGAGGGGGTGCCTGCACACCACTACACGTCCTTTTCCTAGTAGTGGTGGGAGCAGCAACAGACACCGGAACCACGTCAATTGGTTCCTCTCCTTCGTCCAGTTCAGGTTCCTCTGCAGCGGAAAGAAGGAAGAACTCAAGATAAAAGAGGGGAATTCAGGAGCACTACAGGCAAGCAAAGAGGTGAACTCGGTCACCTTCTTCGTCCTCTGACCAGTCCTGGATAGAACCTGCGACTCGGGACTTACCGTCTTGGCCAGCACGAGGGATGCACAGGGTGTCCTGAATATCGTACGCTGTTGCGTCATCCTCTGTCCTGTCTGCCTCCCAGTTGGCCTTGAAGATAGGTTGATCCTCGGTCTTCTGGCGATGGATGTACTATTGATGCAAACATAAAGCATAGTAAGTTGAATTTCAGCAGAGTAGGTATCCTACTCGGTTTAGCGTGCAAACATAAGGCACAAAATTCTAAGGACCAAAGGAGATAAAATGGGTAGAGGTGCTACTCAGTTTAGCGTGCAAACACTAAGCACAAAATGCTAAAGATCATAGGAAAATTATACAGAGAAGGCCCTACTCTGAACATAATGCAAATATAAAGCATATAAGGCTAAGAGAAAATCTATCTGGCACAGCATGCAAACATAAAGCATATAAGGCTAAGAGAAAATCTATTCGGCACAGCATGCAAATATAAAGCATATAAGGCTAAGAGGAAGACTATTCGGCATCGAATACGAATACTGAGCATACAGAGAAGAAAACCAACCTGGGAGATGGGCTTGGTGCAGCTATACGGCACGAAGCCATAAGCCCAGTTCTCGGAGAGGGTGGTCCGCATGATGGACTTGGCCCAAATGGCCACCTCTGCCTTGGTAAGCTCGAAGGTGGTCATCCGGGTGCAGTCTCGAGGGCCGCCCATGTAGCACATCTTGTGTACCCGGCTCTGCATCGGGAGCACGCGGCGCTCTACCCAGCAAGCCATGGGTCATCTTGGAGGAGCCCCTCCTTCACCAGCTGCTCCAGGCGCTTGTCTACCTGGATGACATCGTTCACCGTCTTCTTGGGGTTGTACCCCCAATTCTGTCCGGTTGGTGGCGCGTTCTCGAACTTGGGAAGCCCAATCCGATCCACGGGCTTCTCTCCTTCTGCAGGAGGGGCATTCTTCACGTACAGGAAGCCCCTCTTCCACTTGCGGACGGTTTCCAACCCGAGTACTCGGGGATGGTTGCCAGTGCTGCGCTGCAGCATCATAGCGCTACCCATCTGGGTCCTAGCCCTAGGAACTAAAGGATTGTTTGGATTGGGGACACTTTGCTGGCGGAGGAAGAAATAGCGAGCCCGGGTGTGGATGGTTGGGTACACACCCAGGAAGGCCTCGCAGACGGCAGCGTGTGTGGACAACATCGCGATGGAGTTTGGGGGAAGATGGTGCGGCTGAAGGCCGAAATGGTGGAGAAAGTCGGAGAAGAACTTCGAGATTGGCAAGCCTAAGCCACGCTTGAAATGGGAAAGGAAAACCACATACTCACCGGCTTCCGGACTCGGGACGATCTCCTTGCCGGGAGGGCGGCAAATCACGCCGGGAGGGACGCGCCCGGTATTCAGCAGCCACTGACAGTCATCAGCGGTGACGTCGGACCCCTCCCAACCGGTGCGTGCCGGCGCCGCCTTCTCCTCGTTCTGCTCCGCGGCGATGTTCTCAAGATCCATGGTGGCGCGGTCGTTGGCGGAGAAGCGGAAGTTCATCGGGGTCGATGGCGCAGACCGGAGTCGGAGACGCGCAGGGTGCTCTCTTCTCTCTCTGGTCGCGAACGGGCGGCGCGCTGCGAGCTCGCGGCGGCGCTGCGGTTTGCGGTGGAGGCGGAAACGAGGAGAAGCAGTGCGGGATGGGGAAAGTGCTGGATTGATCGTGGCTAGGATCGTGCAGCGTGGGCTCTCGAGTATACGATCGAAGTGACATAACGGGCCATGGGCCCCAGGTGCAGTGACAGGCGCGTGGCACGTTGTAACTCCAGAACCGAGGCGTCGGGGGCGTGGACGCGTGACATGTGCCCTATCTGGACACGAGAAGATGGATTCGCTCTGGATCGAGCGGGAGCGCGTTGGAAATTTCGCTAAGCGTAGAGTACTCGGTAGAACGATGCGGCATGTGCTCTACTCAGCACCAAGAGGAATGCTCCAGTAACCACAGATGGAACAGTTCGAGTAAGAGTTATGGGTGTCCGGGTTGAGGAGCAACTCGGACACACTTCTTCCTGAAGGCAGTTTGGTTTAAGCTGGCAGGGCCCAGTAAACGAGTTCACTGGACTCTATCAGCTTCGGGGACTAATGCCGGGGGGGGGGGCTACCCCGAGTAGGCATAAGGTAGGGGATAGAACGGAGATCAGGGTACTATTTGCCGGGTAGGCGGCTACCCGGGTATCTGTATCCGGTAGACGCTACTCGGTAGTAAGTACTGAAGGCCCGGAGAGGATAATGAGGAAGATCATAATCATCCGGGTGGAGATCAGGTGGTCCGAGTAGATGGGCTGCAATCCTACTCGGGCACAAAGTCAATGGATCCGTTCTGACAAGATCCCGCGTATCCCACAGCCGTACAGGCGTGCGGTTCAACTTACAAGGAACATGATTATCTGCGCTACGGCGTGGGTACAGTGGGGTAGGCGCCTGTCACGTCATGTCACTGACAAGTGGGACAGGACATGTCAGGGACCTACTCTATGAGACTGACAGGGTGGACAAGTCCTGTCAGCCGGACGGCACGGCGACTTCTCGCAACGGCGTCAGCGGGAACACGGAGGCGTGCTCCGAGTCACAATAGAGATGTCACTTCGTGTACCCTTAATCGTTGTTTACTCGACTGGGTAGCAGTATATAAGGTGTCCAGCCCCCTCCTGCGTGAGGGACATTGCCCTGAGAGCATTTATTGCGAGACTTAGCACTAGACACAGAGAGAGAGCAAGCAGCCGGCTACTCGGCAGAAAGAGAATTTGTATTGTGGCTACTCGGTCGATACATATACAGAGAGATAGGCAGGAGTAGGGGTGTTACCTCCACACGAGGGCCCCGAACCTGGGTAGATCGAGGTGTTTGCAGTACTTCTGAGCGCGTCTACTCGACGTGCGATTCTTCCCCGAATACCTACAGCGTCCATCGGCCCCAACACTTTAGCCATCCCATGACATCTGTCTTCACCACTCTACGACAATCAGTTGCTGGTTTCGAGCTCATTTTTATACAGTTTTGGCTATGCCTGCATAGCTGTCGCAGTCGAGGGGTTGTGGAGCCGATGATCCATTACCGAGCACGCTTGCCGATGTGATTCGTCCTGGGGCTTGGTAATCCCAGTAACCCTCGATTGTTGTTGCACTTTCAGGACACATAACATCTCTGTATAGCTTTGGTCCCGTTCCTTCGGATTCATACGATTCATGGACGCTTTGATATGTATAGTTGGTTATGACTAGCATGGACACAAGGAGTAGTAGTACCGTGGTGATCCGGCCTGCGTGCCGATTAATCCGGTCTGCCTGCCGTTGTTTGTTGCGGCCGGGGCTGGTAACCCTGAAGCCCTTGTGGGTCCATGACTAGGAGCGCATAACAGTATTTATACCTCTGGGTCTGGGGTCGTGACATGTTAGTAGCATGTCACCTCAAAAATTATTGTTTTGTCATAAACGTATCCCTCATTTCTGATGCTCCATGATGATATTATGCCAATTGCTACATATTTTCTCCCTTCTTTATGTCATTTTTATCGATTTTCCGGACTAACCTATTGACAAGATGCCACAGAGCCAGTTCCCAGTTTTCTGCTGTTTTTTGTTTCAGAAAAGTTGTTCTAGAAATATTCTCGGAATTGGAAAGTTCAAAGCCCGGAAGTTATATTTTCCCCGGAAGCATCCAGAAGACCGAAGAGGAGACGAAGAGGGGCATCAGGGGGCCCACACCATGGGGTGGCGCGCAACCCCCTTGGCTGCGCCAGGGGGTGGTGTGGGGCCCCTGGACCTCCATCGCCTCTGCCATTTCGCCTATTTCACCCCCCGGATGGAAAACCCTAAACACATCGACCTTTTCCGTAAAATACATCCGTAGTTCCGCCGCCGCCACCAACAAGTTTCGGGGGACAGATCTCTGTTCTGGCACCCTGCCGGGACGGGGAAGTGCCCCCGGAAGCCATCTCCTTCGACTCCACCGCCATCTCCGTCACCGTTGCTGTCTCCTATGATGAGAAGGGAGTAGTTCTCCCCCGGGGCTGAGGGCTCTACCGGTAGCTATGTGCTTCATCTCTCTCTCCCATGGTGTGATCTATATGTGAAGAGCTTTGTAATCTAGTTGAATATGTAGATTGACCTTCATCTGTTATGCTACTCAAGTGGTTTTGTTATCTCCGTAAACAATTTGATCACGGTGTAAAGGTGATAGTGTGTGCGCCGCGTGGTTTAGCATGATATTTATATCTTGTGGTGGAAGATGAACCTATGAAATTGTGGCGTTTGTTTAGTACTAATATAGGGCGCTCAAGGTGATAGTGTGGGGTGACCTAGAGAGGGAATATAAACTTGAGGAGTGCTGTTAAAGCCCTACGCCATGATTTAGTGTTCATTATTCGACCGGAGAGTGGTTCGGAGTAGCATAGTGAAGAGATGATATTTATGCATTGAATTATGTGATCATTGTTGAGAGTGTCCTCTAGTGAAAGTAGGAGCACTAGGCCTTATTTCCAAGCATTGAAACACCGTTTTCCTTATGTTCTGCTACATGTTTGCTTGCTGCCATATTTATTTCAGATTGTTATTATCACTTATAATCATCCATACTGCTTGTATTTTACTCTCTCTTCGCCGAACTAGTGCACCTATATACCTGACAAGTATATTGGGTGTGTTGGGGACACACGAGACTTCTCGTATCTTAATTGCTGGGTTGCTTGAGAGGGATATCTTTGACCTCTACATCACTGAGTTTGATATACCTTGGGTGATCCACTTAAGGGAAACTTGCTGCTGTTCTACAAACATCTGCACTTGGAGGCCCAACACTGTCTACAAGAATAGAAGCGTGCGTAGATATCATCCGTCTTCGACTCTCCTTCAGTGTTCTGGATGCTTCCGGGGAAACTAGGCACTTCAGGCTTTGTGGGGTATAATTCCGAGAATGTTTCCATAACAACTTTTCTGAAACCAAAAACAACAGAAAAAAGGGAACTGGCACTTGGCATCTTGTTAATAGGTTAGTCCCGTAAAACGTATCAAAATGCTATAAATAAGGGAGAAACCATGTAGCCATTTGCATAATATGATCATGGAGCATAAACAAATTTAGATACGTTGGAGACGTATCATGATCACGTCAGCATCAAGAATTTTTTCTCGCGCTGTTGTCGGGGACTTCCAGCTTGCCGCAAGAGGAGTCTCAGACTTCCACTCTCTTTCTTCTGTTTTGTTCTTGCTTAGTTTACTTTTGTTTAGTCTTGTTTTCTCTCTATCAAAAATCCAAAAAACTAGTTCTCTAGTTTCTAGTATTTTACTTGTTTTGTTAGTTTATTCTTTACTTTACCTTGTCTCTATGTCTAAAGCAAAAAGAAACTGAAATTAAAAACTTATGAACTTTCTTTTTAACCCCGGTCTTGCTTGGCTTTTCGAAAAATTTACACACCCTAAACTAATAGCTAGTAATGAAGAAGCTATAGAAAGAGAAGCTACTGGAATTTTCTCGTTGAAAGAAAAATATGATTATAGTAAACATGATAAACTTTATGAATCAAGTGATGAAGATGATACACTTGATGAATGATTTTTATTTTGATGATGATAATGTGCCATAAGCACCTTGAAGAATGAGTGCTATATTTATGAATATGATGATCCTATGGATTCTTAAGAAATACCCATGTTTTATGAACTTGATACTTGCTACAGAGGTAACAACCTCAAAGACTCAAAGAATAAAAACAAAGAGAAACAACTTGATACTTTGCCTACTATTATTTATGATAATCCTTTCTATCTTGATAAATCTTATGATAATCCTCTATTTGTTCCTACTATTGATATGCATCATAATGAGGATTTTTTCTTAGAACGTTTATATGATAATGCTTTAGATGATAGTCTTATGTTACTAGATGATATAAATTGTAATACTACTGAAAATGGGATGAGAGAGGTCTTGACTTTAGCTAGAAGGAGTACCATACCTTTTGAGAGTGATCAATTGTTTTGTTATACAATTGTTAAAAGTGGGTTGGAAGAGGTCATGATTTTAAATATTGATCCCGCTATTTTGGAGCTTGCTATCAATTATATGCTTGTAGATCATGAAATTCATTCTATGTTTTATAGTTATATTTTTGAGTTTTTTCATGATGCTACTTAAAATTATTATGAGGGAGGAAAATATGGTTGTAAGAATTTTCATGTTACTAAAACATGTCTCTTTAGGTTGAAATTTTCAAGTTCCTTTTATTTTACCTTCATGTGCTTGCTACTTTGAGCGTCTTTGATTTATTTCTTTACAAGATTCCTATGCATAGGAAGTGGGTTATAATTAAATGTGTTTCATATTTGCTTCTTAATGCTCAATTTTTCTTCAATTCTGATTTCTTATTGAGCATCTTCTGTAAATATTAGGCCATCTTAATGGCTATAAAGAAAGAGCTCTTTGGAGACAACCCTTTTTATTTTATCTTTCGGTTTTCCCTTTACTTTGGAAGTTGTTACCTCTCTAACAACCGCTTCTTAAATTTTTTTTGTGCCAAGAGAAACCTCTAAGAAAGTTAGTATGATTTGGGGAAATTGTTGTTTTCTGTCCATATTTTTGTGCTTCATGAAAAACCTCGGTTATCTCCGCCCCAGGAATTTTTTTATAAATTTTCGGCACCTACCCCAGTTTGTTATGTAACTTCATTAGTTTAGAACTTTTTTGTTTGAGCTACAGAATTGCCGTCGCAAAAATTCATTTTTACCAGATGTTCTGTTTTGACAGATTTCTGCCAATATTTGTATTTTCCTATTAATCTTTTTATTTGAGATTATTTCGGGGGGAGAGCCTTAAAATTAGTCATGACAGTAGCTAATGTTTTAAATTCAGTGTTAGACTTGTCTTGAAACTGAACCAAGTGGATTTATTATTTTGATGCATTAACATTGCTAATGAAGATTGTGAGAAGTTTTTGGTGGAAGAAGTTTTCAAGTGTAGGGAGAGAAGAATGATTTGATGAGATGAAGGATGGACAAAATCTCAAGCTTCGGGATGCCCATGTCACCCCAAGACATATCCATGAAGTACAAGCATCAAAGCTTGGGGATGCCCATGTCACCCCAAGACATATCCAAGAAGTACAAGCGTCAAAGCTTGGGGATTCCCAAGGCATCCTCTTTTTCATCAACAAAAATATCAGGTTTCTTTCAAAACACTATATATTTAATGCTTCACATGATATGTGTTATTCTTGGAGCGTCATTTTATTTTGCTTTCAGTTTTGTTTTGTTTTCTTTGCAGTATTTTATTGTTAGATCCTAGCATATTTTAGTTTGGAGAGAGACACGCTCCGTTTTTATTGCCTAGAACACTCTAGTTTTCACTCTTATTGTTTATCTCTTCTTCAATTTTTGCTAGTACTACGTTTAGCTCTTGTTTTTCACTTGAATTTTGTTTAGATCTGATTGGTTTGCTTCAGTTATATATGATTATCTCTCTTGTTTTTAATGATTATTTGCTTTGAGAGTTATTTCAAATAAGTTAATTGGCGTTAGAAAAGAGTAAAATATTTCATCCTTATATTAGTGCAAAAGGAAGCTTGTCTTTACTGTGGCTTAGACTTTGGCATGTCACGTTAGATGTTATTTTAATTGTGGTATCATGACTAGTCTCAAATATATGAGAGTGCTTAATATGCCTTTCGTGGTGGTATCACGGCAGATGCCATAGGATGGCTTGAGTTGGGGCCAATGGACGCTGTCGGAACCGGGGAGGGATAGCGCGCTGAGTAGCGCACACTGAAGACATGACGTGCACACTTGGTTTAACCACGTTCAGGGCTCTCATGAGGAGGTAAAACCCCTACTCCTGCTTGTCTGTCTGTATAAAGGTGGGAATCTGGGTTACATGTTTGCTCCTCGTGTCGTTCTAGCTATAGGAGGAAGAAGGAGCTCGTAAGAAACTAGCAGGAAGCGAATCTAGTAGTGTTCGTTGTCGTCGTACCTCGCGCAGGAGGGCTAGGACACCTTATATACTGGTGGCCAGGGACATACGATACAGGGTATACGTGAAGAACAATGTGGCGCAGCACACGCCGACCAGCACGGGGCAGAAATTCCAACGTGCGTCACCGCACTGGCTCCATTGTCACTTCTGCGGTAGACAGGACGTGGCCTCGCCCATACCTAGCCACTGCTCACGCAAAGGCTCACAGTCAGCGGTACATGATTACCTTATAACTTGAACCTGCACGCTTGTACCCCCCGCGATATCAGGGATACACCTGCACCATTGACCCTCGTTCGAGATCAGACATACTTCGCCTATCCCGGCTTCTCCAAGGTTAACTCGGATAACCCGGGCGAGATCTTCCTGCAAGACAGTATACAACAAAGCATATACCGACATACCACTTATCTCGGTCAGCGTATGCCTGTACGACACTATGTCAGTCAATTTTTGACTTGGTCCACACTTTGGACACCACTTTATACCTTCCATGACCCTACCCGGGGGTGGCCCCCCGACAGTGCCATTGAAATTAAAACATGTGTTGTTTCCTCATATTGAAGCATGGTATCATGGTACTCTCATTTGAATGATTTATTTGGATTGACTTGGCGCATGCTCACACCATGTTATGACTATAAATAAAGTCACCTCTAGCCTTGATGATCATTTAGTTTTTGACTTGTAATATCACTTCATGCTTTGATTAATGATGTTTTGTCGATTATGGCCGTTATTGCTCTCTTAGTTGGTCGCCCCCAGTTTTTTGCTAGCCTTCACATATACTGAGTATGAGCTCTACTCGTGCATCCAACTCCCAAAAACCAAAGTTTGCCAAAACTGTCCACCATACCTACCTACATGTGGTATTTTACCGCCACTCCAAGTAAATTTCTCATGTGCTACCTTTAAACCTTCAAAATTATTAACCCGTTTTGTGTTCCTGTTTTAGCTCATGAGGAAGTAGTTTAAATTTTATTATGGTTTATGTCAAGCAAGGTTCTTCTCCCTTATATCACCCCAACGAGTATAGAAGCTATGCTCATCTTAATTTGTAGAGAGCTGGTGCCAAATAATATGAACTTAAATAATATAAAAAGGCACTTCCCCATGGATTGATGAATGTTGGTGTGCACCCGTGGATACGGCTAGCTCTGGTTTGCAAAAGAAAAGGTGAGGAAATTTCCAACCCTTAAGAAATAAATGCTAATAGAAACCGCTGTCAAAAGTCTAAACACCTTGCTTGACATGGATTATGATAAGTTTTTCACTACCATTATTTGACATAGACATACACCTCTCTCAATATTGTGGTATTGCTTGTTCTTAAATTATTTGTATCTATTCACCATTTAAACTTTGAAGGTGTCCTCGCATTTATGTTTTGCTATTCCACAAAGGACAAGCGAGATACCATGTTATTATGTTTTTTTATGATCAATAACTTATTGCTTTCAATGCTTCATTATTTATTGTCAACTATTTGTGTTACTTTTCATGTGCAACATAGTTGCTAAGTTCACATTAGTTCAAATAATATTTATCATGTCTTTGTTAAAGTACTTTGATCTTAGCTCGCAATGCTTTTACATAACGTTGATCAAGATTATGTTGGCTTCATGTCACCTCCAAAATTATTTTGTTATCAGTTACCCAGTCGAGGATGAGAAGGAGTTAAGCTTGGGGATGCTGATACATTGCAAACATATCTATAATTTTTTATGGTCAATGCTTGTTTTCTATCCAATGCCCTTATTTTATTACCATGTTTTCACATGTTTTACTTCTTATTTCGGATGATTTCATACACTAACCTATTAACAAGATGCCCCAGGCCAATTGCTATTTTTCTTTTCAGAAAAGTTCTTAAGGAAATATTCTCGGAAAGGGCTGGAAATTCACGGAGATTAGTTTTTACCTGAAACAAAGATAAAGTCCAAAGAAGATCTGGAGAGGGCCCAGGGCCCCCTGGGGTGTTCCAGGCCCGACCCGACCCTAGGACGCACCTGGTGGGCCCCTGGCCACCGCCTCATGCCACCTCTTCGCCTATAAATTTCCTTTAACCCTAAAAACATTGGGGGCAGAGTTATTTTCAATGAAACATACAAAGAGGCGTCGTCACCTCGAAAGTCCAATCTTGGGCTTATGGAGCCCTGTTCCGGCAACCTAACGGAGGGGGAAATCGTCACCGGATGCCTCTTCATCGCCATGATTTCCTATAGACAAATGTGTGAGTAGTTCATCTTGGGACTACGAGTCCATATAGGAGTAGTTAGATGGTTGTTCTCTCCTCTATGCCTCCATGTTTAGAGTCTCATGATATGTCTCACATGATCAAGACCATTGTTATGTAATTGTACATGTTGAGTTTGCTAGGATTTGATGAACCATGAGATTATGATTATTTTGTTCATGTCAATCTGAGATGCTTCACTTATATTCGTAGAGAGTTTTAATCTTGTCTTGCAATGCTCTCCGGTGTTTATGATTACATTGGCCACGTTGTTGTTTTCACCTCCAAGAGAGGGTTTATATGCTAGATGGTAGGTTCGTACCTCCCTTACATATGTGCTCGAGTGACAGAAACGTGACAGATGGGGGATGCGATGTTGTTACTAGGGAGAAAACAGCGGTGCTCTTGTCTAGGGATAAGAACCACTGCTTACATTACGTATGGTTCTTAATGCATTAGTCTGTTCACACAAAGTAATCACTTCGTTGCTGCAACTTAGTACCAGAGAGATTTGGTGGATAGCTTCCTTGAGGTGGACTTTAGATATGGATGCATGCTCGATAGGGGTCCATATTCGTTGACGTAATGCCTATAATGTTAGAACACATGAACTATATCTCGTCATAATAGTATGTTATACGTTTATGATTTGTCAATTGCACAATTGTAATTTGTTCACCCAACATGTTTGTTTTCTTTGGAGAGACACCACTAGTGAAACTATGGCCCCTGGTCCTATTTTCCTCATATTTACATCCTTTTTTAAAAGCACTTTCATAATCATTTCCTTACTATTCCGTTTTTATTTTATTTACTTTTCAAGACTCTGTACGTTTAATCTCTAGTTTTCAGCAATACCGGAAGATTGACAACGTTCCAGAAAGTTGGGGGCAAGAGAGAGTTTATGTTTGTGTGCAGGTTCCATGCTTGTTGACGTGCGAGACAACAAGCAACCTTCTCCAAGATTACGAAGTCCTACTTGTTCGATAAACCCTGGTTCTCTAACCGGGGGGAAATTTCGGCTAGACTACATCATACCTTCCGCTTGGGGTCTCCCAACGAGCGTGTCATCACGTCAGCATCGCACGCGCACCCTCCAAATCGATAGCTAGCCTCGCCGCCGCCCCTTCACCCTCTGTTCCCCTACGTCGCTGGGTATTCGCGGCGACGTTGTTTGCATCAACTCACCACCGCTCCCTACATCGTTGGTATGAGCCTCCCATCTCGTTTGCGCGTTGTCAAGTTATTGTTACAGAATCTAAAGTTGGACTATATTTGCCTCTAAAAAATTGGATGATTTAAACCTTATAATTTAGTAGATCTTGAGCATGGTGCCACTAATTTTGCAGATCAACTGCTTAAGAAAAATTCTAGATCCCAGCGACGAAACTTCCAATTCCTCCATGTGTATGTAAATAAGAAAATGTGTTGTGCCCACAATAGGAGATTTACAAAAAGGAATAATCCTTTTTTTTAGAACAAATTACTCTGTTTTCCTGTAATTTATACTTATTTTTAGCTTTGTTGAAAGGATAAGGCATGCCATGTGTGCAAGAATTGTTCTTTTTTCCATAACCAATTAGTTTGTTTAACCTTTTCTAAATTCTAATTTTTTTCTTAACCTAACTAAAAAGGAGATGACATGCAATGTATGCAACAATAACTGTTGGAACTATTGTAGGTCCAGCTTCATTGTTCATCTGGAAGACTGTCATCGCAAGTCAATTTTAAGAAAACAATTTGATCCTTTTCATATACTTGCATTGTGTTCTATGTATTTATTATACTTACAAAAATTATGTGTTTCTTTTTGTTATTTTTTTTACAGATTGTACCGTGCAACGCTCAGCTAGAGTGAAATGAGTTAGCATGCGAGATTGGGTTATTTCGTGCTCTTGGGGGTACGAACAACGTTCACGTGAACAAAGGATATACCAAGACCCTCTTTCACGACAAATAATGTGAGCAGTTCATCTCGAAGAACAAACTTGGCCGATGAGACATGCTTGTGTTCAAGATGAAACCTGGCCCCAGGATGGATGTTGTCATGATGGACTTTGGAAACAACTAAGAGCACAATGAACATAGTTCCATTGATGAGATCTCTTCTCATAGTGCTGATGAGATCAGTTCTGATGATGATATTGACGAAGATGACATAATCATTGTTACCCAAAGAGTTAGTATGCATAACAATGAGAAGGAACGCGTCGCTCAGCTGCTACCCATTAGACCCTAATTTGGGCTTCTGTTCGTGACTCGCTTGACGACCACAAGTCTGAACAAACATGATATCGTATGTACTTATAGTAATCCTTCTCAAACAGGATCTTTTCCATAGTGTTCACATTCAATAACCATGAACTGTGTGTATGTACATGTTTCATGCACAGAAACTATCTAAAAATATAGTAGAAAATGCTGGCATACTGATTCATGGATGCGGTGGACTATGATTTGGAGCAGCAGGGGCGCATGTCACCAACATTACATACAACAAGACACGCGATGGCCGCATTATCATCGATATGGTGGGGTGGAAAATGTTCGTAAAATGCAAGAATATTCATATTGATCAACCTGTTTTGATCATTCTACACTGCAGGTCGTGTTTGAGATGCAACTCATTTAAAGCTAATGATATATAGTTATAAGTTTGTATATATAAGGGTTGTCTAGTGAACTATTTATCTTTTTTCCTACTTTGTTTGCATAACTTGAAGTTTGTACTTAATGACATACTAATTATGCTCTAGGTATTGTTGGTTAAATATATGTGATCTATTGTATCTATATGACTAGATGCACTCTGTAGTTGGGGAAGGATTTCCCCTCTGGTGGTGCGGTACCAGAAAATTGGACACACGGGAATTTCCCAGAGGACATGTTTTTTTGCCAAATTAGGGCATGTTCTTGCCGGCGAGAAGATCGGATGGTCCGGGACTAGCGACGCCCATTAGCACGAGCCGTGTCTGATGAGCTTACATTTAGAGACGGCATTTTAAATCGTCCGTCTGAGCGTTTATAGTTTTGGAGAGTATTTTTATTTTCAGCCGCCTTAGGGATTCGGTCATTAGAGCCGGTTTCAGAAACCAGCTCTATTGAGCATTTTATTAGAGACCCTCTGTTGGAGTCGGTTGACGGAAACCGGCTCTGCCTGTTGTACGAAAATCGACTCTATTGCCAGGTTAATTTTGTACTAGTGGTAAGGCCACAAGAAGAAGGAAAGCAACGGAAAGGATAAGGAATGGAGGAGAAGCCATAAGGTGACGCGGTTCGAACGAGGTAACACGTTGTGGTGGGCCTCCGTCCCATCGATGTCTCCGCTCACAAAAGGACGTGTGCCGTCCACTAAGCCAGGAGGACGCGTGGGACGGGATCCTCCGTAGGCCATGAATACGATGTCTCTCTTTGACCACAGGGGAAAAGTACATGTGTCGCCATCTGGATCTCAACACTGTCTGGCAAAATGGTCAATAGTCCAACAGTGAAGTCGGAAACTATTTTTTGGTCCCTGCTCCTGCCTAATTAACAAATCGAAGAAAAAACTTTGAAAAAGAATATCTGGCTATAGTTAACGGTCTATCCTACAAACCTATAAAATTTCATACTTATATGCAAAATATTATGAGCTACAAAAATGACAAGATGATTAAATCTGCAGATTCAAAAAGCGGCATAACCAGATCTACACTTTTTTTATCTTTTTTGTATAACCCGCACTATTTTGTATTTGAATTTGAATATTTTCATGTTTAGGATAAACTGTTAACTATAACCGGATTTTGTAGAATTTTTTAAAACTTATAAATATTTTTTTTGATATTTTTAAAACAGGCAGTAGCACCGGTGGCCAGATCGCTACTCTGGAGAAGTACACTATTGATCCCTGGACGACGCACTCGGAACGGAAGCAGCCTGGTGTGTGTGGTGTTGGTTGGATACTTAATTTGGAGGCAGCGACCCTGCAGCTAACGTCCCCTCTACAACACGTTGGAAGTGCGGATGTACCCGAAACCTATGTACATGTGTTTCTAGTCGACGGCGACCTGACCTGACCAGCCAGTCCTCTTCCATGATTCCATTTTCCATCACCGGCAAGCACCACTCACTCGTCGCCACGGCAGGGCCAACATGAAAAGCAAGACTCTTTTTTTAAATCAAGCAAAAGACTCAATTATTCTATATCATGCGCTAAATATGTACAGTACTATATATACACAGTTCAATCAAAAGTTGGATTAGACAAACAATCTTCAAATAAATATTTAAAGTTGTTTGAAAGTGGGATCGATTGATTATACGTATGTGCGCAGTCCAATTATACTTGGACGCCACTTCTCTGCATAGTTTTTCATGGTTAGCTAATTTTTGTCCACGCTTAGTGGCCGGGTTGGCAGTCGTCTCCCATCCAACATTCTTCTAAGTCTACTCGATCGTGCATGACTTGTTGCTCTCTGTGTCGTCGATGGGTCCAAGTCCAAACGTAATTTAATGGCACGCCTCCATTGCTGTGGGTCGTTGGCCAACCCCCGTTCCACTTCACTCTACTCTACGCCTTCCAAAGAAAAATACGGCAGCAGTCTTTATACACTCCTTTTTGGCCGTGCAGTCGGGCCTACTTTCCCTCACGCCTCCACTCAGGCGAGCCTATAAAACTGCACCGGCGATTCCCATTGCTAACCAACACCGCACCCTCACTCTTGACATTATATCTCACCTTCCTTTGCTCGATCAATCGTACTGCGCGCTTAAGTAAGTGGGCCGATTGGCAATCTTAGGATAGCAATGGCGGCGCAGGGAAGAGGCAGTGCTATCGTCGTGGTCATCGGGGTCCTGCTCGTCTGCGTGCTCCTCAGCGCCCACGTCGCCGAATCGGCGGTGTTTAACGTCGGCGACCGTGGCGGCTGGTCCTTCAACACCAACTCCTGGCCCACCGGCAAACGCTTCAAGGCCGGCGATGTCCTAGGTACGGTCTGCCTACCTCTGTTGTCGATCTGTGCATGCATGCTAATTGATACTACGAGGTGTGTTAGCTGCTTTGCGCATGCGATTGATTCATTCATGGATGAGTGGTGCAGTGTTCAAGTACGACGCGACGGCGCACGACGTGGTGGCGGTGAGCGCGGCGGGGTACAGGGCCTGCACTAAGCCGGCGAGGGGCGCCAAGGTGTACAAGTCCGGCGCCGACCGCGTCACCCTCGCCCGCGGCACCAACTACTTCATCTGCAGCGTGCCCGGACACTGCCAGTCCGGCATGAAGATCGCCGTCACCGCCGCATGATCCTTCCGTCCATCCATCGGACCATCGTCGTCACGTCATTATCTGACATGAACTTCATAATTTGCTAGTAACAAAATAAATGGGACGGCGTTAATTAATTTGGTCGAGCTCCATCGATCGGTATGTCGAATTGATTTCGGCACGGCCGTATGTGCGGTGCGCTACTTTCATTTGATTTCGGCACGGCCGTGCGTGCGCGTTATGCATTTGTACTTCTGGTGATGCATACATGAATAAATTAGTTGTTATTTTCCCATTATATATTTGAACCATCTTTGTGGTGCTTCGACTATTGCCGGAGCCCAACTTCGTTCGGTGATGTCAAAACCATATAGCTAGCACACCACTAAAAGCAACTTTTACTACGAAATGGCGAATAAAAAACCAGAAGAAAATTATTTAAATATCATTTTGGAAAGCTTTTGGTCACTTGAAGGTCATTTTGAGAGATCCTTAGAAACCAAATCTCAAATTTGTTAAATCGTAATTCAATAAATTAGCGAATACCATTTTTCAAACCGAAGAAAAATAAAGAAAAACGCTCCCTCAGCGTCAACCCCCGCGGGCGATCGTGCACAAGACTCCGCAACCCCGCTCACCCCTTCCCCTGAGCCGCCGGGTGCAATCCGCACAGTGCCGGCGGCGACGACCCGTCCATGGCAGACTCACGCTATGCCTTGTGCAGGGAAGGGTCGGCCAGAGGCAGTGCTCCTTGGTGGCGTGGGATCTCGACCTAACGAGGCAGTGTGTCATGGCAGCACTGTCCTAGCGGCATGGACGAAAGCTGGGCATGCATGGTGAGGAGCTTCCAGAGGCGGCGTGAGGAGATGGGGTACTCCCTGCCAAGGCCGGTGCTTCTCTGGCCAGGAGTGCTCGATCTGGGCCAGTGAGGGCCCGATAGTACCTGGTTTTACTACGGCCATCACATCCTTGGCCCATGTCCGACGGTTGACTGCGTCTGGGGCGCCAGATCTAGGCCAGGCGGTCCCAGATCTGGTGGCCGCTTGGCATACCTATAAAGGGTTTTGTGGGGCTTGACTGGCAGGCGGCACCGTTGTTGCCGTGCTCATTGCCCTTCTGCAGCTAGGTGATGGATATCTCGCACTGTCTTGCCTTGTCTTTACCGCTGGATCCATTTTGCTGGTGGATGCTGCTACGCTGGTGCGAGATCATGGATGGCAGGGCACCGTCGCTGCAAGGTTGAGTGTGCGGACGTCTCTCTGGCTAGCTCGTTAAAGTGTTCATGATCTTTCTCGTTTGTCATGAGTATGGAGTGTAGGGAGCATTGGGGAATCCTCGTGTTGGCGGCGTTTCGGCAAAGAAGCTCCCATATCATGTTCTGGAGGCCGGACTTGGTGACAATGGGTCGTCCGTGGTACTGGGTGATTGTGCGGGAAGGTTTTTCCAGGCGAAAACTTACCACTATGGTGCCAGCAGCGTCGATGCCTATGGGTGGCATAACCCTCCCAGAGGCATCGTGTTGCTTACCTCCCCAATATCGGGGCTCTAGGTGCAAACCCTTTTACTTTCCCGGTCTGGAAGACGGCGACATGATGAGTCGTCACCCTCTTGTAGGCATCGTCGTGGGGCTCTGATACCTCTTGGTATCATTGTATTGTCGGCAAGTTTGGATCCTAATTCGAGGAACTTCCAACACTAACGTGGGGCATTCGCGACAACTTTATATCTTAAACACATGACTTTGTCCTCGCCACGCTCAGTCCTCATTGTCAACTGGTAGCATCGGTGCTCCATAGCCCGAAGAAATAGGGAAAGCGGCCCGCTCTAAAAATAACTTGGGCGTGTGGTGCGACAACGTTTGATGATTTATCAAGGAGACATGGTGGCACCTTTAGTTAGTAGTATTGTATGCTTTTTGGGAGGGGGGTTGTGAATTCTCATGTTATTTCTGTTTGTTTTCTTTTCCCTGCTCTGTAAGAGGGTTCTCTTATCACTTTGTATCAGTTCATTCATGTGGATTTAGTTAACGCGAGGCAAAATTCTGTTTCAAGGAAGACATTTTTCAACTTGGTGTTTTATCGGACACATGTTATTAAAACTGAAATATTCTAAATGAGACAAAACTAGGTCGGAGATGAAGAGCATGAATGTTCAAAGTGAAATTAAAGATATTAAAAACAAAGATTCATTTTATTCTAGAATGTTACACCATTTGAATATTCATAGAAGCTTTATTAACATTTTCATGGTAGATTTTTATTGTTTTCAAAACCCATTTTGGTGGTGAGAGAGGAAACACTTGAGATCCTTGACACTAGTGGAACCATCAAAATATGTATTTACAAATAAGAAATTGTATTCGGGTTTTTAATTAGATAAATCACGAATACCATTTGTAAAATAATATCATTGATTGTTGGACGACACAGTAAGTGAAACTATTGAGTTTTTTCAGCTCATACCCCCACCATAGAATAAAAATAATTTTCATTCTAAAATTATCATACTATTGCCGAAATCTAAATTTCATGATAACTTTCTTGCATAGAGTGAGTTGGCTAATACAAGCCGTATTGTAAAAAACTAATTTAATGTCCACTCTCGACAACGTGGATGGCCGAAGATCAATTTCGGACTCTACGTCCATGGAAGTAGCTATGTATATTAGTAAATACATGTCGCGTCGCATATGTGATGAAGAAAGGACCTGATTTTCGGGTGGGGTGCATGAGCACCCTTCAATCGAATGAGGCCCACACATTTGGGAAAAAAAATGATCACAACAAGAAAATGATGGGATGTTATTATTATTGCACATAAAGAGCAGTGAACCAATTTGCAATCAAAAAAGTTTTTACAATCCGAAGTTAACTCAACCTAAAATTCAACTCCTAGAAGTCAAACTCCAAAATATCTGACCAATTTCTTTTTTTCCAAAACCACTTTTGTACACTAGCAACCCATGATCTATTTGGAAATCAAGCCCAAATAAATTTATTTGGAATGAATCGATGGCTTGACCATGGATGCTTAGGAACCCCCTAAACACCAAATTCTTTCTCATAGCTGATGGCACCTCATTGTTGGAATAGTTTGTGATCCCACAAGGCCTCAACTATTGCCAAGCTTGACCATTCGGCTTTATAACGGCCACATTTTTGTCGCTCTAGTATTAGAACCATTTCACACCCACTTTAATTGACTTCATTATGAAAGTGAAACGAAATTCGGAAAAAAAATGAAAATTCTAAATACCCTTTGGAAAAAGCTCCGCCACTTGACAAAGATAAAGATTGAACAGAGAATATATTTCATATATTTTTTGTAGATGGATCTGAATGTTTGAATTGGAAATATAGAACGACATAACAACGACTAAGAAAATGTAGAACATGCATGTTACAAAAAATTACTAGCAATTATGGGATTTAGTAAAGGAAAATCCATTGTTTTTAAGAATATTGTGATGTTTTAAATTCATAGATATATTTTGACGAGAGTTAAACTAGGAATGGGAAACAAAGGATATAGAAGCGGCATTACATTCCAGCGGTGGGACTATATTTATAAAAAGGTCACGAACAAAATAAAAATTATAACAAGGGTCTGCAATTTTACGCTGAGACCGAGGGAATTCCACCATCCTACCTAATGTACAGTTTGTGAGAGAGCGAGATCGCTTTATTCCTCAAGCACTAGTATCCTCCTTTCTTCGTTCCACCACTTGATCTCATTCTATATGTATATTTTTTTTGGGAAAAACGCTTTATCCCTTTGAATTTGGTTGGTTCAAATCAATGCTCGGTTCTTAATACTCCATGATTTCTGTTCAGGAATATTCAGTACATCCCTGTACGGTTTTTGTTCTAGTTGGTGGTTCTTGAAGCCATCACCATTTCCAATCCATTTTGTGTGCTCAATCCTTGTGCTATATCACTGGATTTCGTTTATGCAATCGGTGTTTGGTTCTTCATGTATGCTCACTAATTTCAGTTTTGTAACTTTTTGTTGTCTCGTATGGTTTTTGTTGAAGTTGGTAGTGCTTGAAGCCATACCTGCTTCCAGTTTAGCTGTTGTGCGACAAATTCGTTTGCTGTGCGCCCTGCATCTTGTTGGTGTAAATCGTTGTGTCATTCAGATTATAGTTTGTGTCTTTTTCCTGCGTCCATTATGGTTGCAAGTTGATGGTGCTTGAAGCGATCGTTGCTTCCAATCTATGTTGTGCACCAAATTCTTGTGCTACATCGTTACATCTTGTTTAGCACATAGGTTCTTGCTTCTTTCTCTTGTGTTAATGTTTGAGACTTTATTATGTGTTATGTATCACTTATTTTTGAGTTGGTGATGATTTAAGTGGCCTCTTTCGGTCTATGTTGTGCACGAGATTCTTGTGCCCTATCCCATGTATTGTTCCTACAAATAGGTTTTTGGTGCGGTTTGGGCCTTTTTTTCGTACTTTCTGGTACTTTTTCCGAGCCGGTGGTGCTTGAAGCCATCACTGCATTGAATCTATGATGTGCGCCAAATCCATGTTGCTATTTTCATGATACATGATTTTTTTCTCTCTATGTTTTTTGGCCATATGATTTCTTTATTCACCGAGGACAAACTGCAACTTGTTGATATCTTTCCTCTTTTGTGCATGTAGGCCTTTGAGGGCCATTGAAGGCTATGATAACATCCTTCGGTGATACCGTGTTCTTCGTTGTTGTATGGTTCTTGGCCGTAGATGGTTAACTTGCACCTTTGTCCTCCTGTTGGTGTCATAGTGGGATTAAAACATTCATTCGAGTGATGTGTGCATGGTGTCTGAAATCTGATTATATACTAGCAGATTACTATTTGGTTTACATTCCAGCTTAAGGTTCATTATTTCCCATGTTATGTATTTTCTATACAACTTGTACACAATAAAATGAGACCTGGACGCAAACGAAAATACATATTTTATACTATGTTTTTATATATTTTCTAAATAATTTTTATCATATTATATTCTTAATGGGTAAGATTTATGTTATCCAGATTGCAAATTAAGTTCATAAAAATGTTTTAGAACATTAATTATAGTGTCTTGTTGTTCGGATGATAGTATATAACTCCATAGTTTGCTTGTACTAAATTTTATTTTTATTGTATAATAAAAATTCTCTACTTGAAGTGTTTTCTCACAGTTGTATAGATTACAGTGTGTGTATATATATGTGTGTGCGCGCGCGCGCGTGTGTGTGTGCGCGCGCGCGCAATGTCTTTATATACCATGATAGATATCTCTAAAGCATAGATTCGAAAAAATATCTTATTTGTATTTTTAGTGTATTAGTTCTTAAGTATAATTATACAAACTTCTAGAGTATAAATTTAAATGTTGGTAGAATGTGTCTTGCAGCTTTGCCTTAATAATAATTTGGCAACATGTGCGTGCAGTTGGCATGGAGATTCTTCATATGTTCCATAATATAACATATTTAAGATATTTCAATATCGCTACATACAGAACGAAACAATTGAAACTAAACCCTTCCTGCGTTGGGGGGGGGGGGTGGGTTAGTTTTGGGGGGTGCGCCAACCACCTTGGCCCACTAAGTTTGCCAGACAAAGGGAGGGATCCCATCGGGGGAGCCTCTGCCCCAAGGTTGCCCTCTTTGATGTCTTTTCTAGAACCCTCCCCCATGCTCATATGTTGAGAAGTTTTTCTCCATCTCTCTCAAGTCGCTCTATTTAATCTAATCTACACCTAATCCTTAAGGCTATTCTATCATCCTCTACACGACATCCTGGACGACTGAGTGCCGGAGAGTTGAAGATTTGGATGCAATTATACCGTTAGAGAGATGATATCACTACTGCAAAATAGTCTACCAGTGACAGGCCCAAAAGGCCCACTAGTGACAGGCACCTTGGCTGTCACTGATAACATGTCACTGGTAATAGGATACCAGTGACAGGCGAGCGCCCGTCACTGGTATTTATTTACTAGTGACAGTCGTTTAGTAGCGTCTGTCACTAATTAGTTCTCACAGTAGTATTTTTTACCTCATTAGTATGATATTAGCCGTGACGGATCCTTCACTAGTTTGGTAGCTTCCCTTCATTGTTATATATTTTAGAAATACAAAATATCAAATAAATGATATATATTGCATTTTCTCATCAATAACACAATATGATCAGATTCACCATCCCATACATGATTATCAGAATCACCATCTCATACATGAAGACTATCTTACAAACTATATGGCTTACAATCTTGCCTAAAAATATGATATTATAACTAAACATGTATGCATCCCTTCTAATGTTTTGCCTTCTAATGTATAGAGTTGATATCACATAGAACCCCTTGTTGATACCTGCGAAAAACATTAGTTCCAATTTCAAAATGATGTGGCAAAAGCCAATAGGAAGCGTATAGTTAATTCTACTCTGTACGGCTCTACGACTCACGACGTGGACATGAGATCTCTTCACCATGCAAAGCACTGTTCCATATATTTATTTCCTGAACAAACTGAATATAGACCATGAGTTTAACCATAGTAAGGCCTTGTTAGTGGGCATTCATGAGATGTACGTACATGTAGTGTAAATTATATTGAATATTGAAAGAAAAATGCCTATTGTGCATCTGATGATACCTCTAAATTCAAATGAGCATGTCGCTTGGAACTTCTCCGTACACCTCAATATCATGCCAACACTAAGGCAGCATGCAGGATAATATGTGCTAACACGTCATTTGAAATGGCACATCGGACATGCACATCAATTTGTTACTACACAGATCAAAATACAAAGAATATGGAAAATTAGTAACCATATAAACATATGAAGTATCTATTTAATACCAAACCATAACCCTTTCATTAACTAGATCGACACAATGAAGTATAACGAAGAACCTGCTATTTGGCTTGCATTTACCCCTGGGGAAAAAGTAGTTTTCAATGGCCTCAAATCTAGCCAAGATATAAATGGAGTTATGCACACTTTGTTTACCAGCTAACCTTCCAGGTAATCAGCCGGAGAAACAACTATGATGTTCACCAACTAGGTTTATCTGCATCATCAAAATTAACTTTAAGCCAATACCTCTTAGAAAAAAACTTTAACAGTAGCTTTTCCTAGTTACATATCAAATACATGAGGTATAGTCAGATGTGATTTTTTATCATTAGCATACATATATACCTTTGGGTGGCATTTATGAGCACTACAGGGGCTTCTCCTTCTGTATTTTCTAAATAGAGAGAACAATAAGAACTAAGAACCAGGGACAGTGCACCTAGATAATCAGGCTGATAAGATCAAATCAAATATGTAGAATAGGAGAACTACTACTGACGGACTCAAGCTTATGGTTCCCTTTTTTGGCCATGTACTTCTTACAAAAAAGTAACTATTGTGTGTCCTAAGCATAATTTCATGATGCAATAAACTATGACCATGATCCTAATAAAATTTACAAGGGCGCCTATTTCTACGTTTTGGCAAGGATAAGATACTTTAATTGCTGGCATGGCCTAGTTAACAATTTTCACAATTGACCTAGAAAAGCCCTGAATCCACACCCAGATTTTGTGTTGTACCAACGTAGATTACCTGGCCAAGAAGGGTGCACGATAATTAGAAGTTCCAGTAAAAGTTTGTTCTAATCTACCCAAGTAAAACCTAATTACTTCTCCCTTTGAAACATCAGTAAATAAATGTCCGGTTCATGAAAGCTGCAGGACCAAATAGGTCATTGACCAAATATGTACAGATTCCCAGTTGCGAATAAACTAACCATTTTCTGTTATTCCTGATCACTTAATTAAGTAATCAGCAAACTGCCCCTGGCAAAACAAGACTCTGTTCATTTCAGCAATCAAGCTGTGAGAATCGTGGCTGTTTGTGGTATTCACATGTGACGGGCCTCATAGGGAACAACTAATTGGACATGTGAGATAGCCGGAGTCGACCCCAGCATCGGTGGATTCGGACATGAAGCTCGACAACGCTCGCAACCCTAGCGGTAAACCCCAGGCCTCCATCGTCGCTTCCACCGTCACAACCAAACAATAGCAGGCGAGTTGCAGTAGAAATATTGTGACGGGTCATGCATGGAAAGGAAGACAGGGATCTGATAAGGGAAAAGAGATGCCACACCTGGAAAGCCATTGGTCCGCCGCGTCCGCCCACTGAGCTCTGCCTCACCCCTTCTCTTTGCACCTGGCCAATGGTATTTGTGGCGGCGCTTTTGGTCTCGGTGTTATGCGGCTAGGGTTAACGTGGACTGCTAGAGAACGGGGAAGGTTTTATTTTCCTGAGACATGGGATCGGCAGTTGGGATGGGGATGCAGATGTGAAGTGGCCTGGTGGGCTGGTTATATAGGGAGATTTATGGACGTGGGAGAGGTGGACTCGATATACACATGCGAGATCGGTTGCAAACGAATAAGATTACCAAACCATAAACATGTACCAAAAAACAGAGTCAAGGCTTATAAACATTTAGGTCGAGATGATTACGCATCATTTTTTTCACATGATTATAACACATTGCAAGTAGGATGAACACAGCTTCCAAACATGAGCAAAAGAGACTTGGAGAAACAAAAACTAAATACTAGATTAATATAATTTCTTACATCAACATTTAAATGGTTTATCAGTGAGGGTTATATAAAAAATCCATTACTGGTAATAGTAACACGAGCGACAGGCAAGTCAAGGGACCCGTCACTAGTATTAATCAGTGACAGGCGAGAATATTCAACTGTCACTAGTACATCCTACAGCCACCTGTCAAGCATTACCCATGACAGGCGTACTGCCGCCCGTCACTGATACATGTCATCAGTGACATGCACATCTATACCAGTCACTAATGTGCTGGAGGCTATAAGCTATTCTGCAGTAGTGTATGTTTGATCTTAAATCAGGGATTTGGCAAAATCCCTCTAACTAGGCTGAGTTGCGGGTACCTTCTACCGGATGCATCGACTTACGTCAACATCCTCGTTGCTATGATTAGCACAAGGTTTTCCAATAGGCCTTGATACGTCATAAACGTGTCCCTAATTTCTGATGCTCCATGATCATATTATGCCAATTGCTACATGTTTTCTCCCTTATTTATAGCATTTTCATACGTTTTCCGGGACTAACCTATTAACAAGATGCCAAGTGCCAGTTCCCTATTTTCTGCTGTTTTTGGTTTCAGAAAAGTTGTTTTGGAAACATTCTCGAAATTGGACCCCACAAATCCCGAAGTGCCTATTTTCCCCGGAAGCATCCAGAACACCGAAGAGGAGTCAAAGACGGACAACATGAGGCACACTATAGGGTGGCGCGGCCCCCCTGGCCGCGCCAGCTATGGGTGTGGGGCCTCCACCGCTTCTGCCCTTTCGCCTATTTATTCCCCCCGGATGGAAAACCCTAGGCACCTGTTCAAAAATTCGGAAAAATTCCCGCAGCCGTCGTCGTCGTCAACCCTAGATCAGGGGGGTTCTGATGGTGTTTTTCGGCACCCTGTCGGAGAGGAAATCATCACCGGAGGCTTCTACATCACCATGCCTGCCTCCGGAGTGATGCGTGAGTAGTTCATCCCTGGACTACGGGTCCATAGCAGTAGCTAGATGGTTGTCTCCTCCTCATATGCCTCCATGTTTAGATCTCGTGAGCTGCCTATCATGATTGAGATTGATCTTATGTAATTCTGTATGCTGCCTTTGCTGGGATCCGATGAATATTGAACTTATGCCAAGTTGATTATAGTCTTTATTGCATATGTTATTTGTGATCTTGCATGCTTTCCGTTGCTAGTGGTTGCTCCGGCTAAGTAGTTGGTAGGGACTCCAAGAGGGAGTATTTATGCTTGATAGTGGGTTCATGCCTCCTCATTTCCTTGCTCGAGTGACAGAAACGTGAAGGGGGAGGATGTGTTGTTTCCATTAGGGAGAAAACATCGGTGAGAGTACACGCGTGTATAATCATTGCTTACATTACACACATTGCTTAATGCGATAATCTGTTGCTTGCAACTTAATACCTAAGGGGGTTCGGATGATAACCTGAGGGTGGATTATTAGTCATAGATGCAGATGGATTTCGGTTTATGTATTTTGTTGTAATGCTCGTACTAAATATCATAGTCATCATGTTATAATGTGCACTACGGTGTAACCTTTATTTGTCAATTTCTCAGCTGTAATTTGTTCACCCAGCATGTTATCTTTATGGAGAGACACTACTAGTGAACCTATGAACCCCGTCCATTTTCTTCACTGTTAAAAAAACCACAACAATTTCCTGCTCTCTTTACTTACTGCAAGCAAACACTGTTTTTCCACACTATACGTCTAATCTTTGTTTTGAGCAAGACTGGTGAGATTGACAACCTCACTGTATCGTTGGGGCAAAGTATTTTGGTTGTGTTGTATGCAGGTTCCACATTGTTGCTGACACCGGTGAAGCGCCAGCA
This sequence comes from Alopecurus myosuroides, assembly GCA_028641055.1. Taxonomy (NCBI): domain Eukaryota; kingdom Viridiplantae; phylum Streptophyta; class Magnoliopsida; order Poales; family Poaceae; genus Alopecurus; species Alopecurus myosuroides. Next base: position 302,569,955 of record CM054062.1, read on the forward strand.
CCACCGTCAGTGGTATCAACCTTCTGAAGATCCTCTTTCTCCTACTGGATTGATAGCCTTGTTTCTTAACTAAGGGGAAAACTCCTACCACTGTGCTCATCACACCCTTCTCTTGGGGTCTCCCAACGAGTGCATGATCTGCACCATCAAGGACTTTTTTCTGGCGCCGTTGCCGGGGAGAAGGAAGTCTTCTGGAAAGGGGAGTCTCTCACTCTCAACCTATTTATTTTTTTATTGTCTTGTTTTTATTTTTGTCTTGTTTTTCTTCTCTATATCAAAAACACAAAAAAATTAGTTTACTTTATAGCATAGAAATCAGCTCAAGTATTGTCAAGTGAAGTTCTTATTCTAGTTGTTATTTTTTGCTTTATCATGCTTACTATCAATGTTTGATGTCTTTGAAACTAGATCTTATAGGCAAAGTGGGATCACAGATGAACAACAAAAACATTATAAGGAACACCGCTTGTCACAAAAAGGGATACACTTATGGGAGCAAATTAATAAATTGCATGACTATGCTAAAAACTTGTGCTCTACTTATAATGTTACTTATTGCTTTGACAAATCTTGTTGCTGTAGGAGGTATAAACACCCCCCTTTTGAATGTGAGTGTCATGATGATGTTACCATATCTTCTTATGTTAAGGGAAATTATGAATTATATGATGTGGAACAAATTGAAGAATTTATTGCTTGAAAGGGTGCATTCGAAATTGCCTATTTTCTTGAAAGTATTGATGATGCACCTTATAAATATGAGATTTATGCTATACTTGAATATTTTTTGATAATCACAAGGATTGTAATTACTACATAATGGGTTATCTTAATAGATTCTCTCCCCCAAAGGGAGAGATTAATGCCTTGCAGGAAACTATGGAAGAAGAAATTGCTGAAACTGGAAGCTCTTTGGATGAAAAAGAGGATAAGAGTGATGATTAAGAGGAGGAAGAATGGAACCCATGTCTACCTCCCAATGATAGTAACTCTTTAACTCATAATTGTGATGATCCTATTGATTCTTTTGAAATATCTCTTTTTGATGAGGTTGATACTTGCTATACTTGTGAACTTGATACTACTATGAATGAAACTCGTGAGAATAATATTTCTACTGTTATTTATGATAATGCATTCTACTTTGATAAATCCTATGAGAATCCTCTATTTTTTCAACTATTGATATGCATGATAACAAGGAAGTTTTTTTAGAAAATTTATATGATAATGCTTTTGATGATGGTCCTATGTTACTTGATGTTATAAATCATAATGCTACTGAAAATAGGATTGCTATAATGTGTCCTATAACTTTTGTGAGTGATCAATCATCTTGTTTTTCTATTGCTAAAAGTGGGGAAAAAGAAGAGCTGATTTTAAATTTTTGATCCCACTATTTTTGTGCTTGATATGAATTGTGTACTTTCATACCATGACAAACATGCTTTATGTGATAATTATGTTGTTGAGTTTGATCATGATGCTACTGGTAATTATTATGAGAGAGGAAAATATGGTTGTAGAAATTTTCATGTTACTAAAACAGCTCTCTTTTTTTTGTAAGTTTTGAAGTTGCTCTTGTTCTACCTTCCCATGGTTTCTAGTTTGAGCTTTTTTACTTTATTTCTTTACAAGATTCCTATGCATAGGAAGTGGGTTAGACTTTAATTTATTCTTGATTCTTTATGCTCTCTTTTTCTTCAATTAATATTTCTCATGTGAGCATCTTCTCAAATTATCATGCCTAGCTGAAAGGCGTTAAAGAAAAGTGCTACCAGGAGACAACCCGTTTTATTTCTCTGTTTTCATTCAGTTTTTCTTTATTTTATTTATTTTGTGTTATTTGCACCAGGGTGTTGTCTATTTCCTTAGAAACCCCGCTGAATCTTTTATTTTGTGTTTTTGTTGAGCCAAGTGAAGCCTCTAGTGGAAAGTTGACACTATATTTCGGATTTCTGCGTAGGAAACAGATTTCTGCTGTCCACTGTTAATCACGTGTAAAATCACAGAAAACTCATAATGACATGAGATTTTTTGTGATTAATCCTGGGATATACACGCAACTTTTCTTCGTTGACCACTTTTTGATTTGAGTGACAGAAGATTTTTGAAAAAATCGATCTCTGCCTGCTGTTCTGTTTTGACAGATTTCTGACAATTATTGCATTTGCATCTTAATCTCTTTCTTTTGGTGTTCTTTTGAGAAAAAGAGTTTTAAAAGAAGTTTTGACAGTATCTAATGTGTTTTTGAGTGCTAGTCTTGTGTTGAAACTGAACCATGTGAATTTATTATTCGATTGCAATAACGTTGCTAATGAAGATTGTGAGAATTTTGGTGTGAAGGAAGTTTTCAAGGGTCAAGAGAAGAGGATGATATGATGTGATCAAGAAGAGTGAAAAGCCTAAGCTTGGGGATGCCCCAGTGGTACATCCCAGAAAATTCCAAGAATACTCAAGCGTCTAAGCTTGGGGATGCCCAAGGCATCCCCTTCTTCATCAACAAATTATCAGGTCACTTTTAGTGAAACTATATTTTTATTCAGTCACACCTTATGTGCTTTACTTGGAGCGTATTTTATTTTTGTTTTCAGTTTGCTTTCAGTTTTTTTTTACTTTCATAATAAGCTTGGTTGGACCCAACATTCTTTTATTGGAGAGTGACACGCTCCGCTTTTTCACGAGAATACCTTGTATTCTTAGTCTCTGTTTGTCTGCTGCATTTATTTAGCTCCTATTTTGCATGCATATCTTATCAGAGCTGTTAGTTTTAGTAGTATTATGTGAGTACTCTCATGTTTTCTTGATGTATCATAAAGAGTATTTTTGTTAAAACATATCTTGTATGGTGTTTGTTGGGAAAAGAAAAATCCTGCTTGATGTAGAATTTATAACAGTACTAGTAGAAGCTTGTATAGACTGTGGCTAGAAAATTTTTATGCCATGCTAAATGTTATTTTAGTTTTAAAGCCTTGTGGTTATTGAGTAGCATGAATAGCCTTAAGTAGCTGAGAGCGTTTAACATGTTTTGAAAGATTCATGAGTTGTTCTTGTCATAGTAATGCATCAATATATGGTATTCTCATTCGAATGTTTTATTTGGTTGACTTGGTGCATGCTCACACCATGTTTATGACTACAAAACAATCACAAATAGCCTCCATGACCACTTAGTTTTTGAACTTGTGATACCGCTTATGCTTTAATTAATGATGCTTATGTCGCTATGCATGATTATGGCTCTTATGCTCTCTTGATTTGTCTCTCCCAGTCTTTTGCTAGCCTCCAGCAACCTCCTTAAACCAAAGTTTTCCCATTGTGTACACCATACCTAGATACATGTGGTATTTAACTCCCACACCAAGTAAATTGCTCATGTGTTACCTTTAAAACCTTCAAAATTATTCCTGCTTTGTGTTCTTGTTTTTGCTCATGAGGACGTCAATAGAGAATCTTTATCTCACTTGTTGATTGGATTTCACACCCTGAACTAGTGGCTTCATCCGCTTATCCAAATGATAGAAGATCTGGCAGCAGGGTCACTACTAGAGAAACGCCTATAGGAGAAAATGAGGGCTCGAGGCACATATTGGCAAAATGCGCCTCCTATATATTATGCGAGGCGCATTTCCAAGATGTGCCTCCTATAATGCATATATAGGAGGCGCATTCCAAACATATGCGCCTCGCATACTTCATGTAGGGACCACAGCCTCCTGGACCCTGGTTATGCGAGGCGCATCTGTCAATATGCGCCTCCAATAATGTAATTATAGGAGGCGCACTTCTATAATATGCGCCTCCTATATTTTGTGTGGGCCCGGGTGACTTCTGAGTCAGCGAAGTCGAGGCGCATCTCACAGATGCGCCTCCTATAGTTGGAGTATATAGGAGGCGCATTCCACAAATATGCGCCTCGCATAACATATAGGAGGCGCAACTTCAAAATGCGCCTCGCATAATATATACGAGGCACATCTTCCAAATGCGCCTCGCATAATGTATAGGAGGCGCATCTTAGAAATGCGCCTCGCATAATGTATAGGAGACGCATTTTGAAAATGCGCCTCGCATAATATATAGGAGGCACGTCTTGTAAATGTGCCTCCTATATACTCCAACTATATACTCCATTAACTCGTCCTTGTGTGTATTTCCAAAGATTGCTTTGTGCCATGACAATCCGAAACATATTCATGTCTAAACATGAACGAAGCAAAATGTTTTACATGTTAGATAAAACTTCCATTTCGGTTTTGTGCATGTATTCCCTCTCCGCCTCGACACATCACATACTCGTTTTTTTTTTTTGCGGGGAATCACATACTCGTTGTAGAGCACTCAAACGGGTAGACGTACACGTACACACGTATATATCCTTTTTATACAGTGCCAAAAAGGCAGAAAATACCAGAGAGAAAGAGAGTACTCGACAGGGGGGGTGCGGACCATGTCCAAGGCCGACCTAGCCCGAGCCGGTCAATGGTGGACAGCGTCGTGCCCACCCACACCCAGAGCAGTCTCCCCATTCTCTTCCTCCACTCTGCTTACGCACGACGACGGCGTAATCCGTCCAGCAATTATTCGGCAAGTAACTACATGCCGCAAGAAGCATTCCGATTCTTTATTAGCAGCCTCGTTTAATCTGTGAGCCCAGCAGGTCGGGTCGGGCAGGTCCATCCAGATCCAGCTCGGCATCCCCAGTTCGCTCGCCACGCCACGAGAAAGTTTCAAAGCATCTTCTTCTCTCTCTCTGGAAGAGTCTTCCTCCTCCTCCCCCTACTCGGCGCCAGGTGACAGCAGGGGAGGAAGCCAAGCCCAGCAAGCAAGCAAGAAAGGAAGCTGCTTGCTGGCCCGTCGTCCAGATCTGCTCTAGCCTCGCCGGGCGTCGAGATGAAGGCGTCGATGCGGAGCCGGCAGGAGCCCCGGCGGGTCAGCAACGGGGTCATCATCGCCGCCATGCTGCTCTCCCTCTGCGTCCTCAGCATCGTCAAGGCCGCGGAGATGGGGTTCGAGGTGCGCATCGCGGAGCCCGACCAGCACACGGACATGGCCACCTTCGCGCGGCTGGTGAACTCGGCGGACGCCATGATCGGCGTCCACGGCGCCGGGCTGACCAACATGGTGTTCCTCCCCGCGGGGGCCGTGCTGGTGCAGGTGGTGCCGTTCGGCGGGCTGGAGTGGCTGACGGGCGTGACGTTCAAGGACCCCGCGGCGGACATGGAGGTGACGTACATGGACTACAACGTGGAGCTGACGGAGAGCTCGCTGCTGGAGCAGTACCCGCGCGGGCACCAGGTGCTCACCGACCCCTACGCCATCCACAAGCAGGGCTGGGACGCGCTCAAGGCCGCCTACCTCGACAAGCAGAACGTCCGGCTCGACCTCGACAAGTTCAGGGCCAAGCTCCGGGAGGTGCTCGCCGCGCTGCCGCCGGCGTCCACGTCCACGTGAGGTCGAGGACGATAGGTATAGGTTTGGTGTATATCTATCCGCCGTTTTGCCTTGTTCGGTTAACTTGATTATTCTTGATTTCTTCTCCCTATTCTTCTTGCTCTTCTTCCCGTGGCAAAGATTTCCATTGATGACGAGCAAGAACTTCTTGTTACAAAGCCTGTCCTGCCCAGCACATACAGATGTTGGTTGATCGATCCATACCCTTCTGTGATTATTTGTTGTTTCTATTAATTAAATTAATTTACAGAAGAAAATGGTGTGTATTAGGCTATTGGCACCAGCAGGTATCACCTCAATTGTATTCTGACCAAATCAATGGATCTTCCTCTCCATTTTCGATTCACCTGTTCCTACTCTAGAGTCAGAGCAGTGGAATTTGCACTATCTTATTCACACCGGAGAAATTTCGGGTCTGCTGATCAGGTGGCCGGGGGGGAGGAAGATTGCGACTTGGCGAGCACCTTCTTCGTGTCAAGGCTGGCTGGGGCATTTGTCTGCTTGGCAGGATCGGATGGCTGCCGGGAAGTCGTGGTGTGATTTCGTCAGCCGATGGAAAGAATTTATACAAGGTGCATATTAAATGCGCCTCCTATAAGTTATAGGAGGCGCATTCTGGAATGCGCCTCCTATAACTTATAGGAGGCGCATTTAATAGTGAGTCTCCTATAAGTTACTTATAGGAGGCGCATTCTGAAATGAGCCTCCTATAACTTATACGAGGCGCATTCTGGAATGCGCCTCCTATAACTTATAGGAGGCTCATTATTAAATGCGCCTTCTATAACTTATAGGAGGCGCATACTGGAATGCGCCTTGTATACTTGAATATATAGGAGGCGCATTTCAAATGCGTCTCCTATATGCAGGTATAGGAGGCGCATTTCAAAATGCGCCTCCAATAAGCCAAAATATGCGAGGCTTGGCGTTCGAGGCTCATTTCATATGCGCCTCGAATAACAAAAAAACGAGCCTCCAATAATCTTTTCTCTAGTAGTGGGTGCCCAGCCCCAAATTAATACAAACAAATTCTCTTCACTATTTTTGCCCCTGATTTATCAGTCAAAGCATAATTGTGTAAACAAAAGAGAAAAAGGGATGCCCTTCTACACCAGTTGCGTCCTTCACCATGAGAGCCGCTCTTGTGAATCCATTTGGCTTGTGACATACTATATTGTCCGTTTACCATTCGTTGACATTAGCATACACCTCTCTAAAAAAATTAGACATTCCTCCACAATGTCAAACTTTAATACCTCTGTTTAATAAAATAAAAAGCTATAGCACATGAGGGATCCCTGCTTCCCTCTGCGAAGGGCCTTTCTTTTACTTTTATATTGAGTCTCCATCTTCTAACTTTATGCACAGTTGAGAGAGCATTTTTGCCATTCCGAGTTCTATTTTTAGATCTCGTGAGCTGCCTATCATGATCGAGATTGATCTTATGTAATTCTATATGCTGTGTTTGCTGGGATCCGATGAATATTGAACTTATGCCAAGTTGATTATAGTCTTTATTGCATATGTTATTTGTGATCTTGCACGCTTTCCGTTGCTAGTGGTTACTCTGGCCAAATAGTTGCTAGTGACTCCAAGAGGGAGTATTTATGCTTGATAGTGGGTTAATGCCTCCTCATTGACTTGCTCGAGTGACAAAAACGTGAAGGGGGAGGATGTGATGTTTCCATTAGGGAGAAAACAGCGGTGTGAGTGCCCGCGTGCACAAGCATTGCTTAGATTACACACATTGTTTAATGCAGTTATTTGTTGCTTGCAACTTAATACCTAAGGGGGTTCAGATGATAACCTGAGGGTGGATTATTAGTCATAGATGCAGATGGATTTCGGTTTATGTAGTTTGTTGTAATGCCTGCACTAAATATCATAGTAGTCATCATGTTATAATGTGCACTACGGTGTAACCTTTATTTGTCAATTGCCCAGCTGTAATTTGTTCACCCAGCATGTTATCTTTATGGAGAGACACCACTAGTGAACCTATGAACCCCGGTCCATTTTCCACACTGTTAAACAAACCACAACAATTTCCTGCTCTCTTTACTTACTGCAAGCATACACTGTTTTTCCACACTATACGTCTAATCTTTGATTTCAATAAGACCGGTGAGATTGACAACCTCATTGTACCGTTGGGGCAAAGTATTTTGGTTGTGTTGTGTGCAGGTTCCACGTTGTTGCTGACACCGGTGAAGCGCGAACACCACTGTCAGTGGCATCAACCTTCCGAAGCTCCTCTTTCTCCTACTGGATTCATAACCTTGGTTCTTAACTAAGGGAAAAACCCCTACTCCTATGCTCATCACACCCTTCTCTTGGGGTCTCCCAACGAGTGCATGATTTGTGCCATCAGGCCTCATCAACATCTACTTCCGATAAAGTTGTTAGTAAAGAACTGGATCCAATCATGCAGTTTCATATTCATAGATTGACCCTGGTCTTTAGACGTATTCCTGTTTTCGGGTTTTCGTACGCGTTACACTACAGCCGCCGCGTCGAGGGTTTATGCTTCGCTTCAATTCTTCCTTGGTCGGTGGCACCTGGATATTTTCATGTATACATAGGGCCCATATTCGAATGTGAGTACTCTCTAATGTCCATGTTCTGTTGGCCAAAACCGTGTAAGACGAAGCAGGCCCAAAAATTCTCCCTTACAATATCGAGCAAAAACATTCGATCACGTGTCCTATTTTTTAAAGACGAGAGTTCACTTTTTTTCTTGAGTGGATATGCTTGTATAAAGAGAATAAAAGTGATACCTCAGGTTCATATTAATTATTGGTGAATTGGATGTATCTAGCACTAAAGCATGTCTAGATACATCAAACCCTGGAGTCTCAAGCATTCAGAGTGTGTTTACTCTTGCAAGATACAAGAATCACTTATTAGCATATCATGAACTGAGCTCAAGACATGTCTACAAGTTCCACTTAGTCTCTCAAGCAGGTAAAATAAAATGATTCTGGAGTCTCACTAAGTATGATGTTGTACATTATTGGAACAATCATTTAGAGCTTCCATCATTTGGTATGAATCTCTATTGCATAGGCATCACCTTACTAGGCTTCAACCTTTTGTCTTCAACCTTGTGTTGAATCACTACTAGAGAAAAGATTATAGGAGGCTCGTTTTTTTGTTATTCGAGGCGCATATGGAATGAGCCTCCAGCGCCAAGCCTCGCATATTTTGGCTTATAGGAGGCGCATTTTGAAATGCGCCTCCTATACCTGCATATAGGAGGCGCATTTTCAAGTATAGAAGGCGCATTCCAGAATGCGCCTCCTATAAGTTATAGAAGGCGCATTCCAGAATGCGCCTCCTATAAGTTATAGGAGACTCATTTCAGAATGCGCCTCCCATAAGTTATAGAAGGCGCATTTCAGAATGCGCCTCCTATAACTTATGGGAGGCGCATTCTGAAATGTGCCTCCTATAACTTATAGGAGGCGCATTTAATATGCGCCTCGTATAACATTTTCGAATTTTAAAATTTGCAGAATTACTGCGCGTTCCAGAATACACATATACAGGTATATAGATACACAAATACAGTACAACAGTCCAGAATTTCCAGAAAGTAGCATCACCATGAATACCATTAACTTGAATCAAATCACGACATACATATATGCATCTATTGCACAAGTTAACGTTCACATGATACATCGAATTCTTCCACAAGTGATACTTGTCAAGATACATGTCTCATACCCACAATAAAAAGGGCAAGTTAAATTCAAAGTAAATGCACTTCATTGACAATTGATCATTGACAGGATACATGATCCATATCTACAAAAGACCTAACATCTACCAAGTATTCATCCTAGAAGACCTCTGCTTTCCTGGTGGCTGAGGGTCCACAATCTCCAGCATCGCCTCGAGTTCCTCCAGCAGTACAGAAGCCACAGTAACTACATCACCAAGCAGCTCAAGGCGCATGGCAAAGTCATCCTCGACTCCAAGAACTACCCCGTTCCACAAAGTAAGACGTTGGGGGAGTATTCCGACAAAGTCAAAAAGGCTCAATTTGACGTATGTACCCTTGTCGGAACGCATCAATCGCAACCAAATTAGGACGCAGATCATCGCAGACAGATCGGAAATTTCAAAAATGACGCAGCTATCGCGGGGATCTCCTCCATCCACGCCCTTGCCGGGGATCTCCTCCAGCCGCGCCTCGCTGGGAACTTGACACTGGAAACCTGCAGAACAGCAACATCACCTGAATATTCAGAACAACATCACCTGAACAATCACAACGTGGCAAATTCACAGTGGAAACTGGAGCAACATCCTTGAGCAGCAGAAACAACAAGCAGACCAGGAGTATCTGCAGACTAGAAGAAGAAATGCTATATATCGCTATAAACTTTGAAATTTTATTCAAGTTGAAGAGCAGCTATGTATTGCTACTGCATTTTTGTTTAAATAGTTATTGCAATGCAAAAGCACAAGTTTCAACTCCATTTAGAGCATTAGGAATATTTGCATCAATAGGCAACTAAGCAGTGCACAAGGCATCAATAGGCAAATAAGAGTGCACAAGGCAGCAGTAAACAAATGCAGTACGCAACTTACCTCACCTGACACATTGCATTTTTAGTAAGCAAAAAGCATATTCAATGTCTACTGTTACTTTTGACAATGAAAGGTCATTGTGACAGGTCCCTAGATGGAAAGAGCACAAGGAAGGCCTAGCGAAAACATAAGTCATTGGGAAGAGCACAAGGAAGTTCCCTCAGATAGTATGTGGCTTGCTGCTATCTGAGGATTATCAGAAACATTTCTGATTTTAGTTTTCAATCCAGATACTACAAAAAAGAGTATGCACGCTAGTACTCTTCCCAAAGAGTATGCGAACCCAAGTGGGAGAAAATCTACATTAGCCTAGCAAAATTTCTTCTCTTCCCAAAGCACCTACTCCTGACGTTTTGTCAAGAAGTAGAATAGCATATGCACTGAGCAAGTATTTGCGTATAAGAGAAACAGTTTGGATAGACCAAAGGATTGGAGTACCTAGCTAGTTGATGGTGTTTCATCATCAGGTTTGTAGCAGCAAGTCTCCATTCACGAGACCGCAACGGCAGCTCGTTGCCGAAGGGTGCTTGGCCAGCGCCCAACGCCCTCCCAGGGCCTCGCTAGCTCTGAAGCAGGTGCTTCCCATCCATTGTTCTGATTGCACGTTGCACATATCCAACCAATGCATATCCATGTTGAACAAAAAAAAACTATGATATGAGAGAAACAACCAATATCTAGGAGTACAACAGTTCTAGGAGTACTCTAGCAAGCATGCATAAGAAAATTACTCTACGAGCATCTACTACTCCATATTGAAGCATCTACTACTCCATATCTAGGAGTACATCAGTTTATTTAATCACTAAACTACTCAATTAAATTTTCTTTGCTAGCAAGCATACAATCAGAAGATCAAGAAAGCAAATAAGCAAGCAAGGGGTATTCAGTTATGCTACTCACCAGTTTCAAATATTTCAGAATTAAAATTTCAAGCAAATGTACAGATCAAGCCTAGAGGATGGAATTATTATCCACAAGCAAGCACTACTATTTGTACAACTCCAATTTGCAAATTCATCTACTCCAAGCGTGGACTACAGCAGCAAGCCAGATTACAGCACAAGCAAGATTACATTACCAATTTCAAGTTCAGTTTGCAACTTTGCAAATGGAGTGCAGCACAAGCAAATTTGCAACTGGAGTTAAAACACTACTCCTACTCACAAGCAGTACAGCTGAACAGAGAAGATTGCATACTTGTAATTTAACCGGGAGTACTACACTAGAAACCTGTCACTGCAAACCTAGGGATGGCATGGCATGGTAAAAAAGCTCGCTCAAGTAAGAATACAAGTGTCCAATGATTGTTGGAGTACAAGTGTTCCCAAGAATATAAGTGTTGAAAAAAAATGTGTACATGCAACAATTTATTTAAAGAAATTCAGTTAAGCAAGTTCATTTAATTAAGCACATACTGCCCGTCCTCCACCTCCCCATCTCCGGCTGTAGCAACCACGGCGTCGTCCATGGCGTCTGCTTTCCCCTCCTCCTCCCCTCGCTACTGCTACTGCTCTTCATGGGTAGCCTGTCCATGCTGCACCAAGCCTAGCCGCAAGGAACGACGACAGGGCGCTGCACCACCGTAAGAGGAAAGAGCATGTATGCATTACATATTCAGGCATGTCACTCTCCCAGCAAGTAGTCAGGCCAAGAACAACTAACTAGCTGGAATTTTAAACCACTAAAGCAGTATTCATGATACTTTCACTTGACTAGGTACTTTCACTTTCATTGCAATATTCAAGATAAAGAACCAGCCACTAAATTAAAGTTTCACCGGAATGCCTCAATAATCTAAGCGAAGTTTCACCGGGATGCTGCTGCAGCTAGCAAGAAGTGGAAGCAAAAAAACATGCTACTGCTACTGCTACTCCTTTAAAGCACTACAGGAAGCCTTAATGGTATTTTTCAGTTGAAATAGCAAGTAGCATACCCTACGGCAACTAGTGCAGGTTCAGTTATTGCACACAAACCATCAGAGACACAAACAAGTTCTTGTAAGTTCAATTCTTCAGTTCTTTTAAGTTTAGTTCTACTCCAAGCGTGCACTAAGCTAGAGTACATCACAAGCAAGTTGTAAGTTCAGCTTACAGAACCAATTTGCAAGTTCAACCGGAGACAACATCAACCCGGCACCACTGCACGCCGTCCTCCTCCTTGGCCGGCTTCCGGCCGTGCGGAGGGTACCTGTCACAAGAGCCCACCACCGTCACCACCGAAATTGATTCAATTTATTCAAGACGACCGCAACCGTAGTAAATCAATCCAATACCAAATAAATCACATGCTCTTCGCATTCATCTATTGAATTATATCTCGATCAATACACTTGTATGGATTAAACGGCCTCGTCAGTCGCCGGTGGTCAGTTCCATCGTTCTCTGCTTGGATCATCGTACGTACAGACACATTTGGAGGAGTTGGGAGTGAGGAATTAGCATACCTGGCCACGCGCACGCCAGCGAATCCGCCCAGCTCCTCCGCCTGGTCGGGCGCGGGTGGGCGGCAGCCGCCGCTCTGGCGGCCAGCTTGGCTTCCCACTCCTTGCGCGCGGTGGCGCCGAGCACGCGGCCCCACTTGCCCCGGACGTGACGCTCCCAGAGGCTGTCCATAGCGCAGCGGTCCTTAAGCCCCGCGCAGACGCACGCCATCGCGGCGAGCGACGTCGGGGACAGGTCCTCGAGCACGCGGTCCAGCACCAGCTCAGGCAGGTCGAGCAGCGGGAGCGCGGCGTCCTCCAATGCGGACGGCGCTGGCTGCACCTCCTCCCTCGCCGCGTTCGTCTTGGACGGCGGCATTCTCGTGGTCTGTTCCTTCCTTCCCGTGGCGGCGGAGGCGGAGTGCGTGAGCAGCTCCCGCGCCAGCAGCAGCGCGACGAGGTCGAGCTCCCGCACGAGCTTCCAGGGCTTGTAGGAAGGGAAAGGGCTGCGGCGGCGCCGGCGGGACGGAATCTTGAGAGGATAAGAGAAAGGGGAGTGGTGCGTCCGTTGACCATGTGTGCATAGGGAATTAGGGAGGTGAAAGGTAGGGGGATCGATGTGGAAGACTACGCTAGGCGCGTTCGCACGAAGTGCGCCTCCTGTATGTTAGGCGAGGCGCATCTGCAAATGCGCCCGGTGTAACCAAAGCAACTACTCAAAAGCGTGCGGGTGTGTAATGTATCACAAAGACAATTTAGCTCAGTTGGTTTGATAACTGCATCTCTATCCACTCTGGTTTGAATCCTGGTGTTGGCACATTTTTTAGCCTTTTCTAACGCTATTTTTAATGTGAAAACATTACCGAAACGTAATATTAACTATAAAATAAAATGAAAGTACTTTAAATATCCAAATAGCTTCAAAACATAAATTTGACAATTATGAATGTGTCTCTTCAATACGTATTATTTGTAATGCAATATTCTAACATTACATAAAGGGTAATTATAAATCGTGCTGGATATTATAGGAGGCACATATTGGTCGGGAGGAGGTTGGGGACGAGTAGATCTATGTTTGGTGAGGAGAAAGAAGTGAGACATGTGAGTGGAGTGGTAGTGGCTCACATGTGCTAAAAAGTAGCAAAAATCGTGCTGGATATTATAGGAGTCGCATATTTTCATAATGCGCCTCCTATATATTATGCGAGGCGCATTTTCAAGACGTGCCTTCTATATATTATGCGAGGCGCATTTCCAAGATGCGCCTCCTATATGTTATGCGAGGCGCATTTTCAAGATGTGCCTCCTATACATTATGCGAGACACATTTTCAAGATGTGCCTCCTATATATTATGCGAGACGCATTTCCAAGATGCGCCTCGAAATGCGCCTCGTATATGTTATGCGAGGCGCATTTTGAAGATGTGCCTCCTATAATGCATATATAGGAGGCGCATTCCACAAATATGCGCCTCCTATATCTCCAACTATAGGAGGCGCATCTGTGAGATGCGCCTCGCCTTCGCTGACTCAGAAGCCACCCGGGCCCACACAAAATATAGGAGGCGCATATTATAGAAGTGCGCCTCCTATAATTACATTATAGGAGGCGCATATTGACAAATGCGCCTCGCATAACCTGGGTCCAGGAGGCTGTGGTCCCTACATGAAGTATGTGAGGCGCATATGTTTGGAATGCGCCTCCTATATATGCATTATAGGAGGCACATCTTGGAAATGCGCCTCGCATAATATATAGGAGGCGCATTTTGCCAATATGTGCCTCGAGCCCTCATTTTCTCCTATAGGCTTTTCTCTAGTAGTGAATCTCATGTATCACCCTGTTAAAGTTTACTTATGCCTAGATATATTTCCAACATAACTTCTCACGTGGAATGAGATTGAATTATTAAGCACATAAAAGTTCCATTTATCCTTGAAGACATATCCCCCCACCCCGCGGATAGTACGGTTTTTTCTATATGACTCAAAGTTATATAATGATAAATATTGTATTCAACCTTGATTTAGAGTGTTCATATGTACCACATTAGCCGTGAGCTCCATGAATGATATGCGTCTTGAGTTTAAAGTATGTAATATGTGAGTTGTTGTCTTCATCCAACGACTGCCTTGTTTGGTCTTCATTCGTATGGTCTTCAAGCATTGTTGCTCTGCCATGATTCTTCATGTTCAACAAAGTCACTCCTTGAGTCAAGGTAGCGTTGGTATTTTGATGTTCAACATGCCGTCGCACAACAGATATACTTATATACTTCAAGTGGCACCAACTGATATTTCATGAAACAAACATGTGCTCCACGAGTTATTCATATAGGTTTTTTCTTCAAACGCTATCTTCAGCGCCTCATGTCGATGAAGGTGACTTTAATACTTGAGTTCTTGGGGGGAAGTGGTGGTTGGATGGTTCCTGCAAGTGCACTGGGTTGTTGTAACTGTTTTTGAAATAAGAAAACTGAGAACCCGAAAGGGTAGGATATCACAACAGTCTTCGAGGGAAGTATCATCAAAATTTATTGATTCGACATAATAGGATTCAAATAATAATTATAAGCATTAGCAACTGAGTTATCAATTCAGACACAACTGGTGAAGCACTTTATGCCGAAACATGCATGGCTTTAACTACTCTATCCATAAATCGTTTTCTTTAGTCCGCTATCTCATATTATTTGGCTTTAACAAATTTTCATTGCATAATAAACATTTTATTGTTGGTTTTTTACCATAAAGTTTATATCGTCCATTTTTTATTAGTGCACCCTAAGTTTAACATTACGTCTTGTCTTTTACCCGATGCAAAGGTTATTTTAATCCTCTGTTTTCTTAAAGTCTTGTGCTAATTTTTTCCCCCTTTTGATGTTTCCTAGGTTTTTCTTTTGGTTTTTGTATTTTGATTTCGTTTTCATTGTCACCCTTTTCCATATTTTTCATTCTTTATATTTTAATTGTTTCTTCCATTTGTGTTTTCCTTGTTTTTTATTCTATAATATTTTTATTTGAGATACTTATGAATATTTATTTTATGTGATATGAAAGTTCTTTAAAATACAAGAACATTTTTTATGTACATAGCTTATTTACAAATATATGAACATAATTTAATATTAGCATAACCTTCAATTTAGGAAAAAGATAAAGATGATTTTTTATGTGTGTATATTTATTATGTAATTAATGAATAAGCTCTTCAACAGGTGTGAAGAACTTTTCAGAATTATTCTAACTAGCACAGGGGCCCTCGCAAACGCGGGGGCACCACTTGCAGCTTCTCGAAAGTTTCATTTATGTAAGTTGGTGTGTTATGAAGATATTCCTTTCTCATGTTTCAATTTTCTTTGTATCATAAGGTCTATTTTGTATTAGCCTCTTTATGCTAGATTTCTCTATGTTCTCGGCAATGTCTTAGTGATGGGCCAAAAACACCTTAATTTGGAAGAAAAAAATGAATTATATTTTGTCGACTATTTTTGTTGTTAATTTCTTCCTAAGTTTTTTGTGCAGACTTGTACGTCTCTCTTACTTCTAATTGGTATATTTAAATCATAAATCTAATAATTCTGTTGAAACAATAGTTCTTTTTTCCTCAAACCAACAAAATCATTGGTGGAGAAGCACATGCATAGCTCAATAATTATCGGTCGTTCGTCGCTGGTAGAGATAGAGAAGTCGAATCAATTTTTCGATGTCTAATAATTTTATTAGATGGACATGTAGGTAAAGTTGCACTACGCCATCCACAATACATTTTATTTTAGAGGTCAGGTACACAAATGAAAAACTTCACGGAAAATCGACAAAGATTTGGGGGAAATATGGCTAACTATAACAAAACTCGAGGTTTGCGCCTACATTGATATACAATCATCGTGATCATACCATCTTCATAACATTATTTCCAATCGGTAGATTTCTAAGGAAAATGATCATCCGTTTGAAAATAGATGACATTTAGATTTTGAACTTTCAAATTTGTAAAAAGAAAATTAGTTTGGAACTTTTCTTACAAACTTAATTTTCTTGACAGACCCTAATGCATCTTTCTATTAATTTTTTTGATAATTCTAAATAATTTACTATATACGAATACGAATTTGGATCACACCAAAATAAACTGCACCGGCCATTCCAATTGCTAACCACCACTGCACCTTCACAGCCTCACTCTTGACATATATCTGATCTTCCTCTGCTCGATTATACGTGCTTGCTCAAGCTAGCATAGTAATGGCAGCGCAAGGAAGAGGCAGTGCTGCGCTCCTGGTGGCAACGTCACCGTGGTCATCGGGCTCCTACTCGTCTGCGTGCTCCTCAACGCCCACGTCGCGGATTCGGCGGTCTTCAACGTCGGTGACCGCGGCGGCTGGTCCTTCAACACCAACTCCTGGCCCACCGGCAAACGCTTCAAGGCCGGCGATGTCCTTGGTACGTACTGCCTACCTTTGTGTCTGTGGTCGATCTGTGCATGCATGCCAATTGATAGTACAATGTGTTAGCTTCCCATGCGATTGAATCATTAATTCATGGATGAGTGGTGCAGTGTTCAAGTACGACGCGACGGCGCACGACGTGGTGGCGGTGAGCGTGGCGGGGTACAAGGCATGCGCTAAGCCGGCAAAGGGCGCCAAGGTGTACAAGTCCGGCGCCGACCGCGTCACCCTCGCCCGCGGCACCAACTACTTCATCTGCAGCGTCCCTGGACACTGCCAGTCCGGCATGAAGATTTTTCAGGTTTGCCTTAATAATAACTAGAAGAATACCCCGCGCGTTGCAGCGGTTATCTCTTAAAAAAATCTATAAATGAAATATGTACGTATAAGGTGTATGAAATATTCCATTGTCAAGATTCAATTTACCACATAATCGATAAGAATACCCCGCGCATTGTAGCGGGTATCTCTTTATAAAAACTAGAATAATACCCCGCGCGTTGCAGCGGGACCTGCAGCAAATACATGCACATAAAAAGATAAAATACATTGTGTTATATTCTTAAACATCCTAAAATATACTCAATTTTTGCATATATTTTTAAGCGGTATGGCATATTTTGGCTAGAATCTTTGAATGCTATTAAACAACTTGAGATCAAGAAGGGAAGAAAGTTGAGTATTATTGATGGAATATTATTTAATCCATTCGTCTGTTCGTATAACCTAGTTGGGGCGGCTCCATGCATTCTGATTTGAGAAAAGGCCGAACTTCACAGTCCATGGACTTGGGTGGGTAAAAAAATCTCAATCTCTTTTCACGGTGAATCAACTTAGGAAATAAACTTTAGGCAAGAGATGTTGTGCTTAACGGAGAAAAAAAAAACAATAATTCATACCCGAAAAAGTCAGAATAGTTTTAACCATAATCAGTAACCACATCGATTTATGTATAAAATACATATGCTAGAACAATATGTTGGCCGAGAAGTGGCATGGCCTGCAACTACTCCCTCCTGCGATCCAAGAAAAAGTAACCGGTGAATCACATTACAGGCTTACAGGCCAACAAATGCATAGCAGACTAAACCAATCTATTAGAAGTAAAACATGGAGAGGAAAGCTCCCTTTTGCAGTTGGCAAAAAAAAAACCTCGCTTTTTTGTTGAAATACCTCCACATGCAGCTCAATTGAGGACACAACTCGGTGCGACATTGACAGTGATGAAAATCGATCTGGCCTTCTTTATGTCTTCTACATCTCGTGCGATGCTGGCACCGATCATGGCTGGGGGCGTAACTGCACAGGCGATGGTTGCCTAGAGGTGAAGATTGGACATGGATTTGCACATCTTGCTTGTATATATAGAGCAAGAAGGAGATCTTGCAGTAAACGCAGGGAAGACAATAAAAAACTCGAAGACATAAATGCGTCACGTACTTATAAAGTGGAAACAGTGCCGAAACAGGCTTTCGCCCCGCTATATTAATATAGCAACCAACCGATACATCTGTGAATCCACTGCTGGGGCGAACAGCACACAACCCACCCAAAAGACATAAAAAGAAGAAAGAAAGAGAAAACAATGCCGACACCGACGGTTCGACGAAACGATGATGACCCTCGGCCGCAGCGCCCTCCGAAGTAATCCACCACACTCCAGCAACCATGATCACCGCGAACCAAAACAGCCCCTCAAGAGGGAAAGCGACGACGGCGACGTTGCTGCCTAGGGTTTCCCCCGGTTCGTATCGGGGGATGGAGAGGAAGTATAGCCGACGTCCTTCAGGAAGGAGGACGACACCCGCAGGCGTCATCACGCCGGTGCCGAGACGGTAGGGATTTCTCCCAACCTCCAAAACACCATTCCCCGGGCACATCAGGGTGCTCCACCACACTTGCCACCCACCAGCACGCCACCACGGCCAAGCACTCACCACCGCCGTCTCACCGAGATCCACGACATGAGGTCCAAAAAACCGAGGAGCGTCACTTCCGGCGCCGGACAACGATACAGCAACACACGGGAGGGATCTGCCTCCACCGCCACCTGCGGTAGCCGACCGGATGTAGCAGCGGGACAAACCAGGCCCTCACTGGCCCGGCCGAGCCCAAACAGGCTCGTGAAGTCCCGCCACCGCACTGCAGCAGGTGTATCGCCGTCACCATCGTCCCAAGCCGGAGAAGATGCTCGTCGTCCACGGAGGGAGGCGCCGCCACGAATCTGTGGCCCGCCCAGGACCCAGATAGGCCCCCAGGGTCCAGATCTGGTCGACCGGATACAGCCCCGAGCCATCAGGAGCCCCTCCCCGCAGCCAACGGCTGCGCCTGCAGTGCCGTCTACCTCCCGGCTGCGACCTCCCGCCGCCGACCGGACCGCCGCCACGCCTAGGAGCACCGCCGCCGTCGGGACCCCCGATCCCCTCCGAGCGCGCGGGTATGGCCATCACCACTGCTACGCCGCTCGCCAAAGAGCCGACCGCGCCGACCACCTTCCAGGGCCGCCGCCCCAGCATCCAAACTCAAACCAACAACCGAAGGGCACCACCCGGCTAGCCCAGCGCGACCGGGAGATGTCAGAGACCGGAACAGTGGCGACGAGCGGGGCAGGCATGGCACAGCCACGCCTCCACCGGCCAGACCAGCACGTGGTGGCCGCCAAACTTAGACCCGCCTAGTCCAGTCTGGCCTCCAGCAGCAGCTGCACAGCAATCGGAGGAGAGGCTCCGGCCACCTCCCAGACTACTAGCGCTGCTGGGAACCACCAACATGCAGAACGGCCGAAGCCCGCAAAGCCCAGATCGGGCCGAGATCTAGCCCGCCCGGCCAGATCGGGCCCAGATCTGGCCCGCGCCGCCGGTGGCCGTCGTCTCCCCGAGTCAGCACCTCCGACCTCCCCGTTCACCGCGGTAGCCCAACGCAGCCACGCCCTCGGTTGACAGGTTGAGCCCGAGACCTGCACCATCAACCACCGCAGCCACAAGCTAGCGCGACGGCCGGGCACGCCGCGAAGCCACCACCACGCCGCCACTCGTAGCACGCCCGCGCCGAGGCACGGCTGCCGCAGGGAGACGCCGCCGCGCCCAACGCCAACGCCACGCCCCCACCGGCCACTGCGGCCCGCGCCGCCAGCACCCAGGCGAGGAGGAGGAGACCCCGCCGCCGCCGACGCCTCCGGGCTTCGCCCGACGACGCCCACCGGCGGCGGCGAGGAGGGAGAGGGGGAGAAGGGGGACCGGAGGGCGGCGGCGCAAGGGGAGCTCCCGGTCGCCCGCGGGAGCGACACGGGAGCTAGGTATCTACTTGGAACTTATGGAAGCAGAGAAATCATAAAGTGGAAACAGTGACTGGAGGCAGAATCAAGGGAGCTAAATCGATAGTGCTTGCTTGGAGAAGATGAATGGGTGCAGTTACACGCGGGAATTATTTTTCACGGGAGGCTGCGTGGGAATTTTTCTTTCACACGTGAGATGTATAGCGGGACAAATTTGTACATGTTCTTTGGGCATGCACGGGTGGGTCAAATGGACGGATAGCGATTAGAATTGTGTGGCTCTGATTAAATGATGATGTGGACGTGTTGCATGTGAAGATAGAAAAATCATAAATGATTTCTAGTGGGGTTTTGCTTTATAAGAAGTATAGATATTCTATAAATGAAATGGGTATAAGGTGTATGAAATATTACATTATCAAGATTCAATTGATCACATAATCAATATACTAAATTTAATTTAGTTGAAATTGTTGTATATTTTAAGAAATAAATATTAGTGGCATGGATAATTATATGGTTGAAAAAAGATGACATGGTTATGTTGCATGAAATATGTAATATCACAATTATTAGTGGAGATGACATGGATAATTGATTGGCTAAAATGGTGGGTGATGTGGATAGCTTGCATGTTAAGATAGAAAAATCATAAATGCATCTTAGTGGGGTTTTGTCTTATAAGAAGTATAGATTTGGCAACATGTGCGTTCTCTACACTTGGTATGAAGATTCTTCATATATTCCATAATATAAGATGTTTAAGATATTTCAATATCGGCTCATATAGAACAAAACAATTGAAACTACACCCTCCTTGCGTGTGTGTGTGAGGGGGAGGGGGGGTTAGGGTTTGGGGGTGCGCCAAACCCCTTGGCCCACTAGGGCTACCTGCAACTCACTCCCCCTAAACAAAGAGGGGGAGCCTCTGTCCCAAGGGTGCCCTCTTGATGTCTTTCCTCGAACCCTCCCCCATGCTCATATGTTGAGAAGTTTTTATCTATCTCTCTCAAATATCTCTATTTAATCTAATCTATACCTAATCCTTAATATTAGTATAACCTTCAATTTAGAAGAAAAGATAAAGATGATTTTTATGTGTGTATATTTATTAAGTAATAAATGAATATGCTCTTCAACATGTGTGAAGAACTTTTCAGAATTATTCTAGTGTTTTATTACATCTACCGGAATAACCCAAAGTGCAAGCTGCGGGACAGATACTTAAAGAAAGGTTCTTCTGGTATAAGTGAATATTTCATTTTCTTGCATGATGTGCGTCTTCCCATTTTAATTAATTACGCCATGTAAATATGATTTTTTAGATCTACAAAAAGAACATAAGAAAACACTTATTTGTTGGGCCTCGTTTGAGGTGCACTAGTAGAAAACAGGGCATTGAGCCAAGCACAATGGAACCGGATGTGATACAAACCGGTTCAAAAGAGTCTGTCCCCTGGGCCCCACCCATGCAGCAAATGGCCGCAAGGCCTTTAGGACCGGTTTGTGGTTTGTAACACAAACCGGTCCTAAAGGCCTTGCGGGTCATTTGCTGCAGGGAGGGGGGCCCAGGGGCAGACCCTTTAGAACCGGTGTTACAGGTTTTCTCATTTTTTGCAGCTACTGCGGGTCCCGCTGTCATATCCTTTAGAACCGGTTTGTAACACAAACCGGTCCTAAAGCCCTCCCCTAAACCCTACATATATACCACCCCGAGCTCAGCTCCATTTTTTCCAGCTCTAGCTCAACTCCATTTTTGCTCTCTCCTTCCTCTTGTGAGGTCTAATCCATCCCCATTTTCTCCACCATTTGTCAAGATTGTTGGTACCCATCGGTTCTACGGTTAGCATCAACGTTCCCTCTACCGGCATTGCAAGTTTTGCTCGTTTTCTTGCTCATTTCATTTTTGTTGTGCTAGCTAGGTGTTTGATGAAATGCCTAGCTAAGCTAGAATTTGTTATTCATTTTGTTATGTATACAAATTGATGCAATTTTAGCTCAAAATTAATTATGATTTGTGCTTTTTTTAGTGTTGCGCGCCTTGTCCCCTTCCTCACTACCGTCGATCGCCCCATCACCGACACAACCTTGGTGAGCCTATTGTTTTTATTTACCAAAACAAATTTTGATTTGTATGATTTACGTATTTACTTGTATATAATTTTCTAGATCCATGGTTTTGATATCCGTCCCCGTTGGCCCTCGTCCAGTCTATGATTCGGATGTGGTATATTATCTTTTTTCACTACATATTTTCATTTCCTGATTATACGACAATTACTTACGCCGACCAACTTGACATAGATATTTTTTATATAGGAGGTAGTGGAACCGGAAATGCCAATCGACCCTATTGTTGAGAAGTTATACTTAGTTGAACAAGAAAATATTGGCTTGAAAGAAAGATTGAAAAAAACTGAAGAAAGGTTGGAAAAAACTGAAAGAGAGAAGATGACCTTGGAAAAGGTTCTTGCCGGTGTCGTCGATAGTCACAAGAGCGAGATGGACGCAATGCGCCTGAAGATTAGAAAGATTAGGAAATATGCAATTAGTAAAGAGGCTTGGTATCATTATGTCGTCGGGTCAATTGTTACCTTTGTTGCGATTTTGATCGCATTTGTTGTTGTTTTTAAATGCATTAATTAGAGAGAGTTTTTATGGATGGTTTCAGTGTGTATTTTTCTGAGAACTATATATGTATGGTCACTATACGCTAGTTTGGTATTAACGTGTGATGAACTTTTTGTATTAATTAATTAATTTAGTCATGATGATTTAGCATAATGGTTGTTGATAAATTTATATAATGCAGATGAACCGACAATGGATGTACAGTGATCGACGTCGTCCCGAATTCCTTAATGGCATGCATAGTTTTCTCAATGTGGCTGAGAAAAACAGGCAGAATGGATTTATTTTTTGTCCATGTAAAAAATGCCAGAATAAGAGGAATTTCCCTAGCTCAAGAACCATACACACCCACCTGTTGCAAGAAGGCTTCATGCCCAGTTATTTTTGTTGGACCAAGCACGGAGAAAGAGGGGTTATAATGGAAGACAATGAAGAAGAAGAGGATAATGATAATTATCCTATGTTCGATGAACACGGTGATACTGAAATGGGGGAAGACGAGCCTGAACTTGAGGACATTGTTGATGAGTCTGATGATGATCTTCGTCAGGTCATTCGTGAAGAACAGATAAACTGCGCAAGTGAAAACGAGAGGTTGAAGTTGGAGCGCATGTTAGAAGACCACAAAAAATTGTTGTACCCAACTTGCGAAGATGGCCAGAAAAAACTGGGCACCACCCTTGAATTGCTGCAATGGAAGGCAGAGAATGGATTATCTGACAAAGGATTTGAAAACCTGCTGAAAATAATGAAGAAGATGCTTCCAAGAAATAACGTGCTGCCCTGCAGTACATACGAAGCAAAGAAGGTTGTCTTCCCTCTAGGATTGGAAGTGCATAAGATACATGCATGCATCAATGACTGCATCCTCTACCGCGGCCAGCACGAGAATTTAAATGCCTGCTCGGTATGCGGTGCATTTCGGTATAAGATCAGGCGAGATGACCCTGGTGATGTTGAGGGCGACGATCGCCCCAGGAAGAGGGTTCCTGCCAAGGTGATGTGGCATGCTCCTATAATACCACGGTTGAAACGTTTGTTCCGAAACAAAGAGCATGCCAAGTTGTTGCGATGGCACAAAGAAGACCGTAAGGAAGACGATATGCTGAGACACCCCGCTGATGGGTCGCAGTGGAGAAACATCGACGATAAGTACGAGGACTTTGCACATGACGCAAGAAACTTAAGGTTTGGTCTGAGTACAGATGGCCTGAATCCATTTGGGGAGCAGAGTAGCAGTCATAGCACCTGGCCCGTGACTCTATGTATCTATAACCTTCCTCCTTGGTTATGCATGAAGCGTAAGTTCATTATGATGCCAGTGCTTATCCCAGGCCCGTCGCAACCCGGCAACAACATTGATGTGTACCTGAGGCCACTGGTTGATGAACTTTTAGAGTTGTGGGCTGACGAAGGTGTACGTGTGTGGGACGAGTACAAACAAGAGGAATTTGACCTACGAGGGTTGCTGTTTGTTACCATCAATGATTGACCCGCTCTTAGTAACATCTCAGGACAGTCAAACAAGGGATACAGCGCATGCACACACTGTTTAGGCGAGACAGAAAGTATACATATAGGCAAGAATGTGTACCCGGGGCATCGTCGATTTCTTCCAGACAGGCATCCCGTAAGAAAGAAAGGAAAGCATTTCAAAGGCGAGGCAGATACACGGAGGAAGCCAACCCTCGCTAAAGGTACTGATATATATGACATGGTCAAAGATATAAAAGTAATCTTTGGAAAGGGTCCTGGCGCACAATCTGTTCCAAATGACGCCGACAACCACGTAGCCATGTGGAAGAAGAAATCTATATTCTGGGAACTACCCTATTGGAAATTCCTAGAGGTTCGCTCTGCGATCGACGTGATGCACGTGACGAAAAATATTTGCGTGAACCTGCTAAACTTATTGGGCGTGCATGGGAAGAAGTCGAGAGATACACCAAAAGCACGGCTGCACCACCAACGTATGCACGAACGAGACGACCTGATGAATCCAGAGAATTTCAAAGGTCCTGCCAGCTACGCTCTTACCAAGGAAGAGAAGGAGATCTTTTTCCAAGTCCTGAGTAGTATCAACGTCCCGTCTGGCTACTCGTCGAACATAAAAGGAATACTAAACCTGGAAGAGAAAAAGTTCCAAAACCTTAAGTCTCATGACTGCCACATGATCATGACCCAGTTACTTCCGATTGCATTGAGGGGGCTTCTGCCAGAAAACGTGCGAGTACCCATTGTGAAGCTATGTGCATTCCTCAACGCAATTTCTCGGAAGGCAATCGATCCAGCAACTCTACCAAGTTTACAGAAGGACGTGGTCCAATGTCTTGTCAGCTTCGAGTTGGTGTTCCCACCAACCTTTTTCAATATTATGACGCACCTCATAGTTCACCTAGTCCAAGAGATTTCCGTTCTCGGTCCTGTATTCTTACACAATATGTTCCCCTTTGAGAGGTTCATGGGAGTCTTGAAGAATTATGTTAGAAACCGTGCTAGACCAGAAGGAAGCATGGTCAAGGGCTATGGAACAGAGGAGGTCATTGAGTTTTGTGTTGACTTTATTCCTGACCTGAACCCGATCGGGGTTCCTCAGTCGCGCCATGAGGGGAGACTGCGTGGAAAAGGCACGCTAGGAAAGAAATCAACAACATGTATGGACGAGCAATCTTTCAGTCAAGCACACTACACAGTTCTAGTTAATTCCAGCTTGGCGGCTCCATATATCCAGGAACACACGGATATTTTACGCTCGGAATATCCGGAGCACCCTGAAGATTTCATTGCTAAAGAACACGCGAAGACTTTCGGAGGTTGGTTGCAAAGACGTCTGATTAATGACAACATTGTTGGCCAAGCAACCATCTTCGACTGTATTGACCTTTAAAGGGTACGAGATAAATGGTAACATATTTTACACGGCAGAACAAGATAAAAAGAGCACCAACCAAAATAGTGGCGTCCGGTTTGATGCAAAAGACGACAACGGGCAAAGGGTCACATACTATGGTTACATAGAGCAGATATGGGAACTTGACTACGGACCTTCCTTTAAGGTCCCTTTGTTCTGGTGCAAATGGTTCAACCTGTCAGGCGTGAAGGTAGACCCGAAGTACGGAATGACAACAGTGGATCAGAAGAATCTTGGGTACGGCAATGATCAATTCGTCCTAGCCAATGATGTGGCTCAGGTTTTCTATGTGAAGGACATGTCTAGCAGACCGAGAAAAACAAAAGATAAGGAAACGAATACATCAGACGATGAGCCAAGGCGCCACATAGTTCTTTCAGGGAAAAGAAACATCGTGGGAGTCGAGGACAAGACAGACATGTCAGAAGATTACATTAAATTTAATGAAATTCCTCCCTTCAAAGTCAAAGATGATCCTAGCATTCAGTTAAATGATGAAGACGTTCCATGGTTACGGCGCAATCAGAAGAAAGGCAAGAAGAAAAATAGAAACGGATCGTCCCTTTAATACCGGTTGGGGACACCAACCGGGACTAAATGGGTTAGGGTTTCGTTTGGACCAATCAGATAGAATCACACGGATCGTGTGTTTGTTTCAACCGCTTGTGAGTCGTTGGATCCGGGGTGTGTTTCTTTCCAGCTGTTGTGAGCCGTTCGATCAGGGCTACGGTGTGTTTCTTTCGAGCTGTTGTGAGCCGTTGGATGAGATGTTTCTTAACCGTTCGATCAAAACCCTAGCTCAACACTTTGTGAGCCAGAGGACCCTATATATAGCCCAGCTTCATACACCGTTCAGTTCATCTCCCAAATACAAAACATCCGGATTCGCCAGCATACGCCCCGCTGTGCATTTGGTATGCATATATGCACTCAGTAGCCACTGCGGGGTTGTATACTGGCGATACCGTTTGTTTTGTTCTACACCCTCCTTTAAGGTTTGATACATCATATACTCAGTTCATCGAGCAAATACAAAACATCCGGATTCGCCATCATACGTCCGGCCGTGCATTTGGTATGCATATATGCACCCAGTAGCCACGGTCGGGCTGTATGATGGCGATACCGTCTGTTTTGTTCCACACCCCCCTTAAGGTTTGGTACATCATATATTCAGTTCATCGAGCAAATACAAAACATCCGGATTCGCCATCATACGTCCGGCCGTGCATTTGGTATGCATATATGCACCCAGTAGCCACGGTCGGGCTGTATGATGGCGATACCGTCTGTTTTGTTCCACACCCCCCTTAAGGTTTGATACATCATATACTCAGTTCATCGAGCAAATACAAAACATCCGGATTCGCCATCATACGTCCAGCCGTGCATTTGGTATGCATATATGCACCCAGTAGCCACGGTTGGGCTGTATGATGGCGATACCGTTTGTTTTGTTCTACAACCCCCTTTGGAAACAGAAAGAAGAAGAAAAAGAAATGTGCGCCCCCCTGTACAGGCCTTTAGGACCGGTTGCCGTTAACAACCGGTGCTAAAGATCCTTTAGCACCGGTTGTTAACCGCAACCGGTACCAAGAAAGGCAAGAGTAAGATTGTGACGACCGGTTGTCACAGAGGCAGACAGAAGAAGTCACGGTATGGCAGTCACGTATTCAACATCAACCAAGAAAGGCAAGCGTAAGATTGTGACGAAAGGTTGACAGAGGGAAATACTCGCGATATATGTATGTATTTTTTTAAAGTGAGAAACAAAGTACCAGCGGGCTAGTATACCAATCGCTAAATCAATCTACATGTATGGTATCTCGCTAAATTAATCTATATATATGTATGCACGATATATATGCTCGATGTATCACTTGCGCTCTCACTTCTCGTTGCCTTACTCATTACCCACCCTAACTTACCACAGGCGCATAGACCGCAATATGCGCCTGGGGTAACATTACCGCAGGCGCACAGACAAAATATGCGCCTGGGCTAAGATCTATACCACAGGCGCATACTTTGTAATATGCGCCTGGGGTAAGTTATCAGATTACATTAAATTTGATGAAATTCCTCCCTTCAAAGTCAAAGATGATCCTAGCATTCAGTTAAATGATAAAGATGTTCCATGGTTACGGCGCAATCAG